>CM054112.1:223055589-224255589 GCA_028673005.1 Tanypteryx hageni | reverse complement strand
TATCTTCTAATTCTGAGACATTTTTATTTAAATCCTCATCATGAAAATATTCATTATCAGAATCACAAAATAGATCAATTGTTAGGGTCTAAAAGATGAAAGTTTTTAGGAAAACAATAAAAATATTTTCACGTGTAATTAGGAATTAGAAATTACAAAGCGATAAAAATAAAATAAAACCTAAATTTAGCTATAATTTCACATTTTTCCTACAAATAAATTTTCAATCTCACAGTGAGAATTCAAAACTGATAGATTGTTATTGGAACTCTTATATTTGTATTATGAGTCATAATTTGGCAAACGACAAACGTGTCACCAACAGAAGGAGCGTAATTCATTTATTTCCAAGAAATCCATATATTTTGTTGAACTTCCTGTTCATCGATTTAGTACTATATATGACAAAATTCTGATATGGCCATTACATGACTTTCTCCATACTTGTAATATTTCTAAAACTTCCAAATAGATTAAATGATAATAAATAATAAAGGAACTGCAAGAAACATTCCAAGACTTAACAAAGAACCGAAATAAACTCAAATGGTAGCATTCTGATACTTGATTTTAGCCACGAATATCCAACCATTAAGATAAGAACAAGAAATCCAAACCAGAACTAATGCAGGCAAGTTTCCCAAAGTTCACGTACCGAATTCATTACTCATATATTCACAGGAAATGTTTCAGTATGTGTTAGTCATTCCAAGAAATTCTCATACCATAAATACGACTTGTAGCTCATAGTTTATCTATGATAGATGAAAATTGTAAAACAAATCAATAGAGCATTATGAGTATCAAGAATGAGGTCAGGCTCAACCGTGTGGAATTCTGAATTGTGCCACGCTCCTAAATGGCTGGAACGGTCAACTTTTGATGACAGTGTCATACAACGTGAAAGTGAGATTGGTTTTGCCAAGCTCTTTACCCTTAGGAAAAAACTGGCTGCTCTTTCCTCAAAATCAGTGCAGTGTAGTGATTCCAGTCCTTCTAAACTCAGTGACCACAAGATCCACCCACCAATTTATCCAATTGTGTTTCTATTTTGAACGAGTTTAACTTAGGCCTGAAATTCGCCACTAGCCTCCATTTATCTACACGTGTGTTGAAGAATCTCGTCGTCGATTGTGATTTGGCCATACTAAAAGAATCTCATTCGTTTAAGCCCTTTTTTGCTTGTAAAATTTCTTCCTTCATGTATGTTCCTCGACCAAGACCACTATCCCGCTCACACTCTCCCGACTTACTTTCTAGTGTTAATACAATTTGATTGTCCAAAAGACTGATAAAGTTAATGGCATGGTGGTGATGGACAGAGACGTTTATTTGGAGAAATGTTATGATTTCATTCGAAACAAAAATATTTCGCTTTTGAAAGAAAACCCTCTCTCGAATTATCAATCTGCGATCCACAAAACTATTTCTTCGACTTCTTTTCTTTTCACTCCTAAAAACAAACACAACTTATAAGTGGTGAACCCCTTTCCCCTTAGACTTCATTGTTTAACAAAACATCACAAAAAGGATTGCCCTATTAGACCTGTTGTCTCCAGTACCTCTGCGCCTGCCCATAAACTCGCCTTCAAACTCAATACACTTCTTCGTCATTATTCTCATTTTAGTCCAAAATTTGGTATTAAAATTTCCATAGAGTTGACGCCCACCTTCAAAGTAAAGATTTTCCACAACAATTGAAAATTTGTCTCTTTTGATATTTTTTACCTTTTTACTTCTGTTCCCGTTAAAGAACTCGTAGATTTGGTTGTAGATACGCTTTCCAAAGCAGATATCATTCAATTTTTGATAACTGAGTTTCTTAACTGACTTGTAGCATATTCTGTACATAACCTATTTCGTTTTTAGTGTATTTTTTTTAAACAAACGCATAATCTCGCGATGGTACCCCCTCTTTCCCCTCTCCTTGCCAACATTTATATCAACAATTTATAAGTTAACCTTCATAATTCTGGCGGAGGAGTTTTGACAAGAGGATTAAGTGCATTCGTTTAAATAATTTGAATTCTCAATTTGCGAAACATCTTTTAAACCTCAATCATCATAGTTCCTTCAATCCTAAATTCCCCCGCTTTGAAAATTAAGGTCGCAAATAGGATGCACTTGATCAGCTATAGATAATTATTTGTGAAGTCCTGTTTCTCTTAAATGTATATCTTTTCCGCAATCATTCTTCTCAATTTTGCTTACCAAATATTTTTTAAATACTTTGTATCAACATTGTTGTCTTTGGCCCCCTTTACCAAGTTTTATTAACATTTTATAACTTTATTTTCCTTTTATCTTCCTTTCCAACCCCTTCCTTTTCCTAACCGTTTATTAATTTACCTTCCATTCGTTTTCTATGTAACCCCTACTCTGCCCCTCTCACCCTTTTTTCCCTATATATATGGAACTGTATTTATATTTTATCACCTAATGATACTATGATCGTAGTGAAACCTTTCGTGCCAAATAAATTTGTGGAAGTGACAATGTTGTTTCTTTTTCTCGAAGAGCAATATGAGGTTAAAAATGGTAAAAAAGAATGTACTTTCTATCTTTACCTTTTGCATGTATTTTTTTAAATAAGCTAATTAGTTAAATGTTACTGTTCACACGCTAATATATCTGGACCAACTGTCCTTTGCTGATGGGTAGTCAAACGTAAAAATAACAAGTCAACATATAAAAATGAATTATTATAACCAGTTTTTATATATTTTATACTTTAATATCAATAAACCCTATAATAAAATGTTGATAACCTTTCTGCTTTCATGAGTTGCAAAAGTGTCTACCAGGTCTTGAGAGACGTGGGGGTATCAGTATTTAACCGTTAATCTTTATACAGTTGTGAGAATAGCAGACAGAAGTAGAGAACTGTAAGAATGTTTTTTATATAAGTAGTAAGAGGTTCGATAGTATCTTTTGTTTCATAAATATCAATACTGACTTATAAATTGCTATTACGTAAAATCAACGAATATAGACTGCTAGTGCAGAGAAATTCAGTTTTGAGTACTAGTAGCAGTGAAATTGATGAATATTTCATATGTTAGTGACCTAACTGAAATGACCAAAATAATAAATTGTTCTTTTCCTAACATCAAATCAACCGTCCATATAAAAGCACTGTATAAGCATAGTTAGCTGATGAATTGCTAAACTACAACGCGACACTTTAAATATTTATTTAAATATGTTCAAAATACAATCCTTTAAAACAGTATTACCTATCTTAAATAGTGAAAAAAAGGAATATGATAATTATTGTGAGTGCTTTTAGAATAATGTAGGAACAACTGATCCTAATGGTCTATAATTGTAAAAGATTTCATCTAAAGTAAAAAAAGAGGCAAGTGAACAGTTCCAAAAAATAAAATTATCGAAAGTAGTTTTCAAATGAATTTTCATTGTAAACTATTACGAGAAGATCGCTTTAAAGATTATATAATAGTAAAGCAATACGAATGTGATTATAATTTAACAATAATTCAATACATACAAGGCAATATTATAAGAGGAACAATAAGAATTTAATAATAATAATAAGATTAATCAAAAGTTTACATGTACCTCGATTTTCCGGATGTAATTCTTGATGAAACTCATAGGGAAAAGGTTTTTACAATAACCTAAAAAAAATAAAAATAAAAAGTTTTTAAGATATAAATATAAACATACCAACAATTATAATAACGATAAATAAAAACTTAAAATAATTAACAGAAATATCCCTTCAAAAAACGTAGGAATGCTAGTATCAATACAATCCACATTAAAATAAACTTCTCTTACACCATCAACAATTACAATAGTTTGTTTAATCTCGTTGCTAAGATGGACGCGTTTATCTTCCAACGACAATTCAAATAAATATTTATCGCAGCGCCAACGCAAGGATCTGGTGGCCGAGGTGACTAAATCTATCGGCTTAGAAAATTAGCAAATGTTTAAACAAACATTTAATGTTTATGTACTTCTGAATGTGCAACAAATCTGAAGTTGGTAATAGTAGAAATCTAAAAATAACAGAATAGGGGTTATGAAATTCTGATATATTAATTAATTTGGACGTAAAATAATTCAAAAAACATTAACAAATAGTTAAATGTTTCAGTACTGGGGTGCAAGCTAAGGAGCTGAAATGCTTTAATTAAGACCTCAGAAGACTCGCCTCACTAAGACGCGGTTTGTCAAGTCAAATTTCTCGTAAAATATAAATGATAAGAACTTCAAATTAAAATATTTTAAATAAAAAATACCCACAAATTGATTCATGTAATTATTTCACCTTGTAAAACTGTTGCGTCAAGAGATTCGTATGTGCGCTTCTAATATTGTGCTGAAACGGAAAGGCTTCTCAACCGGTGTGCCGCCATAAAGTCCATGATGTGCCACGATATATTTTACGTTATGAGCAAGGGAAGAATATTACTGCGTTTTATTATCCTACAGCTACGACCGCGGAAATTTCCCTATTTAATAGACAGAGATACTTTACGGCCGAATTTGTACTCCAATCTTTTGCCTACACATGTCATGTGACTATCTCGATCTATGGCACCCATGGCACTCGAAATTACTTTAATGGCAGTGACAGTATTACTGTACTTACTCGCATAATTCACGCACCTTTCACTTCTAATTTCGTGACCAAAACTATTATAGTACTAGCAAACACTACTACCCCTAATACAAAAACTATAAAAGCCCGTCAATATGACGGGAAAAAATTTATCTTTCGCAGGATATGTCCTCAAAGACATTAAAAAATTCAGAAATTTTAATTTCCACATATGACATCATGAAATGAATATCAATAGTAATTGAATATTTGTTTAGTTTTGTTACAGTCGTTCAAACAGCGTCGAAAATTCTTGAACATAATCAGAATCAACTAGAAGAAGAGAGCTCTACTAATGAGCATTACATCTGACTCTATCGGACGTCAAGTATGCGGAAACTAGTACAAGTATACTAGTAGAAGCATATCTTCGCGCCTTGAAAAAACATTCATTTTTCAGACAGATACTACATCATCGCAATTATTTTCTAAATTAAAAACATTCCACCACCACAGCGATTTTTGTTTTTCCCTTTTGTCAAAGTAATACGTTAAAACAATCCCCATACTTTGAAATTTTAAGAATTGTATACTTTCTCCATTATGGTGTACTAATGGTTCACATTTCTGCCAATTTTTGAAGTTTGATCACTTTTAGAAGTGAAACAACATTTTTCTCATTGTTTAAATTTAAATAATTATTGTTAACGGCCGCAGAAAGAACTTCATGAATACACTGAAATATTTAATCGGTTACATAGACTAAAATATATGTAGTTTCAAAATTTCAGCCCTCTTACTTGCCCCGTAGTGCTAAGCATTTACCTATTTTTTTAAATTTTAAGAATTTTTAACTGCCAAAGGAATTAAAATATCAAAATTTTTATAATTGCTTTTTCGTTTTTTTTAAAAGCCTACCTCTAAAAAAAATTTCACCTCCGTAGCACATTCGGAAGTACATAAACCTTGAAAATTTGTTTAAATAATTGTCTCCTATGATATATATATATATATATATATATATATATATATATATGTGATATGCATGTTACATCCTCCTCTGTAGTAAACCTCGATATATAATGATGGACAAATGATTCAAACAAAGTAGAAGTAAATTATATTTCCTACAGCTTTTATTCCAGTATATTTTTCCATTTATCAATTATTAAAGCAAATATTTCAAAATAGCGGATAAGTGACGAGAGTAAACACCCACTTTCGAGTGACCGATTTTTACTAAGAACTAATCAGATCTTGCGACTTTCAAAAACATGTTATATATAAAATTTCGCGTTAACCTGATTATTGGTTTTTGAGTTAGAGCACACACAAAATAACTGTCACATACTCGTGTAAAAGTCAATTTTGTTTTTATTTTCTGATTAGCCATACATATTTCATTTACATACCCTTTACATTTCAATTGTTTTACACATGGCCAGATCGGAAAATACCCTGTTTAGGCAAAAGGCCTCTTCAGGGTAAATTCAGGTGCAGATAGTTCAATTGTATTCGTTTAACCAGTAGTATTTCGATCTTATTGCTTTCTCTGAGGGGTGGCTTTTGCCTGGCTTTCGCCCGAGACGGAAGGGAAACCCGGCAAAACCATCTGCAGATAGACGGAATGACTAGATGGTCACTATCACTTTTCCACTTGCTCACAGCACCAGTTTTTCTCAAAGTTCTTAGTAAATATAACAAATACAAATAAATATATAACAAATAACATTTTGTAATGCGTAACAGTTAAATTGAATATAGCAAAATATAACAAGGTTCAAATAGGTTTGAATATATATAAATAATAGTGATAAATAAGTATGCTTTTGTTGGACTAGCGCCGTCTATTTCTTTTTCTTCTTTGGCGGCAGCAGGGGCATTCCGTCCTGAGGGCACAGGTGGGGGGAGATAGAGACTTTGGTGCGGGCGTAGAGGCTAGGGGCGTCTGGGCAATAGAGCGACAGCGTCGCCTCTATTATCCTGCCGGGGTGGGGCGCTTGTGTTTGGGGTGGGTTGGGAGGATAATGGGTAGGGGAGCGAGGATTTGTTGGAAGAGGTGGGGGATGTGTGCCCTCATTCTTTAGGCCGCTCTGCAGCGGAGTCTCGCCATTCGGTGTAGGACCGGTTCTATTTCGGCCCGCGCGCGTACCTCGGCTCTGGGTGTGCGAATCGAAGCCCTCATGATGTTGCGGAGGATGACTCTCTCGATGGCTGCCAGCCTCGAGATGTTTCCTTTCGCGAGCGGCGTGATGGCAGTGGCGCCATACTCGATGACGTGTCTGATGAATGACTTGTACAAGTGTATGGCCGTCTCCTCGGAGACGCCTTTTCCTCCTGCTCGTACGGCTCGGATAAGGTTGCTGCGCCTGGTTATGGTGGATATCAAGTTTCTCAGATGGGTGGCGAACGTCAGGTGGAGATCGAGGGTAACACCGAGGCATTTCTCCTCTTTCTGCAGGCCGACACTTTCCCCCCAAAGAGTGACGGAAATCGGTAGTGAGTGAAGGTCATCAGGATCGATATTTCTGGGTTTGGCCGAAGGCGCCACTTTCTCGTTCACTCCTCGAGCCGCCGGAAGTCCTTTCGTAGATAACGTGCTGCGGTGTCAGTTTTGCGTGCCGTGGCCCAGACCGCCGTGTCGTCTGCGTACTGCGCGAGGGTCACCTGTGGAAGAGCGGGAGAAGGCATGTCAGCGCAATACAGAATAAAAAGGAGCGTCGATAATACCGTTCCTTGGGGCACGCCGGATTGAATGCGGAAGGGATTGGACAGGCTGCCACCTACATTGACTCTTGCATGCCGGTCGGAGATAAAGTAGTATTGGAAGCGGGATAAGTTGGGTGGGATGTCGGGAATTAGGGAGATTTTTAGAAATAGCCCGTCATTCCAGAGTTTCTCGAATGCCCTTTCGATCTCCATGAAGATCGCGGCCGAGCACCCTCTTTTGTTGATTTCTTCTGCCGCCGTTTTGGTGAGCATATTCAGTGGGTCCTTGGTTGTCCTGTTCGCTCGGAATCCGTATTGATGGTCTGGGAGGATGCCGCCTGCGTCTAGGATGGCCGTGAGTTTTTTCACGACCACTTTTTCCAACATTTTTCCAAGGACGCTCGTAAGGCTGATGGGGAGATAATTTTTCGCGTCTTTCCCCTGTTTCAGGAGCATGATGGTGTGCGCGTTTCTCCATTGTTTTGGTTAGCAACCCTTGGATAAGCAGGAATTATAAATCATTAGGAGGAATTTTTTAAGCGTGGGGAAATACCTGACATGCGTTTGTTGCACTTTATCGTCCAGGAGGTCGAGGAGGAGAATTCTTCGTGCTGGCAATGGCTTCTTTCAGGTCGTCGTCGATGATTCCATCCTCGGTTTCCTCGCTGATATCTGTGGGGATCAAGTTAGGTATAATAAACTGCATTACCTCTATGGATTCTCTGTGAAATTTCTCGTCGAACCTTGGATCGTCGGTCGGCGTGTGTATTTCTTCCAGCATGCGTAAGAATTCATCCGCTTTTTTCCTCCGTGCAGAGGCTTTTCCCGTCGTGAACTAGGTGGGATTCTTCATGTCGTATAGCTCCCGAGAAACCTTTGAATCGGTCCAAGAACCTTTTGCTGTACCTGAAATCTAGACACGCGCAAGTTTTCTGCCATAAACCGTTTTTATAATCATTTACCTTTCTTTAGATGTTGGCCTGGTTCCTGTTCCAAACGGTTTTAAATGCTGGGTCCTTCCTCTTTTCGAATTCTCGGTAAATCCTCCAGTTTTCCTTGATGAGGGCGACGACGTACTTAAGCAGAGGCGTTTTTTACGTCGATTTTCGTTCTTGGGGTGCATTCGCCCGCAGCCTGTTAAATAATATTGTTTATTGTATCTATTGTATTGTCTACCTCAGTGGTTGTCTTAGGTGTCTCTGCAGGGAGTAATCCTTCGGCGATGATTTCTTCGAACATTCCTTAGTTCGCTTTTGCACAATCCTTTTTTTTAAGCAGTCTTTTATCTTTCCAATCTATTCCTATTTTGTTTAAAATTCCCAGCATTCTATCCCATTTCAGTCGGTCAAAAGCTTTCTCCCAATCTACAAAACAAAAATACATATCTTTATTGACTTCTAGCGCTCTTTCTATCATGATCCTCATACATCCTATAGCATCTCTAGTCCCCCTTCCTCTTCTAAAACGAAACTGATTATCTTGCAGCTCCTTTTCTATTTTACATTCAATTCTTTTGGTTATTATTCTGGTTAGAACTTTACCTGTATGAGAAATTAAACTAATAGTTCTGTAATCCTTACAACATTTTGCATTGTTCTTTTTCGCCAGTGGTACCATCACAACATCTAAAAAATCTTCAGGCCATATGCCAATATCATATACTAAATATACTAAATTTTGTGAGTTGCTTAACTGCTTTAGACCCCAAAACCTTATGAACGTCCACGGGTATATCATCACTCCCAACAGCCTTCCTTCTTTTCATGTCATCAATTGCTCTTTTAACTTCAGACTCGAGAATACTAGGTCCTAGCTGATCTTCTTCCACATCCTCTTTTTCATTTAATTCAATATTTCTTGGCTTTCCTTCTTTGTCATACAAAACCTCAATGTATTCTTTCCAGACATTCTTTACATTGTCTGGCTCCGATACTATTTTACCACTTTTGTTCATAATTCCTTTACGTCCTATCTTTCTTGCTTTTTTCTTGAATAGTTCCCTTGCTTTGCTACACTTGAGGTCTGTTCTACAAATTCTTTCACATTCGACAATCTCCTCGCATTTCTCATTTATCCACTGTTCTCTGGCTTTATCTGTTTCCCTTCTTAAAGCATTATTTAACTCCTTGTACTTTCTTTGGCCTTCTTCAGTGTTTATGTTCTTCCACTTTTTCCGCTCTTCCATTTTTTGCAGCATGGCTGCTGTGATCCAGGGTTTTTTATTTCTTTCACCCGTTATCTTTCCTACCTTCTTTTCCATTATATCAACCATTATGTCAACTTTTGATGACAGTGTCAGACAACGTGTAAGTGAGATTGGTTTTGCCAAGCTCTCTACCCTTAGGAAAAAACTGGCTGCTCTTTCCTCAAAATCAGTGCAGTGTAGTGATTCCAGTCCTTCTAAACTCAGTGACCACAAGTTCCACCCACCAACTTATCCAATTGTGTTTCTATTTTGAACGAGTTTAACTTAGGCCTGAAATTCGCCACTAGCCTCCATTTATCTACACGTGTGTTGAAGAATCTAGTCGTCGATTGTGATTTGGCCCTACTAAAAGAATCTCATTCGTTTAAGCACGTTTTTGCTTGTAAAATTTCTTCCTTCCTCAATGTTCCTCGACCCAGACCACTATCCCGCTCACACTCTCCCGCCTTACTTTCTAGTGTTAAAACAATTTGATTGTCCAAAAGGCTAATAAAGTTAATGGCATGGTGGTAATGGACAGAGACGTTTATTTGGAGAAATGTTATGATTTCATTCGAACAAATATATTTCGGATTTGAAAAAAAAACCTCTCTCGAATTATCAATCTGCGATCCAAAAAACTATTTCTTCGACTTCTTTTCTTTTCACTCCTAAAAACAAACACAACTTATAAGTGGTGAACCCCTTTCCCCTTAGACTTCATGGTTTAACAAAACTTCACAAAAAGGATTGCCCTATTAGGCCTGTTGTCTCCAGTACCTCTGCGCCTGCCCATAAACTCGCCTTCAAACTCACTACACTTATTCGTCATTATTCTCATTTTAGTTCAAAATTTGGTATTAAAATTTCCATGGAGTTGACGCCCACCTACAAAGTAAAGATTTTCCACAACAATTGAAAATTTGTCTCTTTTGATATTTTTTACCTTTTTACTTCTGTTCCCGTTAAAGAACTCGTAGATTTGGTTGTAGATATGCTTTCCAAAGCAGATGTCAATCAATTTTTGATAACTGAGTTTCCTAACTTACTTGTAGCATATTCTGAACAAAACCTATTTCTTTTTTAGTGAAATTTTTTTAAACAAACGCATAATCTCGCGATAGTGCCCCCTCTTTCCCCTCTCCTTGCCAACATTTATATCAACAATTTATAAGTTAACCTTCTTAATTCTGGCGTAGGAGTTTTGACAAGAGGATTAAGGAGCATAAGCAATGCTTCTGTTTAAATAATTTGAATTCTCAATTTGCGAAGCATCCCTTAAACCTCAATCATAATAGTTCCTTCAATCCTAAATTCCTCCGCTTTGAAAATTAAAATGGCAAATAGGATGCTCATGAACACCTAGAGATAATTATTTGTGAAGACCTGTTCCTCTTAAATGTATATCTTTTCCGCAATCATTCTTCTCAATTTTGCTTACCAAATATTTTTTAAATACTATGTATCAACATTGTTGTCTTTGGCTCCTTTTACCAAGTTTTAGTAACATATATCTTTATTTTCCTTTCATCTTCCTTTCCAACCCCTTCCTTTTCCTAACCGTTTATTTATTTACCTTCCATTCGTTTTCTATGTAACCCCTACTCTGCCCCTCTCACCCTTTTTTCCCTATATATATGGAACTGTATTTATATTTTATCACCTAATGATACTATGATCGTAGTGAAACCTTTCGTGCCAAATAAATTTGTGGAAGTGACAATGTTGTTTCTTTTTCTCGAAGAGCAATATGAGGTTAAAAATGGTAAAAAAGAATGTACTTTCTATCTTTACCTTTTGCATGTATTTTTGTAAAAAAACTAATTAGTTAAATGTTACTGTTCACACGCTAATATATCTGGACCAACTGTCCATTGCTAATGGGTAGTCTAACGTAAAAATAACAAGTCAAGATATAAAAATGAATTATTTTAACCAGTTTTTATATATTTTATACTTTAATATCAATAAACCCTATAATATAATTATGATAACCTTTCTGCTTTCATGAGTTGCAAAAATGTCTACCAGATCTTGACATACGTAGGGGTATCCCTATTTAACCGTTAATCTCTTTACAGTTGTGAGAATACCAGACTGAAATAGAGAACTGTAATAATGTTTTGTAAATAAGTAGTAAGATATTCGATAGTATCTTTTGTTTCATAAATATCAATACTGACTTATAAATTGCTATTACGTAAAATCAACGAAAATAGACTGCTAGTGCAGAGAAATTCAGTTTTGAGTACTAGTAGCAGTGAAATTGATGAATATTTCATATGTTAGTGACCTAACTGAAATGACAAAAATAATAAATTGTTCTTTTCCTAACATCAAATCAACCGTCCATATAAAACCACTGTATAAGCATAGTTAGCTGATGAATTGCTAAACTACAATGCGACACTTTAAATTTTTAATTTAAATATGTTCAAATTAAAATCCATTAAATCAGTATTACCTATCTTAAATAGTGAAAAAAAGGAATATGATATTTATTGTGAGGGCTTTTAGAATAATGTAGGAACAACTGATCTTAAAGGTCTATAATTATAAAAGATTTCATCTAAAGTAAAAAAAGAGGCAAGTGAACAGATCCAAAGTATAAAATTATCTAAAGTAGTTTTCAAATGACTTTTCAATGTAAACTATTCCGAGAAGATCGCTTTAAAGATTATTAATAGTAAAGCAATACGAATTTGATTATAATTTAACAATAATTCAATACATACAAGGCAATATTATAAGAGGAACAATAAGAATTTAATAATAATAATAAAATTAATCATAAGTTTACATGTACCTCGATTTTCCGGATGTAATTCTTAATGAAACTCATAGGGAAAAGGTTTTTACAATAACCTTAAAAAAATAAATATAAAAAGTTTTTAAGATATAAATATAAACATACCAACAATAATAATAACTATAAATAAAAACTTATAATAATTAACAGAAATATCCCTTCAAAAAACGTAGGAATGCTAGTATCAATACAATCCATATTAAAATAAACTTCTCTTACACCATCAACAATTACATTAGTTTGTTTAATCTCGTTGCTAAGATGACGCGTTTATCTTCCACCGAGAATTCAAATAAAGATTTATCGCGGCGCCAACACAAGGATCTGGTGGCCGAGGTGACTAAATCACACGGCTTCGAAAATTTGCAAATTTTTAAACAAACATTTAATGTTTATGTACTTCTGAATGTGCAACAAATCTGACGTTGGTAATAGTAGAATTCCTAAATAACTGAATAGGGGTTATGAAATTCTGGTATATTAATTAATGGATGGATGGATGGATGTCATGTCACCCCTGCCAGGGCGCGAAGAGCAGTTCCCAGCGCTGCCGCGCTGTTGCCTGCTAGGAATCCTGAAGTGTAGAATCACGGTGCTTGAGTCACGGCACAATGAAAAGGGAGGTAATTTAATTTAGGTAACGGAAAGGGATAATGTTGGTTTTTTATGTGGGCCTGCTGCTGGCAATTCATAATCCCAGAGAGAGGAAAAGAGGGGGTTCGTGCATATTTGCATTTGGAGGAGATATTTATTGTTTAGGCGCCGTAGGAAGTCGGGAAGGGGAGGGATTTTCAGGTCTTTATGTAGATCATCGTTTCTTTGAAACCATCTGGCGCCAGTTATTAACCGTAGCATTTTATTTTGGAAGACTGTTAATTTCTTGATTTTGGTTTTACCGCAATAAGACCATACAGGAGAAGCATTGTTCAGTATCTGGCGGATCATTGACGTGTAGAGGATGCATTTGGTCTTCATTGACATTAGGGAGCTTCTGCTGAGTATGCTATATAGGCCTTTCTTGATTCCGGTTGCTTTCTGGAGTGTTTTCTGCAAGTGGGAATTCCATGTTAATTTTTTATCCATAGTGACCCCTAAAAACGTTGCTTCATTCTTGCGAGGTATAATGGAGTTATACAGTTGGAGGAGGGCGCCTTCGCCTTTTTTGGGGTGACGGGAGAAGACAACATTTATACATTTGCTGGGGTTAACTTTCAGTTTCCATACAGTCATCCAATCCTCAATTTGGCGCAAGTGGTCCTGGAGTTGATCGCTGGCGGAGTTTGCATCCCAGTGGCGGGCAGCGATGGTGGTGTCATCCGCATACAGGTAAAGTTGGGTGTTGTCTGAGCGCGGGAGGTCGTTGACAAATACATTAAATAGATTTGGGGAGAGAACGGACCCTTGGGGTACTCCGGCAAGGCATGGAAAGGTGGGGGATGAGAAGGTGTTGATATTAACAAAGAATTTTCGGTTATTGAGGAAGGATTGCAGGATTTTGAGGAGGTAAAGCGGAGGTTCATAGGCAGACAGCTTGAAGAGGAGGGCCTGTGGCCAAACTTTATCAAATGCCTTTTCTAAGTCAAGAAAGGCGGCAGTTGTCAATTGGTTAGAGTTAAACCCATCTGTGATGTATTCGACGAGTCGTAAAATCTTGTGGGAAGTGGAGGTGCGTGATTGAAACCCGGCTTGTTCATTAATAATGAGGCGATTGGAGCGAAGAAATTGTTGAAGTCGGTTGTTGATTATCTTCTCAAAGACTTTGGCGAGCGTGGGAAGGAGACTAATGGGACGGTAAGAAGAAGGGTTGGTGGGATCCTTTTGTGGTTTTGGTATCATGCGGATCATGGCGATTTTCCAAGCTGAAGGAAAGTAGGAGCAGAGGAGGCAGGAGTTGAAAAGGTTAGATAAAAAGGATAAGAATTCATTGGGAAGGTTTTTCAGGACTTTGTTTGATATCTTGTCCGAACCTGGTGCTGATTTTTTCTTGCTGGTTTGATGATTTCAGCCACTTCTCCAGGGTAAGTGGAGAACGGGTCAGAAGTAGGGGAATATTGCAGGTTTTCAATAAAAATATTAACGTCATCCTAAAGCGGGGATGGTGAGGTGTTTTGGAAGGATTGCTGGAGATGTTCCGCAAATAGGGAGCATTTTTGTTGGTCAGTCGTGGCGGTCAGTCCATTTTGATGCAGGGGGGGAAGTGATGTCCGTTTTTCTTTCAGACTTCGGGCAAGTTTCCAGACAGAGTTGTCTTCGCTGGATAAGTTGCAGATGAGGTTGTTCCACGATTGTTGACGATGGGTTTTTACCAAGGAACGGACTCGGTTTCTTAGAGCATTAAAGAAGTTCCTGTCAACTTGGTCTCTGGTCTGTTGCCATGTTTTGCGCGCTGCATTCCGTCTTCTCATAACTGAAATTATCTCAGGGGGAAGATGTTCTGGAGATTTGATGGGGACATGGTAAGAGGCGGATTTCAAGGAGGAATGGATGGCTTGGGTCAGTGTTTCTACTGCATGGTCGATTGAATCAGGTGAGGACAATGGAAGGGACACAAGAATGGGTAGGTGGGAAAGGATTGTGCGTTTGAAGTAGTCCCAGTTGATAGCAGACGATTGGATATCAGATAAGGACGGTGAGAGGTCATAGATGGAGAGGATTGGAACGTGATCAGATGCAGAGTTATCTAGTACAGTGAAGGAGGGAGGCTGAGGAAGATTAGATGTAAGGATGATGTCCAGGATATCAGTTGATAGGTCGGTGATATGCGTTGGCTGCAATGGAGAGAAGATTGAGAAGTTATATTGGTGTTGCAGTTGCTGAAGCCTAAGTCCTCTACGGTTCGATACCGGACATCCCCAGGCAGTGTGCTTTGCATTAAAGTCCCCTGTCAAAATGCTACGTTGCTTGAGAAGATGGAGCAAAGCTTTTCGATCCTTATGGGGATAGGTGGCGCCTGGCGGGTGGTAAATGGACCATACAGAAAAATGACCTCTGTTGGTTCGTATGTTAACACCCACTAGCTCAAGGGATTTGGTAGCAGGATTGGGGATTTGGAGGCATTGAAGGCCTTTTCTTACCAGAAGAAGGACTCCACCTCCACGAATGTCAGAGGCGCGGTCAACCCTGAATTGGTGAAAGTTGGGAATGTAGAGGGAGTGGTGGGGTTTGAGCCTGGTTTCCTGGAGGGCGACGATATCGGGATGGTTCGCGTCGATGATTGCCAGCAGCTCCTCACGCTTGGTTTTAATGCCGTTACAATTCCATTGCAGAATCTTCAGCTGATTGACGTTGCAATTAAGGGCCATTGAAGTACGTTAGAAGAATTTGCCAGATTTCCTCCAGGATCACCTCTAGCTTCGTTTTCCCAGGGGGAGGAGGAGTAAGGAACTTGGAAAAAACTCTTTTCAGAGCATCCATGAAAAACTTTTGGATATCACCATCGAGAGAGCAGGAAGGGACGTAGGAATGGGATTGTGTGGGTTGTGAGGAAGAAGAGGTTTGTTCGGCTGCAGGATTAGGTTGGCGGGATAGTAATGAAGAGAAAGCAGAATGATAAGTAATACAAGGAGCAACTGGGGTAGAAGATAATAGCCGTCTTTCTCTCAGTTTCTCGGCATAGGTTTTGTAAGCCGGACAGCCTCTGAAATTAGCAGGATGGGAGCCGTTGCAGTTGGCACAGATAGCAGGTTGTGACACATTCAACGGGCAGGTAGAAGCAGCATGGAAGTCCCCACATCGAACACAGCGCTGTTTTAGCCCGCAGGTCTTGTAAGTGTGACCAAATATTTGACATTTGGTGCATTGGGGTGGGCCTGGAGATGGTTTGTATGGGGTTATGATTGCGCGAATGGACCCGATGTACGGGTTATTGAGCAGCCGTTGGGCTCCATCGTCGTTGTCAACAATCAGTTGAAAGGTGGCTACAGGACGAAGAGGAAAATGTTGCGGCAGAGATCCTGGATTTAGAGCCTCTTCTTCCTCTCATTTGCGGAGCATGTCAGGAGTTGGGCGGTTGGTTTGAACTTGACGGAGGCTATGAACTGTAATATTTTTAGATTCTACTGCATATTGAAGTTTGGGAAGGGGATAGTCGATTGGAAGTCCTCTTATTGCAATGACAGGCTTTTTGTCCTCCGCTAGCCGGTACGTGAAATATTCAATGCCATTAGATTTTAAGTGTTGTACAACCGCACGGAAATCATTGCTGCAGGAGCACTGAATTTTAATGTTTCCCTTGCAGAGAGGTAACAGGCTTCATCGTGCAGGCTTTTAGAATTCCATCTTCTTTAACATGAAAATTGATGGATTCAGGCAAAAATATTGGCGGAATATTGCCTGTATGTGGGTTTCGGAAAATCTCAGTAGCAGGGGTAGGTTTGGGATGCGATGACGGAGGTTGAACCGTAGTTGAATGTGAGGTAATTGGGTTGAGAGGGGATGAGGTATCCATAGATTCAGAGGCAGATGCAAGGGCGGCGAAGGAATTACGTAAGGGAATTGTTTCACGTACAACGACTTTTTTAGGCTGAAGGATAAGGGGGAAGGCAGCCTTTCGTTTGGGCTGTACAGTAATAAAATCATTACCCTGATTGCCAACGGATGCATTAGAACCTTGGGTCGGTTTTGAGCAAGTGACTAAGGCCAAGAATTGCGGGTTGTCAAGAAGGTGTTCCGGAATGTTAATATTAACCGTACCAGCAGCAGCAGGGGGGAGGGAATCAGGTATGGGAGGTGGAGGGGGAGGGAGTATGCCGTGACTTGCCAAATGATGACTTGGGCAAAACGATACGTCCCTCGGAGGCAGACCGGGAGAAGCTTCGGTTAAGCAAAGGGTAGTGGTTGGTCGTGGAAGCGTCCTTATCTCAGGTTCCGAGGCCGCGTGGCCATCCGGTAAAGTGGGAGAGGGGTCAGATGTAGCGGGCGGGCATTCACTTCCACTCCGAATCCAAGACTCGCAGTCAACAGGGCTTCGGCTTCGGTCCGATGCCAATCTCCGTAGTGGAGGGTGGGAGGATTCCCAAATCGGGGTCCATCTCAGCCGAGTCTGTAGAAGAACGGTCCGGGGATCGTGGGCGGGATATGTCCGAGGACATGCATTAAGAGAGGTCCAGCCAGACGTAGGTCAAGATATACACAGAGATCCACAAAACACAATCCAAAATCCCAGTCCGAAGCACGCTTCAAAGCGCAAGAAAAAGCAGAACAGGTTGTTCTGCAAGCACGTCCGCTCTCCACCGCGACTCATTCGCGACTCCATTAATTAATTTGGATGTAAAAAAATTCCTAAAATGTTAACAAATAGATAAATGTTTCAGTACTAGGGTGCAAGCTAGGGAGCTGAAATATTTTAATTAAGACCTCAGAAGACACGGCGGCTCGCCTCACTAAGACGCGGTTTGTCAAGTCAAATTTCTCGTAAAATATAAATAATAATAACTTCAAATTAAAAAATTTAAATACAAAACACCCACAAATTGATTCATGTAATTATTTTACCTTGTAAAACTGTTGCGTCAAGAGATTCGTATGTGAGCTTCTCATATTGTGCTGAAACGGCAAGGCTTCGCAACCGGTGTGACGCGATAAAGTCCGTGTTGTGCCACGATATATTTTACGTTATGAGCAAGGGAAGAATATTACTGCGTTTTATTATCCTACAGCTACGACCGCGGAAATTTCCTTTTTTAATAAACAGAGATACTTTAGGCCGAATTTGTGTTCCAATCTTTTGCCTACTCATGTCATGTGAATATCTCGATCTATCCCAAGGCACACGAAATTTCTTTAATGGCAGTGACAGTATTACTGTACTTACTCGCATAATTCACGCACCTTTCACTTCGAATTTCGTGGCCAAAACTATTATATTACTAGCAAACACTACTACCCCTAATATAAAAACTATAAAAGCCCGTCAATATGACGGGGAAAAATTTATCTTTCGAAGGATATGTCCTCAAAGAAGTTAAAAAATTCAGCAATTTTAATTTCCACATATGACATCATGAAATGAATATCAATAGCAATTGAAGATTTGTTTAGTTTTGTTACCGTCGTTCAAACAGCGTCGAAAATTCTTGAACATAATCAGAACCAACTATTGGAAGAAAGCTCTACTAATGAGCATTACATCTGATTCTATCGGACGTCAAGTTCGCGGAAACTAGTACAAGTATACTAGTAGAAGCATATCTTCGCGCCTTGAAAAACATTCATTTTTTAGACAGATATTCCATCATTGCAAATATTATCTTAATTAAAAACATTCCACCTCCGCAGCGATTTTTGTTTTTCCCTTTTGTCAAAATAAAAGGTTAAAACAATCCCCATATTTTGAAATTTTAAGAATTTTATACTTTCTCCACTATGGTGTACTAATGGTTCACATTTCTGCCAATTTTTGAAGTTTGATCACTTTTAGAAGTGAAATAACATTTTTCTTATTGTTTAAATTTAAATAATTATTGTTAACGGCCGCAGAAAGAACTTCATGAATACACTGAAATATTTAATCGGTTACATAGACTAAAATATATGTAGTTTCAAAATTTCAGCCCTCTTACTTGCCCCGTAGTGCCTAAGCATTTACCTATTTTTTTTTAATTTTAAGAATTTTTAACTGCCAAAGGAATTAAAATATCAAAATTTTTATAATTGCTTTTTCGTTTTTTTAAAAAGCCTACCTCTTAAAAAAATTTCACCTCCGTAGCACATTCGGAATTACATAAACCTTGAAAATTTGTTTAAATAATTGTCTCCTATGATATATATATATATATATATATATATATATATATATATATATATATATGTGATATGCATGTTACATCCTCCTCTGTAGTAAACCTCGATATATAATGATGGACAAATGATTCAAACAAAGTAGAAGTAAATTATATTTCCTACAGCTTTTATTCCAGTATATTTTTCCATTTATCAATTATTAAAGCAAATATTTCAAAATAGCGGATAAGTGACGAGATTAAACACCCACTTTCGAGTGACCGATTCTTACTAAGAACTAATCAGATCTTGCGACTTTCAAAAACATGTTATATATAAAATTTCGCGTTAACCTGATTATTGGTTTTTGAGTTAGAGCACACACAAAATAACTGTCACATACTCGTGTAAAAGTCAATTTTGTTTTTATTTTCTGAATAGCCATACATATTTCATTTAAATACCCTTTACATTTCAATTGTTTTACACATGGCCAGATCGGAAAATACCCTGTTTAGGCAAAAGGCCTCTTCAGGGAAAATTCAGGTGCAGATAGTTCAATTGTATTCGTTTAACCAGTAGTATTTCGATCTTATTGCTTACTCTGAGGGGTGGCTTTTGCCTGGCTTTCGCCCGAGACGGAAGGGAAACCCGGCAAAACCATCTGCAGATAGACGGAATGACTAGATGGTCACTATCACTTTTCCACTTGCTCACAGCATCAGTTTTCCTCAAAGTTCTTAGTAAATATAACAAATACAAATAAATATATAACAAATAACATTTTGTAATGCGTAACAGTTAAATTGAATATAGCAAAATATGACAAGGTTCAAATAGGTTTGAATATATATAAATAATAGTGATAAAAACATATGCTTTTCTTGGACTAGCGCCGTCTATTTCTTATTCTTTTTTGGCGGAAGCAGGGGCAATCCGTCCTGAGGGCACAGGTGGGGGGAGATAGATACTTTGGTGCGGGCGTAGAGGCTAGGGGCGTCTGGGCAATAGAGCGACAGCGTCGCCTCTATTATCCTGCTGGGGTGGGGCGCTTGTGTTTGGGGTGGGTTGGGAGGATAATGGGTAGGGGAGCGAGGATTTGTTGGAAGAGGTGGGGTATGTGTGCCCTCATTCTTTCGGCCGCTCTGCAGCGGAGTCTCGGGATAAGTTGTAGGACCGGTTCAATTTCGGCCCGCGCGCGTACCTCGGCTCTGGGTGTGCGGATCGGAGCCCTAACTATGTTGCGGAGGATGACTCTCTCGATGACTGCTAGCCTCGAGATGTTTTCTTTTGCGAGTGTCGTGAAGGCAGGGGCTCCATACTCGATGACGGGTCTGATGAACGATTTTTACAAATGTATGGCCGTCTCCTCGGAGAGGCCTTTTCCTCCCGCTCGTACGGCTCGGATAAGGTTGCTGCTCCTGGTTAAGGTGGATATCAAGTTTCTCAGATGGGTGGCGAACGTCAGTTGGCGATCGAGGATAACACCGAGGCATTTCCCCTCTTTCTGCAGGGCGACACTTTTCCAACAAAGGGTGACGTAAATCGGTTGCTGCGGACCTCCTTCTTCCCCCCCTTCGTGAGTGAAGATCATCAGGATCGATTTTTCTGGGTTTGGCCGAAGGCGCCACTTTCTCATTAACTCCTCGAGCCGCCGGAAGTCCTTTTGTAGATAACGTGCTGCGGTGTCAGGTTTGCGTGCCGTGGCCCACAGCGCCGTGTCGTCTGCGTAATGCGCGAGGGTCACCTGTGGAAGAGCGGGATAAGGCATGTCAGCGCAATACAGAATAAAAAGGAGCGTCGATAATACCGTTCCTTGGGGCTCTCCGGATTGAATGTGGAAGGGATTAGACAGGGTGCCACCTACTTTGAGTCTTGCATGTCTGTTGGAGATAAAGGAGTATTGGAAGCGGGATAAGTTGGGTGGGATGTCGGGAATTAGGGAGATTTTTAAGGATAGCCCGTCATTCCAGAGTTTGTCGAATGCCCTTTCGATCTCCATGAAGATCGCGGCCGTGCACCCTCTTTTGTTGATTTCTTCTGCCGCCGTTTTGGTGAGCATTGTCAGTGGGTCCTTGGTTGTCCTGTCCGCTCAGAATCCGTATTGATGGTCTGGGAGGATGCCGCCTGCGTCTAGAATGGCCGTGAGTCTTTTCACGTAAGGCTGATGGGGCGAAAAATTTTCGCGTCTTTCCCCCGTTTCAGGAGCATGATGGTGTGCGCGATTCTACATTGTTTTGGGTAGGAACCTATGGAGAAGCAGGATTTATAAATCATTAGGAGGAATTTTTTAAGCGTGGGGAAATACCTGTCATGCGTTTGTTGCACGTTATCGTCCAGGAGGTCGAGGAGCAGAATTCTTCGTGCTGGCTTCTTTCAGGTCGTCGTCGATGATGCCTTCCTCGCTGACATCTGTGGGGATTAAGTTGGGTATAAGGTTCTGCATTACCTCTATGGATTCTCAATGAAATTTCTCGTCGAACCTTGGATCGTCGGTCGGCGTGTGTATTTCTTCCAGCACGCGTAAGAATTCCTCCGCTTTTTTCCTCCGTGCAGAGGCTTTTCCCGTCGTGAACTAGGTGGGATTCATCTTTCGTATAGCTCCCGAGAAGCCTTTGAATCGGTCCTAGAACCTTTTGCTGTGCCTGAAATCTAGACACGCGCAAGTTTTCTGCCATAAATCGTTTTTATAATCAAGTACATTTCTTTATATGATGGCCTGGTTTCTGTTACAAACCTTTTTAATGCTGGGTCCTTCCTTTTTTCGAATTATCGGTAAATCCTTCAGTTTTCCTTGATGAGGGCGACGACGTACTTAAGCAGAGGCGTTTTTTTAAGTTGATTTTCTTCCTTGGGGTGCATTCGTCCGCAGCCTGTTAAATAATAATGTTTATTGTATCGATTGCATTGTCTACCTCAGTGGTTGTCTTAGGTCTCTCTGCAGGGAGTAATCCTTCGGCGATGATTTCTTCGAACATTCCCCAGTTCGCTTTTGCCCAATCCGTATTGTTTATCGTCCGTCTCGGTCTTTTGGCGGATCCTCCGGTGGTGATGGGGTAGATGAGTGGCAGGTGGTCCGACGTGATCGTATCCTCGGCTTTGACGTCCCCGACAAGTTGGGCGTGCCAGCTCGCGTTCCAGCTCGCGCGCCAGCTCGCGTGGCAGCTCGCACGCCAGCTCGAGTACCAGCTCGCTTGCCAGCTCCCGTGCCAGCCCGCGTGCCAGCTCGCGTGCCAGCTCGCGTGCCAGCTCGCGTGCCAGCGTGCGCGCCTGCGTGCGTTCCAGCGTGAGTGCCAGCGTGCGTGCCAGCGTCGTGCCAGCGTGCGTGTCAGCGTTCGTGCCAGCGTGCGTGCCAGCGTGTTTGCCAGTGTGCGTGCTAGCGTGCATGCCAGCGTGCGTGCCAGCGTGCGTGCCAGCGTGCGTGCCAGCGTGCGTCCCACCTTGCGTGCCAGCGTGCATGCGTAGATTGGAGCGTGAAATCATTCAACTATTGACCTGTGCCAAAAAGAAGATATAGTTGGCGAGGCTATTAACAACATCGTAGTGAAGGATCGAGGGGATGTGAGGAAATGGTTGTGTTCGCAAACGCATAATCTTTACGAACATAATTTTTTTATATTTTTCGAATTATTTAGGCACAAATATTATGAGCATATCTCTTTTTTTCGAATTACGAATTATCAAGATTTTCGAATTATCCAGGTACGAAATTTGCTTATTGGGTCTTCAAATTAAAAGAAATTTCGAATTATACAAATATTTTGAACTAAAGAGTTTCTAATTATCTCGGTTTTACTGTACTTGTAAATTGTATGCATACGCAGATGCACCATCACATAAAATCCAAATTTTTATCACCGTATTATACTGATTGAAGGGGCATCTTCCTAGATGCTTCTAACTGTTCATCTATAGATACATTTTCATCTTGGGTGTATTACTTCTGCAAATTTTCCACCCAAAAATCCCAAACAACGCGTATGGGTGCCAATCTGTCACCTTTCCGGTGCTCTTTTCTGCCATCTCTATTGTCAAATATTAAAACTCCTATAATTTTATAAAATCTTTCAAGAGACATGACGGCACTAAAAATCGGCCTACCATGTACTTCGTCCCGCAAACTTTTCAGTGATTCGTTATGGGATCTGTATACGCCTGCCAATATCAAAAGTCCAATATAAGGCTCTATGTGAGCACAGTCCACATCTTTCCAAGTTTTTCCATTGACACGCCTATCTTCTATATTGGCCATTGTTATAATTTTGTTAGTGATAATTATCATGCCAAAAGATGATTTTGGGTGGTTATGCGACTTGTGGGATATCTTGTTAGTCCTAGAGAAAGTTCTATTACGTTATGATACGACTTGATTTTCAAATCCATGCAATCCTATTTATCTTTTCAGATCATCGAGACGAATCGTCTAAAATAAGGCCATCCTTACTTTCAGAATATTCCGTCGAATATCCTACATATTCCGCGTTATCTTCTAATTCTGGGACATTTTTACATAAATCCTCATCATGAAAATATTCATTATCAGAATCACAAAATAGATCAATTGTTAGGGTCTAAAAGATGAATGTTTTTAGGAAAATAATAAAAATATTTTCACGTGTAATTAGGAATTAGAAATTACAAAGCAATAAAAATAAAATAATACCTAAATTTAGCTATAATTTCACAGTTTTCCTTCAAATAAGTTTTCTATCTCACAGTGAGAATTCAAAACTGATAGATTGTTATTGGAACGCTTATATTTGTATTATGAGTCATAATATGGCAAATGACAAACGTGTCACCAACAGAAGGAGCGTAATTCATTTATTTCCAAGAAATCCATATATTTTGTTTAATTAAATGCCGCACTCTCGCTCGTTTAATGGGATGCTTTGTATCCAAATCATCAATCCTTTTAGCTGGATGCGAAAATTTTCGTGCTATCTGGGTAGATAATAGTAAATTGCAGTAAAATAAAATAATTAGGAAGTGATGAGTTTTGAGTTTTTAATACCTTTGTTTTAATGTAATTTATTTAATTGTATATTTTCATACTCTATGTTTATAACCATTGCCGTGTTTAACAACCGGCTCGCGCGAGGCGGTTCGAGTCGGCTCCAGCACACCACTGCCCTTACGTCCCGAACAATAGATAGCTTAGGATGACCCTCCCCACCCTCGTTGAGTCACCGTTTTAGTTGTTGACCGATGTCTTTTGCAGGATGGCAGCTTTCCCCCTCTCCAGGCATGTGTTTACGATACCATGTCTGTCGAATGCTATTTTTCGTGAGCCACCATGTACAAAACTGCAGCGTGTTGTTTTTCTGTTTTGGTTGCACCTCATCCCATCCAGATGTGTAGGCGGGCAGGGAAAATCCATGCGAAATTTGAGTGAATTAGAGTATTTTACCCATAAGCACAAGCAGCTATAAACTCTCTAATTGTTTTCATTTTTATTTGCCGAACTCCCTTCTCCTTTCTCATTGGCCGGCCCATTCCCTCCTATACCATTTCCCTTATTACCCTTAGAAATTCTGAAATTTTGCACGAGTGAGTTCCCAATCTATTCGGAAAATGGTATTCTAGAATTTTTTTGAAGATTTTCAACTGATCACAGCGGTACTTCAGTGTATCTATGACATTCGCATTTTGTAAAATACATTATTGAAATATATCGTTTTATTAGTGTAAGTGTAATGCCATTGTGAGAGTATGATATTAATATGGCTCTCCTTGTCAATAACACAAAGTGAGAGACCAGACTAAAGCAGATTACCAGATTAGTGCTGGGTAGGCATGCACACAACCAAAAATTTACTTCAGGGGGGTCTGAGGCCAAAAACAAATTTCCAGCAATTGATTAAATAAGTCCTATTCAAATAATATAAACTTTTATAACTTTTTTAGTTCTCATAACTCAACGCAGCAAGTGGCAGCATAGCAAGAGGAGATTTAGCAAGTCTAGTGTGGTTATCATATATTCCACAAATGTCTGTACACCAGGGGGGACCACTCCCTGAATACGTCCTTGAAGGTGGGCCTCAATCACAGTTCACATCATCTGTGGTTTTCATATTTTCATCAATCAATCTTAGCTTTTACAAGTAAATGTTTGGTTACAATATTGTTAATATTGATTTTATATTGGTGACAAAATGCCAATGGAGTTAATGGTAAGAAAGTTTGTACCATATTTTGTTATGTAACATATGGTCCATGTTAGGACCAGATGTGTTGTTTATGATTACAAAATAAATTTCTGAATTCAACAAATTTTTGCATTTATCAATTAATATTTAAATCTGCTTTTAAATTATTTTCACTACAACCCATCTTAATTATAACATCTATAAACTGAGCGGTCTAATCTTTTTGGAGTAATGTGGTATTGTTTAATTAAAAAAATATGACATGGCCAGCACATGATTTTTCCATAGATAGTAGACAGTTGGTCAGTTGTATTTAAATGCAAATGTAACTTGAGCATATCATAGAATTTCATTTTTGCCATTATTCTAAGGAAAAACTTAAAACCATAAAATTTGTAACCTGCATGTACTAAGGCAGCAACACCCTATTTACTGAGGGCTTCATAGATATTTTGTAAGCTAAGCTTGAAGTGATAGGTCTTACATCTTGTGATTGTCATATGCGCAGTTGAATTTTCGAAATTACTAAATATAAACTCGGTAAACCTAATAGGCTAATTTTTGGTGGAAGGGGTGAGCCATTTTCCATAAGATAACAAAAATCGATTTTTCAATTTAAAGACTTTCACTCTTTTGTAAATTAAAATTAGAAAAATAACTAACGAGATTGTATTGATGCCTTAATCCTAATATGTACTATATACTTTGAGTTGAAGGCTTTCGCAGCGTTGCTGAATGCTGGTGGAGGTTTTCGGGTTTCGCTGCGTTGGCGGCATTTCTGGCTCTCGACGTTTCGCCGACGTTGCAGTCTGCATCTTCAGGAGATGAAGTGAGATCCGATGACATGAGCTCTTCTTGACCCCCATAGTAGGGGAAGAATTTTGCGTCATTTTTTTTCTACCACGAATGGTAGGGCCGCTATAGGTGTGAGCACCTCTTCAGCCGGGGAAGGGAGGAGAGAAACCTTGTGCCGGCATTAGCCTACTCTTACGAAGAGCACCAAGGGGACAATGGCTTTACGTCCCTTCCGAAGGACGGAGAAGTTGATTTGCGCGCGCTCCTCAGGTTTCGTTTTCTCATTGGCTCGTCCTCGTCTCCTAGTACCATCGCTCGCAAATAGGGGGCCGGAGCGACTTTTTTCGGAAAAATCCTGATAAGGATTCGAACCGGGTTGTCTCGTCAGCAGTTTGTCATGGTGGGGCCAACTCTCTAACCACTACACCACCAGCTCCGATCCGATCCGATGGTAGGGATCTGACTTTTATATTCATTCGTGCCTTCCTAGTTTAACTGATTGGCTCGTTCGAGTTGCTGTCCCTTTCTCTTTGGAGGTTGCTCCAACGTATTTTTCCTCCCTTTCACTTTTCCGTTGGAAGAGTCGCTTCCATGTTGCGCTGATGCGCAAACCGTCGTCCCGGTTGAAATTGACCCGATGCTTTTCGATCTCAATAGCTTCGCGAATTAACCTCGGAAAATATCGATCTTCTTTCGCGAGCAATTTCGTTTCTCGAGCGTGATTTTATGTCCCGGGCCGGAGGTGAAGTGCTCCGCTATGGCCGACTCCCTCCATTTTTTGTTCATCATGGCCCGTTTATGTTCGGCTAAGCGACAGCTCCACCTCCACCACCTCCACCAGCATGTACTACATACATTAAGGAATGCATGTGAATGTTTTAATATGAGGGAGGAAGAAATAAAGAAGGAGAGAGACAAAATTAAAGGTTCCATAGATTAAAAATAATTTTGGACGTAAAAGAATTGTGTACCGTGATGTATTTCTTTGTC
This sequence comes from Tanypteryx hageni, assembly GCA_028673005.1. Classification (NCBI taxonomy): domain Eukaryota; kingdom Metazoa; phylum Arthropoda; class Insecta; order Odonata; family Petaluridae; genus Tanypteryx; species Tanypteryx hageni. The sequence continues at coordinate 224,228,662 of CM054112.1, read as the reverse complement.
ATGCAATTTCCATTCACCCATAACTATTTTTTATCTCTGGAACAATCAATTATGTGAATTTTATATTTGTTTACTTTTTAGTGTATCTAAGAGTTGGTTTCATTAATCTTTTTATTTCAATTTAATTCACGCATACCCGTCATATTTGAAGGGCAATTACGCTAGTGAGTGATAAAAACGCCAGTATTTACACGAAATTCGAAGAAATCAATGACGAAAAAACTAAAAAATTAACTTGGGAAAAATCGGCCTTTGAGTGAGAATCATACGGAAAATGAATTAGAGAATTTTTTATGGAGTTTGCCCCGGGTGCTAAAATAGCTAGTTACGGCGCTGACTGAGAGTACATAAATTTTAACGTTGAAATAAACAAGTTATTCGAATCTTAAAAAATGTCTTTGTACCTATTTTGCCTGATAGTCATTGTAATATAATTAGTATTCTTTTATAATATATAAAGGTTAATTAGATTTCATGAACTATCTAGCGTCAATAGATAAAAGAAACGAACGCTGACGCAGGACGTAATAGTAAGTCTGACGGCTTTTATGGGATTGAAAAATAAGAAAACAGAAGGTCAATCATGTGAGCATCTATTGTGAACACCGAGGACCTTCTAGGCTAGGTCTTGGGGAAAAAAGGTGTGACGGATTCACACCTAGAGGTGCGGTGAGTGCAATCGCCGATGTCTCCGCCTGAAATCTAATGCTTTGTTATCATATACGGTCAGCCTACTCATGGCAGGCAGAGCTAGAGGGGAGGGTGAGGTTGACAGGCACATTCAATCGCCAGAGAATATTTTCCCCGTATGCCGGGCACTTCCCCTCCTTTGCTGATTAGGTCGGGGAAGGGAAGAGGGTATCATCTTGGTTCTGCCCCATCCCTTCCATCTTCTTTTGGTTACGTCACTGGTGCGACAGGACTAATCCCTACGTCCAAAATTCGAACTACTAGTGCACGAAATCCGAGTGACCGCGGTGGCATCTTGCGTCCGAGATTCACATTATGACTCAGTATGCTTTACCCTTAAATTGTATTATCCGTTTCCTTTTTATTATAAACGGGCTCAACTAGCTCCACGATTATCATCATTATTGCCGATTTGCTGGTTTTATGAAAATTTCCGCAATATTCATTATTCGATTTCGTGAGATTATACGGTACAGTAGCATGTGTGAACCAATGTGCTGCGAGGGTTGTTCAAATAATAATAATAATAATTCTTTATTTCCAAAGACCATACAATTGTCAAAAATGTAGGTATAGAACACGTCACAAAGTTATACATAGAAAATAACATTTTACATGGTAGAAGACAAATATAAATATCAGGTACATAAAAAATTAAACAATGGTAGACTGTAATGTTTATTCCTTGTCTGACCAAAATTCGGTGACATCGTAGTAACATCTTAGTAATAATAATTTTTTAAATTCTTCATTAAATTTACCAAGTGAGGGAATGTCCTTTAATGACTTAGGTAAGGCATTATAGATTTTGGTCCCCATAGCAGTGGGGCTTCTATGGGCAATGTGCCTCTTATTGCAACAGACATGAATGTTTAATTGGCTTCTAGTAAAGTGACTGCGTAGATCACTATTTGCACTAAATAATTTTAAGTTTTTCTTTATAAATGTAGCTAAATTTTATATGTTTGTGTTTTTGTGTTTTTGTGTGTTTTTGTGTGTGTGTGTGTGTTTGTGCGTGTGCGCGTGTGCGCGTGTGCGCGTGTGCGCGTGTGCGCGTGTGCGCGCGCGTGCGCGTGCGCGTGCGCGTGCGTGTGCGCGTGTGTGTGTGTGTGTGTGTGTGTGTGTGTGTGTGTGTGTGTGTGTGTGTGTGTGTACACACACAAGGGATAGAGAGTAAATTTAATTTTTTAAACAGGTTTGCAAGGAGTTCTATGTGATGCACCAAGCATACATCTTATTACCTTTTTTTGGATGAGAAATATTTTATGCTACATTGCTGGGGATGAACCCCAAAAAATAATACTGTGTGTAGCTCTAGGCAAGAAATTTCCATAATAAATGGATTTTAATACATGTACAGAAACTGTATCTTTAATGAAGAGGGACAAATGTAATTTTGGACTTAAATTAGAAATGTGTGTCGACCAGTTCCTGACTGGTATAAGAACTTGATATTTGTAATTGGAGTAATAAAATTGTTATTAATTGAAAGTTTAAAAGTTTCTAGTTCAGGTATATGGTTAAAAAAAATCATATGGGTTTATTACAATTTAAAAATATTTTATTTCTAACACACCAATCCCAGGTATTGTTTAAAATATTTTGGCTTTTTTCTTTAAGCAATTGCACATTTTTTGCTTAAACAAGAAAACTAGTATCATCTGCAAATATGACAGTTTCTACATTTGGGTTTTTAGTAATTAATGGTAAATCATTTATGTAGATTAGAAAAAGAATAGGTCCTAATAATGATCCTTGTGGAATGCCTATTGTTGTATTACTCAAAATACACCTTGTATTATTCAACTTTAGTGTTAGGTACCTGTTGTGAATGCTTTAGAAGATAAGAGGTTAACCAGTCAAGGGCTATACCCTGAATTCCTATTTGTTTGCATTTGCATAGAATGGGATGATCAACCATATCGAAAGCATAGCTGAAATCTAGGAACAATGCTGAAGTTAAATTATTACTATTTAAAGAGTTGGAAATAAATCTTAATGCAGTAAATAAGGCAGATTCGGTAGATTTCCCTTTCCTAAAACCCCATTGAGAAGTAGAAAGGATATTATATTTATTTATGTATGGTAACAAACGATTATAAAAAAAAGTTCAAACAATTTTGAAAACTGATGTAAAAGGGAGATAGGTCAATAATTATTCACATCATTTATGTCACCCTTATTTTTAAAAACTGGTACAACTTGACTAGATTTTAGGGAATTTGGGAATATGCCCAAACAGAGAGATTCATTTATTAAGTATGGAAGGGGTTTGATTATTGAACATTTACATTCAGATAGTAGATTCCCTGGTATATTGTCAATTCCTGGGACAGGGCAATTACTAAATTTTTTTAAGGAGAATATTAACTCCTTTTCATCACATGGGTAAAGATATAGTGAATTTGCTGGACCATAGTTTAATGATGGTGTTAGAGAATGGTTTAATGTTGAAGAATTAACAGGATTAGGAAGTTTTTGGAAGGCTTCTGCAATTGTACTACAAACTGTTTTACTATCTTTAATTAATTTGCCATTGTCATCATGGAACTGAGGGACTTGACTTGGAGATGTTTTACCTAATTCGTCGTTAATTACGAACCAATTTTCCTTAGTATTATTTGTAGCATTTATTAATCAATGGTCATTGCATATTTTGTCAGCTGCTTTAATTTGTGCAATATATATTTTTTTAGTGCATAAAAAGTTGGAGTGAGAAATGGGGGTTCTATATAATTTATCACCCTTGATAATGCAATAATCTCATTAGTTAGCCATGACTTTTTTCCTGATTTACCATATTATATAAACCACAGAACATAAGATATGCTGTACCATCAGAAATATTGAACAAAACAAAATATTGTGTACCGGTAGTATAAATCATGTAAGTATGTGCTTTTGGTTATGAAAATGGTTTGAGCTATATAATTATTTTAAGAGGTGCAATTAATATGGTTCAACTAACAACACTATTTGTAACAATTTTTTGTCATTGGAACTATCGCATTGGGTCACTTCACGCAAGGTCCTCTAGATGTTTGCAGGAATGTGCCCCTAGATTAATATTCAAATATTTAACAAGAAAAAATTGGGAATTTAAATTTTCTTTACACAACATTCACGGTGAAAATACGGCTGTCTTTATTTAATATTTCTAGTAATTGTAAATTTAAAACATAAACCAAAATTAATTCCATTGTTGGTATAATACTCACATAACATATTTTAAAAATAGTTGGAATGAGGGAGTCTTCGTAAGCGGGGCCGTCACGTAAGGTGAGTTTGAGGAGCGACCACTTCAGGCGATACTTAACTAGGAGCGGCATTAACGCAATGTCTGCACCTGTGTCGTGAGCTGGGATGGCGAGGTTTCGTCTTTTCACCTCAGACAGCAGATTTCCACACAATTGCCCGTCCGTAGCATTTAGAGAAATTACACCATTTGACACCATGTATCCAAATTATTTATTTAATATTCTACAGATGAGTTAAAAAATATATATCCTCATCTAGTTCCAAAGGATTCTTGCAAAGACGACAAATCATTCTGGTATATGTAGTTGCAAGTGGTCATGGAAGCCCTCTGCCACACGCCCAAGGATGCGAACAATACTAAAACCCAAGAGAATGCAGCATAACGCCCGTATTGCACCCCTAGTGACCTCGGAAGTGATTAGAAACGTAACGCCATATTCTCTGAGAGTTTCAAATATATCCTTTTTGTAGGCATTTAATTTAAACCGTCAGAATCAAATAATAAATTACTACCTTTATTTTTTTTCGAATATCAATTGCAAATGCAATTTTTAAGGCAGAAAATGCGGGATTATGACATTATGACAATACGTGCTTGGCGAATGGATTGCGAAGGTGATGCATTGTTGCCTCTCTGGAAGTGGAAGACACGGGTTCGATTCTCATCCAGGCAGAGAGTTTTTCTCTCTTTCTTTCGATTCAACTTGGGTGCATGCACCCAAGTGTAGAGAACTTCATCACATTAAATTCTGCCTTGTAGCAATCTCAATGAATTGTAACTATGGAAATTCTCTATTGAGCTTCTGATAGAAATTGCTAAATTTTAAAAATATTTTGAAAATTTAAAAATATTTTGAAATTTTAAAAAATTTAAGAATTGTTTTTGGAAATAATTTGAGTTTTTTGGTAATTTTTAGGAAATTACATAAATAAAATAACTTAGATATAATATTGTGTAGTTTTCCTGAAATGTATTGGAAAAGTCATAGGAAAGATTTTTGGTGAATAATTTTGAAGAAACATTTTAGGAATTTCTCTGGTGAAAATTTTTTGAAAAATTATTCGGAAGAAATTTATATTTATCAATTTTTTTTTCTAAATTTTTGAAATTTTGGAGGTAATCCATATCATCTTATTGTATTCAGTACATCACATTCATATTAGAGGCTCCACCTCTGGCACACAACCCTGTGCCTTGCTTTGCAAGGCGTTTTTGTCTGCTCCACGGGTTATGTGCATCAACCTCTCCCTCTGCTCTCTCCTTGCATGTGCCTTAATTTTGGCTCAATTCTTGGTCAAGTCATTAGAAATGAGAAGTAATTGTGTTATTATTTACAAACCAACAATTCATTTACTAAACAAAATTTTTCCAAGGCCGTCTAAATGACTGTGTGCGACTCTTATGCTACAAAATATCTTGAGACCTTAAGGGATAAAAACCAACAGCCCATAGAACTGTCTGAGACTTTCAATGTGGCTCATCAAAACAGCCATGACATTAAATGTGGCCCACCGGGGTACTCAAAAGTACTAATCCAGTCTGCCATCGGAAAAAGTTTGCATAACCCTGTCCTAAGGTTGCATGAGCTACTACCCTCCCTCCCCTCCCCCCTCATCATCAACCATTCTGCCCACAGTAACTACTCTCCCTCACTTTTTGTGAAGCATCTGCATCTCAAAACGTTTTTAAAATACAGAGAGATATCCACACCAACTACCTAGTCAAATTAATTATACTTTGGATAGTATGTTTCTGTAACATGCCTAGGTATTCATATTCAAATTTCACTTAAAGAATCTTTTAGGAATATATTTATAATATCACTTATTGCAATATATACATTTATAACATTAGTCATTCTTCTCACATGCCTTTTAAATATTTTTTGGTACAAAGCACTTCAAAAAATTCACTGGGAAATCCTCCAGAGGATCCAGTGTAGGAAACAATGAAATGCATCACATTTGTACTACAAAACTATGACACTATTGATGTAATAACAAATAATTCACTCCACCAAAGATGGTGGTTACAACATTTGGCAGGTTAAGTTGTAGATACTACAATCCTGCCCCACACACTTTTAAGAATTTTCAGTATTATACAGAAATGCTCTGAGGCTTAAAATATAGAGATCACTCTATAAAATAGCACAAAGAGCAATGACATAAGCTTGGTAAACAAAGCCACATTAGGCAAATACTGCATGTTAAAAATCACAAATTTTCACAGAATTATCCATAGGTAGATAAAAACTTGTACGATATAATAAAAATAAGACTCTTGAAAGACGAAACATTCCTTTTGTGTAGGCATAGCTATTTATCTGTCCAGCAGATTTTTCACTTAAAATCACAAAGTTCACTGTAAATGCAGCATCAATGTTCACATTTACTGTCTTCCAAATTCAATTATTAAAACTTAACACTGAATGAGGTAGGAACCACATTTTCCCCAAACAATTTTTAGTAAAAAATATATAATTTCACAATGGTGTATGTGTTTGTGTGCGAGTCTGTAAATTTGGAATTGGAGAAATTTCACTTCAATACCGCACAGTAATGTCAGGATGACTGTGAGGCATTTTATTGGAGTATTCTGAAAATAAGAATGAAATAATGATAAATTTGAAGAAATCAGTCACTGATAAACAACGAGCATGCAAAACAACAAAAACTTACGCCTTAACAAGTTGTTTAACTCCATATCATTGTGACAATATTTGAAATCCCTTGTTCGAAGTTCTTGAAAGATCTCAACAATACTTGGCTTCAAATTATAGAATAATATAGGTTGCTTCCTTTTTTCAAAGTCTTCTATCAGTGATTTTATTCCCTGAAATTCATCAAAATTAAATTTAGCTACAAACATAAAAATTTATAATGATTATTTGAAATTATCTCTCTTAAAATGAATTGAATAAATAAAGCAATGAAATAAATCCACCCAAAATATACTTATAAAAGTTATAGCAGAAAAATTAGTGACTACTTAACAATGTAAGAAATGTCAAAAAAATATGAAATTCATTGAATTGAAATTCTTTTAGTTTGCTTTGTTTATTCTACTCGTTTTGGAAAATCTAATAGATATCCTTTCCTTTCCATCGTTCCATTGACCATCCAACAAATGAGCAATTGCTCATTCATGAATGTTGCAACTTCATTGTGAAGAAAGTGGCAACTATCAATAGCTTGAACAAAACTTCTTGAGTTTTTCTTTGAAAGTGTAGCTTGCTTTTACTGTAACTTTGGTAGTTTTTCATGATAAATTTTTAAAATAATTTTTAATCACCATGTATGAGTATTAAACGTTAAAAATCTAAAATATTTAACTTCTTGAGTATTTTTTTTAGAACAGGGTTGTCCAACCTTTTCATGAAGGGTCAACAATTCAAATTTTTCCTAATCCTCAGGCCAGTGAGTAAATTTTAGAAAGGTAAATCACAATTATCCAGTTATTGTCTATCATTGTTCTATTTAAAGCATTAAGATTGAATAGAAATCATCATTTTATCACAATAACCACTGTTACAATTTCAATTTTATATTTTTGCACACAAACAATTTTATTTGACTAGGATTTTTCTTTAAGAATGAATACTTTCAATTTGGTTGTATTTGTGAATAGTGATTATATATGCACAAGATATGAAAGGATGGTGAGAGGGATAAAAACCCATTGGTTAACCAGATTCTGGCCCACAACCGTGGTTGGACAAGCAAGTTCTAAATTAAGAAGCGGAGAATATTGTGGTTGAAAGCCATGAGGAGATACGTATCTGATATATCGGAATGTACAACTGCATTTGTCTGCGAAGATCATTTTAATGTAAGTACTAGTAATATGTACGTAATTTTATTGCTTCGTATTTTAGCTTATGACTTATGTCGGCATTACATTGACATGATGCATATATTTCTGGAGAATATTCAAAGAGTAAATTACATTTTTATGTTTCAAAGATTAGCATATATATTTTAACAAGACCTCCATAATGTAATATACCTATTCTAAATACGTAAGATCAAACTTATGGAAATCGTTGGTTTATTAAGCAAATAATTACTGCTGCAGTGCATACGTCGTATATTTAAGTACCAAGTTTTTAAGCAAATACTTTTACAAATGTTACATATTAAGTTAGTTCGGTAATTTAAATGTTTTAATAAATTTGTTCACATAATATCCACGACAGTATGGTATTTTGAAGGACCATGTTTTGATAAATAAGGGCAGTCATGGCACTCCACAGACGTGACTAAATCTTCTCCATCATCTACAACTACACTCACTTCATAACCTCTTTATCTTATTCTGTGTTCAGGTCGAATCTGGCCTTTAACAATACAAATTTTTCCTTCTCGCTTCAGTTTAACAAATCCAACAGCATTGCTAACAGTCTTTCCTCATTTACCTCAAAGGGAAAAAAAAGCCATAAAAGCAACGATGAAATTTGCAATATTTACAAAAGAGATATGCTGTTCTTACAAACACTTCTACAGTTATTCTTTTCACAAGTATAGGTAATAACTAAGGCAGATAGACACTTAAAACAACAAACTTCACCACATTTCCTATAGACAAGACACATGGAAACTAAGTTAATTCACATTCATTTTGTATATTTGCCCATATTAGACCTGATGATTCTGTAAAGGCAGATGATGGTGATTATTCACCGAAACCGGTCGTGTTTTATTTAATTTATTTTGTGGAAATTAGCGAAAATTTAATATAAATAAAAAATAATATCTAGTATTGTTCATGTTATTTTATTGTGAAATTCCACGAAGTCTCGGCCTTATACTTATCTAACTATATTTTACTTACTAGATACTAGGACAGTATGGGAAATAATACATAAATAAATACTCTATAATATCCGTTAAAACTAGAGTTGTTTTATTCATTGAATGGGTACGCTGTTTTAATACGTTTATCTATCTTTTACATATCTTCTGCGTTTCAGTCGAAATAATAGTACCTACTATTACAATAACTGAAAATAAAAGCGCTACATCGAACTTGTTTTATCAATTAAATGTAATACAAACCTGTCCGCCTTCACGCATTTCAACATCTGAATATTGCTCCCTACGACTTCCAATGTACTGTAAAAGCATGTACGAATCGATGTTGGGAAAATTATCAGATCAGGCTACACAAAACCCTTCAGATGCCATTTTGCAAAACACAAAGCGAAAAAATTGCAGGAAGGTGCAGTACTTTTACCAATATTTCTTCTAAGACAGCGGATAGAGGAAAACAATCATTTAAGCTACTACTTACATATCGGTACAATGGCTTCTAGCACAGCTAGGATGCTCATGGGATGCGCTGACGTCACTAAACACTCGGCAAACTTCAGCTACCTATCGGATGTGACCGGGTTTGGCATTAACTCGTCCGTTTTTAATCGCTTTCTTTATAAATATCTGTTAAAAATTTAACGAAAAAATTTTATATTTGCCTATAACAGTAGCCATACAATACAACTTCATAAAATTTTCGGTAATTCCCGATATATGACAGTCCCCCATTGTCTTAACTGGGAGAATTAGAACGAGTTGTATGGACGTGATATCCTAAGAAAAAATATGGGGAATGAACGAAATCGATACCTCAGAACAAAGTGCTATATGCATCGCTTCTGTGTAGCGGTATCTCAATATCGACTCTTTCTGAGCTGCTGCACTCGCTATTTTTGAAATCACTGACTTTAGACTGCTCATAAATTTTGTGATACAAAGGGGAGGGTGGAGTTTGACAGTGTTACTGTGTGCTACAGTAGGTAACAGGGTTGCCAAACGTCCATATATTTACGGAAAATCCGTAAGAAAGAGAAAAAAATGGACGTGTCCGTAAGGTCCATAAAAATATTTGTCCATAAAAATGGTAAGAAATTTCCAGAGGTTTAAAGCAGTGGTAGTCAACCTTTTTAGTCGGCTTACCCATTAAAATATTTTTGACGAATCTGGTGTCCTCCAGTATATTTTAATGTTAACAAATTCGGTTATTATTGTTAGAGTCTACAAATATATATATATATACTTCTAATTATACGATTTGCATATATTTTATGCGTGAGATAATTATTAGATGTTGCTTTGCTATTTTTTTATGTTAGATATCTGTAATATCGTATCTCTTTGAAAGATCTAGCATATCCCCAGGGATATGTGTACTTTAGGTTGAATACCTCTGATTTAAAAAATATGTTTATATTATATGTTCTCATTTTGGTTACTATATTTTTTTAAATAAAGCAACCTTTCTTTTTCAATGAGCACAAATTAAAGATATGAAATAAAATGATCTGAATGAAAAATCAGGTAGTATTTGTGTTTCAAGAATTTTTACTGAACACATTCGAAATTTCCTGTTTCTCTAAGCCAAATAAGTACGCTTAAGTACGTAAATATCATTTCTGTTGCGATGTATTAATTGCCAAAACTTCCTCTCAGTATGAACGCCTCACTGGCAGGGTTACGTGAAGAGTGTGAAGGCCTTCGAATTGAAAGAATCTTGGCTTATCATTGGTCAGAAAAGTCTCCCACTTGTGCTCATGAAAAACGCAGGGCCCACCCCTACCTCCACCTCACACTGCTTTACGGGGATTTTCCAGTATATCGGAGAGCCAACATTTAATGAGTCTAAGTAACGCTTTTTAACTGGTAACATTTTACCAGCCAGTCCTGTATGACATACATGTTTTGTCTCGAAATATATCATTTTGCCTTACCCTCTCATTTTCTGTACCCACATGGAATGAAAAATAGGAATCGTAATAATCATTTTCGCTATTTTCTGATAATCGGGTGTTCCCAGGTTAATTTGACAGTAACAACATTCATGTTCTGTCAGCGAGAATAATTCTGAAATCATTGATTATTTAAAACTAAACAGAATATCTGTATTCCCGAGAATGCAATACACACTATAAATTTTTGTCTATATTTCACAAGAAATTGTAATATGTACGATACATTCTATAGTGAATTAATATCGTTAGATATTTTATGTGCTTTCGTTCACAAATACTCTGCCCCGCTATCAGAAAGAGTGCATAAACGAATGGAATGCATATTAAGATAAAAATCATCTCATCTTGCACTTTTATTAGTAGCGAGACATTAATATTGACTGTTATTCTTTTCATAGAATGCACTATTATGATAATGAACATATCAATCTTTACGTATTATTACGTGTATATTCAATGGTTTGGCAGTGTCTTGCTTGATCAGATGAGCCTCATGATTAACCCCTCAGCGCCGATCTGTGCATGGCATGGACCTCAGTTTCTTACCGTATCGCCGGCCTCTGTGTGAGGTACGGATCTATGCCACGATGCTTTCAATTTGCTATATAGAGGTAAGTTTTAATTTTTTTCATTTGGCTTTCCAATTATTATATAGAAAGGTTTTTATCTTAAAAAGACGTTGAATACAATATTTTTCTAACCGTTTTAGTCAGGCAAAACTAAATTAAGTTTGCTCTGCTGATTGACAGGAGTAAAAATGATTTGCTGTATTTCTTCACCTTTAATCTCTATCAGTTACTAACAATTTATTTGTCTCTAAATCACTTTCAGAAATTATCTCATTCTTAATGGAAGGAAATCATTTTCTAAAATGTCGATAATTTTCATCAGAAAATCCCGTTTTCAGAAAGAATACGATCAAAGATACCGAACAAAAGGCAAGTGTTCTCAATCAATAGGAATTAGTGCATAGTGTTCAAGGTCGCTAAGGCACCGTGAGATGAAGAGGAATAGGGGACAGCTAGAGATGATTCACTCTCGTTTTTATAAATCGTATTCATGCGATGTTTATTCGTAAACAGTTCTCGAGTGCCACGACATGTGTTTGGAAGAGATAAAGTGGCAAAAGACTCTCAACTACTGCATTGTAAGGAGAACAAAGTGGCAAGCTGAATATTTACAGAGATCTTGACTGCATTATTTGAATGGAGTTGAAGTTCATGAGAACTATTCTAGCACTAAAAGCAGTGACTAAGAGTTAAACATATGTGTGGTATAAACCGTTATTACTACATCATGCGATAACGCATAAACTTATTGAAATAGAATTATGTAAAAAAATAAGTTATATAACAGGGGTGGCCCAACTTTCCTACCTTCGGAGCTGCATATGATAATCCTCAGAAGTTCGAGAGCCGAATGACACATTCTGTGCTCATAAATTAATGAACAGCAAAACATAACCTGTATCCGAAGCAATTCAACTATAATGCATGTCTCTTAGGCATCCCAAACACATCTCAAGTCACACTACGCCATAGTGTTCGGTAATGAAAAGAGTTGACACGACTCTGAATGGAAATTTAAAAGAGCCGCATACTAAGGTAAAAGAGCCGTATGCGACTCGCGAGCCGCTGTTTGGCCACCCCTGTTATATAACATGTACTATGCCGTAGATATTCCGAAATTTTCACGTAAATACGATTAGGTAAAACGTTATAAATGTTTATAATGAACTACATTAAAATTGGCCATCTCAATTAAATACCTGCCGGATTTGCGGTAGAGTGGTAATTAAATCTAGACCGTCTCTGAGGGGTTAAGCCTGACGTACCTGCACATGTCTGCTCTGCCACTGTGTGTATGCAACCCTCTGTAACCTACCTACAACAAACCTTCGTACAACGAACATCCCCTTTTTTCGGTCCCACCAAATTCGTTATATGGAGGTTTTACTGTAATCATTTATTTTGCACATTAAATAAATAATTATGTTAATGAAGTCAGTTGCAGAGATTTAAATTGATGAATATTTTAAGAACTTTGGGGACATTTTCTGGGAAAGATGCGTGTCTTAAATCTTTAGCTAAAAAAAGAAAAAATTATTTAAATTTATATTATAAAATCACATTTTGCATGCACTAAAAAGTAAATAAATCGCTATTTCAATTTTGCGGCAAAGGTAGATCCCACCCCATTAAGACTACAATAGAACAGTTCAAGCCTTATAGTAATATTTTTAAATGCCTCCACAGTTCACTGGATATTCCTAAATCATTGATATACTTCGTAGGACTCACGAAGAAGTATCCCAAAGAAATATTCAAATCTCTGAATAGAAATACAAATGAATAGCTAATAAAGGCTGGCAAACATAAAAACAATATTTCCAAATACCAAGTATCATTGATACAAAAATATTTAATAACATAGCCTATTAATAGTTCACAGTTCACTGAATATTTCGTAGGACTTACAAAGGAGTTTTCCGAAGAAATTTTCCAATCAAAATTAGAATTTCTAAGAATAAGTTGCTAAAACAAAATCAGTTCTCAACAGTTCACCCAATAATATTTCGTAGGACTTACGAAGGAGTAGGTATTCTGAAGAAATATTCAAATTTATGAGAACTGCCAACAATAAGTTGCCAAAACAAAATCAGTTATCAAATTCGCCAACAGATGTCAGACAACATATTGCATTGACGTTAATATGAAAATGGAATTAAATCTTAGTTTACATGTGTTTGCATTAAAACGTCTTGGATAATTTCTAAAAAAGTTTTCTTTACACATGCTATCGGAATCTCAATTCGTTTACATTTTTATTTCTTATTAAAAGAAAACTTGCAAAAAATATTCCACTACGCTACAACTATTAATAGAAATTTTTCATTGAAGTTACTAATAAATGATTTGTTGTAATGGATAGCATGTTTGGCTATGGACCTGTGGTTATGAGGTTCGATCCCTAAAGTGTAGAATATTTTTCTTGGCTGATTTTTGAAAAGGGAATGAAGCAAATATATATATACTAGCTTTACCCATGCAGAGCATCTGCGCACTAGTACTTTATTGCTCAGTATCATAAATTTCTTTGTAAACACAATTTTCAATCTCTTGATTTGCTGATACAATAGTTAGAGTCAAATGATCTCGCCATACCTCCCTTCCTCTCTTCCTCCCTTCCTCTCAACTTCCCTTCCTCTCTCCCTCCCTTCCTCTCTACTTCCCTTCCTCTCTCCCTCCCTCCCTCCCTCTCTCTCTCCCTTCCTCTCCCCCTTCCTCTCTCCCTCCCTTCCTCCATCTCTGCCTCTGTCTCCCTCCCTTCTTCGTTTTTCTTCGATTTGCTTCTTCAACAGATTGATTGGCTTGTTCTGCTCTTCTTCTTGCATTATAATCAGTGTAACGTGTTGCTCTTGAAGCCATTACTTTTATTCTGTGCTAACAATTTAAATATTAATTAAATAAAGTAATACATAGTTGTATATAAACATAATCTCTACATCATTTTAACTTTATATTGTATTTCAATGCGATATACAGAAGCTGTTTATCACGTTGCTAGAGACATTGAGTAAATAAACATTAGACATTGTTTATTTGGTTGCGATATTAATATGGAAAAGTAATATCATCTATTACTTCGAAAGTGGTAAATATTTTGTTTTTATTTAAATTGACGTAGTTGCACTTGGTTGTTATATATCTATATTGAATGATAAGCATTTAAAAATAAATATTTACTGTTATTAATAATTTAACACCTAAGATTTGGCTAAATATGATGCATAATGATGTACCTCTGCTGAAATGGTAAGTATAGTGCAGTCATAGTGGTTATTTAAATTGATGTAGTTGCTGATAATTGGATTTGTAGAAGAAAAGAAATGATAGTGTTCAATGCAGTTTATTCATTATGTACTTTATAATAGTAAGAAAAATTCTCCCTCTTGAAATGCTAAATGATATAATTTATTCATGTGTTATAAATTCGCATTGAACAAAAATGTCTCTTACCAACTAAAAGTGATTTGGGTTATTAAATAGATAAAAATGCTTAATCATTTAAGTTCTGAAATTATTTATGAGCTTACAGCTCATAATGATATATGATCTACCATATAAGATTGTATGCAAATTAATTTTTAAAAAGTAATATCTACTTAATTATAATAATCTTTAATACAGATTTTACAATACAATACTAACTTTATGATAGAAAGATCTAATATGTTTCAGTGACAGCTGTTTCAGCTGTTTATATATACTGTTGATTAGCAACAAAATGTTATTGTGTGCCACATATTGGCTTAGCATTCAATATATATAGATAAAGAAATCTCTCTCTGAGAAATTAATGTTTTTCAAGGTGAGATGAAATGCTTGCAGAATGCAAGTACCTTCTACTAGTATATATCTAATATAAATAGCTGCTTCTTGCAGAGGATATATATATATATATATATATATATATATATATATATATATATATATATATATATACACACAGTCAAACTCGTTTATAACGAGCACGGTTGTAACGAGTTCATGGCTATAGTGAGCAAATGCTACCTCCAAGATAAGTTTACGATCATTTACATACAAATATTTCACGTATATAACGAGCACGCTTCACGGATATATCGAGCAAACTTTGACCACTTCTCACTGTCTCAAACGTGGCGGCGGTCAGCCCCTTCAATCCTCATAGTGACCCAAAATATGTAACCTTGTGTTCTTGAGTCCAGCCTCTACACCCTATCCCTCGGGGAGGTTAAAGACCGCGGCGTTGTTGTTAAAAAATAATCCCTTCGTCCAAACCAAGAATTTCCAACTTGCAGGTACAGTGGCACTCACGGAGGTCCATTGTCCTCTCCTCCCAACCCCCAGCTCTTTTACAGCCAGGAGGTTGTGTTTGGAAGGGGGTAAGGGGTAAGGGCATGTACAATGGCGCCTACCCCCGTCGCTCAGCCGAATGCACCCAACACCCTTTCCCACGTAAAGATGGGAAATCCCACGTTTAATCCGTCTCCTCATTAACTCTTCCTGGAATTGGTATGCTCAGTTTGCAAAGAAAGTTCTTAGCGTTGATCACAAAAATCAGTTGAGATTTTGCCTTTGAGCGAGTAAGATGGCCGTACATAAAAGGAAGTGTTTGTCTATTCGCGAAAAGGTTGATATTATTCGAGAGTTAGAACGTGGTAAAAAAATGTTGAAGTGTGTAAAAAATTTAATTTATCGTCGTCTACGGTTTCAACCATATGGAAAAACAAAGAAGCGATTTTATCTGCACTAGAGAACAACCTAACAACGAACAAGAAAATGAGGAAGTGCGACTTGGGTACTGTTGATCAAGCACTTCTGGAGTGGTTTCAGAGGCAGAGAAATGCTGGTTTCCCCATCAAGGTACAGGCAGATAAATTTGCAAAACAGTTAGGACAGGAGAACTACACATGCAATAACGGGTGGCTTGATCGTTTTAAAAATCGGCATAACATTGTTTATGCGAAAGGCCCTGTCAGCAGATTCAAAAACGGCAAGTGAATGGGTGAAAAGTGTTTGGGAGGAGTGTCGAAAAGGTTACAGAGAAGAAGACATCTACAATGCCGACGAAACTAGACTGTTTTACAACATGATGCCTGATGCAACGTTTAAATTCAAAGGTGACAAATGTGTTGGTGGCAAAAGACCTAAGAATCGTTTAACAGTTTTAATGTGCGCAAACATAAATGGGACTGACAAAAAAAACTTTTTGTTATTGGTAAGTCACAAAAGCCACGTTGTTTCAAAAATGTAAAGAAGCTTCCCGTTGAATATGCAGCTAATAAAAAGGCATGGATGACTTCCAATATTTTTCAGAAATATGTAAGTCAGTGGAACAACGAGTTACGGAGGAAAAATAGAAACATTCTACTCCTTGTCGATAACTGTCCTGCGCACCCACATATGCAGGAGTTATCCAATGTAAAACTGGTGTTTTGCCTCCAAATGCGACTTCTATTTTGCAGCCAATGGACATGGGGATAATTAAAAGTTTTAAATGCCATTTCAAGCGATTTTTTGTTCTACAGATGATTGAAAGGAGGGAAAGAGGTTTAGATGGCAACGTCTCTGTATTGGATGCAATTCATTTGATGACAGATGCATGGGACAATGTTTCACCTACAACGATCATAAACTGTTTTCGGAAGTCTGGTTTAATATCGGGAGAATTTTCGATTGATAACCATAACGTTGATGAAGATGATCTACCTCTGTCAGAATGGCTTAAAGAAAATGGAATTGCGAATTTTGACCATGTAAATGACATTGACAATTTTGTTCATGTTGATGATGATTTGATTACCAGTGGAATTCCTACGGAGAGTGAAATAATAGAGACAGTATAAAGCATAGCAGACAGTGATGAAGACAATGTTGAATGTGTCGAAGACACAATTCTTACTCAGGATGCCATGGAAACATTAAATGATTTTTTTTTAAACTTGACATTTCCGATGGTGTTTTTAGTGCACTAAGTGTAATAAGAGGAAACTTAAAAGACTTCAAAGTGAAATCTATGAAACAGGCTACTATTCGAAGTTATTTTTGTAAAAAGGGGAGTGATTAAGGATGCAGCTGTGAGTAAACATTATATGTACGTATGTTTACTTTAAATTTTCTAGTTTATTCTCATTTTTAGGTTTTTTCATAAATTTACTAAATAACCTTTCTGTTTATATATTCACTTTTACTTCTTATGTCGTATTTCACCATATGCATGCATGCTTTTGCCTTCACGGATATTAAGTTTAACGGCTATAACGAGCAAAACTAAACGGTCCCGTGGCGCTCGTTATAACCGAGTTTGACTGTATATATATATATATATATATATATATATTAGAGGAGGAAGGCAGAAACCATCTATGGCAACATTATTGTGTTACGATTGTACGATAGTTAATGATGCACTAGTAGGCAGGCAGTTGTTTGACTCTAAGCTGTTCCCGCAACACAACATTCTTAAAACATTTCTGACAGTGAGCTATGAACTATGATAATTACAGTCATTCACTCAATTTCCCTTCATAATTATGTAAATACAAGTAATTAAAAGATATTTTCTCAATTAGAAATACAAGTATATCTTTGAATGCTTTCTCTTTACTTTCAAGAAGATAGAAATCATTTGGAAACGTACTAAAGAAAACGCACTATATGTTAGGGGGAACAGAAGCTTGCGCTACCAAAATTAAAAAATTCTAACTCACACATTACATGACACAGGATGAAAACAAGATTTTGAGGCAAAAAATAAGATATCGCAAATTATACAGGTCACAAAATACTCAAGAATATATGGTACATACTTTAGATTCTGAGCATAACGTAATATGTATGCACTTTGAATTTTTTGTTTGTGGCTTATGGAAAAGTTGATAAGGTCGAGTTTACAAAGTCGGGGTTTATGTAAGTCGGGGAATGGCTGTATTTATTAGTACCAATGTGTCTGAAAATAATTATTACTGACTGGCTGGAAAAAATGTTTGTGTTTGCTACCATATATATTATGAACCCTAACCTTTTTGTTAAGTTTTTGTAAAAAAACAATTCTATAAATGGAAAAGTGCATTAAGTAAATGAAATTGATTGAAACTATTACCTTTGCTGCTGTGAAGTCAACTCCCTGGATGTGCCGACTGTCAATAACAACAGGAATGAAACTTGAGCCCAGTTTTACTCCAGCCTTTGTCACCAAATTTCGCACATATTCTACAGAAGGGAATACTAAGCTTCTGTCTGGAGTGATAAGTAGATATTCAAATCCTGAAGAGCTCTAAAAAATAATTTAAATGTAACATTACCTTTAAAATTTTTGTAGAAATGTTATAAAAATACATTCATAAAGAATGTAGACTTCAGAAGCAGTAAATAATGTCACATATAAAACATACACTCACCACAGACTTTTCAACTTTCACTGTAGGTCTGGCTGAGCCATACAAAAGGAAAAGTACATTAAGTCCTATTCCAATTACTATACCCAATTCTAATCTTATGAAGAGGCATGAGAAAAATGTAGCCAATGCTGGAATCAGGTCGATTTCTGAAAAAAAAGTATAATTTTTGAACATTTAACTAAATTTTTAATGAAAATTTTCCCAATTTAGATTATAAAAATAATTGCAAAAATTAGCATAAACCTCACCACAGCAATAAAATTTTTTTTAAGCTCTTCAACAATAATAATCATGAATAGCAAAAGGAGTATTTTAACAATGGGCATATTTTCATGCAAGAAAAGATCAGTATTAAGATATTATTCTCTTAATCAGCTGTTGTATAGAGAAGTTAGCTGGTCACAACTGAATCATAAACATTTCAACATCTTCAGTCACATATTTTTTATTTCTCCATATATGAAGTATAGAGAAAGTATTGTTCTCCTGAAAAAAATCGAGTGCAAAATTTCAATGGAAATATGTTTTGAGGTCCCTTGAACATGTTTTGACTATTTTCTCGATGATGTCTGTGTGTCTGTCGGTCTATGTCAGAATTTTGTTGGTGCTTTAACTCAAAAACCTACATTTGTATCAATACCAAACTTTCAATTTAAAAATAGTACTGTATAATGAAGAGCTTATTAGGTTTTGGCAACAATTGCTCAACCGGAAGTGGATGTTTACTCTACTCATGTTTTGGTTTTTGGCAAATAACTCTTTTAACTCTTCAAAAATGTAAATGTTGTTTATTATAAACTTCATAGATAATACTAGTCTCTAAAACTTTTGTTTGAACATTGTTTTTGTATAATGCATTGTTAAGGAGATATTCCATTTATTAAAAATATTTCCTTTAATATTTAATGAATGTAAAAAAGTACTTGAATAAAAGTTGTACGAAATTTAATTTTATACAATCTTTGTTTAAACATTTTCCCATATAACAGTGTTTATGAGATATTTTAAAAACTAATTTTTTAGCTGCCATCACCACACCACCTACTGGCAACTATTGTAGACAATTTATGCTTAGTTACGTTTTACAAGGAGAGGCTACAACCTTCGAGTCATGGATTTTGATGAAACGTGATCAGGTGATTCTACATCAAAAATAAGGAGACCCATGTCTCGGGGTTTTTGTGAATGGGCCCTTGAGTTCAAGAAATCAGCTTCGGAAATATTCAAAAACATTGTATGCAACTTAATCATCATTGACTGCAATATTTAAAATACTCATTATTATATGTTACGGCATTCATTATCTCCAAATAAAAATTACAGTACAGCACTTTTTTACCGGAGAATATTACTTTTCAAAGAACACTTGGATAATTTGAAAAAATGGGATCGAACCAAGACCCAGCCATAGGAGCTAGGCATGTTATCCCATCAGGTTTCCCTTTGTTCTCAACAGTTCGAAAGTTAAGCCTATTAAGTTGCATATGATTTTTTTTGGATATTTTCAATGCTGAATTCTCGAACTCAAACAAAAACCCCGAAATGGGTCTCTTTATTTTTGACGTAGAATCACCAGGTTGCATTTATCGCTATTATCAATTAATTGTTGGGCCAAGCAAACACTAATTTTTCACACTATTGCTTAAATTAATACTTAAATTTTTGTAATAACATAATTAATCAAAAGAAAGGTTCTGTCAATCAATGTATCTAATGCACTTAATAATTCATTTGATAATTTTTTAATTTGTATTTTAAACATAAATTGCAATATGGCGATTTTATTTACTTCGTTAAATAATCAGTCAATAATAAAAAAGTAAATTGTATTGTATAATTGTATTTTGTGTTAAGAAAACAGTAAAAAAATTTAATTTAAAAAAATTCCTGAAATGTATGTCACCTGTATAATGGTTCTACACAGACAAACTATCCTCTTTATTTATAAGATCATTAACAGAAATATTTTAGTTTTGCATGATTCTTTTATTAGATATTATCCTTCATTTGGAGTAATCCAACAAAACATAAAATTGAAGTTAGGTTTCCATACTACTGACCTGGGCATTTAAACAAAGTAGAAGATTGAATAAACTAATCAACAAATAAAATAGGATATGAAAAAATATGAACATTAAATGATCTAGAATGCTCAAATGCTATAAAGAATGAATGTGAACTTTTTCCCTATGGCCATGCACATACCCAGAAATTTATTTCAGAGGGGGTCCGAGGCCGAAAACCAATTTCCAGCAATTGATTAAATAAAAGTCCTATTCAAATAATATCAACTTTTACAGCATTTTAAGTTCTCATAATTCAGTGCAGCTAGTGGCAGCATAGCAAGAGGCAATGTAGCAAGTTTGTCGCTGATTCCACAAATATCTGTACACCAGGAGGGGGGGAAGTCTGCACCCCCTTGGATCCCCTCCCTTGATACGTCCTTGCCTATGGCTTTAGATATCTCCAATGTACCAATTATTATTGTTTACGAATGTTAACATACAAGTTGAATATATATCATTTTAATAAATAATGTTTTCATTATGATGCACTGAAAGTATATTGCAGTTAGCCATTTGTGTGACACATATTTGTAATTTTTATACAAAACTAAACCAAAATCATTATTAATGAGCAAACAACCAAAATAAAAGACTACAAGAATAATTTAACACTTATTTGTTGATATTAAACTTTTAATACTTACTTTTTGTTTTCCATATTGGCTTCACAACATGAAACTCGACCATAAACACAACTGCAGCAATGATGACTGCTGCTAGTGATGCTTTAGGAATGTATGCAAAATATGGGGTAAAAAGATGCAGTGCAAGAATGACGATTATGCCTGAAAAATATAAATTTATTGGCATGTTAATAGTATTATTCAGATAAATATTCTATAAATTCAAGTAATTTAATTGTTCAGATTGATATTTTATAAATAATTTATGTAATGCACAATATTGACATTTCAAAACATTCATGCAGTGACATTTGTATTCTAGAAAATTCCTCAAATTATACTCTCAAATAATAAATATTCGGTAATTAATAAATATTCAAATAGTATTATGCACTTTTCTAAATTTACTTACTTCTTCAACTTAAAGCGTTAAAAATTTATCAATTTTTAGGTATGATGGTTGAAGTTTACTTGATAATTATTACCAAGAAGAGAAAAAACATTTTAAGGAAACAAAATGTTTTCCATGGATTGAAATTTATACAAGATAGAGTAATTTTTAGTGGAAATTACAATAAGTGTTTTAATTTCTAATAGAATAATTTCATTTATGCGTATATTACAATAAGTGATTGCACACGAGGCAAACAAAATGCAAAATAAATGTGACAGGATTAGGAGAGAGCATGGATGATATATCATAGTAGTTAGGATAGACAATGAAAATAACCGGAGAATAATTCATAGTGCTAATGAGCAGTTATAAATAGATAAACAATAAATTTGATTTGAATGGCTACATACATAGGGATTCTTCTTTGAACATCAAAATAATAGTAATAGTTATAGCTAGGGTTGCCAGATTTCAGTTTTGAGAATATGGGACAAAGTATACGTTAAAATGTGGGCTAGATGTGGGATATACGATATAAAAGATGCAAAAAGTCTAGATGAGAGTATAACTAAAGAAGTGTACATTTTTTATTTTAATAATTAATAAACAGAAATAAACATAAGAGAAAGGTTTATATATGAATATTACATATCCAAACATTGATTTCAGAATATGGAAAATGCCATTTTTGGAGGAGTAAAGAAAGAAATAATAATGATTAGCTTTTATTTGCAGAATTAATGGCATTTAACATTTCAACAAAATTTTTAAAAATAACACAGTTATTGTTAATTTTTAAAATTACCATATTTCTTCAATTCTAAAATGAACTCTTAGATTTGATGGTGTCTGTAGTATTATTTTTTCTGAAAAGCTATTACTAAATCAAGGGTGCATCTTACAAATAATGGCGTCTTAGAATTGAAGAAACACAGTATATTTGTCTGATTGTGAGACCCTTGGGCATCTCTGAAATATAATAACATCTGAGCAAAACTAAAAAAAATTAAATGATTATTGTTACAAGTGAGACACACTTAATGCTGTGGAAGTATTCCTGAGGTTTCCGCGTTAAGCGAAAATCTGCGTTTGCTGGGGCACCATAACCTTTAGGTGTCCAGAGGGAAATAACTTCCCAAATGGTATATTTGGACCCACATTCAATGTTAAACATATTTCTACCAGACTTATAGGATGTAATTTATTAAACAAACTATGAAATTACCTAGTAAACAGTAAGACAAACAAGCTTTTTAGCGGTAAATGTACATAATTTCAAAATATTTCTCAGAACACCTACAGAGTTTTATTAAAAGGAGTCCAGGGTCGACTGCTTAGCTTGAAGTAGGTCTGCGTTAAGACTGCAACTGACAAGAGTCGAATATTTTAACTGCTAAAACCCAAGCTGCCATAAGTCGATTCTGACACATTTAGAGGAGGAATATTGAAAAGGAGACAATAGTCTATAGGGAAAGGGCAATGATGCTCTTGCAGCTCTGCTTATAGATCAAACCCATAGTAGCACATATAGGGTTTTCTGCAATTTATATATCATTACATATTATATGCATTCAAACATTAAGATCCCAGTTTAGAACCGTTATAGGCTGCAAGACGAGAGTGGCGAGAAATGGAACTATGTAGTGTACATACGTAGTTTTATGCATGTGCTTTTGCTTCGAGAACCCAATATCTCAGCTAGTGTCAAGGGTGACATTCGTGTAGGTGGACACCACAGGCACCCTACACAACTTCAATCTCCAATACGACAACTTAGTATGTAGTGTACACACGTAGATTTATGCGTTTGCTTTGCATCAAAAACCAAACCTTTGCTGTCGTGGAGGGTGAAATTCGTGTAGGCGGGTGCAACAGGCATCCTATATGACTATATATGTAATTTTACGCATTTGAATTGATTTGAGTACCCAATCTCCACTGGCATGGAGGGTGACATTCGTATAGTATGCAACACTGCTGAAATATCACAATATTTAGGATACTTTATGAAATTTGATTAGTGCAAAATTTTAAAAAATATTAGCTTGCGGTAGCACTGTGCATAAGATATGTACTTATACATACTAGAAGATTTACCCGGCTTTGCACGGGTTGCTGTTTCAATGAAATATAGAACATATTTTATTACTAAAATTTATATATTTTATTTATATCTTTTCATATAGATTTTTGAAATACAAATTATTTACTAATTTACTACGTCTTAATATTAAGGTTAACTATATATAAACTAATTAATAAATTTATTAATTGCACTTAAAATCATACAAAATAAAATACATAGATACTCACCAGCAATGTGTTGAAAAAATGTTAAATTCTAATTTAAATTAAATAATATACTTACTATATTATTACATCATGTTAAAGCACAATACACTAAATAATATCTATTAAGTAATTAAATAAATAAACCGAAACAACATTAACTCCTTGAACTTGAACAGTGTCATTGTCATCAAAGTATTTATCGTTAAAAATGCAAATTTCGAGTCAAAGATGAAAAATGATGATAAGAATAAGAAACTATGATCATTCTTCTTTAATACAAAGTTCTTACGTCAATTTGTCGAATTTACATAAGAAAATGAATGATAGCCTGCACTTATAAAAGTCAATTTTTATGTGTTATCTTATGGGGAATTAATAAAATGCGAATAACTTTTTATGGGAAACCTGTCGGGAATTTAAACTACGCTACAGCCTTTCCCTTGGTGCCCCCAATAATCATGCCATGTTTCATTGTGATACCTTTGAAGGTGTGGATTTGTATAGCATAATGTACATCCAAAACATTTGAAATTATAGTATGGATGTTTTAAAAAATTTTAATTTGAAATATAATCAGTGTTATAATGAATCCGCATTGGCTGGGGCAGCATTAAGTGGGGCTCACCTGTACTTTTAAAAATCATATTTCTCTGATGCCTCTGTCTCTCTGCAACTGTTTTTTAGTGTATAATGGTAAAACTCACTGCACAACATGTTTATGTTTACCAATCGCCGAATAATTGACTTCACTGTAGATATGTCCAGTGACTGGAGCTGTTATTGTTTCACTCACATTAATACAAGATGGTTTTTAAAAGTATTTTTATAATATAACATGGAAGTGAAATTTAAATACGAGAAAATAATATCCCATATAGAGTGTTATATGGGATGCAAGGACAAATATTCAAAATATGGGAATTCCTGACCAATATCGGAAATCCCAGCCAAATTGGGATGGTTGGCAACCCTATTTATGGCAGAACAAAAGGCAAAAACTAATGGAGATTAGGGCCAAACTGTAAAATAAGTAAAATCAAGACTGATGCCTTGGCAACAAGTTTCAATGATACTTTATTGAGTTTAATTCTGTAGAGTTAGAAGATCAACATAAAGTCAAAAAGCTTACCAGTATATACTCCACCAAAAGGAGTGGCAACACCACTGGAGTGGTTGACAGCACCACGAGAAAGAGCTCCAGATATGGGAATTGCTGAGACAAATGATGATACCACATTGGCTGCACCAATGGCCAACATCTCTTGTGTGGCATCCAAACGTGACTGTCCATCTGAGAATGCTTTGGCTAATGCCACATTCTCCAGAATCGCTAAGAGTGGTACAACAAGAATAGCTGAACCAAGGGAAGAAACCATGTCCAAGAAGTTGAAAGTTTCATCCTTGATCTGAGCAGTGAATGGCGGGGGTTGGAATGGTGGTAGACCTGGCTTCACAAACCCTGCAAGAATAATAATTTGGTTGTTTATGATTTCCTTAATTTAAAAGAAAAATGTTCTACACATATGATAGGGCAAAAGTTCAAAATCTGGTCAATATTTATAATGGCTGGCCATTGAAATGTTCTCGTGATATGGAACAATATGGATAGTAATGATTCAGCAATTACCTGTTAGAATAAATGGTCTTGAGCCATGTAACTCAAATTCATAAGCAGCAACAGCTGAAACTACAACAACAATTATGTTCCTTGACGATGAAACAAGCCAAAGAGCTTGGCTGGCCACTCTCTGAAACGAAGTTCGCTCTTTCAAATCAGTTGGTCCTATGGGGATGTCCTTCACTTTCTGTCAATGAAAATAATACCAAACAAATTAAACAATTTTCCATGCAAACATACAATATAGATTAAGTGTTTTGCTTGAATAAAATTCTCACAATTCATCAGTTTAGGTAACGTTAACTATTGTTCAAGTTAAGAGAATAGAGACTTCAAGGAGAAAAACAAGTCATTTTACTATCATAATTAGGGAGTTATTTTTTCATTTTAATGGTTTGGCTTATGTAGCTCTACAGGAAAGGCAAAGCATGTAAACAGATGCACTTAAGAAATCCTTACCCTGAGTAGCAGCAATATAGCCATGCAGATGAGTCCAAGTAATGTATCCCAAAGTCTAGTCTCTGATATATGTTCAAACAAGTGTTCCCACACGTCTAGGAACTTTGATCCTGAAATATCAAGCCCAAGGATGTCCTTCACTTGAGTTGTTGCAATGATTATGGCTGCTGCAGAGGTGAACCCCACTGAAACTGGCCCCGAAATGAAATCAATCAAGAAGCCTGTGGAAGAAAAAAGAGTGCACATTTTAAATGAATATATACTTAACATCACAATAAATGAAACTTTAATGCAAAAAATTCATATTTGGCAGTGATTACTTCATTGATGCTTAAAAAATATTGGCACAAAAAATATTCTTATCTTCTTCAGAGAAAAATATTCAGGTTGATGCTAATATCACAGAGTTCAGGAAAATATTTGATAAGGTCCCTCCCCAGAAATTAATAGTGAAGCTTGTAAAATACAGTATCAACCCAAAAATTGTGAAATGGGTGAGAGACTACCTCGGGAATAGAGAACAGATAGTGACCATTGATGGAATGCACTCATCCCTCATTCAAGTTGTGTCAGGTGTTCCTCAGGGAAGTGTATTGTGTCACATCATTATTGAGGGACATAAAATGGAGATCTCTGGAAAACCATAGAAAGTGGACAAGGTTAAGGCTGCTAGAAAAATACAGATCAGAATGTCTAGCAGAGGATGTAGTGAGAATAAATGAGGCTACAACATACATAGGTAGAAATGATCATGGCGATAAGATACGTGAGATCGATTGTAGGACGGAGTGTTACAGAGGCTCATCCTTTCTGAGAACTATATGAGACCATAACAGGAGAAAAAATCTGTGAGTAATAACTTTTAGGTAGGTCTTGGTGAATTACACACCCTGTCATTCACCAGTTTGGTGAATTGCAGGGTGACATGTAGATGTAGATAGATGTATAGGAACGTAAACTTGATTTCCTTATTTAGCAAAACCTTCACTATGATTATGCTAGTACAAAAATTACATAATGAAGCATATTAAAAAATCTATTTCAGATAAATAATTCTAATTATTTTTTTATATAATACTAAATTGGTATGTATAAATAAATGAGCGCCAATAATAAGGTATTGAGAAATAACAATGCAATTATGATATATGAATGTATCTGATAAATTTACTTACCTAACTGCAAAATTCCCATAAGAAGCTCTACACATCCACTCAGAAACGTAAGTAAGACTGCAAATTCTGGGCTTAGGCCAATCAGATTCTCTCTTGTGAGGATGGATGCAATTGCCGTCGGTCCAATAGCACTAACTTTCACACTTCCAAATATTGCATAGACAAAGCAGCCCATGAATGCGGAGTAGAGTCCATACTAGTGTTTAAAAAAAAAACATATATTAGCATATAAAAATATTTGCAGGAACTCAAAATATATTTAAAATACATGATAGAAACAAAATTATCCAATGAATCGTTGAACAATAGTTTATGTCTTTCAAACGTTACATGAAATTTCATTATAATGCAACCACAAATTTTATATTTTATTTTTAATTAATCGTCATAAAATATGTATATAATGTTTCGACGACCATAATGCGTTCAGTTTCAATTTAAAACAATTTTATTGAGATATCCTCAGGTGGATGTAAAATTAATTTGATTTCTAACCGAAGATATGAATTGGTTAGTTGGATAAAAGTTGCTACTCGAGAAAAATTCAGTTTTCATTTCATGGAGTTCTGTCGAACTGCTGGAGTGGTAACGGCGCTGAATTTCGCTCAGCGGAAATTAAAATATTTTCAAAGGATAATTACAGGTACAAAGTGTGGTCAAAGGGAGAGCGGTGCGCTCTCCAACATCCCCCTGCTACGTTCTTTGAACTGCAGCGCGTCGGGAGTTGACGTCACGATCTTAGAGCAATAGAAAAATATAAGCGGCGACCAAAAATTGCAAAACGAAAATAACAAAAAGTGGAATTAACGCTAATAAAAGAACTCGTCTCCCTTCGAGATAAGGGAGCGAGTAATGGTGCCGGGACATGAACGAGGAAAGAGAAAGCCCGCCCTGGGCACCACGCACTTGGAAGAGACAAGAGGTTTAACTTTTAAACAAAATACGGGTCTTCTTCAGTGTTAATTAACTTACAAAATTAAAACTTTTAAAATTAAAGATATTGAGGGGCATTGAGAAGTTCCAGCGTTAAACACAAGCAATTCCCCCAGACGCGAAGTCCCTCTCGATTCCTTTCAGCTAATAAAAGGGTTTTCATAGTTCGGGCTGATCTGTGGGTCGCAAAACATTCAAGATGGGTCTCTTTATGCAATAAATTTTGCTGAAATTTGATTTTCGAAACGAAATCCCATATGCCCTAGCCTCTACTGCACGTAGTCGAAATGAATTCGGCTGGTACAACTACTCATCTCTCGAGCATATTCGAGTCAATTTAGATAAATTCAATTTGCGATATATGAATTTATTCGTCCGTGCAATCATTGCAAAGACATCTATCTCGCTGGAAGCGAGAATAACGTGGGAACCAAACTGCCATTCTATCTCGCAACGCTGGAATTGGAATGGTGCGCTGGCACCGCGTAAAGTGGACCGAGGGTGTTGCCAGCACCTCGTGGCGAATCAAGAACGACGGGATCTGAGCGGAATATGCGCGTGCTTCGACTATCAGCACCGAAAACCTTAGCGGGGAATGTAAAAAAGGTAATGGTATCCAATTGATCGTTAAAGAGTCCGGAAACAGCTAACAGATCCAAGAGAGTGCAGAGGACTAATCGAGAATAAGAAAATGAATCCGCCATCGGTATTCGCAATGAAATTGAATCTTTTGAGTTAACCTACGCTTATATAATTTCTATCCTTTCTACTGATTGTAAACCACATTTTCTTTCGAGGGCAAAGGTCTCGGTTCGGTCCCGCTCTCTTCCTAACTTTGAACGGCGTCTAGTTCGGAAACTCATCAAATTCGAGCAACGAAATGGGGAAGAATCGGCATCCGGAGGGAGCGACGATATCTTCCGGTTCTCACATGATGGAATTACGGCACCGCCGCCGATGGTTGCGGAACCTTCCAAGCAGTTTTCATTTAGCGTATTGCCGCTCTCCAACTCACCTGAGGGGGAAGTCCGGCCACGTTAGAGTAGGCGATGGCCTGAGGGATGGCGGTGAGTCCGACGGTGATCCCTGCGACGAGGTCAGAAACTGCCGCCCTCGGAGTGTAAGTGGGCAGCCAGGAGAGGATGGGTATTCTTCGAAGCAGCATCTTCTTGGTGAGGCATCGTCGAGCCCTCGCCTCCAACCAACGCGCCGCAGATCCGCAGCCTCCCCCGCCGTCTCCTTCCGCCGCAGCCCCACCATCATCCTTCGTTTCGGGCATGGCGACCATCAGCGTCCCGCCACAGACGCCATCTGGCGTATTAAAAAAAACCTATTTACACATGCGGTTCAAAGTAAATGTGTAGAGAAATATCGCAATAATGTATGGTCATGCATTTAACTATGATGAAAATACATAATAATTATGAAAATATTTACTAGAATCAAAGTAGTATGCCAAAATAATAACAAGATGATCCAAACAGAACTTGTGATGCCTACTTTCCATTTAATCATTTCTTTAATACTTATATCCCTCCCTAAGGACTGCATAACCTTACAGAGTTGGGAGGGTTTGTGTACTCTTACGAACCAAAGAGCTATGCCGGCGGGAGATAATTCTCCTGGTAGGACCATCCAAGCCGGAAAGGTCTGAGGGGAAGAGTCAGACTAAGAAGCAGTCTTGGGGGTTTTACATCCCCCTGTGCAAGGGCAGCAGCTTGCACAGTACCTCTGTAGGTGGTGATCATGTGGATCTGAACAGCTACAGATGGGTAATCACTCTGTGAAACTGCGATGAGGAAAGCAAGGGGAAACTACCTCATTATATTTCCCATGATAGGCTGAAAAGCTGAAAATACCTCTATGGATCTTTCTGGGGTAAAATATTCCGGAGGTAAAATAGTCCCCCAATCGGATCTCCGGGTGGGGACTACCCTAGGGGATGCACAGAGGAAATGTAAGATTAAAAAAATACTTATATTGGCTTTAGTAGCTTTAAAGTCATCGCGAATATGTAGCTCTTTGTGTTCCCTAATTTCATAATTTAGCGTTATAAAATACTTCCAATGCATTCGAACGGAATATTAAATTGATCACGCGTATTTGTGCGGCAAAAATAACGCGTGTACGTATTAGAATACAACAAATCTGAGTCCAAACAATATTTGTTGCTATGGCAACAGTCGCATAATGAGTGATAAAAATTGAAAAATCCCGAGTATTTACGCGAAATTCTAAGAAATACAATCGATAAGCAAAATTCTAGGATAAAAATTAGATTCTTCATTCCTTTCCTCAGAGAATAGTACAAAATTCGCTCCGATATTAAAATTCTAAGATACTTTGAATACCGCGGAAAATGATGCGAAAGAGAAGCAATCATGATCTCTACAATAAATATTTTAAAGAATGTGTTTGTTTGTGCATTTATAACGCAGCAACTACAAAACGTAGAAGCAAAATGAAGGCTCCATTTTAACCGCAATAAAAAGTTAAGCAAAATGAGAGGGTTTTATAAGTGTTTTGAACTACATTTTTTATTTTTTAAATGTTTTTCTCTTTTAATTTTTCCCATTTAAATAACACGGGAAGGAGCGTATTGTTGGACTAACAATCTACTTAACAACCGTTATAAACAATATCTAATATTAATTAAAAGAAATAATGTTACTTAATATAATATCCGTTGTCCGTAATGTAACGCTGGCACGTTTTAACGCGTTTTTAACAAACTTCCCGATTAAGTGGAAGGTTGAAATTTCGCAATAATGTTTGATTCAGATATAAAAATTAAATGACAAAAAAAACAGGAAAATGACCCTGGTTCAACTTCAGGGGGACGATTTCCATTTCCCGTAAGATAACACGTAAAAAGCGACTTTTTAAAGCGCGGGCTTAAATTCTTTTGAAATTAAAATTAGAAAGAATTGACGTACGATCTTCGAATTTAAACTATGTTTTAGGAATATTAATAAAGTTTCTTATTCTATTCATATTTTTCCGTCTACCGTTCGAAATCTCTCATATTGAACATTTAAATCACATATTTTGGGAAAATATCGGCTTTTAAACTGGATGTTGTCTTGCCAACCACGTCATTGTTAAACTCCGAAAATCAATTGTTATTTCAACCCGCATATGTGTAACATATACGAATGCATAGATAGCCTTAAATTATCGTAGGAGTTTTCACGAAATTACGTATTTCTAATGGGACTGGTATTTAATTTTGATTCTTTTGCTTATATAAACGACTATATAGATGCAGAATAAGAGAGAGGGGGTGTGGGGAGGGAGATAGGAAGGAAAGGATATAGAATGGAAGGTACATAGAATAAAGTATTAGTCTATTTTCCCAGAGAAAGAGAGAGAAAGGAGAGGGAGGGAGGATGGGTGGGAGGGAGGATGGGTGGAAGGGAGGATGGGAGGGAGGGAGGATGGGAGGGAGGGAGGATGGGAGGAAGGGAGGATGGGAGGGAGGGAGGATGGGAGAGAAGAAGAGAGAAGAGGAGGAAGAATGGGAAGTTCCTTATATTTAATACTTAATCCACGCATAACCATAATATTTGACGGACAATTACGCTAGTATACCTAATATAAACTAAAGTAGGGAAGAAAGAAACACTAAGGTCATTTAAAGAAAGGCAATCGCCAAAAAATTATAAATCTGGCTAATTATTTGAAAAGGTATGTGGGAAGACAGTTTTAATGAGCAATTTTAAGTACTTTCGCTCTCTAAAAACTTCTTATGCATTCTGCATATTCTTTATACTTAGTATACAGCAAAATATGTTTTTCATTAACATGGAAAATGAATTATATGAAAGATATTTCAGAAGGTAAAATAAGTAAAACTTCTAAAACAATTCTTTAATTAATTAATTAAATATTTATAATCGTTAACTCTTCCTTCCTTGAACATCTATATGTACGTTTAGTTTTCCTTTCAAGTGAACATTTGTGTGCATCGATTAAACCAATTATACTTATAAAATTATAATGCATACAAATTAGACCCACAAAATCAGTATTCGCATGGGATAACGTATGGTTAGGCTAAATTTGAATATATCTTCAAATGTGTTTCCACCGGTTGCATCCCTAGAGCTTGCAATTCCTGCCCAAGTTTTTAATGTTTTTGAGATTTATGACCACATAATATCATGCAGTTTCTTCCACTGGAACTCTATTTGAGAGAAATAATTATATTGTAAAAGTGATTCCATTAATTATTATGATTATTTGATAAAAGATATAGTCGACAAATTTATCGATAAAGGATGCAAGAAAAATTTATTTATTTGTGCAAAATAAGGGAAGACAAGAAATATCGCATACCATTAAGCACTACAATAAAAATTAACCTGGTTTCATTACTTGGTTTTATTCTCAAATCTTACTCAATATTTTTTGTCTTGACTTAAAAACCCGAGCAACGTCGGGTAATTTCAGCTAGTTGTTAAGTAATTAAGGTGGCAATGTAGCAATGAAACGGTCTGGTGAAGCAGATGCACATTCCAACAGTAAGCAAACGGTGAATTTTTACTAAAGAAAGCAGATTTTGAAAAGTATGTCTTTATATCTTACTGTTACCTATATGGGCGTAAGAGTGCCTTGCTCCGTTAACGAAAGCACAACCGAACCGTTTGAAACATTTCCAAAAATTCACAAAGGGAAATGAATGCAACCGCATTTGCCTCCGCTAGCAGCCTAACTGTAAGCGATATTTCAGGAAAGTGGAGGTGTTAAGAAACCAATTTATGTCCAAATGTTTCCGAACACGGAACTTGTGAAGTATTTGCGGTTGAAAACTAAAGTGAAACTTTGCATTAGTTGAACTCTTTACGATGAAAAAAAACCAAGCGTCCACTGTGTCCATCGCTCCCTTTGTCCAGCATCGAATGGCTCCCGAATTGTCGCCACTCGCGGCGGGGCTTAAGAGTCCTCCGCCTGCAGTTCGAATCGCCGGTTGTTTGGGCGAACATCGGAGGCGGCGAAGAACGGCGGAGATGTGTGTACTTAGCGGCGATCTGTCTTCGTCGCGCCCAACGCACTCGACGCAACGGATTGTTATTGTCCCTGCACGTGGTCGCTTCATGCGAAGAGAGAGAAAGAACGCACCGAGGGGTGATGGCGGACTTAGCCGAAGGGGGGAGGGGAGGGACGCCTGCCCCCACCTGTGCCACACCCACCACTCCGTTCGAATGTCGACTGGCTGCGGGCAGAATGCCTCCACCGGACCCGAGCGTTAGTAGCTTCTTCTAGAAAGTTCGCGTCGCAACGCCGGCAAAGCGCAATAACTACAATATTTGCCGATCTCTCGAGTAAAAAACAGCCTTCTCTTCTCGATAGGGTTATTTATCATTCGGTGCACTTTCATTTTTGGTCATTTTCCGCATGGAGTATGTAAATTGTCAAATTAAAATCCTCGGCCGATTTCGAATGATCGCGTGCTCGTCGAAAAGATAAAAATCAATCGCAGATTACAATCGTATCCGGACGAAGCTTACTTTCAGTTCGAGGGGCTCACTTACTTTCGGCGATTTCAAAAGAGGAATCGGTTGTTCCATAGCAACAAATTCATTCCAACATCTCGAGGAAAGTACGGGGAAAAGAAGCGGCGGCAACTGTGCAAAATGTGACGCTAAGGGAAGGAAACAAATGGCACTTCATATGTTTTCTCTTGGTAATTCGAGTTACGTATAACTTGCTAAAAACGGGCGAAATACGTTCTTTTAAAGATTGGATTGCCTGACAAGCATGAAATGTGAAACGTTTAAACAAGGGAATTGTACGGGATTTTAGTTTTCTCAGATTCGAAATTCATTCCCGAGAAACGTCACTTTCACTTTTACGGATGGATGTTTCTCTCTCTCTCTCTTTCTGACTCGCGTCTTTTGTTTTTGTATCAGTCGTCGCCGCCCCCTTCTCTGCCCTGCGGCCACTGCAAATAAACAAAAACTGTCGATACCGAGAAATTTTGCTTTCCCTTGCCAACTCGCCCCTTTCCTTCCTTGCGATTCGTTTTCAATCAAAAATCGCAACGGCGCCTTCGACGTTTTCTCTCTTTTAAGAAACTCGAGTGTTTATCTCCGCAGAAAAAAATGCTGCCGCAAAGAAAAATTCCAAGAATTGATAGAATTTCTTTTTCTAAAATGCCATTATGCGGCCATGCTTGCGCAGATCGTTCAAGGAAAGAGATTAAAAGTCAATATAAAATCCAAGCGCAGATTCCTGTCAGATCAAAAGTTAGTATCATCGGAGAAAGAGAGATGTCGGAAGAGAAGATATCGGGAGAATTCTTTCAAATGTGATGCTATATCAGCCAACAGAAGTCACGTGTCCGTTGGAA
Organism: Tanypteryx hageni; assembly: GCA_028673005.1. Lineage (NCBI taxonomy): Eukaryota > Metazoa > Arthropoda > Insecta > Odonata > Petaluridae > Tanypteryx > Tanypteryx hageni. Next base: position 224,194,090 of record CM054112.1, on the reverse strand, counting down.
TCGAGTAGAGAAAGGAGATTGTTTGGGATAATTAAATCTGTCCTTGAACTAGTCGAGAAGTATGCGTACGCATAACGTGAATGAAATTTCGCGTTTTATTGCGTAAGGCAAGTTCGTACGACGCATACTGGTCACCAATGTTTTCAATTACGTAACTAGCTATTCACAGTTATCATTCTCTGTCTCTATTAGAGAGAGCAGTTGGAAATTACTCATCGCCAGCATAATGAAACAGTAAAGGAAATCATGAAATGTTACAAAAACCTATTGAGTGCGTGTGTGTTTTAGGTTAATCAACTTCTTGGATTATTATAGCCATAGCTCCTTCAACACCGAACATACAAGGGAGGAGGGAAACCCGTTAGCGGCATTAGCCTACTCTTAACGAAGAGCACCAAGGGGGCCAACGGCTTCAAGTCCCTAAAACACTTGTTGATATTGTTTGTTTTTTGGGAGAGCATGAACTTGGCTTTCGTGGTCATGACGAATCCAATGATTCTGTAAATAAAGGTAATTACGTGGACTTGGTCGAATTGGTTGCTAAATACGATGAAACTTGGGGAAATCATTTGAAACATTCCACAGTGTTTCGCGGCACGTTCAGTGCAACACTGAATGATTTAATTTCTTGTGTTGTCCAAGTCGCGCTCAAAAAATTAAATAAGACATTTCCTCAAGACGCGTTTGAAGTTACGGAAATTATTTCGACATAGCTGCTTTGCGTTCTGAACTTTCGGTTGTATATTAAATAGAAGATATTGATAAAAAACAGCGTTAGCGATTTATGTAATTTCATTAAAGAAAACGGTTTAGACAAAGCTTACTTTCAAATGGCAAAATTGTGTGCATTTGTATTGACGATACCTGGGTCCAGTGCCTCAACTGAACGAAGTTTTTCAACTCTCAAACGTATCAAAACATTCGTGGGGAATTCCACAAATCAAGAAAGACTCTCTAAATTATCAATTTTATCAATCGAAAAAGCCCTCATGAAAGATGTTTCTCAAAAACCCGAGTGCTATGACGACGTCATTGAAGAATTGGAATAGAAGGAAAGAAGAATTCCTCCGCATTTCAAATAACAAGGTAAGATCTGATTTTCATAATGAATTGCTTTCAGGATTCGACACTGATCTATAGCGATACCTTTCGCACGGCTTCACGTCAAAAAGTCGGACGTCAAAGCGGGAAAAAGGGAAAAAGTGCCCAAGTATTGGAAGATAATAAGATAAAAATATAATTAAAAGGAAATAAATGTCAACATAGTAATTGTCGGGTAATAGAAACGAAGAAAAAATGGAGATATGACGCAACCCAAACGTAATGAAAAATTATTTACATTTATCACTGACTTAAATTTAGATACTTCAGAGTTCACATGACGATTCAACATCCCCTTCCCCTCATTCTTCTGAAAACTTGCAGTGTTCAATGATATGGACGCTGTATATATATATATCCTAGCTCAATAGTGTTCTGAAAGTTGTTTTATAGCATTATTTTTCTTTGTCTTCTCCTAAAGATGTTTATTCATCACTTAAATAGTTGTTAACTGTAATGCAATCTTAAATGAATACGCTTGAGAAAATTTATTTTTGCCATTTATAACTCTCGCCATTTATCGCTCTCGCCATAGTCACCAATTGTTTTCGCCGTTTTGACGCGATATTCTTTCGCACAGGTGTCTGATGCCGATCAATAAATTGCATAATTGTTATGCAATAAAGGAAGCGGGTAAAATTGAACACAGTGAATTCATATTAACTCACTTTTATTGATTTGGAATGAAAAGTGAACCAAATACAATTTTGATAAAAAAGTTAAATATTAATTTCTTAGTTTCAGTGAATTTTATCAAGTTTTTCAGAGTTATGTATGATTTGGTACTGCTTAACATACAGTTGTGAGCCTTATGTCTACTTTTCAGATATAACAAAGTACCTATGCAATTTTAATCACGTAATCCAAACTTTCTTTGCACCGATGTCACATACGACGCGAAATTAACGATCGTTCCACCCAGAGCCTTCATTTCCTCCTCCAACTAAGGAACCGCCTTTGAATAGATTCCCTTGACATTGCGGACGGAGAGCTAAACCCGTTAACGAGAATTGGAAGATTTTCTCAGTTGCAGTGTGACTGTCATTCCGATCTCTAAGGCAACCCTTTGGAAATGAATCTTTGCCAGCTCGGAGGTGTCACTTGCGTAATACTTAACGATCGATTTTGAAGCATTCGTTCGCCCGAAATGTTTCCGTTTTTCGCTTGGCCATGAATGGAAAGTTTTCACGAGATTCGGAACCAAAATCTCGATTGTGGTCGGTGGTGAGTGGTAATGGCAACCTAACTCTCACTACATAGTGGTGACACCGGCATTCAAGTCTCAGCGCTTTTTGCGGCGTGGTACTTCTACGACGTCCATTAAAAGCATTCAAAGGTGCATAATAATCTCGGCTGCTTTTTGTCGAACTGTTTAGTTAAACAAAAACTTTTTAAAGTTTTGTAATACTCAGCAGTAGGCTTCTAGTGCGTGATCGAACCGAAATATTTTCCTAATTTAGAATGCAGCGGATAATTTTCGAGATCAACGCGATATGATTAACCCCGAGAACATATATTTCCAATCGACCTAATGTTAGTGAAACCACGCTCTTAGTATATTTTCATTTTTATAAATTAGTTATACAAACACATTGACCAGAGCCGTCCATTTACAATCTTATATAACAACAAAACCAAATAAATGAGTAGGGGAGAATCGCTTTGTAAAAATATTCGACTTCATTCAAGAAAACCAAAAGTGATATTCTCCTCATTTATTATGGACTTCCACAAAGTTACTTCGATTTGAACAAAACCAAATATAACTGCCAACTATTACCCGACGATTGTTTACAAAAGTGCTGTGTACATTCGAGTAATAAATGGTGCATAGCAACGAGAACACGTAGTGCTTAGAATGCAGTGTCTGCGCATGCGTTCGTCCGACGCAGCGCAAATGCGACGAAGAGATGGACTTCGCTGTTGGCGTACACTCGGACGTTACTGGATTAGAATGAGACAGTTGAAGGGCGGCTCGCTAGTGGCCCCCGATATTTGTGGAAACCCCAAAAGTTGAAAGCAGAGGGTGGGTGCAAAGTCACGCGTACAGGAAACCAACACAAAACTAACTAACCCACCCCAACCCGGGTGCCGGAAGAAGACGGCGGCTTGGGTTAAATATATCTGTTCCTATAGCTGGAGCGCGTTTTTCTTAAAAATACTCTAGGAACGCCAATAAAAAAACTATTTAGTTGTATTTTTTTACAGGGAATACGAATAATTGATCAACAAACATATCTTAATCAATTATTCTGAAATAAAATTAAGCCAGTCTTCCTTGACCTGAAATCATACCTCCTGCTGAGAGAGTTGCCTTCGAGCCGACTCTTCGCGAGCGAAAGATTGAAACCCTGATCGCGTTGGTTGGTCCATATCTAGCTCTCAAAAAGCGAATAACTCGATCAAATATGTAGATATAAACTTTAAATTTGGTAGAGATAATCTACTCGGATATTAAAACACTGTGATTAAGAAAAAATTACGAAAAACGTCCAGGGTTCGACTCCAGGTGATGATTTGCGTCCTCCATAAGATAACAGGTAAAAATCGACTTTTTGACGTGCAGGTTTATTTTCTTTTTGACATAAAAATTAGAAAACATTGACTCACGAGCTTTAGATCTAAACCATTTTAACGAAAAGAATACAAGGTTTCTTATTATGTTCATATTTGTTCGTCTACAGCTCGAAATTCCTCATATTTTGAGAAAATCTTGCTATTTTAACGGGATGTTGCCTTGCCTACCAATTACATTGTTAAACCTCGAAATCCTATTGTTATTTTAATCCTTATGGGTTTAAGCGTGCTTTGAAGGCTTTTAATACGAGAAGGAGAGAAAGACGAAAGGAGGGGGAAAATCTTTTCATAGAAATCAATGTAAACAACATTCGTTGCGTTATTTAAGAGAAGGTATACCTAAAAACCTGAAATATTATTTAAAAAGATTAAATTCTTTATGTTGAGCTAAATTCAATATTATTGAAATAGAAACGGTATAAAAATCGGAGGTATTTGCTGGAAGTTTTAATAAACAAACCGAGCATATAGAATATGGATTGTGCGATAGGCTACGAGAGTTAGTTAGAAGAATGGAGTACTTACTTGAGGACGGTTTCGGAAAAAAGGAAAGAAAGAGAGGTTTAAAAGAACCAAAGATTCACAAAAATAATAATAAAAGGCAGAGTTTTAAGTCCGTTGGTGAGTGACAAGCTATTAAAACGCGAACAACTCGATAAGTGATGTACATAGAAAATTGAAATTTTGCAGAAATTTATATAATGAGCTAATCAGAAATTTTATATAAGGTTGACATGATAATAAAAAAATTACTGTCCGTTTGTGGCGCGATTTTGAGGAAGGAAATATTGCACTTCCTACAAATAAAACTAATTAAATTTTAGAAGAAAGGGAGGAGAATGGGTAGGAGGAAGATGGAGGATGGGAAGAAAAGAGGAGGGTGAAGAACAAGAGGGAGAAAGGGATGGAGAAAGAGAAGAAGAAAGAGGGAAAATACGAGGGAGAGAGAGAATACGAGGGAGAGAGAGAATAGGAGGGAGAGAGAATAAGGGGAGAGGGATGGAGAGAGAATAGGGGGAGAGGGAGGGAGGCAGAGAGAAAGGGAGGAAGAATGGGAATTACCTTAATTTTATTACATAATCTGCACATACCCGTCATATTTGACGGGCAATAAGACTAAATAGAAATATCTATTATAAATAGCTGCTTCTTACATAGGATATATATATCATCATCATCATTGGTAGTCTGTCCGTAGACAGGTCCGTGATTATTCTTGGTTAAACCTGGTTCTCCATATACTCCTATTTTCCGCTGTCCTCTTTATATCTTGATAACTCTCTTTCCCTTTCAAATCGTCTATCAGCTGAAACCTTTTCCTACCTCTTCCCCTTTTCCCATCTAGTTTTCCTTCTAACACGTCTTCAATCATACTCTCTCTCCTAAGGTAATGTCCAACCCAGTTAGCCTTCCTCTTTCTGATAATCTGTATAATCATTCGCTTCTCTCCTATTCTTCGTAGCACTTCATCGTTTTTCATCCTATCTGTCCATTTTATCTTCAGCATTCTCCTCCAAGTCCACATTTCAAAGCTTTCCAAGTATTTGATGTCATTTTTCCTTAGCGTCCATGTTTCTGCCCCATACAATGCTATACTCCATACGTAGCATTTTATCAACTTCTTGCGGATATCTTCCCTAATATTCCCTGTAAGTAGTTGTTTCTTTCTCCTGAAAGCCGCTTTTGCTTTTCCTATTCTAGTTTTGATCTCATCCGTACATTTTGCCTCTCGTGTTATGATACTTCCAAGGTATTTATATTCTGAAACTTGTTCTAATGGCTTTCCCCCAATAGTTATGTTCAGATTCTCTTCTTTACCCGATATTCGAATGACCTTGGATTTTTCTGTATTTATTTCCATACCGTATTTTCTACCTGTTATCACTAGTCTATTTATCATTTTTTGTAGCTCCTCTTCCTTTCTTGCTAGAAGTACTTGATCATCTGCGTATTTTACTGTTCTTATAATCCTTCCTCCAATTTTGAAATCCCCTGTGCCTTCTAAAGCTTCTTGCATTAGACTTTCTCCATATATATTGAATAGGGTTGGCGATAGGCAGCAGCCTTGTCTTACTCCTCTACCGATATTTATTCCGCAGGTGTCCACATTCTCAAACCTGACCTTTACAACTTGATTCTCATATAGATTCCTAATCAGTCTCCTGTCTTTCCAGTCTACACCTATATCCTTTAATATCTTCATCAACTTTACCCAATTTACTCTATCAAAGGCCTTCTGCCAGTCTACAAAACATGCGCAGATATCTTGACTGTATTCTATTGCCCTTTCTGATATGATTCTAACTACTCCTATAGCATCTCTAGTTCCTCGTCCTTTTCTGAAACCGAATTGATCTTCCCCTATTATTTCTTCTGCCTTTTTCTCCAGCCTTTTATTAAGAATCCTCGTGATGATCTTCGATGTGTGTGATAGAAGGCTTATAGTTCTGTAATCTTTACACTGCATTGCCTTTGGCTTCTTCTTTAGAGGGATCATTGTTACTTCTAGGAAATCCTGAGGCCACTCTCCTTAACATTAACTTTTAAAAACATTTTTAGTGGGATATTTTTGTCCCCAATGCTCCATTTTGATACTCCATAAAAAACATGGAAATATGTGCAGTTTCATAAATTTGCATTTTTAAATTAGTTACATTTTAGATATAAAGATATAAATTTGGGATGAAAACAGTTCTATAGCTAAAAGAATGAGGTTTCTTATTTTTGAAGACTAAATTTAAATCGGTGCCGAATTGACGAAGAAATGTTTTTAATAGGAAAAAGCAGATGCTCAACAATAAAGAAATTTAGCTACCATAGCAACCAGGACAATGCTTTTCTATGGGAATTGGGAATTCGTATTATAATAGCAACGCTGTAATGCTTTTTAATAGGGATATTCTTATTGTCCCATTGATTTCAACCTAAGACCTCTACATATGATGACGTCATAATTTTAAAACGCGATATACTTATGTTATTAAATAAAAGAACGTTACTCCTTTCAATTATGGGCGTTGATGAACAGTATATAATAATATCTTTAATTTAGTGCATCTAAAGAGAATCAGTGGATTGTATTATAATGCAATTGATTTAAAACTACAGCGTAAACTTATAACGACGTCAATATCAAAAAAAGGAAATATTAGAGAATTGTGAAAAAAGTAATGTCGTGCTGGAGCTGAAATTTTTAATTTATTTAGAACTTAGTGCTCATACCTGAACAGACATTTGAAAATCTCGATGAATATGTTGTTGCGGCCGTTAAAATTTTGTAAAGTTTAAACAAATAGATAAATATTATTTCACTTCTAGATAAGCAACAACTTTAAAATTTTGCAGAAAAGTGTGGGTTGTAGAGAAAGTATAATATTCTTAAAATAGCAAATTTTAGGGATTGTTTTACTCTATTATTGTTGCATAAGGAAAGAACAAAAATCGGTGCAGAGGTGAAATATTTAGATTGAAAAAAAATTTCCAATTATGAAATATCTCTCTGAAAAATTAATGTTTTTCCAAGGTGAGATGCAATGCTTGCAGAATGTAAACACCTTTTACTAGAATAATAAATACATAATGAGTGGACTGCTGCTTATTATAGTGAGATTATAAATAATTGAGAATGGCGTAAAGAACAATGCTTTGTCAATTCTGGCACAGTCAGAAAAAAAGTACGATTCTGTCCAAACTTTTCTTGTAGTAGTGGCCCCAAAATCCCACAGCGCCGTAAGGCTCCAACTGCTCTAAACCTGCCACTAACGTGACGCATATCTTCCAGCGTGTTCATCTTGTGTTACGGAGAGAATCGGAGGAATGACGCGCAGCACAACAGCTTCCGGGACATATTTTTACCTTGAGATACTACCGATTTTAAATACCGCTTGTGCGTCATGATCACGTGGACACGCGTTGCCGCTAGGGTAAAAGGTCGGAGAGAGAGTTAAAAAAAACCACTAACACTGTGATGTCGCTACATAAGTTGCGACATTTTTTATAATGGTCCTCGCCGTCTAAGGAACTCCGATTCGTCGCTCAGAATCTCTCACACAAAAAAATTATTTATGTCCAGTTTTATTTTAGGTGACCGATTCGATGGCTTCTATTCCAATTTTGTCTCAACGCCCAACCAAATCCGGTATAGTCCCGACCGAACCGGGACGCATGGTAGCCCTTACGCTTTTATTCCAAACTTCCCCATAGGCGAGAAGACTTGCATATGCACGTTACTTCTGAAAACACGGTCGCGATGCAAGAAAATGGATGAACGGTTTGAAGCGGTGAGAGTTTAGTTGGAAAGCGCGCAATATAATCCGATCGGTACAGTTTGCTTTACATCGGTAAAGCGATGAGAACTCCCAAACAGGAAATCATCACTAATCACAGAGATTACACGCAGATGTTTATGTAGCGATAACTCGGACCTAGCGCGGACAGGGTAGACGTTCCATTCGAGAAGGAATGGGAAGGCGAAAATCCGCCGGCAAGCACGATTTAGATGCAATTAAAACCGTTCTTCTTGAGGTTTTCTCCCCACCCCCTCTCAATTTCTCGTCTGAGGCGCAAAAAACGCGTTTTTATGAACGAGAAGAGGGTGCAACGGGAGGGAATTCGTTCATTCGTGCCTCTGCGTGTGTCCTTGGAGAGGTACCCCAAATGGAATTGGGGCTCTCAAGAAATGGTACCAAACACCCGTGACGGCATGCAACAACACGCGCCCCGCCATTAGCCCCGCCCCTCATTTTCCCAGAGGGCAGACCGCCACCCGCCTCTCTTCCCCCTCTTCTCCTCCGCGGTCGCAACCCCATCCCTTTCCCCCGCTAGGATCTCTTATAACGACTGAGCTAGGGTGACGGTTGTCACAGGAGACGAAGTCCCGGTCCCGTGCCAAGGTTTCTCTATTTGTTTGCCTCGTCACCGACGCGTTGCGGTTACTCTGTTAAAACTGTTTCGAATACAGCATAATTCGCGAGATTTTTTTGTTTATTTGCTTCGGTGAAACAGTAAACAAAATATTTTTATTATCTGCTTCTTTCATTATTTGCAACTTAATTGGAAGTTTTGCAAAAAAATAATGCTACTTTAATTGCAGAGCACTGGCAGCGCGAAAAATCAACCACGAAAAGATGGGTGCCTTTTGAACAATTGGTATTAAATGTTGAAAATTCCACATAAATAGGACAAATTTTATGTTTACCAGTTCCGATCAACGAGTAAATAAAACATTCGTACCATATTGTCTGTTTAGTTCGGATTCTTTATTAACTCTCGAACGTTTTGCGTAAAAGAAACTATCGTGTAATTGGGATGATCAGCAGCGCGAAAAATAGAGACGGCTGGACGTTTAGTAGCTTGTATTTTCGCGTAAAAAAGCCGTTCCATATTCGTCGATAGCACGGACAGGAGGAAGCTGAGACAACGGAGGAAAGAAAGGGGGAAAAGGAGGAAGGGAGATTGAGAAGGGGGAGAAATGAAGGAGGGGGCACAGCCCCATCAACTCCTGTCAAAAAAAAGGCCCCACCCTCTCCTCCCAACCGAGCGTCAAACGAAACAGAAAAGGAAGGAACAAGAGAAAATTGCCGAGAGAGGATTCCGCGAATGAAATCAGTTGGGAGAGAATAAAAGAAGGAATATCACTGTCACGATGACCTTGATCACGCAAAGAACAGAGTAACGACGCCGGCTGCGGCGGGATGAGCTGCGTATTACCTAGAGAAAGCGAGAGAGAGAGGGGGTGGGCAGCGAGGGGGGGATGGGAGGGGTGAATGGGAGGGGGGGAATGAGAGGGGTGAATGGGAGGGGGAAAAGGGAGGGGGAATGGGAGGGGGGAATGGGAGGGGGGGAATGGGAGGGGGGAATGGGAGGGGGGAAAGGGAGGGGTGAATGGGAGGGGTGAATGGGAGGGGGGAATGAGAGTGGGGAATGAGAGTGGGGAATGAGACTGGGGAATGGGAGTGGGGAATGGGAGTGGGGAATGGGAGGGGGAATGGGAGGGGGAATGAGAGTGGGGAATGGGAGGGGGAATGGGAGGGGGGAATGGGAGGGGGGAATGGGAGGGGGGAATGGGAGGGGGGAATGGGAGGGGGGAATGGGAGGGGGGAAAGGGAGGGGTGAATGGGAGGGGTGAATGGGAGGGGGGAATGAGAGTGGGGAATGAGAGTGGGGAATGAGACTGGGGAATGGGAGTGGGGAATGGGAGGGGGAATGGGAGGGGGAATGAGAGTGGGGAATGGGAGGGGGAATGGGAGGGGGGAATGGGAGGGGGAATGGGAGGGGGAATGGGAGGGGGGATGGGAGGGGGGATGGGAGGGGGAATGGGAGGGGGAATGGGAGGGGGGAATGGGAGGGGGGAATGGGAGGGGGGAATGGGAGGGGGGAATGGGAGGGGGGAATGGGAGGGGGGAATGGGAGAGGGAATGGGAGGTAGGAATGGGAGGGAGGAATGGGAGGGGGGAATGGGAGGGAGGAATGGGAGAGAGGAATGGGAGGGGGGAGGGAGAACCCCTTCGATGCACGTCCCTCATTCGTCATTCCGGAAAACGAGCCAGGATGCCCGCCATTTGCTATTTACGGGGTCCCGTTCAGAGCGCTGCAACATAACCGAACGCCCTTGTCCCGTATTTCGGTAGTCGACGACGACACGGAGCAAGCGAAACGAAAAATCAAACAATTAATATTGCGTGACAGCTTAAGGTCCCCCTGCAGTCGCTTCCTCGTACGCGGCCCGAGAACGATCGCAATCGCCAATGCCCGGAAAAGGTTATAGATCATCGATTCCTTTTTTTCTGCAGGCATCCAGGCGATCAAGCATCTATAGAGACCATTCATCGTCCGTTTAGTTCGGGACGAGAGAAAAACGAGAGGTTTGCACAGAAAAGACGGAAATAAAAAAACGGTTAAATTCACGTTTTGAGGCGAAGGAACGCGGCAAAATGCACGTTTCACGACCTCGCAATCTCGAAGATTCCTACGAGATGACGGGGTCGTGACGATACGGTTCTTTAAAAGACGTCCTTTGAAAAGAGTCCAGTACTCTTCTACCGCAGGAGCAGCCGACGGAACACACGCGTCCCCTCCTACCGTCACGCCTTTCCCTATAGCGGTGGCAGCCCACTTTGACGACCGATATCCGCGCGGTTCCGAGGGCGACGGTGTCGAAACAGCTGACGGCGGCTGCTTCGGGGAGTCGCCCTCCGCGGATTCCTCGCCGGAGCACGTGTTGCACATTCCCCTCCACCCCCTCCCACGCAACCACGGACGCGAGAATAAACAAAGGCGGGGAAATGGGAAATGTCGAGAGCACGCGAATTAAAGCTATAGGGCGAATTATGGGTCGTCTTTCTTTTTTCGACGGACGCTAAGTATACCGCATTCGCGGCACGCAACGACTCTGCGGCGAGCTGATCCGGTTGCGTTCTCAGCCTGCTCGTCGAACAGCTTCCGACGAAAACGAGGCGAAATACGCCCTCTTTCAAATGTACATGCGTATATTTGGAATGGTAAACTCTTACACGTTCGGAAATTTTCGCTTTTAAGCGTCGCCTTTGCTGACCGTTTTAGAAATAATGTTTGTTTTTGTAATCGAATCTGCTCGTCCTTTTGGTGTCCTCTGCAAAGATTCGCACGAATGAAAAATCGAGAACGTCCTGCGCGTGTGCTGTGCAGCTGTGCTTCAATGATGAATGGGAAGGAGCGGTATGAGAGGAGGGGGAGAACTTGACGCGCGATTTCCCATCGGGGGAAAGCGCACTCGACAATTCGCACGGGATTCCTCGCGATCGTCGATTTTTCCCTCTTGTAGCGCGACTCGAAAATGCGGAATGGGGTCACTCGCGCCTTTTCTCCTCTCACATCGGCAAATATTAAACTGTTTTCTGTTCCTACAAAGCGCTGAGAGAGGTCGAATTGATCGCTGTTTACGCCTAAAGAAACATTTTAAACATCCGCAGCACGCCGCGCTCCGCTTTCCTCTCCCAACTCTCGGGGATGACGTCGAGAGCCCAAATTTAGGCTATTCGAGAATGGAGTTCGACATATACTACCCACTGGTGGCGAAAACTTGCAAATATTTTCCGATCTACGTCAACGAAGGCTCTCCCCCTTGAATGCAAGGAAATAATAAAACTGCAATTCGCGGTGAAGATGAATAAGAGACAACTTTCGCTCGATCCGACGCCAAATACTTTGCTCCTCCTCTCTCCGCAAGCGCATCCCTATCGGGAGGAAATTCGTCGGACGTCGATCGCTTTCGCGCCCAAATGGCCACTCCTTCCGGAATTCGAGGAAGCTTGGGTCCTCCGGATGCACGCGCGCGCGCGCCTGGTCCGCCCATAACGGCGATACCCATCAAAGAACGCGCGACCCGATCCCGTGAGCCAAAACTCTCTCTCTCTTTCACTCTCGATACTAGAAAGATCCGGTCTCCACCTGTTCGGAAGACCTCCGCACGCTCTTCGGACGGTTTTTCCTCCTAGACCTCTTCACCTTATCTACTTTCCTTTCCGGGACTGCGCCGTCGAGGGGGCGCCCTCCGATTGGCGTCGCGAAGACGGCGGAGAGGCGTGGTCGCGCACAGTTGTGCCCTTCGGCCGCCGCCGCCTCCTCCTCTTACAACCCCCTGGGGCCTGTTTTTACGGGAGGACACGTCTCCTCGCGAAGTGGGTCGACATATTGACGGAAAAAGTTTCGTAGCGGAGTGAAGCGAGGAGAAGGATGAGGATAGAGAGAGAGGAAAGGGAAGGAACCTCCATGGATGGAGAGACAGATTCTTATCGAGCGACGAAGCGGTTCCGCCCGTCGTCGATGAAGACGTCCGAAAACGTCCTGCGGAGAGCAGGCGAGGTGCACGGATAGTAATTCTTTCGATCCGAGTTCCCTGAGAGATCGTCGCTGGCAGAGAGTCCCGTGGGGACATTTTTATCCCGTAAAGTCTCGTCAATAACATTCTCTTCAGATTTTCATTCCTTATATCAACCCCAGCTAATTACTTTATATAAGCAACGCGAAAATCTTTCAACCTAACGCCCTTCAGTCTTACGTGGGTTTTGCTATAACGCGTATATGATGTTACGTCGTAATTTTTTATGACGTATTTCGTGGCGAAATAATTACGTTATGCATTCAATGACGCTGAGATTAGCTTAGCAAACTGTTATGGTACGAGGGAAAATCTAAACACCATTTCGGAGTGTTAAATAGCCATTTTCTGAAAAATAAAACGAGAATATCCGAGTCTTTAAGAATCATCATTTATTGGTACACTGCAACATTTTTCAAAAATTTCTATCTCTGTATTAAAAAGTATTTTCAGCGTGACGTACATTTTTATCAGGTAATTTACCCATTTCTGATTATAAAAACTCCGTAGTTCGAAACATAAAAACTCGCTGAAAAAATAAAATTTTGCTAATCAAACTTCTGTAAATAAGTAACTGTGTAGTTTACACTTAAGTTTTTAAAATACGTTTTTTTCCTGAATAAAACGTGATAATTTAAACTTATTGAAGCTATTAAATTGAACTGCTTCCGTAACAGGAAATTATGTAATTGGTGGCCTCCGCTATTCTTTCAAACCAAACTCCTTTCATTATACATTCGCGTTGCTTCGAGTTCATAACTCAGTTTTAGAATTGAAACCTTATTTATTGAAGCAAGTCGACATTTCTTGGGTGTAAATAATGCACGTCCTTTTCCGTGATACAGGAATGAGGAAATCAAGTTAAAAGACCTTTCATAATATTTCCAATCGCCTTTCATGGTAATTTTTTAATAGAGCTATTAATAATTAGATCAGTCATATATAATAATTTTCCTTGCTAAAAATTGTTATATACCTATATAGTCATCACCTAAAATAATCGTATTCGTTCCCAATTGATATAGCAAAGAAGTCGAGAAATAAAGTCTCAACGAAATGAGAATTACAGGACATTGTATATCTGCAAATATCAGCAGATTCGTATTTCTTTAGCCTGCGTTAGAAATTGTAAAATTATCACTATGAAAAATAACTATCTGACGACAAAAAAATGCAAAATTAAATTTTACGAGACTAACCATACAGTAATTCCAGAACTGATTAACTAGCTCACCTTACGGCTCTTATCCATTTGATTGTGATGACAACTTCACTATCCACCACTGGAATTATGTGCTGACACTACTGAAAATATTTTATTTTTTGTCAGAGGCAAAAATTGTACCATTTCTTTCTGGTAATGTGGGGTATCGTTCAACTATGGAATACATTGAATTCCTTCACTCAACAGTTCACCCAATCGCACCAAAAGGCCTGTGGGACGCTATTCTCTCTCTGTCCAAGAGAAATTGACGAACGCATGCCGATCGTTTTAAGCGATCGAACACACTGGGCCATCATAGACCTCGGCCGTATCGAACTCTCAAATAATCCACATAATCACTTTCAGGAATTCAGAGCGGAGTGTCGTCACAACCTACGGGATCACGCATCGGAAGGATAAGCGGTGGTTTAATTGGGTTGGACGCACGAGAGGAAACGAACCGGAGGATAGATGGAGGGCAAGGGGAGGGAGATGGCTGCTCCACCGATGCTCTACTCACTCTCTGGCCTCTGCTCTTCCCCGGCGACGCCGGACAGCATCTCCTTGGAGACGGGGACGTCTCTCCTTCCGATCGCCTCCGCCGCGTCTTCTGATCCCACGTAAGACACCAGAGTCACTTCGCTCTTCATTTTTTTTCGCTCTCGCACGCCCCTGACGGCGAGTGACTGCGACCCTCGGACACACGCGAACTCGGTCTCCTCTCTGTCTCTCGCTCACGGCGCCTGCACAGCCAATGCCATAACAAGAAGGGGTGGAGGGAGGGAGAAAATGCGGGGGTGGGAGGGAGGTAAAGGGGGTGGAGGTTAAAGAGTTGCTCGGGAGGAGGCGTGGGAGGGCGAGGTCGAGGTGGCGGGTTGCCGTATCGGAGCGTAGGGCGCCTGTTAAATGCGTCCGACTGCTGTGATGGACGGACACGGAATGGACTTCGGAGGAAGTGTCTGCGCGCGGGTAGGTAGGGAGCGGGGTAGGGTGGGGAAGAAGTGGAGGGGAGGCGAGTGGTGGGGTCGAGAGAGTGGAGAGGTAAAGGTTTGACACTGGCGCCGGCCACCGACTGGACGAGGAGGCTGAGGATTTTTCTGCGAACGGAAAAGACGTGAGTAAATGAGAAAGAGATGAACGGTTTCCGAAGACCAAAATAACAACCACTTCAAGATGGCACAACAAAACGCGCACGGGTGGAATCTCGAACTTTTAAGGACGACGCGTTCAACCGTTCACGTCCTCGGGATTCCCACATATTTCAAGCGGAGCGGTTATTTCCGGCAACGTAGTGAGACTTTCCATTAACTTGTTCGATTGGAACGAATCTCTGTACTTCACAGTAGTCATTCTCCAGAGATATTTGTTTTATCTGCCGTATTTATTCCCCTAATTTTCCCCACATTTATCCGACATCCAATTTCGAGGAGGAAATATTCTGTCACAAATCTCCCAGCTTCACTTTACGGCGTGCGACATTATACTAAACATGTGAAAAGGAATTTTCTTGCCAGCTAATAAATTTATTAAGTTGGTGTTTCCTTTTTGCTCGCAAATTGTTATGGTTATTGGTTAATACTGACACAACTATTTTCAAAAATCATCCGCATTAGTTTCCTACCTCCTAGAGTGAAAACGTCAGCGAAAAGGGCACGAACTTTCGGACCTGAAGAAGCCGACTGGAACGTCGGCGAAATATTGTCCAGGAAATGGATCAACACGGCAGAATCCCGGAAATCACCACCATATCAAAATAAAATCTTATTCTCTCTTATTCCTTGTTCTTTGATCCGACATAATTTGGCAAAGAATGTTCACCGGAAATGTGAAAATCGATAATGCTTCTAGAACAGCCTATATTGAGAGCAGAAAAATTTCTTCTGAATTATTGTAATATATTAAAAAAATTATTTTTATTTATTCACGTAATTTTCTATAAAAGTTTATAGAAAGCTCCCAAAAACGCATTCATGTGAGAGCTATGCGCAGTTTTAAATAGTATATTACTATCGTTTTACCTTACTTTAAAAATTTAGAATTGTAACAAATACCTATTCATAGATAATTACGAAAAACCTGCTAACTATCTGAATTCCATCACTTTGAATGTTTTGCATGAACCACGAGAACTTTCCACGTTTCCAGAAAATTATAGAATTTTCCGAAGCATTCAGAATATTCTAGAACGTTGGAGAGTTTTTTGACGATCCGGAATTTTCTTTTAAGTTTCGTTTTTCATGGAGCGGGCAGGGGATGTGAGGAAGAAGCACATTTCGGGATTTCCCAACTCGGCCCAGGAGGGGCTCCGCGCCCTATTGAGGTTTGTTTCGTGGCATTTCCATGGGATCGCTTTCCACGCTACTGACCTCTGCAGAGAATGGAGAAGAGGGTACACAGTGGGTGGGGGCGCGGAGGAGAAAAGAGTGGCGAAGTGTAGATTCGAAGCGGAGGAAAAGGGGAGGAGAAGTTCGTCGCTGAGCGATTTCCTCTTCGTGTTAGGACTCGGGTAAGTGCGTCACAATGAGGGGCGTCGAGCTATCTGGCCTCGGGATATCCATCTCACGAGCGCGTTCGCACATATGAACAATCGTAGGATTGGAGCGACATTCGAGAAACGTGAAAAGGATTCCACTTAAACTGCTGCTTTTGGTGATTTGCATTGTAATAACGTAAGTCCTCCCTCTTCATCTCTCTTCAACGCCTCTCTTTCTGCGTCCATCTCTCCTTCTCCCACCATTCTCCCTCTACACTTAACGCCCACCACCTTACATTATAAACCACGACTTCCTCCATCTTAGGTTATCTCTGGAAAAATATAATTCGTTGACCCTTACTTTAAGAAACTATGATGTAAATAAATAAATTCCAAATTGCCTAATTATGGGGCAACCTCTTGTTTCAGAAGCCGTATGAGAGAATTTTTTTTAGAGAGTTTAAACTTCTCATTCGTATATTTCAAAATACTTAATAGGTAAGGAATAACCGATGAAACTGCGATTGGCTAAAAAAACAATGCAGCAAGTGCGTTCCGGATAATGCAGATAATATCGTAACATTCACCGTGAGTATTGTCTTGGACGACTATGTATTTTCAACTGAATTAATAGAGGCTGAGAAATATTTTGCCGAGGCTCAAACCTGATCATGCTCGAGTTTTTTTCTTACGCTGATTCAATGTAGAGCGTGCTGACGGCGTGAACTTATTTTGTTTTCAACTCGTTTACGTGACGTCGCTTCGAAAGTTTTGCCTCATCAGAAAAGAAACACAAAGTGTCTTCCGAAACCTCTTGGAGGCACTTGAGTAGCCTTCCAATCGTCGCAAACGGTTCGCGTGAAAAACCTTTCGCTTCGTTCTACGAATTGCCGAAATGTGCTTACGCCCCTCACATGCCCCTCCCTCATTTTCACTCTTGCACCTCGGCTCAGCACTCTGCCTCGCCTACTCCCCACAAACAACCTCCGAACTAAAATTAAAGACGGACGGTGCGTGGATCAAGTTTGTTTGTGGTCGTTCAAATTCGAATTGTTACGATATGTTTCGAGATTCAGTTTTCCACATCTAAATTTCTCTATTAAAAATTATAATTTACTCATCACAGAATCCATTTTAGAAGGGCATATGTTTCCTAAACGTATGTTTTGGAATTCAAACAATTCGAAGAGCTATTTTCCAGGATATACTTGGAAAATGTTTTAGAAATGATTCTTGTTTTAGCAAATTCTGAATTTTATTAAGAAATATATATTCAATGATGAGACTTTTTTGCTAATATTAGTTAAATATAAGATTTAATTTTAATAAAAATTTCAAGATGCTTGGTTTTAAATTAAGAAAATTTTCAATTGATAAAATTGTAACAAACTAATTTATAAAAATAATACCTTTTGAGAAACTTTACGGAAAATTAAGGGATCACTACATAATTATGTTTCGTCAAAAGAATAATGAACCACTTTCAAAAAGAGGGTTGTATAACTTGTTTCGCCATTTCCACGATTTATAGTATAATCGTTATAAATGTCACATTTGCGGGCGCAGAATCACTCCTGTTCTATACTGATTTTTGCAATGCTTTTCCGAGATTTCTGAAAGCTTCCATGGGAATCAGAATGTAAAAAATTCGAAAATTTCTCGGAGTGCTAGTTCTGGGAAAATATCCTTCATAATATATTATGTTACTGCGAAATCTATATTCAAATAAAACTATTTAAAAACTTCTTTTTCTTTGAAAAAATTCCTTCTTAGCCGTTATTCGGTATTAATAATAGCTTTCAATTACTCAAATTAACATCGCAAACTCTCTCCAATCTATTTATTTTAATGAGCACTTCTAAAAGAGAATCTGTTTTTATTTATCGTTTTATGGCTCTTGAAGTTGCCTCACTTATCAATTGCACTCCATCGGGAAGGGAAGCTCGATAAATCATTTTGGAAAATACGTTACGTCACAAGACATTTACATTCTGATTCCCATGGAAGCTTTCAGAAATCTCGGAAAAGCATTGCAAAAATCAGTATAGAACAGGAGTGATTCTGCGCCCGCAAATGTGACATTTATAACGATTATACTATAAATCGTGGAAATGGCGAAACAAGTTATACAACCCTCTTTTTGAAAGTGGTTCATTATTCTTTTGACGAAACATAATTATGTAGTGATCCCTTAATTTTCCGTAAAGTTTCTCAAAAGGTATTATTTTTATAAATTAGTTTGTTACAATTTTATCAATTGAAAATTTTCTTAATTTAAAACCAAGCATCTTGAAATTTTTATTAAAATTAAATCTTATATTTAACTAATATTAGCAAAAAAGTCTCATCATTGAATATATATTTCTTAATAAAATTCAGAATTTGCTAAAACAAGAATCATTTCTAAAACATTTTCCAAGTATATCCTGGAAAATAGCTCTTCGAATTGTTTGAATTCCAAAACATACGTTTAGGAAACATATGCCCTTCTAAAATGGATTCTGTGATGAGTAAATTATAATTTTTAATAGAGAAATTTAGATGTGGAAAACTGAATCTCGAAACATATCGTAACAATTCGAATTTGAACGACCACAAACAAACTTGATCCACGCACCGTCCGTCTTTAATTTTAGTTCGGAGGTTGTTTGTGGGGAGTAGGCGAGGCAGAGTGCTGAGCCGAGGTGCAAAAGTGAAAATGAGGGAGGGGCATGTGAGGCATTTTCGAAGTTAACGGCGTCACATTTGTATGTTTGGTGAGAGTTGCATTCACGTTCCTCATATCCAAGGGAACATATATTCGTAATCGATGTTTCTTTTTCTCAGAAAAAATTGCCTTGACCCAATTCAATGTGTTGCTCGAACTTTTTGAAATTATTTTAATGGTTGCCCATCATAAAATACGAATGTTTGCACAAATTTTATTTTTAGATAAAAGGGATGCATAAGTATAGGTACGTCTCAGTGACATCATATACGAAAAGGGACTCACTAACGAGATAGAAAAGGTTCAGCGCAGGGCAGCTAGATTTGTACAGAGAAATTACGATAGTAAACAAAGCTTAAAATCATTAATAGAAAACCTGAAATGGACTTCGTTAGAGGACCGTAGACTGCAGGCTAGATTTAAACTACTGGAAAAACTGATGTCGGAGGGATTAGCGAATAAAGCAATAGGACTTATCAGAAGCCCGACGTATCTCGGAAGGCAGGACAGCGAGGATAAGATTCGTGAGATCGATTGTAGAAGAGAGCGATATAGAGGATCGTTTTACCGTAGGACGATAAGAGAGCATAATAGGAAAAGATAACGTAGGAAAACTAAGGACCTTTGGTGCACTGCACCACCTGCCATCCACCAAAAAGGTGACATGCAGGGTATCATGTAGATGTAGAACACATAGAAACAACACACAATAGGAAACTCTCGTAAAAAAACATTACACGAGGAAGATCGGCGCTTCTGCATCATCGCGCGACGTTACCCGATTCGCAATTAAGCTCTTTCCAACCGTCTCTCTGATTTTAACGCGAGACAAGTGCGCGAAAAACAATACTTGTCACAATTATTCTGAAATTATGGGAAAGCTCTTCACCGCGAACTAATCCCTATCCGCCGTCACAACCGTCCTTCGATTCAACTCATTAAGGCGAATTAAAACGTTTCCTGTCACGCCAATGAATGTTTCTCACATAACGGTGCGACGCATAATAAGTAGAATGCCGCGATTAAGTGTCGCAATGCGGAGAACAGGAACCGATCTCCGAGGAGCGACTCGGATGGCCAGCTGGCGTACGAGAGAGTGATTGGGTTTTTCCAGGGGCGACGAGGGGAGGGGGTGAGCGGGAGGGGAGGGGGGGAGAGGGAGGGCGAGAGGGGAGGGGAGGGGGAGGGCGAGAGGAGAGGGGGAGGGTGAGAGGAGTGGGGAGGGGGGGGGGGCGAGAGGAGAGGGGAGGGGAGAGGCGGTGATGGGGGTTTAGGTGGGGGAAAGGATTAGGGGAGAGGTCACTCTACGGCCGATTTTTCCTAGCGTGGCCGGCCCGAGGTGTGGGCGAGAGGGACGGCGTCCAAAATCTTTGGAGCGCTCACAATCATAGTCGCATCCGAAGCCATGTTGAGATTTTCATCGGTAGGTAAGATAAGCTCGAAAGACACTTCGTCCAAACAGTTTCTGCCTTGTTCTTAAAATATAGGTAGGAACATAATTTAATTTATTTGTTTAACAATTTCTCGGCGATTAATCATTTGAGGGATTTGACAAGATTATAATTACTAATAACATGCATTGTAGAAATTGACTCCATGGTAACATTTTACTGAACTCTAAGTGCATAAATACATCTGCATCTAAATGTTACTCAGCAATTCTGGTGGGTGGCAGAGGGTGCACTCCACCGAGGCCTACCTAACAGCTATTACTCACAGATTTGTCATTCCTGTTATAGTCTCGTATTGTACTTGGAAAGAATGAGCCTCTATAACGATGCATCCTACAATCGATCTCACGTACATCTACATCTACATGTCACCCTGCAATTCACCTGGTGGCAGGGGGTGCAATGCACCACAACCTACCTAGAGATTGTCTATCTCAGGTTGAAATTTTCTATTGTGATCTCGTATTGTCCTCGGAAAGAACGAGATTTTATCGCCATGATCGTTTCTACCTATGTACGTTGGAGCCTCGGTTATTCCCACTACATCCTCTGCTAGAAATTCTGATTTGTTTCTCTCGGAGCCTTAACCTTGCGCACTTTCTACAATCTTCCAGAGATCTCCATTTTATTTCCTTCAATAACGATGTGACACTTTCCGTATCTTCGTACTTTTGTTTAGCGAATCTGGCTGCTCTACGATGTACTCTTTCTAACTAAATAAATGGGAAAAGGATAGATTTTCATGACAGATGTTTGCAAAAGGATTAAAAATAAATAATAACGCAACAATATACATCACATATTATACAAACTGTAATTTTAAAATAAAATTTGGATAACTACAATATATGTATCTAGGAAAGTGACGGTAAATAAATCAAAACGCTTTGCTAAGAAAAAGAATTTGCACCATTATTAATCGAGATACAAAATGTTGGTTACCCTGTGCCCCAAAACCAGTTAAGAGTAGATAGATCTCGCGGAGGTCAATTCCTTGGAGCGTCATTAGCCCGCGAGATGCCTCAAGAAACCACGGGAAACAAACTCACTAGGTTGGTATCTTTGAGCGAAAAATATCAACTTCCTTAATATTTGCCGTAGAAAGCTGTTTAAAAGACGTGCATAGCCGAGGAACTACGTACAGTGTTAAACAAATATGCATTCTCATCATAAATGAATTAAAACGTTTTGATTAATTCGTGCTTAATCATTCCTGCGGTCAGGGGATAACCCGCTGAGAAGGGTGAGCTCGGACGTCGAGAAAGGATTCGCACAGCAGAGGACTTGAGGTATCTCGCGGGCTAATGAGGATCAAAGGGATTGACCGCCGCGAGATCTCCGTCAATCCACTTTTAACCCCAAAAACAGCGACGGACACAATGGTGAGAGGAAAGAAGGACGATGCTATTTAACCCCCTCCGATTCGCCTAAGGAACCTCTTGACAGGGCACCACTTAATAAAAGAAAATAGTTTCCTTACTTAACGGCAACAGATTCCAACAAGCCGCAGGAATATGCGCACGTGCGCTCGTGTGTGCGCATTTAAATCCACGTTTTCTAATATGTTGATACGTCAATAAAAGTACATGATAATCCATATATAAACCTACTTGATATTATTATCATATTCTCTGGCAAAGAACTATTTTCATAACATTTCAATTCATGATAAATATTCTCGTGAGAACGAAATGGAATCCTCAGGTGCTGTACCCGGTTATCACTTTAGCCCTCTTTTTAAAAGAAAATCTCAAGTAAAAAGATGAACAGAAGTAATCGTACGAGATATCCCGCTGCAGGGCCGGCCCGAGCTACGGGCAAGTAGGGCGGCTGCCAGGGCAGGCAAAGTTTTGGGGGCGCTATCCCGATCATATATCTATGCATTACTTTCAAGTGAATACATATTGGACACCAATTTATATCGAGAAACAGGCTGGAATCTTGATGACATTCCTTTTAATTATTCATTATCAATAATTTTTACAGCGCGATGAATAAATTAACACGTACTTTGTAAATATCTCAACAAACATTAACGGAGGGGGACGCTGGAGTGCTATCTCGCCTGGGGCGCCAGAATTCCTCGGGCCGCCCCTGTCCCGCTGCAATAGAATATATTTATGGTCTGATAAATGTATTCTTGTGAAAGATGCCGTTGAGTTTCTGTATGCAAGTCTTTGAATGTGTCACCATATGCATATTCGTCGAGTGATAGGTGTCGCCAAGAAGAAAATGGCCTTCATAGAGAGAGCGGTATGGAATAGTAAGGAAGAACCGAGAGAAAAGTGGTACATATTTGTTTCTTGTTAGGCCAGAGTTCGAACAAGTGAAAATTGTAAGGAAAATGAAAAAGCGTTATATCATTATTGGATGGTTAAGAGTTCATATCGATATCATTATCAACTGAAAGCGAGATTGAAACTACTACTAAAATATTTAGGAGTAACCATTTGTCGAGATCTTTCGTTGGGCATGCACATTTGTCGAGTTATAGGCGCGGCCAACAAGAAACTGGCTTTCATAGGTGGAATAGTATGGAACACTACAGAAAAAGTACGTGATACATGTTACTTATCTATGGTTAGACCACAAGTGGAATACGCCTTATGCATATGGGATCCGTACGAGAAGGGACATATAATTCAATTAGAAAGAGTGCACCGCAGAGCAGCCAGATTCGCAAAACAAAAGTACGAACATAAGGTAATCGCCACCTCATTATTGAGGGATTTGAACTGGGTACCACTGGAGGATCGTAGATCGAACTCAAGGTTGCGGCTTCTGGAGAAATATAAATCGGAACGTCTAAAAGACGAGGTTGTAGGAATAATTGACGCACCAACGTATATAGGTAGGAACGACAGTGACGATAAGATACATCTACATGATACCCTACAAGTCACCTTTTTGGTGGAAGGCAGGGGGTGCAGTGCACCAAGGGTCCATAGTTTTCCTACGTTACCTTTCCTAATATGTTCTCTTATCGTCCTAGGGAAAAACGATCCTCTATATCGCTCCGTTCTACAGTCGATCTCGCGAATCTTATCCTCACTGTCCTGCTTTCCTAGATACGTCGGGCTTCTGATAGGTCATACTACCTCATTCGCTAATCCTTCCGACATAAATTTTTCTAGTAGTAGTGAGATCGATTGTAGGACGGAGCGTTATCTAGGCTCGTTGTTTCCGAGGACAATACGAGATCACAATAGAAAATTTCAACCTGAGATAGACAATCTCTAGGTAGGTTGTGGTGCATTGCACCCCCTGCCACCAGGTGAATTGCAGGGTGACATGTAGATGTAGATGTACGTGAGATCGATTGTAGGATGCATCGTTATAGAGGCTCATTCTTTCCAAGTACAATACGAGACTATAACAGGAATGACAAATCTGTGAGTAATAGCTGTTAGGTAGGCCTCGGTGGAGTGCACCCTCTGCCACCCACCAGAATTGCTGAGTAACATTTAGATGTAGATGTATTTATGCACTTAAAGAGTTCAGTAAAATGTTACCATGGAGTCAATTTCTACAATGCATGTTATTAGTAATTATAATCTTGTCAAATCCCTCAAATGATTAATCGCCGAGAAATTGTTAAACAAATAAATTAAATTATGTTCCTACCTATATTTTAAGAACAAGGCAGAAACTGTTTGGACGAAGTGTCTTTCGAGCTTATCTTACCTACCGATGAAAATCTCAACATGGCTTCGGATGCGACTATGATTGTGAGCGCTCCAAAGATTTTGGACGCCGTCCCTCTCGCCCACACCTCGGGCCGGCCACGCTAGGAAAAATCGGCCGTAGAGTGACCTCTCCCCTAATCCTTTCCCCCACCTAAACCCCCATCACCGCCTCTCCCCTCCCCTCTCCTCTCGCCCCCCCCCCCCCCTCCCCACTCCTCTCACCCTCCCCCTCTCCTCTCGCCCTCCCCCTCCCCTCCCCTCTCGCCCTCCCTCTCCCCCCCCCTCCCCTCCCGCTCACCCCCTTCCCTCGTCGCCCCTATATAGGTAGGAACGACAGTGACGATAAGATACATCTACATGATACCCTACAAGTCACCTTTTTGGTGGAAGGCAGGGGGTGCAGTGCACCAAGGGTCCATAGTTTTCCTACGTTACCTTTCCTAATATGTTCTCTTATCGTCCTAGGGAAAAACGATCCTCTATATCGCTCCGTTCTACAGTCGATCTCGCGAATCTTATCCTCACTGTCCTGCTTTCCTAGATACGTCGGGCTTCTGATAGGTCATACTACCTCATTCGCTAATCCTTCTGACATAAATTTTTCTAGTAGTAGTGAGATCGATTGTAGGACGGAGCGTTATCTAGGCTCGTTGTTTCCGAGGACAATACGAGATCACAATTGAAAATTTCTACCTGCGATAGACAATCTTTAGGAAGGTTATGGTGCATTGCACTCCCTGCCACCCACCAATCAGGTGAATTGCGGGGCAATATGTAGATGTAGATTTACTATAGAGAACTACAGATCGGAGGTACAACCGGAGAAGGTGTAACGCAGGGCCAATGGATGCTCTTATCTATTTCAGAAGGTACGACTGCGGAGACACTTCGCGATAGAGCGATTATAAGGGAAAATGATACAGTTCGTTTATCATTAGACTTTAAAGAGAGCACAATAGTATAAACATGGAATTAAGTGAAGGCTGTTAGAGATGATTGCGAGGCAAATTTCTGGTGAATTACAAGATTAAATGTAGATATGTAAATGATATGCTATGAATGAAGGTCCTTTTAAATTAAAGGCTCTTGAACTGAAGTCTCCTTTTTCAAAAGTATATTATGTTAGGAGCAGTATGCAAAAATATTACTATTCCAACTGTAGAAAAAGATAATGCTTTGAAACTAACCACCGAAGCCTTAACCTTGCGGAAGTGACTTCTTATTTATCACAAAGCATAAAAAGAACAGCTGTGTAACAATGTTATTAAAAATTTTATTCGCTACCATGTTTCGTTGCACTGCAACATTTTAAAGTGAGAAATACAGACAAAAATATAAATTTTGGGAGCGACTTACTAAGCGAATAAATAACAGAATAAATCATTATAAAGTCACCATAAAAAGAAATAAACAAAACGCTAAGTCCGGGAAAGAGTGAACCATAAAACAAAGAAGTAATTATAGGATAGAAAAAAGCGATTAGAGATCATTTGGGTACAAATTATTTTTCGAATATGAAAGGGAGCACAGATTAACTTCGTACTCCATAAATAAGTCTGAAATGGCCGAGGTGAACAAAGGGTCATTTGAAGTACGTCTTGCTGAAGTTGTGAAACTGTATAACCGTAATTATGTGTACAATTCTAGGAAATTTTATGGAAAACCATCCTGCAGAAACATAAAGTAGGCAAGTCAATTTTGATAGACCTGGAATGTGAACGCGATCAAGAAAAGTGCAAACCATCGATGGTTTAACATTCAAATTCCTCTCCAAGTGTACGGAAGGGGATACCACTGCATCATTTATTAAGTTCTTTATTAGTCCGTCATATTGAATTTGGGAAAAGAGCACAAGTAGTTTGATTATTTCTACGTATTACCTTGTACACTGTGGTGTATTCATGCCAACTACATTTTGGTCGTATGACAACAGTAAACGACTTGAAGAGAAGGAGCCAACGCTGTATTCTACAGCTTCCGAACAACGCCGATTATTCCAAAGAAACCGCTCAGTGATGAACGGCTCCTGCCATAGAATGATAATACTTACATGTATTTAGCGAATAGCATAATTTAGAGACACCAAGATCTAAATTCGTAAATAAACCAACGCGATATCCAAGGCAACAGCACTTCAGCCACGTGGAGCCCACATGTATTAGATAATAAATTACATGAGGTCTCGCAGAATATTTATAATTTTCCGCGAAATTAAGGCAACTATCCATAATTTACAAATTCTCTGGCATTGGGTTTGTGTCCAAGTTTTCGTATTTCAAGTTTCGTGACTCAGATTGCATTGCGTGAGCAATAAGAATAATCATCATTAAGACAATATCCTATTCATTAAAAATAATGAAAAAATTAGGATATTTTCTGTTAAGATTATGCTATCATCCATGCCTTTAGCACATATTTGGATAAAAACAATCGCGAAATAGGTATGACGCCATTATATTTAACAATTGAAAAGAGTTCCAATTTCTCGAAAAATTACGAAACACAACATTAAAATACTTTTCACGTTTTACTAGATTTCGTGTGTTTTTATAATAACGTCATCATAAGTTTAAATCGTAGTTTAAAATCAATGGCATAGTAATATAGTCCTAGAAATAAATAGAATATTTTATGTGTTAGGACTAAGACGTCACCTATGATTGCCCCGTTGGTTGACATTAACGATATTATGTAATATAGTCCATTAAATCCCATTAAAAGCATTAAATCAATGTTCTTGAAGTATGGAAAATCAATTCCCATTGAAAGGCATTGGAATAGTTGCTATGACAGTTAATATATTCCATTGTTGAAAACAGGAAAACCTTTCATAATTTCATGATTAAAACCAAATTGTTAGACAAATTCAGCATGGATTTTAATTTTGTCTTCATGAAAAATAAACTTCAATCTTTTTTCCCGATAATGCTTTATGTCCTAACTTCGTATCTTATTTTTAACTAATTAAAAAAAAGCAATTTTATAAAGCCCTGCTCCGTTTTCAATGCTTTTCTTATAGGTGTTTAAAATTGGACATTGGGCTCAAAATATCCCTTAAATATATTGTTTTCTGGAATTTTGGATTTTTCCAGAAGATGCAATGACTTATCCTTATGCCAAATTTGAGCTCTGTAGCATTAATTTGAAATGTACCTTTGGTTTTACAAGATATATCCTATGTATACAAGAAGCAGCTATCTTACATAGAGTTTTCCAGTTCTGTCTGTGAGACGTTGACTTCATCTATGGCACATTTTAACGCGTTTTAATCATACTTCCCGATTAGATGGAAGGTTCAGGTTTCGCAGGAATGTTTACTTCAGATATAAAAATTAAATGATGAAAATAAAATACGAAAAAAGACCCGGGTTCGAATCCAGAGGGCGATTTCTATTTCCCGTAAGATAACAAGTAAAAAGCGACTTTTTAAAGTGCAGGCTTTTATTCTTTTGGAAATTAAAATTAGGAAAAATTGACGTACGATCTTCAAATTTAAACTATGTTTTAGAAAAATTGATGAAGTTTCTTATTCTATTCATCTTTTTCCGTCTACCGTTCGAAATCTCTCATATTAAACATTTAAATCACATATTTTGGGAAAATATCGGCTTTTAACGGGTTGTTGCCTTGCCGACCACGTCATTGTTCAACTTCGAGAATCAATTGTTATTTCAACCCGCATACGTGTAATATATACGAGTGCATAGATTGCCTTAAATTATCGTAGGATTTTTCGTGAAAATACGTAATCCTAACGAGACTGGGATTTAGTTCGGATTCTTTTGCTTATCTAAATGACTATATAGATGTAGAGTAAGAAGGAGGGGATGTGGGAAGGGAGGTTGGAGGGAAGAGATATAGAATGGAAGGTACGTAGAGAGTAAGGGAAGTATAGAATTAGAAAATGGCGGGAGGAAAGATAAATAGGGAGAAGGAGAAAAAGAGGGAAAATATGGATTGGGATAGAAGGAAATGAGAGAGGGGGAGGTGGGAGAAAAAAGAAGCAGAGAGAGAGAGAGAAGAAAAGAGAGAGGAAGAGAGGGAGAGAGGGACGGCGGGAGGGAGGGGGGGGGGAATTTATTATGTATTTATTATTATTACTTCATTTTTGACAAGGGGCTCATCATTTAGCATATGTTACTGATTTTTAATATCGAAATCAAATATATTTGGAATACTTTTAACTTTAACCCGTAATATTAGACGGGCTATTACGCTAGCTTATAATGATATCCACTGGGCCCCCTTCAACACCTTGTTGCCACCCTCATCACTACCTTTCCTTAAGATATTATATCCATTATATATATATATAGAGAGAGAGAGAGATTTAGACTACTGGCATACATACATAGAGACATTTAAAGTACGCGAGGAATGCATCGTTAATCCGCCTCAAAGGATATCGATTGATTATTACCCGCCCATTCCACAGCCTCTCTCTTTCTTCCATCCAGTTGTTCTCATCTTGCTTATCCCCGCGACTGAGGTTCGATTCCAAAAGTAAACGGATTGTAACGGAAGAGGCTTCCCAAGTGCTTTCACCTCCCAGCCGAAGTTTCGTCCTTGGAGGGACCTCTTCGTGCTTCGCTCCACTCACTTCCGGGAGCCTCATCGTAGTCAAGGGAAAACTGGAAACTCGATTATTTGTGGAGAAAAAAATCCTCTTGATGAACGTAAAATGTAAAGGCCGGCGTAAGGGAAAACTGGAAACTCGATTATTTGTGGAGAAAAAAATCCTCTTGATGAACGTAAAATGTAAAGGCCGGCGTATTACAACGCACTCTTTTAAGACGTGAAGGATGTTCGTTTTATTGAATAATAATGTCCTCCATGACCTATATTTTATTTATGTTTGCAAAATTTACTACATACAGGAAATCCGCACTTTTATGTAATTTACGCGTTGGCTTGCATTTAAATGTGCTTAGTTCACAGCGTGCACGTTAGTGTATTTGACTCCCACTGCTTGGCTCGGGACCTAAAAGTGCATTTAAGTGACCCAGGTCATTGTTACGGCACCGCTATGATAAAAAAATAAGGCGAAATGCAAGCAGGAAATAAATAAGACATCGAAAGGCCGAAGAAAGGCGTAAGTAGGTCGATTCCAGTTACCGTGGTGCGAATTCTAACGTATACAATGACTTAAGAGTTCATCATTGTGAACGACCCTGGATGTTTTAATTCGAATGCGCGAGTCAGCGTAAGGAAGATGATTAATAATCAGGAAAGTAACTCTTCCTCCATGTCAACAACTAAGGAATAATATATACGCGCTCGGCGCATGTCGTTTCAAACTACTTATTAATTAATTGCCTCGATCGAAATTCCCCATCACTACTTTATTGTAGATTTTCACATTAATGTTTGTTTGGTTTCAATTACGAAGCAGACAATAATCATCCTTAGGCACCTCTTTAAAACTTCTATTTATGGCCCAAGTTATCAAGATGCTGATTTCGTGATAGTAAAATGGCGATCTCATAATCCACCCATCCCATTATATCTCCGGCCAGTTCAGCTTTTACTTGTCCCAAAATGAAAGACAACTTCGTTGCACCCAAATTCTACAACCTCCAATATAACTCTCCTCACGGCTGCAGTTCTATCTCGAACATTTCATGCGTATTCAGGGAAGTCGCACTTAACTGATTTATTATCCTAAGTGCATAAGCAATTAGTAATGAAGTATATCTCCCTTTCCTCCCCCCTCTCTCCCTCCTCTTTCCTCTTGCCCTCCCCCTTCCCTCGCTCCTTCCCGTTCTCTCTCTCCCTCCTCCCCGTTCTCTCTCTCCCTCCTTTTCTCTCCCTCCCTCATTCCTCCCCTTCTCTCTCCCTCCTTTTCTTCCCCTCTCTCGTTTCTCCCTCTTTTCTCTCTCCCTCCTTTTCTCCCCTTCCCTCTCCCTTCTCTTTCTCTCTCCCTCCTTTTCCCCCCTTCCCTCTTTCCTCCCCCTTCTCTCTCTCTCCCTTCTTTTCTCCCCCTCTCTCGTTCCTCCCCCCTCCCCTCTCTCTTATTTTCTTCCCTTCCCTCATTTATCTCCCCTCTCTCCCTCCTATTTCTTGTCCTCACTCTTCCCTCTCCCCCTCTCTCCCTCCTACTTATTTTCCTCCAATTCCCTCTTTCCTTCCCCATTCTCTCTCTCCCTCCTACTTTTCCTCCTCTCTCTCTCTCCCTCCTACTTATTTTCCTCCTATTCCCTCTTTCCTCCTACCCCTCTCTTTCCTCCTCCCCCCTCTATTTCCTCCTCCCCCCTCTATTTCCTCCTCCCCCCTCTCCTTCTCTCTCTTCCTCCCTCCATGCCACTAGCTTGTCTCCTTTCATCCCGCGGAGTCTCTACGCGCGCCTCTTAATTTTCGTCGCATACTGAAGGAGTCGGCCGTGGCCTAGTTCCACGAATGCTGGGGCCAAAGCGTCCCGCTCAAGGAAGCTAGATTCAACCGCGTTCGGGAAACGAACCCACGTCCTTCGGCGGATGAGAACGACGACGGGGCGCGGAGAATCTCGCCGCGAGAGAATGAAATGGGAGTTCTCCGCGAGTTTTGAACGATTTTCCGCCAATAAGATGGCGGGAGGGAGAGAGCCTAAAGAGAACCCAGTGAGCGGAAAGAAGAGTGAGGAAGAAGGATGGAGAATTGGCGAATAATGGGAGATGAACGGGATATAACAATCGATTACGATAGTTGGACGGAAAGCTGAAGAAACGTGTACAATTAAAATGGAATATTCCTTATTATTGAATTTCATTATCGTCACGCTTAGCACAGAAAGTAATCAATCGATAATCGTGCGCCATCATAGGTAAATCAAAATTTTCATTGCTAAAATATTTGATAAACCGTAAATAGAAGTGAAAATTACATAATAAAAAATGAAAAGGATTCTGTTTTAAGGAATATATCAACACTCCGCTACCGAAATTATTTTTTGTTAATAAAAAACCGTGAACTTCGTCTTGTAATTTAAAAAATTTTTATATGATTATTAATCTTCCTTCATGAATGAACAGCCAGGGAATGTCGAAATAAATATTAAACAAGTATAGATATGATAAGAGAAAAATAGTATTAACATTCTGTAAAGTAACCATTGGGTTGTGGAGGGTTAATTATGCGTTATAATTTTAACCAATTCCTTGTGATTTCATTTGTATTTTTCTGAACACGAGCGATGTTAATAAAAGATTTAATAGCGTCAGAAATATAATATTATCATAACATTAATTGAAAAGTCTGAATATGTGACAGATACAATGATACCTCGTTATAACATATATCTGATGATCACATATTTCTTAACATTATGTTACAAGTAAGTAACACTGAAATGTTAGCTATGCGCGGAGAGAGATGGGAAAATGTAAGAAATTTTCTATACAAAAGAAATCGCATATGATTTCCTTATTTTCTAGAATGTCTTTCTCGGAACACCTCAACTCAAGATATTTCAACGATGGTTAACAGTCAGTTATTCAATAAAAATGTAACTTTTAGCTAATAAATACGTTAATATGAAAGTTGGTGTCGGGATTACTTATGTTTATGTATTATAATAAAAACTACATATTAGTGAAATGCGTTATACTGAATTTTTTAGGTTATTAATATGGAAAACGTAATAAAAAACGAAAACCTGAAAAGTACGTTATTCTGAAGTACTTCGTAAAGAAATTTTGCTGCATTGCGAAAACTGAAATGTTACGAGCTTTTCTTTATTTATTCGTTTTGCGAATCGCGCAATCCGTTTGGTGCAACAAGGTATGAAAGGAAAAGTCATTACAGACGGCTCGTATGAAAGGAAAAGGCCCTTAGGGTAGAGATGGGGAGAGAGGTCGCAGGAGAGAGAGGAGAGGTTTGGAGATGGGGAATGGCGTGAAGAGGGGAGTAGGCGGGATTAAAAGGCCAGAAAGGAAGGTTGGAGTGAAGGGAAATACCGAAGTTCTATATTCAGCTGCATTGTGTCAAACCCATTACCCATCGCGTCCAATTAGCGTCTTTGCTCTAACAATAAGTAAAGCCGCTTTTTAAGATTAACTAATGACATCCTGCTAACTTCTTTGATACTTATTTATTTTTATATCTCTGACGGGAAGCGATAAACTTGTATGCAAATTTATCTTGAAACCAGCTAAAACGTATTGCAGTGACTGTTCAACAGCAGTCATGCGTATTTTGGATCCTCAGCTAAGGTTGACACATCTATTTTCACTCTTGTAATAGCTAATAAGAAGAAAGAATGTTAATTTGCGTTGGTCCGAGCTTCTGTCCATGCAAAAATTCTGGAGGCATCAATAGGTTTGCCATGGAGTCGGAGAAGCTACTCCAAAGACTCGTGAACTTCAGTTAAAGTATATAGGTACAGGGCCGGCGGAACGGGGTAGAAAAACGGGCAACTGCCTAGAGCGCTATGAAGAGCCAATGTTTTGATTTCACGGCAACGTATATGTGTGTGTCTGTATTCTTTTTTAAGTAATGTACACTTATCTTTCATCTTTTATTGATTTATTTTGCTATATTTTTCTCGTACATTTGTGTTGTATCTAATCTCTATCTCTACCATAAATATTTTGAAGAAATTGTTTGTTTGTGCATTTATAACGCAAGAACTACAAAACGTAGAAGCAAGATAAAGGTGCCACTTTAACCGCAATAAAATGGTAAGCAAAATGGGAGGGTTTTTTAATCGATTTGAACCGCATTTTTTATTTATAAAAATGTTTTTTTTTCTTTTAATATTTCCCATTTAAATAGCATGGGAATGAGCTTATTGTTAGATCAACAATCAACTTGACAACCAATATAAACAATACCTAATCTTTTATATCTATTTAAGTGTTTGTATGTATGTGTGTGATTCTATAACTCGAGACCTACAGACCGTAGAAGCAAGAGAAAGGTATAATTTTAATCGTAGTGCAGAAAAAGGTGGTGTAGTATGATTTTAAAATCGATTTGCTTGTTCCTTTTAATTTAAAAAGTATATTTTCTCTTCGAATTTTTCCCATTTGAATAACACGGGAATGAGCGCTGGTGTTGAAATCGCGAGCTGAAATTCTTCAATGGGAAATTCCCCCAGCCCAAACGTGTACCTTTAATTATTTAATCGCATTGTGCCAGTGAAGACAACTTTACTTAAATTTGCAAGAAAATGATATGTATGATCCAAATAAAGCCCACCCGGGCCTTCATGGAGAAATTTCTGTTTTTCATAGCTTCTCTCTTCACCCTCATAATTTGAAGTTTTTTGTTAAAAGAATATTTGCTAAATTTCATATATTGTATCAATACAGGACTGTTATGTAATAGAACGTTGAATGATTAACACTCAGATATAATTTTATATTCAATATTGAATCAGAGACCCGAACAACGTTGAACGTACTTATAGTGTTTCTGTATACTCTGCATTAATTATTTCTTCTTAACCTTAACCCCGAGCAATGTCCGGAAACTTCTGCTATCTAATACAGTACCAGGACAAATTAATGTGAATACTGAAATATTTTTGTATATTTTGACAAAAGTTGTGGATATTTCATAAATATCTTATAAAACTGTCAAATGTTTATATTTATAATAAGACTTTATTCAAGAATAATTTTTGAATGTAACATAAAGAGTGACTGAGGTTAACGCGATAAAAATTAATATTTAGTAGGTTCTCCTTTTGCGGCTATTAAAGCTATGACGCAACGCGGCATACTTTCAATGCGACGTTGAACCACTTCTTGTATTCTATAGTGGTGGTTCCAGACTTCAATCAGTTCCTCTATTATTCTGGTCTTGGTAGTTATAACTTCCTTGGGCATCTCTCTTTTTACCAACTCCCAGACATTTTCTATTGGATTCATGTCTGGGGAGTTGCCAGGCCAGTCTAACAGTTTGATGTTCTGCTCTTGGAGGAACTTTTTGATGCGCCGAGCAGTTTGGCAGGGTGCATTGCTTTGCATAAAAGTTAAATCGGAGCCTTCGGGAAACCAATCTTGTATCTGTGGCAAGAGTCTCTGTTCCAAAACCTGACGGTACTGGTCTCACCGCATGGTATCACGTACGATGTACAGACGACTTGTGCCTGAACCGCTAATGACAGACCCCACACCATAACCGCAGCAGGGTGCTTTACTGTCCTAAAAAGACAGTCTGACTTAAACTCTTCACATTTCTTTCGTCGCACAAACATTGCTTTGTTTTCAAGGACATTAAATAACGAATCATCCAAAAAACAAACCTGCGAAAAAATACACCTTTGAAATTAAGCCTTTAATTAGCCTTTTTTTTAATTTTTAACTAATATTTTGGCAAAAGTGTTTAAACTTACATTTTTTCCAATCTTCAATACTCATGTGCTGATGTTTTAATGCCCATAACTACCATTTTTTCATCATTGCCTTAGTCAGTAAAGGCTTTCGTCGAGGACGTAACACTTGTAGCCCTGCTCGTAAAGACGTCTACGAACTGTCCGTTCAGAAATGTTAACACCAGAGGCCTGGATTTTCGTGGTGATTGCTGCGGAATTCAAATTATCCACACAAAAATTCCTTATCAATTCTTGGTGTTGTTATTCTTTTACGGCCACAATTGCCAGATGCCACGTTCCAAGACATTTTTTTCTTAATTTATTCACAGAACCAACTGAAACCTTCAATTCTGATGCTATTTTCCGTTGGGAAAAGTTAGTAGACCGCAAAAGTGTGCCTATTCTTGCAATTTTCTTAGGTGACAAGTCACCAGGTCTTCCCATTATTAAAAATTCAAAATAACACGTGCAAAAACCGAATATTAAGAAAAAAAGTCTAAATTTACATTTATTTTTTGTATTTTCAGTGCATTAAAATGTCTGTTTATAACTGTGGAACAATTAATATTGAAATAATAAAGCGTACACTTCAGAAAACACAATTTAAATTGGTTTTACGTATCACATTCACTCGCCATTTGTAAACAAGAAATGATATTAAAATCAAATGGTGGCCGTTGACTGTTGCATTTTTACAAACTGTCAGCAGTGTTGGCATAATAATATCATGAACAATGTTACCAACTTATAAATCAACAATTAAAAAGAATATTTTTATACAAAAAATTTATAAGCAGAAAATGTTCGAATAGTGTAAAATATTCAAGTGTTCACATTAATTTGGCAAGGTAATGTATATAAAAATGACTTTGTCGTCGTCGGTGGGTGGGAAAGCAGAAGTGTAATGCTATTTTTAACAAACTTTCCGAGTAGCTAGAGGATTGACATATAATGAGAATGTTTCATTCTAAAATTAAAAGCCATTCACAAAATAAATTTCCAAAATTCGATTCCTGAGAATGATTTCCATTCCCCATAAATTAACATGGAGAAATCAATATTTCGACCTGCAAGCTTATTAAATTCATATATTTGTCCTTCGATCTCCGGACTAGGACTGCATTTAAGTAAAATGACAGTAGTTTCTTATTCTTATCGTTTTTTATCGTCTTCGAATCGAAATCTCTAGAATTTAAAGTTTTAATAACTTATTTTGACAAAATTTAGTGTTTTTAAGGAGAAGTCGCCTTGCCAACCGATTGCATTGTTGAACTCTAAATCCTATCACTCTCGCATATGCTCCCGTTCCCTCCAGACCTCCATGGACCCTCCCGGCCCAATTATAAGTATCAGAGATATCTCAGAATTAGTATTTACTTTCACCATATACGTAATATAGAAAAAGTATTGTTTTCATGAAAAAATTCGAATTCGAGATTTCAACGGAAATACACGTTTTGAGGTTCGCTGAACTCGTTTTAAATATTTTCGCAATGATGTCTGTGTCTGTCGGTCTGTCTATCCGTATGTGATAGGATTTTTACTTTCTCCATATATAGTATAGGGGCAAGTATTGTTTTTATGACCATGAAAAAATGCGTAAAAGTTGAAATGATTGTGTTACCATATGACACATAATTTCACTCGCCGAAGACGTCTGGCGTAGCCCGGGCATCGCCGGGTACTTTCATCTAGTATTAACTTAAATAAATAATATAAATCTAATATAAACTAAAGTATGGAAGAAAGAAACACTAAGGTTATTCAAAGAAGTGCAATCCAAAAAAACTATAAATCTGGCCAATTATTTTATAATGCATGTGGAAGACAGTTTTAATATGTAATTTTAAGTGCTTTAGTTCTCTAAAAAGTTTTTGTATTGTGCATATTCTCTATACTTAGTAGACAGCGAAATATGTTTTTCATTAACATTGAAAATTAATAACGTGAAAGATATCTCAGAAGGTACAATAAGAAAACTTCTATAACAATTCCTTAATTTAGACCAACATTTATAATTGTTAACTCTTCCTTCCTTGAACATCTATATGTACGTTTCGCTTTCCTTTCAACTGAACATTTGTATGCACCAATGAAGCCAATTATACTTATTAGATTATAATAAAACTTTCCATGTCATACCGACACTTTTTATCGCCAAATTCGGTTTCAAAGTCCGGGAACTCATTCTGTTTCGTAGATTTGAATTAAAAATATTCACGTGACAAATTAGACTCACAAAATCAGCCTTTGCATGGGATAACGTATGGTTAAGCTAAATTTGAATAAATCTTCAAACGTGTTTCCACCGGTTACATCCCTAGAGCTTGCAATTCCTGCCCAAGTTTTTAATATTTTTGAGATTCATGACAATTTCTTCCACTGGAAATTAATTTGGGTGAAATAACTATATTTTAAAAGTGATTCCATCCATTGTTTATTATGATTATTTTATTATTTTAACACATGATCGGCTGGAATACGATGTGTAGACCTTTAGTCTTTAACATTTTAAAATAATTTACGATAGAGACTTTCACTCGAGATTTACACTATTTCACGTAGAAAGAAATGAAAATTTTTATTCTTACTTTCTATTCTGTTTTCTAATTTGTGTTTGCTCATATTTTAGGTCTATATTCCTTTTTTCGATTTTTCAACATTTCAATTGTTGATCTCGGATTTTTGCATTGTTAGACTTGGACTTTCAAGTGCGTTTGCACTAAACTTACAATGAAAGAAACGCATCAAGGACAATAAACGATTGATAATTTATGTGAAATGTTTCGTATAAATATAAAACAAATGAAACACGTAACGAAAAAAAGAAACGATTCCAATGCATTGTAATAATGGACAACTTATCATTTTAAATAGAAAGATATTTCACGTATACATTAAAAATATAGTTTCGTTTGCGAGTTTAATTGTGCAGTTTAAGCAAATTACTATAATTATAATATTTGTGATTAATTTCTTTAGACAATGACGCGCGGCCGGTGCATTGATTACTTAATATTAAACAAACCACAGAACATACGATATGCTGTACCGTCAGAAATATTGAACAAAATAAAAAATATTATGTACTGGTAGTATAAATCATGTAGGTATGTGCTTTTGGTTATGCAAATTGTGTGAGCTAGATAATTAACAACACTTTTTGTAACAATTTTTTGTCGTTGGAACTATCGCATTGGGTCACGCCACGCAAGGTTCTCTAGATGTTTGCAGGAAGTACTACAATGGGCCCCTAGTATACCTTTACATTCAATATGATTTCTATTACTTTTCAATGCTGTGCATTACCCCAATCTTAAAACTATAAGAAGTTTAAACTAGCGGTCTGAGGATGATTTGGAGAATGTGTAATTCTTGAATATGTTGACGTACCAAATAACTTACGAGCCTAAAGTTATAATTTGCTTAATATCTTGCTAAAATATATGAAAAAAAAATTTAATAATAAAAACAATCATTTATTAATATTATATTTAAGTAATACCGGTGCTTATAGAAGTCATTGTATAATTACTATTAAAAATAATTTTAATCTATTAAATTTTTTGGATCATTTAGATTGAAGTAGGGCGCCAAAAAAAGTTTGCCGAGAACGCCAAACTGCCTTGCGCCGGCCCTGTATATATACATGCTCATCTACATCTACATGTTACATCTACCCTGCAATTCAGCTAATTGGTGGGTGGCAGGGGATGCAATGCACTAAAATCTATTTTAAGATTTTCTATCGCAGGTTGAAATTTTCTATTATGATCTCGTATTGTCCTAGGAAAGAACGAGTCTAGATAACGCTCCGTCCTACAATCGAACTCAAGTATCTTATCGTCACGGTCGTTTCTACCTATATACGTTGGTGCTTCAATTATTCCTACTACCTAGTCTTTTAGAAATTCCGATCTATATGCGTCAGCTGTGTGAGACCCCTACGAAAAGGGACTCATTAACGAGATAGAAAAGATTCAGCGCAGGGCAGCTAGATTTGTAAAGAGGAATTATGATAGTAAACAAAGCGTACATCATTACCAGAAAATCTTAAATTGACATAGTTAGAGGAACGTAGGCTGCAGGCTAGATTTATACTACTGGAAAAATTTATGGCGGAGGGAGTAGCTTATCAGAAGCCCGACGTATGTAGAAAGGCAGGACAGCGAGGAGAAGATTCGAGAGATTGATTGTATAACGGAACGATATACAGTATTGTTTTTTCCCTAGGACGATAAGAGAACAAAATAGGAGAAGATCCATCCAATCGTACAGCCTGATGTCACAAATAATACTAACTAAGTCATATGTCCCGAAAATTATTATATATCGTCCAGTGGCATTAAAATATACGCTAAACTACGGTTAACAAAAGTACGAACATAAGGAAAGCGTCACCTCTTTATTGAGCGATTTGAACTGGGTATCACTGGAGGACCGTAGATTGCACTCAAGGTTGAAACTTCTAGAGAAATATAGGTCAGAATGTCTAAAAGAGGAGGTAGTGGGAATAATTGTGGCACCGACGTATATAGGTAGAAATGATCGAGACGATAAAATACGTGATATCGATTGTAGGACGGAGCGTTATCTAGGCTCGTTCTTTCCGAGGACAATAAGAGATCACAATAGGAAATTTCGAATTGCGTTAGACAATCTTTAGGTAGGATTTGGTGCATTGCACCCCCTGCCACCCACCAACTTGGTGAATTGCAGGGTAACTTGTAGATGTAGATGTAACTTTCATTTATAAATGTTTTTCTTTTACAATCGTACAAAGACGATCAAACGTATCTATGTACGTATATGAGAAAGTTTGTGCCATGTACAATGTATTACGCCGTTTATTGATATTTATGTGCTTGTTGTTGAAATTATTAGCCATAAGACGAGATTGGTAATTCACCAGTGAGACTTAGTTTGGCTAAGAAATAAAAAATTAAGATGCGAAATTTATCTGCAAATACCCTTTAAGTCATTTTATTGGTGAATGGGAGTGCATCAAAAGTCTCTAGTTTTCCTACATAATCTTATCTCTTATCGTACTAACGATCCTCTATATTGCTCCGTCTTACTACCGATCTCGCGAATTTTATCCTCGCTGTCCTGCCTTCCGAGTTTCCCCCCCCCCCCACTAGTCCCTCAGACATTCATTTTTAATATCGGATTAAATAGCAACCGAAGATCAGAGCTCATTCCAAAACGGTTGAGCAACCGCAATCCTAAGTTCTCGAATAAGTTTGGAAGTCGCTGCCTAATGCCACTCGACTATAACTGAAAATTCCTGGACATTTACGTGGTGAATATAAGACACCGATGCCAACGGCTGTGTACCTAATTCCGGTCTTACCTTCCCCTGTTCACCGTCCCATCACATGCTTACCTAGACGCGGTCGAAAGACTATTTGAAATGTACACGTCGCGAAAATTCACCTTTGCGCAATTGGCGATTTCGACTACCTTCTATCCCCGCAAATTTGTTTTTATTCCATCGAGACGGGTCATCCTTCGTATTAATTAAAATGCGGCGCGCGACCCGTCAGGAAGACTCCATCAAACGAGCTGACAAAGCGAGCAGAAGGTTTTATCCTTGCCTCTCTCACCCTATTTTTATCTCTCAACCTAGTCGTTCTTCTTTCCTCTTCTCCCTCTCCCTTCTCCCTCTCCTTCTTTATCCCTCTCTTTTCCCCCTCACTTCCTACGCCAGACCATCCAGTGACCCACCGATCCCACCGACCTTCCATTTCTCGGCGGGAGGTTGTCCGCAGCTATCCGGTTCGAGAAAGTCAGAACAGGCGTGGAAGTGGAGCGGCGGAGTGGAACAGGAAAAATAAAACCTTGAACGGATGATACGACAGGAGGAAAAGGATGAAGAAAATTCCCGGGCAATGGCATTAACTCGTCCATTTTCATCTCCTTACATAATATTATCTAATCATACAATATGATGACAAAAACTACTACGTGTTTACAAAAAAAAAAGATTTCTTTAAACTGTTAATGTTACTCGTGGTACAAAAAAATCGTTTTTGAAGCGAAAAACAATGTTCCATACGAAACAATAGTACGAAATTTTACTAGGATTCCGTAAGGAAGTGCATCTAATTTGCTATTATTCATGATTTCTGTAAACTATTTGAAAAATACTTTAAATTGTAAGGTCAAGTTTTTTACTGATCTTACCTTATTGTATATAGAAATCGATCCAGGTAACTAATGGACAACAGTGAAATTTTGATGCAAGGATCAGCGGCTTAATTAGGTAACGATATACGTACTTTTTGGACAAAAGCCTTCGGTTTTATTATTTCTCTATCTCCACACCAACCATAAATATACAGTCCCTCTCATTCTTCTCCCCAGTTTTCTCTATTAAAAAATGCCACACTTTCACAT
Source organism: Tanypteryx hageni (assembly GCA_028673005.1). Taxonomy (NCBI): domain Eukaryota; kingdom Metazoa; phylum Arthropoda; class Insecta; order Odonata; family Petaluridae; genus Tanypteryx; species Tanypteryx hageni. The sequence continues at coordinate 224,153,341 of CM054112.1, read as the reverse complement.
CAAAGCGAATCACCGTCTCCACTGCATCCATTTGTGCGATATCTTAAGTTTTTCCATCCTTATGCAGGCCTCATACACATTCCATACGCATCCTCTCCCAGGTGCACCTAGTTGCATTAGAAATGAGGAAACAAAAGCCGAAAGATCTCTTTTGGAGGTCGCCTCGCAACGGCAAGCAAGGTGAGAGCAGTGGCAAGGTGACGTCACGAGGCTGTTGAGAGTCAAGGAAAGTGATAACGAGTGAGGTCAGAAGAATTTGAAAAACGCTTATCTGGATAATTGGGGTGCATAGCCTCGGCGGAGGGGTGTATCCCAATGCTAAGGTCGCGGGTTCTAATCCCGCCTTGGTCCTGGTTGTTTGCGATTGTCTTTGTTGTCATTGTTATTTCTATATTGTTAAATCGGTCTGCTGTAATGGGCCTCGTGCTGTAAGACGATTGTATATGGATAAATAAAATTCGAAAAGAACGAACAGTGCACTCTAAATATCGACAATTTCTCTATGGAACCACAAAACGCACATTATAATGCGTCGATGCCGATTTTGTTCTTCAGACAAAAAGATCACATAATTAGTAGTTTTGTAGATTATAAAATTACATTATTCTTTGAATTTATCTAAATGCATAAGATCTGCATAACTCATCAAATCATATGTCGGAGGGACTAGAGAATGAAGTAGTAGGACTTATCCGAAGCCCGACGTATCTCAGAAGGCAGGACAAAGAGAATAAGATTCGCGAGATCGATTGTAGAACGGAGCGATATAGAGGATCGTTTTTCCCTAGGACGATAAGAGAACATAATAGGAAAAGTTAACGTAGGAAAACTATAGACCCTTGGTGCACTGCACCCCCTGCTATCCACCAAAAAGGTGACTTGCAGGGTATCATGTAAATGTGGAACTTACTCAACTGCAAATTCTGCATATTGTATCGCTATCCGACAAATTAACAAGGTTTTCATCCTGCACATTTATCAATGATTCGTCCTAATATAATATATCCTATTCGTCCTAAATCATTTACAATATACTTCTAATTTCAAGGCTCCAAAGCAGTTTATTGAATATTGAGGGCTGCAACTAACTCAAGCGTAAACATTTTCACTTGGTCAACTTTCCGTCATGCCTTTCATATTTTCCTATGCAACACGTTTCCTCGAGCGTTGAAGTCTCCGACAAACAATTTATATTTTTGGTTGCTGAAGAAGCCTAAAAGTGAGTCTTGTTCCTATTTATCGAACACAAGATTGGATTAAACAAATGGAATAGTCATAAGGAAGCCTAAATTCCCCGGTAGTTCGTAATGGTAATCTTTTCCAAAGTTACATCTAAACTCATTTTGTTTGTACCGGGTATTGTAGTCTCATTAAAAATTGCGTTTAGGGAACAAATCGATAATCTTGGTCATCAAAATGGTGACTATAGAAATATCCCACATAATTTTTTAAATTAAAAAGCTAAATAAATCTTTAATTCAGCCGTATCAAATCATGTTGCTAAAGGAAAAATACATAAATTCATGTAGCCATAATTAGGTATTTAAACCTAATTTAATACGATAAAATTGCAATGTACTCTTTAAAAATATCAAGTTATACCAACTAAAATGTAACTTAAACAAAAATATTACTGACGTTGCTTTTTTTAATGATGCTTAACATCCTTATAGTTAAAAAGTGCTAAGCGAGACTTTACTTAATAGCTTGATTGAAAACAACTTTTGATGATACGATAACTCCATTTTACAAATAACTTCTATGGAAGTTTTTAAAAACAGTTTGTCAAGTTATTTCTGTAATGAAATTATAAATTTCCTGCAGTTATAGTAATAATCTAATTCAGTACATTCAGAAATTACGAATCGCGCAATGATTTATCATCTTCAGAGTTATTGAAAGCATAAATAATCCTATCTGAAATAAATAAACGAGCTCACCTTTTGGCTGGAAATCCACAGATAATTAAAATTATTATAATAGCCGTAAGACGTCCGGAAAAGTCAGATGAGACTTACGAGCACCAATCAGCCATCTTCACTGTTAGCTCACTGATTCTTATTCTGTCGTACTTTTTGAGTGGCTGCTCTCATATTTATAAAAGTACGAACTCAAATGTAGAAACAAAAAACTATGCCTTCGGAAAAGAGATAGGGGAAGAATGGGAAAGCCAGAAAATACGTAATACATGCGGGCGTCCTCTCTTTACAGCCCGTCACCTCTCCCTCTATCCGTGATGCAGAGGTGCCTCAAATCGAAAGGGAATTCCCTCGATAGCACATCCTAAAGGTACAAGAGAAAAATCGCCGATTGAAATAACGTGACCCGAAATCATCAGTCGTGCCATTCAGCCCTTCTATTTTCACGGTCGTTTGAACGGTGCGGGGGAGGCGTGGGAGTGTGGGATGTTACAAGAGAGGGACAATACCAAAGCGAAAGGGAGGAAGGGAGTGAGAAGGCAAAAGGGTTACTCGATGATGAAGAAAAGAGGCCAAGGGGTGGGGGGCAAAGTATCTTCGAATGGGAGAGTGGTCTGGGCGGAGTAGGATGGAATGGAGTGGGCAGGATAAGGGATTTCCCGCCTCATGCAGTGCTCTACCGTTTAACGATGAAAGAAGGCGTGGGAGGCGTTATGTGAATTGGAGAGGGTAAGAGATCATGGAGAGAGAGAGAGAGAGGGATACAATGGATTTTTTATTAGCGAAGTTGAGTCAGTTACCTCTTCCATCTTGGGAGGGAGCAAAAGGTGCTGGTGAAGAGGGGGAAAGACCATTGTGCGAATGGAGAGGGGAAAAAGCGCGATTGGGGAAACGGAGAAAGAAGGAGAAGCGAGGAGGCGATTTGTGGAGGGTGAGGAGAAGGTTTAGAGGCCGACGTCCTTCCTTTTCCCCTCGCCTTTGCGTCACTCGATGGGGTATCTGCTCGTATCCAAGTTCAGGCGCGTTAGAGGAAGTTTGGCGCCGGATTAAAGATTCCGTTTCTTGGTATCAGAGGAGGAAAACACAGCCGATCAACGCGCGAGAAATGGTTGAGGAAAGGGGAAAAACGAGACATTTTCTGAGAGCACTATTAGCATATGGGCTATAATTATTACGAAAATGTCCCAATACTGGTTGCAAGGAGAAAATATTTTTTGCTGGTATAGTCAAGTGGCAGGACGTACGGGATATTTTCTCTACAACCACCACTACAATTTGTAAGTTATTTATTTGTTTATATTTACTTACTTTTATTTATTGTACTGGGAATCGGGAGGAGTTTGGTGATACGGAGAGCGATTCGAAAGTTAATTAAGTGATGCTATGATGTCGTCAAAGTAAAAATCAAGTATAGGAAGTATTTTATCGTTAAAACTACACCACGCAAGGTAATATGACCGTAAATTCATTGACAATTTCAAAATCGTCTTTCGATGTCAACAAATATAAATTAACTTTACAATCTTCCCGAAATAATTTGCGTAGAAGGTAGTAAAGTTTATTTATATTTTGTGACCATGGATAGTCGATTTCACAATTTTGTCTAAGTATTTTGATAAAAGTAATTTTCATTAAATTTCAAGGGTCACTTATCACAACTCACGGAACGCATATATTGCTCTCGCGAGTTTAGCGCTGACGGTGGGCAGTAATTTGCAGAACTTTAGACAAATACATCTATATATGCATGGAAAATTCATGAATAGGTCTCCATCTTGGATTCATTTTTGACTTACTCAAAAGTTTCCTGTCTATAAAGTTTTTAGATATTTTGAAAATGTCTAAAATATATTTGTAAAAAACAATTATATAAAGCAACAAAGATCCAGAAGAAAATAATAAAATATGCATCCCAATCTGTTTCAAACCTGCCCATTTTTGAAGAATTTTCAAGAATGAAGTTCTTTAGCGTTTTACCTCAGTTTTCAATGAGTAAAAACTAATGTTACTACATGAAACACCCATTTCTATTAGCCGCAGAATTTTCAATGCTCACTATTTTTAAACTCTAAAAGAATAGCAGGTTTAAAATTATGCAATTGTATTCCTCATAGTTTTTGTGATACAGACTCAATTGAACAGTTAAAGAGTCAAAAAAGACAGCGCCCGCAATACTTTCACTTTTCGCGGCAGGGAATAGAGGAAAAATAAAAAACTGACTCCCTTTAGTGAAACAGTTGAAAAATCAGCAATGCAACCGAATGTCACATTCGGCGGCTGTCTCGCATTGTTTTCAGTTGTCAAGTAGCATGGCATGCAGTTTTAATATTTATTTTGGATATGTTTTTTAAAAAGGGGGGAAGTAAAAATCTATCATCTTGGAATATAATACTATTGTTCACAGTAAGGTAACTGGACAAGTTTTATTAGCCGTGAAAGGAATATCTGCCCCGTATTAAGTCCCATTTGAGCTTTCCAGATCGCGTCGCTGCAGCTATTTCACTGATTTTTGGAAGGGGAAGCGGAGAAACGATGTGGCAATGTGGGAGCAGCAATAATGGCGAACGGCACATGACCTACAAGTCCAACTCGGAGCTGTTGCACACGTGGATATCGTATTATCATCGATAGGCAGGAGAGTTCTGATCATGAAACTTCTGCCATATTATCACGTTTCATGCAAAAACAAAATAAGTAGTTTGAATGGTGGAGATGGTAAAATTGCATTTTATGAAAAGTTTAAAAACAGATAAAATCCAAGAAGAAATGTATTTTTAGAGCATAAATGAGCCTGTCAGAGCGAAAAGTGGTATAAGTCAATTTCTTTTAGTTAGGCGACACGGTAGGTTTAGCGTTTTTCAATTGATAAATCGGCTAATTACGCACGGCAATGTAATCTACTCGTATAAAACTGTATTAAAAAAGGCCACATTTTTATTTCATATGTATATGAATATGAATTGGTTTTTGTTCTTAGCTTCTTTCATTTTGTCTATCAGTTTGACTTATACTATTTTCGCTCTGACCGACTCAAATGTGGAGGTGGCTGTAAAATAATTCCAAAGTTGCTGCGGTAATATCTGTTTCCTTCAGATGAAGTAGAAACATTAACTTAGAAAGGTCGAGCACCTTTATGAGATCACAAACTTTCAAAAAACGGATCAGATTTGTACCGCGTTGACCGTGAGTAACCTCGCACGACTTTTCCCAACAATCGCAACCCGCAAAACACGCGTGCGAAGCATCGTCCTTCGATAGCGCACTTCCTGTTCGCCATATCAAAAATATGAAGGCGTCAACCCGTCTCAATGCCCTTGTTTCAAGAAATAATAACAAAAGGGGGTTGCTTTTGATCGACGCCTTCTTTTTTTTCTATCACTGTTCAGTTAAGAGTGCTGTCGACGGAACGAAGTGCCCTAGTGGGGTGAAAGGGGAGGCTCCGGCCATTGGGAAGGGGGGAGGGGGAGGGAAGCACGACCCGGTTTCGCCGTACGCTCGCTCGCACACTCACCGTTCCTTCTTCTTGTGGCGCCGAATAGTCTGCCGTCGGGAGGAGGAAACCAAGTCTCCGGTGAGGGTGCTGGAGTGGTGCCGACTGCACGGGGTATCGATCTCTTCCTCTGTATCTCCTTCCTAAGGGATGGGCGTACGAAGTGATCGAGAGAAGTGTCTCTTTCTCCCCTTTGAGCGCGGCTTGCCACTCCACTCACTCTCAAGACGCCTCCGCACGGCGAAACAGTCTCAGCGGGCAGCCAACGATCAGCCGGCCTTTATAAGCCTCTGCACTCCTCCCTCCCCCTCGCTGCCTCCCTCTCGCTGCCTCCCTCTCTCACTCTTCTCTCTCTCTCTCCCCAACGCCCCTGCGCCGATCCCCACCGCCTCTCCACCCACCACCCCTCTTTCCATCCCCTCTCCCGACACGCCAGTCCCACCACCAGTTACCCCACCGACTTCCTCGTGGCCCCAACAAAGCAATTATTAGCTCGTATGGCTCACAACAAAGACGGCAGCCGCAGAGACCGCTAGCTGGATTCAAACCGAAAACTATAAAACACAGCTTTTGCAGAAGGAGAGAGGGGAGGAGGGAAATCATAACTCGTGCAAAGAATACAAACATTACGTATTTCGGTTGTGCAAAGTTTCAACGCGTCTTTTTTAGATTAGAGAGTAGGGTAGGGTGTAGGCGTATTAGGAGATTTCATAGGGGCATCGAGTGTAATACAGTTTCTGGTCGCAAAGTGAGAGAGTCCACCTGCGAAAGCCGTAATAGAGCAGTTAATGCTTCGGGCGATAACGAGAAATTAAATATTATAGTCTTAAACTGCCGCAGCATTCGTAGGAAGTCTGCCGAACTCGAACACGTAATTCGCACGTTGCATGCGGATGTAGTTATAGGTACGGAAAGTTGGCTCACTGAAGATATCGCTAGCCAAGAAATTTTTCCGAAAAGCTATAGAGTATACAGAAAAGACCGCGCCAATAGAATAGGTGGCGGAGTATTTTTGGCAATAAGTGAAAAGTACGATAGTTGTCAGGTCCCTATTATCGATGAAACGACCGAGAGCGTGTGGTGCCGCCTAGGTAAGGATAATTCGAAAAAGATATATTTATGCTCATTTTACAGACCACCTAATGCCAAAGTTGATTATATTTTAAGTTTAGAGAGGCAATTAGCCGAGCTTAGATCTATTATGAACGACGGTTACGTGATAATTGGAGGCGATTTTAACTTACCGTCAATCGATTGGGAAAACCTATGTTTCGTTACGGGAGGTAAAGAACGCGAATCGTGTGAAGCCTTAATTGACACGTTTCATGAATATTCCTTAATCCAGATGGTACAAAAAGCCACGCGTTCGGGCAATGTTCTCGACTTGCTTGCTTCTAACATCCCGCATAGGATAACTAAGGTATCCACAGAGGAGGGACTTAGCGACCATCGAGCTGTGTATGCGGAGTGCGAATTAAAGCTCAAAAGACATCCTAAGCCTCTTCGGAATGTATACGCTTTCGCCAAGGCCGACTTTAAAAGTTTCAGCTTACATCTCAAAAGTACCTTTGTCAGTTATCGTGAAAAGACAGAACGATTAGGTATGGAGCCATCATGGTTATTATTTAAGAATATACTAGGAAGAGGTATCAATAGATTTATCCCCAGTAAGTTAAAATCTGATAAGAAAGAACCTCGTTGGTTTAATAAGGAAGTCAGGATTGCCTTAAGACGACAGAGGCGTAGCCACGCAAAATTGAAAAACATACCTACCACCGCTTCCGATGAGTATCGCACAGCTATAGTCCATGAGTATAACAGTGCCCGCGTACTAGCGAGAAAAACCATGCGTAACGCATTTAACACCTTCCGGAATGAGGTATTAAATACAAAATTGAAGGAGGATCCAAAAGCGTTCTGGTCCTACGTAAGAGAAGTCAAGGGAGTGGGTCCTTCAATACCCTCCCTGCGATGTGATTCCGGAGACATCCTTCACGATGGGGAGGATAAAGCTAATCTACTAAACGTTTACTTCGCGAAGGCGTTCACGGCAGGTGGAAATATACTTAAAGATAATCTTATTCCCGATGGATGTACTCGGATGGATAATATTAAAATCTCTGAGGCAGGAATAGCGAAGCAACTGAGTGCGATAAAGCCCAACAAAAATCCTGGACCAGAAGGAATTCCCGCGCGTGTATTAAAAGAACTAGCAGAAGATATAGCTCCCTTCCTTCGGATAGTTTTCGAGAAATCTCTTACCCTCTGTGAGGTTCCTGATGATTGGAAACTAGCACACGTCACACCCATTTATAAGGGAGGTGACAAAGAAAACCCCGAAAATTATAGGCCGATTTCTCTAACATCATTATCATGTAAGATTTTGGAGCACATTATTGTTAGCAACACAATGCGTTATCTTGAGAGTAGATCGCTCTTAGTCAGCTGTCAACATGGCTTCAGAAAAGGTAGATCCTGTGACACCCAACTCGGTCTGTTTGTGAATGATGTTTTATCATGCGGCGAAAATAATAAGCAGGTCGATGCAGTGTTCCTTGATTTTAGAAAAGCTTTTGACAAGGTTCCCCACCGTAAGTTGTTATTAAAATTGGGAAATCTTGGCGTTAATGTTAAAGTCATTAACTGGGTTCGCGCTTTCCTTTGGAATAGAAAACAAAAAGTAGTCATCGGTGGTAAGTCCTCGAGTGTGGCAGATGTAGTCTCTGGAGTGCCGCAGGGTAGTGTGATCGGACCTATGCTTTTCTTGCTTTATATAAACGACATCAGCTCAGTTGTAAAAAGTAATATCAGGCTTTTTGCGGATGACACCGTAGTCTATAGAGAAATTAGTGGTCCTAGCGACCATCGTCAGCTTCAGGATGATCTGGATGCGTTATCTGTTTGGTGCAAGGAATGGCAGCTAGAAATCAATCAGAAAAAGAGTAACGTTCTAAACTTTTGGAAATCTAGAAGCCCATCGTCCGTGTTTACCTACTCGATAGATGGTGAGATCATTCCTGTTTCGGAATCCGTGAAATACCTCGGGGTAACCTTGAATCGTGACCTGTCTTGGGACACCCACATAAGACGAGTGATAGGTGCGGCAAATAAGAAGTTGGCTTTTGTGCGTAGGATAGTCAGGAAAAGCACGGAAAAGGTGAGAGAATCCTGTTATTTATCGTTGGTTAGACCTCAAATGGAATACGCAGCAGCGGTTTGGGATCCATATCAGAGGGGACTCATAAAGGATTTAGAAAAAATACAGCGGCGAGCAGCTAGATTCGTGAAAAAGAATTACGATAAAAAACAGAGCGTTACGTTACTCATTGATGAGTTGAGTTGGCCATCGTTGAAAGATCGTAGATTACAGGCGAGACTTAAACTTCTACATAAATATAGGTCGGAGATATTCGTAAATGAAATGAAGGATATTATTCGACAACCAACGTATATCGGACGGAGGGATAATGACGACAAGATTCGCGAAATAGATAGTAGGACGGAGAGGTATAAGGAGTCCTTTTTCCCTAGGACAATACGTGACCACAATAGATAACAGTGAATACTAATTAGTTAGGAACTTGGTGCGCGGCACCCCCTGCCATCCACCGTCAAGGTGACTTGCAGGGTAATATGTAGATGTAGATAGATATCGACTGAATTTTTTGTACGATTCTAAGAAATTCGATGTGTTTGACAGGGCGTTGGTTTATTTTCGCGAAATATTTATGGATGCAGGTCGCAGACGTAGAGACCTGTTCGTGAATTCGATGGTTGCACGAAATAATGGGTTTTCCTTCGAGGAATCATCCTAACTTGTGGAGGAGTGCGGCGGTTTGATTTCTTTCGTATCTTCCCCCTACTGCTCGCCACTCTTTATGAATCAGAACTACGCAGGCGCGAAACTTAGGTTTTGTGTTGACTTGCAGTAGAATGACGCCTGATTCTATACGGGTGTGTGTGCGTCTCGGGGTACTTCTACGAGCATCTTAATATAAAATCAATTTTATAGACCGTTTTTTTCAAAGAAAGAGTGTAAATAATCTTGTTTTTTTTAAATTAATTATATAGAAATAAAAATAATCAATTCAAACCTGTATACTTTTAATGTTATTCAATTAATAACAACATCCATTATGTACTTTCGTGTGTGTATGTGGCATAACGATTAGCATGAAATCAGATTCATTTGATTTCAGATTCAATAATAATTCACAATATTCTCAGCTTTTTTTTAAATTTACAACTTAAAGGAAATATGTCAAGGATAATTGGAAGCGGAAAAATAACAATCTAAACTTTACGATACATTTTAAGAATTCGACGTTATGTCTCTCGATGAAATTCATGCACGTATACAAGGGTGCACTGCACCCCCTGCCATCCACCGAAAAGGTGACTTGCAGGGTATAATGTAGATGTAGATGAAGGGTGGTCCTTATTTTTTTATTTTCAAATTTATTTCGTCTGACCCCATCAAAATGTGACATGTGATGCAAAAACACAGTGTATGATGTTTTAGCGAAAAAGAAAAATATTTAGAGGTCGCTTAATGTCTTCAAAGTTATGTTGCATAGAGTATGATGGCATATCTTCATGTGTATTGACAAAGGCCATGACTGACCTTAAGCCAGGGTCCCCCCATTCGAAAAAGGATATTACCCGTTTAATACGAGGGTATCATGGCGACTAGCCATTCATTGTTGTCCTGTGAGGGTCTGCTTAAGGCCACATGGATAATGCTTGCGATGAACTGCAACCACCTTGAGCACAAACGAGTTGTTCCTCGTCTTTGGTGAGGTGCCCGGAGAAGTTCTGGACAAGAGCAACTCCACGTTCGGCATTACCATAGGTGACTTTCAGAGTCTTCAGACATGTTTCCGCAGCCTGATGGTCATTCTTTATCCCAGTGCTTAGCATAAATCCTCAAAAACCCATCAGAGAGGCTGAGGGTTGAGTGTGAAATGTTCCAAAACAAAGAAGCGGTCATACATACTAAATGACGATGACGATAAAGGGCAAATACCAGTCTCCGCTGACAGGTATAATTGAAAAAATAAATATGTCCTATTCGAAGATTGACATCGAACTCAGAAGCCCTCCCACCATATTACAATATTAATAGCATATATGCAAGTAAATTATTAAGGATTTGATAGAATTTTTCTTCATAAAATTTAACCACGTGTTTTTAGAAATCGCTGTTTGTTTATCTCGCAAACAACTATAGCTTGAGGCCTTGTACCGCTTAAATCTGCTTCTGAACGTAATATAATTATATATTTAGCCTAATGATCTTGGAATATATTGACGTATACCTTACTCTATTAGCATTTATCGTTACTGAGAAAATCATAAGGGTTTTGAGCACCAGATACGATTTATATTCGTGTATAGGGAAGCCGAGTATTATAAGACAGAAACCAGGTATTGCTTTATAAGTTTTTACTTAGTATTCGCTCGTAAGATTCAAAGAAGTATATTTAAAAAATAAACTACTGAGCTTCACCTTGAATTTACTTGAACAGTTGTCTCTAAATTTGTTAATCTGACTGCACCTATGCAGCAGAGACGTTTTTAGAAAGACGGTCATTTTCATCCAGCTTTAACACCACATACTAAATTTGGTACTGGATTAAAGATTCGGTCTGGCATTGAGTAAGCGTAAATGACATTTTGGCATATCAAGTTTAATTTAGAATCAGAGTACCACTGAGGATGACAACTTCGCAACAGGTATGCGTATCCGGTTTTCTCAACTATGTCATGGCTAAAGGGGTTATCCAAATGGCCTACAGATGTGAATGTTCTAAATGGAGTTCTCTACCTGTTATTTATTTCTCCCTTCTAGAAAGAGGGAGACAAATTATTGGAATGCATTAATGAAAAAAATCGTCAATTTGCTCCCAAAGGTTTTGCGCTATTTAAAAGATAATTTCATTCTTTCATATTCAGTGATAAGTTAACAATACAGAGTATATAGCTGAAAGTTATCAAAAAAAATTTGAAAATGATCTATAACAATGCAGTTTCTACTTCTTAAATATTATAAAGAGGACCTTAGCGCAGTGTGAGAGTATTTAAAAGTGTTATTCCTACTCCATGATTACCAAAGCAAGATTTTTAACATTTTAGTTGATAATTGTATATGTGTATATATATATATATATATATCTCATATATATCTCTATATATATCTCTCTCTGTAGCTGAAGAAGGAGTAGTTCCGAAAGCTTTACGTTTGTGATGTTTCTGTGTTTTTGTGTTATTTTACGTGTGTCGCTTCGACATCCCCGGGGCCTCGCCAACCTGAAGTCGTCTGATTGGTGAGTGCTCACTGGGTTTCCTCATCCCAACACCTTGTTGACATCCATATATATATATATATATATATATATATATATATATATATATATATATGAGTAATTAAAAAATTTAAATTACTAATAATATAAAATTCTATAATCAATGTATAATATACTAGTAGAAGGTGCTTGCATACTGCAAGCATTTGACATCTCACCTTGAAAAAACATTCATTTTTCAGAGAGATATTTCATCATGGTAAATATTTCTTTAATTCAAAGGATTTCTCCCCCGGACCGATTTTCGTTTTTTCCTTATGGAACAATAATCGAGTAAAACAATCGCTAATTTTTAAAAATTTAAGAATATTATGCATTTCACACATTGAGTTAATAATTCTACACATTTTTGCCAAATTTTAAATTTATTGCACATTTAGAAGTGAAATAACATTTATCTAATTGTTTAAATTTAAATTATTTTTAACGACCGCAATAAGAATTTCATGAATACACTGAAATGTTTATTCCTTTAAATAGGCTAAATTCTAAATAACTTAAAAATTTCAGCTCTCTAACTCGCCCCTTAGTATCTAAACATTTACCTATTTGTTTAAACTTTTTTTAAATTTTTAACTGCCAAACAAATTAAAATATAAAAATTTGTATAATCCCTATTTCATTTTTTATAAATTCTACCTAAAAAAATTCAGCTCCATAGCACATTCGAAAATACATAAACCTTAAAAATTTGTTTAAACAATTGCGAATTTTTAGCGGCCGCATTGTTGCACATTTTCAAGATTTTCGTTTTTTCTAGTCGGTTTTGTAACAAATCCTACCTAAGAAAAAACTTTCGAATCTCCAGCTCATCTGGAAGTGCCTAAACATTAGTATCTCCTATATGTTATATCCTCCTATGTAAGAAACGTCGATATATAATGATAATGGCATTTTAAAACTTAAGAGGATGGCAATGGCATATGCCTACGTGTATGTATGTATATATATACCAGTAGATAGATCACTTTGAAAGAATAAATGGGAAGCTTGGGAATGATACAGTCACCGAACGTTTCCAAGGGGTATTGAGTGTACAAAAAGAATAACTAGAGACAAATGGAATAACTAAATATGAAATTCTTCAGTCCAATTTGGAAGAGGCCTTCATCCCTCAATGATTAGGAAATGATCGACGCTGATGATATTTGACACGAAAAATACAAAAGTCATTGTTCGGAAATACTTTTACATCAGGATGTATATCTTATACATATATCTTTTATTTGTGAGAACGAGACCGATACATTTATCCCAGCCGATTTAAAGCATTCTCGTAAGCGTCCCTATAATCGGCTCTCGGGTGATGAACCTTCAATTACGCTCCAGTTCGGCTGCATCCTCAGACATCTTTCGAGAAGCGCGTAACTTGTTCCCAGATCCAGGCCATCCGCGTCCTCAGGGAGGGCGAGAGAGGAGCGGAGGGAAGGAGGCGCATTGTGGAGAGGGGGAGGAGTCAAAATAAAGGAAGAGCGTCGTGGGAAGATCGTCTCCAGTTCACGCGGATGAACTCGCCGGGGCATTTCGATAAATCCCAAGTCAAGAAAATGTCGAGTTCTTTTTTATCTTGCAGAAAAAAACTTTTCTTCGAAGTCAAAGTAGTTGTAGTATATTACAACTTAAATCTTGTATGTGATAGACTCTGGCCATAGCCATAAATAGGTTAAACACCTCGAAACTCAAAGCTGTCGTCGTTAGTGGTGATTAACCGACTGAGATTCTTGTAAAAACCTGATGACGGCTACTTTGAAGCTGGAATCGATATGTGGCACATGTTACGCCCATCCATAAGAGTGGCGACAGAGAGAACCCCGAAAATTATAGGCCGATATCCTTAACTTCATTATCGTGCAAGATACTTGAGCACATAGTCTTTAGCTCTGTAATGCGCTATTTAGATAGTCATTCATTGCTTAGCGGATGCCAACACGGATTCCGGAGAGGTAGATCATGCGAAACGCAGCTCGGCCTGTTCGTGGACGATTTGATGCGATGCGGAGAGAAAAATACTCAGGTCAATGCCATATTCATTGATTTCAGGAAGGCGTTCGATAAAGTATCTCATAGGAAATTAATTGCGAAGTTAGGACAATGTGGTATCAATTCGAAAGTTGTCGGTTGGGTGAGAGACTTCCTCTCGAATAGGGAACAGATAGTTGTCATCGATGGGAAATACTCGTCCCCCGTTAAAGTTGCTTCGGGTGTTCCTCAGGGAAGTGTATTGGGCCCTCTGCTCTTCTTAATCTATGTAAATGATATGTGCTCGGTTGTTCGTAGTAAAATTAGGCTTTTCGCCGATGACACCGTTCTATATAAAGAAATAAAAAATCAGGAGGACCATCAGTCTCTGCGTGAAGACTTAAGAGCCATTTCAGCGTGGTGCAAAGAATGGCAAATCGAAATTAATTATACTAAATGTGCCGCAGTCACGTTCTGGAAAAGTAAGAACAAAGATTTAGGTTTCGAATATAAAATAGATGAAATGAGTATTCGACAAGCTGAGTATGTAAAATATTTAGGAGTAATCATTTGTCGAGATCTTTCGTGGGACATGCACATTCGTCGAGTTATAGGCGCGGCCAACAAGAAACTGGCATTCATAGGTAGAATAGTACGGAACACTACAGAGAAAGTACGCGAAACATGCTACTTATTACTGGTAAGACCACAAGTGGAATACGCAGCGAGCATATGGGATCCGTACGAGAAGGGACACATAATTCAACTAGAAAGAGTACAGCGCAGAGCAGCCAGATTTGTAAAACAAAAGTACGAACATAAGGAAAGCGTCACCTCTTTATTGAGCGATTTGAACTGGGTATCACTGGAGGACCGTAGATTGCACTCAAGGTTGAAACTTCTAGATAAATATAGGTCAGAATGTCTAAAAGAGGAGGTAGTGGGAATAATTGTGGCACCGACGTATATAGGTAGAAATGATCGAGACGATAAAATACGTGAGATCGATTGTAGGACGGAGCGTTATCTAGGCTCGTTCTTTCCGAGGACAATAAGAGGTCACAATAGGAAATTTCGAATTGCGTTAGACAATCTTTAGGTAGGATTTGGTGCATTGCACCCCCTGCCACCCACCAACTTGGTGAATTGCAGGGTAACTTGTAGATGTAGATGTAGATGTCGTATACCCAACTCTTTCGTAATTATGATAATTACTTCAGCGTAAGACTTGCGACTCCCGAAAGCAACTCAAGACTTAATTTTTTAAATTTATAAAACTTTATTATGGTGTAGGAATGTGCATCATTTTTCTCCAAAAGAATAAAGAAAGCTGCTAAAAAAAGCTTAGTTTTCGTTAACGTGAAAATTTCTATTCCAAAAATAAAACTAAAATTCTGCTATTGAAAGGAGCGGAAAAGGAAATTCGCGCAAAACCAAATGGAAGACAGCAAGAGGAAGGTGGGAGGAAAGCAAAGGGGACAGGGTGGAGCAGGGGGGAGCATGGGGGACCAGGGGGGAGCAGGGGGGAGCAGGAGGGAGTAGGAGGGAGCAGGGGGAGCAAGAGAGAGCAGGGGGAAGCAGGAGGGAGCAGGGGGGAGAAGGGGGAGCAGGGGGGAGTGAGCAGGGGGAGAAGGGGGGAGCAGGTGGGAGCAGGAGGGAGCAGGGGGAAGCAGGGGTGAGCAGAGTGGTGCAGGGGGGAGCAGGGGGGATCAGGGGAGAAACAGGGGAATGGGGGGGCGCAGAGATTTCCTCTTTCGGAGTCTCTCCGTGGCGCGTGACTTGCGCAGCATAGCCAAGGGAGAAGGGAAGCAAATTTACATTCGCCGCCGACGCGCAGGCGCCGTGATACGAATGTATGCGGAATCCCTCTAAAATCGACGAATCGGACGGAAGAAGGAAAATGCTTTTTCTCGTACGCTCGCGTGGATCATTTTTTGGTGGCCGAGATGAGAAAAATCACGCCAACCACGAGAGCGACATCTCGTGTCGCACGCTAATAGCACGAAGGAGGAGTCGGAAATGATTCCACGATGGTGTCGGATGCTTCCATAGGTATTCCCTGCGAAAAATGGGAAGGCAAGGCTTCAGAAGCAGCGATCGATCACTATCACGCGACTGATGATCGAAAGCAGCAAATGGGAAAAGTAACCGCTGAAACATCAGCCCCAAGATCTCCCCGAAAGAATCGTGCATCGAAACGCCTGTCATCTGACCCGCGAATATATTTTTCCATTGACCTAAATTTTTTGTTTACTCTCTAATTATTACTATTTTAAACCTTGATCATTTGTTAACTCTTCTGGAAAATCGTTTTGCACGGCGGGATTGAGCGCCTCGTTATCTTTCGCATATCTATTCGTCAATTGGCTGGGAGATAAGATTCATTCCCCGGAAATCGATAATTAAATAAACTGCGTCTTATACTCAAGGTCTTGGAAAGTTCAGTTAAATACGCGATGTGGGCAAAGTTGTGGAGAATGCTGATGATAACGAGTGAAAAAAATAGATATTTGAGATATTTTCTTTTTCTACATTTGATTAAATTTGTCTTACGATAAAATTTTCTCATTTTTTAACACAAAATGCAATATTTTTGTTAAACAACCGACTGTTGTCTTACGCTCTTATTTTTCCCTTTAATTCAAGAAAAGACATTGTTTATTCAAGTTTCGCATGAACGACTCAAAGAATGCAATAAGTCCACAAAATTAGGAAATAGCGATAATAAAAATATATTTCATTACAATAAAGGAATTCCTCAAATTAATAAGAGATAGGATTCTTTGGTAAAATAGGAGTACGATATCGAACGATAAGATGGGTGCCGCAGTGAAGAGCGGGAAAAGGGAATGTAGAATAAAGGTGGGAGAGGGAGGAATGAGCCGAAGCGGTTAAACTCGTGTCAAAGCTGCAAAACGCTTCTTTTGGCTCTGGCACATATTTTGCGGAAATAGATGAAATCCAAGGTAGACAGCGTTTACTCCAGTTACACACGTGCTCGCGTGAGTGACGCCATAAAGAGAGAGAGGCGTAGGAAGGTGAGGAAGGAAGGCTGTCAAGAACTGCTTGGAGGGAGAGATAGAGAGAGAAAGGCAAAGATTGGGAGGGAGGGAGACATGTGAGGAGATAGGGAAGAACAGAGAAAAGGAAGAGGGAGAGATAGGATGAGTTTAAGAGAGATACGCAAGGAAAACACCGAGTCATTTATGTCATCAAATATGTTTCTTATGTTGAGTGCAGGGGCGGATCCAGAAACTTCCCAAGGGGAGGGCGATCGCCCCAATTGCCCCTCCCCCTCTTGATTCCGCCTCTGCCGAGGACCATATATTTTGAAAATCCCTATCCCCATCAGAACCTTTCTTTTCCTTGTCATACAGACTTAATCTTCGGTGCAGAAACAAGGAATGTTGCTCGGAATGAATTTAAGAATGTACCCAGTGGATGGCAATGGGGTCGTCCAAGGGGAGGGCGATCGCCCCCATCGCCCCTCCCTTGGATCCGCCACTGGTTGAGTGTCATCAAAACTGTAGAGGATGTATATTATAAGCGAGTGAGTCAAGACGAGAAGACAGTTCTAAAGGAATGTGTATTAAAAATTCTATTTCTGGCGCTCATTTTTTGAGAATATGCGGCGAGAAAGCGCAGAAGTGTTTCCATCGGGCTTTTGATATTAATCTGAATACGGAGGAGAGGGGAAATATACAATCGACCCTCAATTCTGAAATTCGAAAATATAAGCGGCGGATAAAAATTGATTGGAATTACGGATTCTAAGAACTTGGCCTCCGAGAGCGCAGATTAGGCGAAGCTTTCACCAAGTTATTTGGCAAACGCTAATAATTTCCATTATTTATGTGTCCTAGGGCATCGAAGAAAGTCCTGCATACTGGCGTATTTGCCTATAAAAGAAGGAAAAATATTAATTTAATAATAGTTTCAAGGATAAAACTGCTTAGTTATTTTCCACTAATTATGGTCGATAATCAAAATATCAATTTCAATACAAATCATTCATTCTTATCTTCGCTAAATATCAACAACTTAGTTGTTGATCCACAAACAAAACCAAGAAATAATCAATGAGGAAATATATCCACTAAAATGTCTTAAATTATAAATTTTTCGGGTTAGATACCGAGAAAATGCAAGAGACAGTGGAGTGATTGAATTTTATAGTTTTTAAGAAAATAAGAAATGGTTCGTTTTCGAATTTCTAGCTTATTTTTTAGATAATTCGGAATGATTTCAGATTCTCAAAGATAAAAGTAAACATTGTTCTTTTTGCCAAGCATGTGTTCAACTGCCTCGATTTTTACATATTCATCAAGAAAAATATATTTTCTTATATTAAACAAATGGTTAATAGAAACGCTCCCTTGCCTCAGCCATGCCTCAATTTTAAACTTTGAATATCTATATTTTGGAAATGAATCGAGAGATTCCCATGGCATAGCACGAGATGCACTGAAGATGATTTAATAGCGCCCTTTTGTATCTGCTAATGTTTTGCTACTCCAATTACTGTTCAATGAAATGAATCATTTATAATATTTAAAAGAAAATGTTATCCATCATTGAAGTAGGGCACAACGGATATTGATAAGGGGAAGCTAAGCGTACGAGAAATGAATAAATAAGACGATAGCTTCCGTAGTCCTGATCGTTATTTATTTATTTATTTATTTATTTATTTATTTATTTTGGTCCAAAAACAGCACATTGGCCTTTACATTGGATACACCCAAAACAATATTTAAAAAAAAAAATATATATATATATATATATATATATAACAAAATACCTATACATATCAAAATATATATAAAAACAAATTAACACACATAAGATGGATGTAATAAAAATAAAAATTGCAGAAACAAGACAGCTTTTCAGAGACATTCGCCATCTGTGGAGGCACGGAGAAGCGAGGACCTACATGTAATATCCAGCGAGGGTGCTACCTTTTGTAAAGCATTAAATGAGGTGGGAATGCGGTAAAAAAGCGACCTTTGGGATATATATCATAGTGTTAAAATGCAATATTAAAATTCACTCAGAACCGATTTAATTCATTTAACTGATATCTTAAAATTTATACATTAGAGTTAAAGCTCATAAACAACGAAAATTTCTTAAAGCACGCGTTAAGCTTTCTTGAAGAGTAATTAACGAGCTGTGTGGTTAAAGAATTATCCTTCTCAGAGGGGCAATTGTTGCCCGTTCTTGGAATGTTTGTCATCAAACCTTAAATAAGCAAAACTAGACGTTAAAGGCAGTACTATTCACAAAATGGCAAACGCACTTGAGAAATACAGAGAACGAGATGACTCACTTTATTGATACTAGTCCCACTGCAGCGAGAACGAAATGGCACTTGGAAGGGATGTGGTTTGTGAAGAACAGACAGGAGAATTATCTTTCACTTCGCCAGCCTTCCTTACTTACCACCCGCTCAGTTCTGGAAAAGTATTTTTACTTTCTCATACGGAGAGAAATTGTTGTGGTCGCGGAAAAATTTGGCTCAGAGATGTAGTTTCTTTACCTGGCTGTTGAAGTGAACGGACGTGCCTTTCACCTGCTCCTGCGAGCTCCTACGTAGCCTCGAGCGACTAGAGTAGCTGTAGCATTAGAGTAGCTGTAGTGTTAAGTAGAACTAACAATTTACTTTATTCTATTGTTATCCTTCGGTAATTTTATTTAACATTCGTTTAAGTTATGTAATTAGTTTTGTTATAACATCCACGTTATAGTTTTTATTTTTCTCTACCGTAATAGTTAACTTTTAAGCCTCGTAGTTTCTTGCTAGAAATTTCATTCTCCCTTTTACAAAATAATATTTATATCATAGTAGTTATTGTGTATTAGCATATTCTCGTTACATTTGTAAGGTTGTTTTAGTTTTACGCTCCATAGTATTTATATTTTTCGTTGTTGTGTACTATCATCTCCTGTGCGTGATCTAACCTTGTTTGTGTTGTTTACGCCTTTCACTTTATACCTGCGCTTGACCCTTTCTCGTACGCTACACGAAGAGCGTCCCCGCTTTAAAACAGACCAAATTCTTTAGCCTTATCCCATTTCAGCTTTTGTTTTTATTTTGTAACTCTTTTGCGTTAGTATATAAATTAGGTAAGTTTAGGATGGCTTCACCGAGGACTCCCGTTTCCTCCTTCTTGTGCGCCGCTGGTTGCGAGGCCATGAGGGCTCGAATCACGGAGCTGGAGAGGGTGGTTGCGGACCTCCTTCAGAGGGTGGAAAGGTCTGAGGCAGCCTTGGTTCGTGTGGGGGGTGCGGGGTCATCCCTGAAAGCTCGCCGCGCCAAATTGGCGGCCCGGGTTCGCCTGGGTGCGGCAGCCGGTAGAGTGATCGGGGTTGACTCTGACTCCTTACCGCGGGCTGAGGGTCCTCGGGCTGGGAAATCCGATGAGTGGAGAGTGGTGTCCACTCGGGGAGATCGTGGGGTGGTGCTGCGGAGGCAGGGAGTTGGGAATGCTTCGGCTGACTCGCTTCCTGTCAGTAATAGGTTCGAGGTGTTGTCGGAGGACGACTCCACGGCCATTGCGCCCGTACCCACTCCCGTCTCTTCGATGGAGGCCGGGCCCAAGGGGAGTCGGGTTGGGAAGGGAGGGTTGTTAGTGTTAGGTAGCTCTAACGTTCGGCGTGTAATGGCACCCCTGTTATCCAGTGCCCGCCGGGAGGGAGTTGAAGAGCGGGTCTTCTCCAGATGTATATCAGGAGGCACGGTGCCGCAAGTGACCAACACGGTGAGAGAAGCGGTAGTGGCGACAGGTTGCTCTCGGCTGCGGGTGGTGGCCCATGTTGGGACTAACGACGCCTCGAAGCGCGGGTCCGAGGAGATTTTAAGTTCTTTTAAGGACTTGGCCTCTGAGGTTGCTCGTGTCCGAGAGGAGTCGGGTTCCGATGTGCGGCTTACTGTCTGCAGTATAGTCCCTAGGATTGACCGCGGTTCTGAGGTTTGGAGTAGAGTTGAAGGTCTGAACCGAAGGCTGTGGAATTTCTGTCGGGACTTGGGAGTGGACTTCGTCGACCTACGACCGAATATCGAATCGTGCAGGGCACCACTGGATCACTCTGGTGTTCACTACACGCCCGAATCGGCTCAGAGAGTAGCGAGTAGGATTCTCGAGCACAGTAGGGATTTTTTAGGCTAGAGAGTAGGGCAGGGTGTAGGTCAGTTTTGGGTCAGGGGATAATCGATGCATTTGTAGAAAATAAGAATCCCGCAAGATTATCTAATGATAGAATATACACCGAGCGTGACATGCAGCACCAATTTCGCGATAGGTCATTGATAGAATGTTCCGTTAAGGGCGCGACGGGTCGCAATTCCTATTTTGATGCGACGCCATACAGTCGTGGGAGTAATTGTGGTGGGAGCGCATGTAGTTTTAGAGTGGAAGAGAAAGTCAAGGGTGAGACTAGCATGCGAAGTGATAGTGAGAAATTAAACGTCGTCGTACTGAACTGTCGCAGCATCCGTAGGAAAATTGCTGAGTTCGAGCATAGTATTCGCAGTCTGCATGCCGACGTCGTGATAGGCACAGAAAGTTGGTTAACGGATGAAATTCAGAGTCAGGAGATATTTCCTAGAGACTATCGTGTCTATAGAAAAGATCGCGCTAATAGATCGGGCGGGGGAGTTTTCATAGCGGTTAGCGATAAGTACGATAGCAGTGAGATTCCGATAAGTGACAAGGATATCGAGAGTGTTTGGTGCCGCATAGGTAAAGATGGCTCCAAAAAGGTGTTCATATGCTCGTTTTACAGGACACCTAACGCTGGTGTAGATTGTATTTTAAGTCTCGAGAAACAATTATCAAAGCTTAGACTGATAAATCAAGATGGTATCGTTATAGTCGGTGGTGACTTTAACTTACAATCAATTGATTGGGAAAATCTATGTTTCGAATCTAGAGGTAAAGAACGCGAATCCTGTGAGGCATTAATCGAAACATTCTGCGAGCACTCTCTCCTTCAATTAGTCAGAAAGCCAACACGATTGGGAAACATATTAGATTTATTAGCAACTAACGTCCCAGAAAGAATAAACAAAGTCACCATTGAAGATGGGATAAGTGATCATCAGGCCGTATATGCAGAGTGTAAGTTGAAAATCGAGAGGCACCCTAAGCCTCAAAGAAAGTTTTATATATTTGCTAGGGCAAACTTTTCAAGCTTCAGGTCGCGCCTACGAGAAATACTACCTGGCTTCCGTGATATGACCGAACGATCAGGTGCTGAGTCGTCATGGAAACTATTCAAGGATATAATGCTAGAGAGTATCGATAAGTACATTCCAATTAAATCGAAGGTCGACAATAAAGAGCCACGTTGGTACAATAAGCAAGTTAGGAGTGCGCTTAGGCGTCAGAGAATATGCCACGCGAAAATAAAAAATATGCCGTCTACATCATCCGATGAATATAGAGCAACTAAAGTTAAGACGTATAAGGAATCCCGCGCTAAAGCGAGAACTACTATGCGCGAGGCTTTTACTAACTTCCGGAATAAGGTATTAAATAATTATTTGAAGGAGGACCCTAAAGCGTTTTGGTCCTATGTGAGAGAGGTCCAAGGTAGAGGCCCTACAATACCTTCCCTGCGTAATGACTCGGGTGACGTTATTCATGATAGCGTAGAGAAAGCCAACCTGTTAAACGGTCATTTTGTAAAAGCATTCACAGCCGTCAGCGACCATTGCGTACATTATGCACCCGCAATAAGGGGGGACCTGATGGACGATATAGTATTTTCTGAGGTGGGAATAGCAAAGCAATTAAGTTCCATCAGACATAACAAAGCCACTGGCCCCGAAGAAATTCCTGCTCGCGTTTTAAAAGAATTAGCAGAAGAAATAGCACCTTTTCTTCGGATAATCTTCGAGAAATCCATTTCTCGCGCAGAGGTCCCTAGCGACTGGAGGTTAGCGCACGTTACCCCAATTCATAAGGGCGGAGACAAGGAGAACCCAGAAAATTACAGGCCGATTTCTTTAACTTCGATATCGTGTAAGATTCTCGAACATATACTCGTTAGCAACATAATGCGATTTCTTGATAGTAATTTATTGTTAAATGATTGTCAACACGGCTTCAGGAAAGGTAGGTCATGTGATACTCAGCTCGGTCTTTTTGTTAATTGTTTACTGAGAAGCGGAGAAAAGAATACGCAGGTCGATGCCATCTTCTTAGATTTTAGGAAAGCCTTTGATAAGGTACCTCACAGGAAGTTAATAACGAAATTAGAAACCTTAGGCGTAAATTCTAAAATCGTTAGTTGGATCCGTGAATTTTTAAATCATAGGAAGCAGATGGTTGTTATAGATGGGAAATCTTCGAACTTAGTGGAGGTTGTCTCTGGCGTTCCACAGGGTAGTGTAATTGGTCCGTTATTATTTCTAATTTATATAAACGATATCAGCTCAGTAGTCAGAAGTAAAATTAGGCTTTTCGCGGACGACACCGTCATCTATAGAGAAATAAGCAATCCGGAAGACCACCAGTATCTCCAAAATGACCTAGAAGCTATTTCTGCATGGTGTAAGGAATGGCAGTTAGAGATAAACCAAAAGAAAAGCTGCGTCATCAACTTCTGGAGAACCAAGAGTATCTCGTTGAATAATAATTATTCGTTGGACGGAGTAGAGATTCCAGTTTCAGACTCGATTAAATACCTCGGAGTCACGATCCATCGTGATCTCTCGTGGGACACCCACATTCGCCGATTGATAGGTGCCGCTAACAAAAAGCTGGCCTTTATAGGGAGAATAGTTCGAAATAGCTCCGAAAAAGTGAAAGAATTATGCTATTTATCCTTGGTTCGACCGCAGGTCGAATATGCTTCAGCTGTGTGGGATCCTTACGAAAAGGGACTCACTAACGAGATAGAAAAGGTTCAGCGCAGGGCAGCTAGATTTGTAAAGAGGAATTACGATAGTAAACAAAGCGTAACATCATTAATAGAAAATCTGAAATGGACATCGTTAGAGGAACGTAGGCTGCAGGCTAGAATTAAACTACTGGAAAAATTTATGTCGGAGGGACTAGCGAATGAGGTAGTAGGACTTATCAGAAGCCCGACGTATTTCGGTAGGCAGGACAGTGAGGATAAGATTCGCGAGATTGACTGCAGAACGGAGCGATATAGAGGATCGTTTTTCCCTAGGACGATAAGAGACCATAATAGGAAAAGATAACGTAGGAAAACTATGGACCTTTGGTGCACTGCACCCCCTGCCATCCACCGAAAAGGTGACTTGCAGGGTATAATGTAGATGTAGATGTAGATGTAGATGTAGTTGGAAATGCACGTTTTAGGTGCTCCCGATTAAGAAAAAGTTTTGTTTCTCTGCATTCAATGAGCAATCCCAAAGCCTGAACGATTTAACTAAATCTGAAGATATATCGAATAAAACATTATATTGAAATGATAGGAAGAGCCATTCCGTGCAACAACAAAAATTACTTTAATGTTATAAATTTTCACAAATACCGATTTACCCAAGATTGGCTGAAAAGATTCTCATAAATACGAATGATTGCAACGGTAACTTGGTATATGTGGCAATCGAGCTTAATGTATGGTTGTTCAATAAATGTATTCCATAAAACCATATAGGCGCTCTAGGCGGTAAGCAAGGCATCAGGGCGCCAGTAAGCAATGGGCGCCTCGGTTATGGCGGTCCCGATTCCGCATCCTGAAAAATTTTCACCTATCAAACTGTCAAAATCAGTTTGCACATGTCATCGGATTAATTATATTTAATTTTAGAGTATCGTATTGTTGTATTGTGCAATACCTTTATTTAATTTGGTACTATGTAATATAATATAGGATTGTATTTGAAAGAGGGTGAGAGCCTGTTAATAATGATAAGCTGACTCAGTGAAAAAGGTAATTCTATGAAATATTTATTAATATTAATGTTCTGCGGGCACCCAAACATAAATAAAACCACTAAATGAAACCGGTTTCGCTGTCCTTATATTTTATGTTGAATATTTTGTTTTTCTATATATATACAGGACTGTTATGTTTGCAAAAAATAAAAATACACGAAAATAAAAATTATATATTTAAAAATGATAATAAATGTTTTTGTTCTTTAAACTTTTTTATTAAGTATATTAATTATTTATCTACTCTAGTTCGATTATAAAATCAAATATAAATTATAGCATATACATTAATTTCATTGCGTTGTAAATTAATGTATTCTCTTATTAGGAAAACTGAGGAGGGGGCGCTTTAAAATGATTTTGCATATCTAGAGCCGGCCCTGGGCGCTTCAACAGAACAATGCAATATACATTTATTTACTATCGCAAAAACTTCTTTAAATTTTCCGGTAATTCTACTATCGGTAATCAAATGACACCACTATATGGATGAAAAGCATATGGATGTGAGAAAGTTTGTGCGATGAATTTTGCAACGGTTTTCTTTACTGCTACCTCTCGAAAATCTTTAATTTAATATGAAGTATTGCGTATGATACTGAAGTGTAAATTGCAGGTATTAAAAATAGAATTGATTATTTATCATATTTTTAAAAATTCTAGATCTCTGTGTATGTCAAAGTTCCTAATTCGGGTGACGTTTGAAAACGCATGAAAATTTTGCTTTTAAAGATGAAATAATACAAGGAAACTTAATACGTAGAAATTTAATTTCAATATAAATGGCTTTCAGTATACATGTGTACTCTTAAACATTATTAGGCTGGTAGTGAGTGGTTGTGCAGTCTTTATAAAGCAATGCTACTATTACTCGCAGTAGTTTTGTCTATGTTATTAGTCCTTCAAAACATGCATTTAGCTAATTAACCAAGATGATTTTCAAGGTGTGCCCATGGTGAATTGAATAGAAAAGTAGTGACATTTATAAGCATCTATAACTAGCTTAGTATCTAAGTTTCCTCCCGATAACAGCGTTGGCCATGAACTGGGTATATGAATCTCCCATTTAGCTACGCCACAGGTGTTAGAATAATCACGTTGCTCGTTAGAAATGACACGGCACCTTTCCTGCCTTTGACAAAATGTTTTAATTTTTGAAACTTATTTCTCAATGTACCACAGAGGTACAATTAACTCAAATAACAACCCTTACGCACCGAGGTTTAAATTTCCAGGCAGAGTATGCTGACCGCGGTTTTTGTTTCTCGAGTTATGTTGCAAAGGTTGCATACTTATTTTATTGCGTTAAAGTTACAAACTTTAGAATACCAACTAAAAATTTCAATGTAGTTAATTATACATTCTACACAGGGCCGTCCCTAGAGTACGATGAATCGGGGCGGTCGCAGCAAGATGAAGATTGCTGCTAAGCGTGGACGACACTCATGGTGTTCGGCTGAAAAGGCATTTTTAACTAGCTACTTCTTTGTCATAGTAGATCATGCCACTGAAAACGCGTTTCGAGCAAATGGAATAGTATGCAGATAATTTCGGCTTCCTATATGATTTAATAAAGTTGGAGAATTAACAGAAGACGAAATGAAAAAAGTGGATAAATTTGAACAACATACTGAGTGATAAAGATTCACACGATATCAACAGTACAGACCTTTTCTTAGAACTGCGTGTGCTTCGCCAATTGATCTCTTAAAGAACGAAAAGTGCATTTGAAATCCTCAAGTTTCTCAAGTCATTAAATCAGGTATGTCAAACTCGAAGAGGCGTTCGAGCCGCATTAAGGCGATGGATGTTAGAGACGGGCAGTTGTTTAATGAGGTCAGAACAAGAAGATTGGATGCTTGTTTCATAATTAAAAACAATAATTTAGAAAATTAACTCTATTGTAATTCGGTAGGTATTAAAAAATTTTTATTTTCCTTTTCGTGAAAATAAAGCATTTTTATGAAAACTCACACGAATCGCTTGAGACAAAAATCAGCTATCTGGCCGCAGTAAGACACAGAAAGGCCCACCAGTTTGACATACCCGCATTAAATGGTTCATTTCCAAATACAGAGATAGTGTATAGGAGTTTGTTAACAATTCCGGTCATATAATATAATTATATTATTTCTATTTATATTTAGAAATATTTGCAATTAAGAGTGTTTTAAAATTAAATTCAAAAATTAATATTAAAATTCGTACTTGTAGTCTTTCATTTAAAATTTTCTATAATAACATGCATTTTTAAGTCGTTGCCAACCTATAAGATTTACAAATGAGTTACAAGTAAATAAAAACACGCTTCCATGGAGTAACAAATATTCCGGTAAATAGCCATCTTTTACTTCAGTCTCCATCCATGTATTATTTCGTTGTTTGTCAAATAAAAAATATCACTAATACCCATTCAAGTTGGTGAGAAATGTTTTGATTCATACCAACAAATACTAAGCATCTGAATTGCATGAGTACTTGACTTTACTTTTCCCAAATAATATATAGGATTAATCTTGGTCTTTATTACAAAAAACACCGTTAAAAAGCTTAAAATTTTCCAATAAGTATGATTTAAACGTAGAACTTGAGCGATTTTGAATCGTAGGAAAAATGTGAGGATTAGAATAACAAAGGTTATTTATTTTTCTTTAAAACGGTACAGATCCGAAGATCGCAGGACAATTATTTCTAATTTTAATTTGAAAAAGAGTAAAAGAATGTAAGTCGAACAATCGATTTTTACGTGTTATCTTATAGGAAATGGCACCCCCCTCCATTTCCTCCTCCCCGCAAAAATAAAAATTCTGGCCCCGAGGCGCACATCCTGATGGCCCTTTAGTAAGTGTACCAAGTTTTAAGGATCTAGGTTTCTCGGTTTTCGAGGTATGCTGTCCACACACACACACACACATTCCCTTTATTAATAGAGAAAATTCGTCATTTATTGAGCCACTAGCTTAATTACCTGTCAAATAAGACGGGTATGCGTGGATTAAGTATTGAGTTAAAATTGAAATAAAAATTAATGAAACCTACTTTTATAGGCACTAAAAAGTGAGCAATTAATAAAAAATTTCCATAATTGAGTGTTCCAGAGAATAAAAATAGTTTTGGGTTAATAGAATTGTATGACAAAGAAATATATCACGCCATACAACTAATACCTATAGGTCTAAAATTATTTTTAATTTATGGAATATATAATTTTGTCCCTCTCCACCTCTCTGTCTCTCTCCTTTCTTTCTTCCTCTCTCTCTCTTACTCACTAATGCTCAGAGGTGACTGACGTGTCTTACGGTCGCTCCGCAATTCTCAACTTACACTCTCCCCGCTGCGATGGCCCCGAAAAACAACCCCGCGAAGAAGGACTTGGAGACGGACAACAGTGATCTACATCTACATCTAGATGTAGATGTATCTGAACTCCTCGATTCCCAACGCATCCTGAGGTTTTTGCATCCCTGTTCCTGCACTCCCGGTGCTCCGGTGTTCCTGTTTCCTGACTGAAGAAAGAAGTTTCCCCCGTCGTGCACCCAGGGCTCTCTTCCCCCTCGCCTGTGTTAAAGTCTGTGTCCCTTCACTTTCAGTGTACCCAAATAATCGTCCCAAATAGCTCTCTCCTCACATAGTAGTAGTGCTCCTAATAGTGTTTTTTCTTTCCCTCACTCGCCCATTTCCCTAAGCTCCCAAGTGCAGTGTGTGTGCTCCTTTCAGTGTAGTGCTTGCGTCTTGCAAAGTGTAGTGCTTGTGTTTCCTTCAGTTTAGTGCTTGTGTCTCCTCAAAGTGTAGTTGTACTTGCTATCCTATAAATTGCCTTTTTCGCACATATTTTTATTAATTATCTGGCTTATATGCATCCTCCTGCTCTGCACCTTTGATTACTTCCTGACCATAAAAACTCTTTTAGTTCTTTTTTATCCTATCTTTTTCCTTTTCCTCAACTTCCTACTATAACTGAGATGCCCTCTTCCCGAGAATTCTTGCCTATTAACCGAACGCTTACACCTATCGTATCCTCACAGCACGACACATCCCAACCGCCCCCGCCTTCTTCCTTAAACCCAAAAGCATCTGAATTTTTCCCTTCACAAACTCCCTTCCCCAGCTCTCCCGCTAAGTGTCTCAACTTTCACGATTGTCCTTCTCTACCTGTTTCTCTCATTTCATCCTCTCCCTCCCCCAACTCTTCTCTATTGACCTCCCGAGGACACCTGCTTAACCCGCATGCCCCCGTGTTCTGTCTCCCTCGCCACATTACTCTCTCCCCCCTTAACCCTGAAGCTTCTGAATTTGTCTCAACCACCTCACTCACCACCTGCCGCGACGCCTACAACTCAAATCCCATGAACCCAACGCAGGTCCGACCCGTGACACGAATTTCCAGGTATCATATCGACACTCAATCTCTCCTTTCCAACGAACTTAAACCACTTCCTCGCTCACTAAAAATTATCCATATCAACGCCCAAAGCATTCAGGCTCACTTGGACGAACTTCGTTTAATTTTATCTAAGACAAATATTCATATCATTGCCGTGGCTGAGACTTGGCTTAAACCTGAAACTGACTCCTCGCACGTAGAAATTCCTGGCTTCAAGCTTTTTCGAAATGACCGCTTAGGCAAAGGTGGCGGTGGTGTAGGAATTTACGCCAGAAATGACATTCAATCCTCGCTCATAGTGAACCTAAGTACTCTAAACGTCCCGAATTCCTTCTACTTGACGCGCGAGTTAACTCCGTAAAAATCCTCATAGGAATCGTTTATCGGCCACCTAAAATAGGACACCTCTCCGATATAGAAGAAACTCTATCCAAACACATTCAAGACTTTCAACATTTAATAATCACTGGTGATTTTAATGCTAATTTACTCGTACCTAACCATGAAAGTAACTTTCTGTTACAGTCTTTCGAGTCCCTAGGGCTAAACGTCTTGCCACTCCAGCCAACGAATCATACGGCAACCTCCGCCACATGGATTGATCTTGCTATCACGGCAAATCCCGAGAAAATAATTAAATACGGACAATTATCAGCTCCCGGTATCTCTTCGCACGATATGATTTACATTGCTTACTCCCTACGTTGTCAAAAACTTAAGCAGTAATTCATAACGGTTCGCGACTATAAATCTATTAATGAATCACAATTAACACCAGAGGCGGCGCTCCTACCCTGGCATTTAATCGAGCACCTAGAAGACATAGACGATAAAGTTCAGATTTTTAATTTATATATGTCTCAGCCACTTGAAAAGTTTGCCCCTCCCAGAATCATTCGGGTCTCAAAGCCACATGCTGCATGGCTAACTCCAGAAATAAAATCGATTATGTCCCGCCGTGACAGCATTTATCGTGATTTTAAGAAATCTAAGGATCCTCATGTACTATCGCGGTATAAATCATTGTGAAATAAAACAAAACAACTTATACGCAACGCTAAATTTAAATATGTACACGATTCAACCAACTCTGCACGAACACAGTCCTCGATATGGAAAAAATTACGGAACTTGGGTGTTGGTAAAAATAAAGATATGCAACTTCCACCAAACCTGTCCCTTGACGAGCTTAACGCTTATTTCACTAAACCTCCCACGACCATAGATGTAGGCCTAAAATCTAAAACTATTGAACGTATCCGTAGTCTCAAACCCAATCACACCTCAAATACAATCTTTGAATTTACACCACTCACACAACCACAGGTAGCTAAATCACTTCGTGCAATTAAGTCAACTGCAATAGGAGATGACGGCGTATCTATATTACTAATAAATAAATTAATTCCTATCATTCTCCCCATTATCACTCATATCTTTAACTGGTCTATTCTTCAATCTAAATACCCTACTTCATGGAAATCAGCTCTTGTCCGTCCCATCCCCAAGAAAAACAATTCTCACGAAAACGCTGATTTCAGACCAATTAGTCTCTTGCCTGTTCTCTCCAAGGCGTTTGAAAGACTAGCACATGAGCAAATAACCCATTTCCTTTCAAAAAATAATCTCATCGACCCGTCCCAATCTGGCTTTCGTAAATCGCATAGCACAGCTACCGCACTATTGAAAGTAACGGACGACGTCCGAAAAGCAATGGATCACAGAAAAATCACCACCACCACTCTATTGGATTTCAGTAAAGCCTTTGACTCCATCGACAAAGACATCCTACTTTGCAAACTTGAACTTTTGCACTTCTCACTCGCTTCTCGAAACTGGTTTCGCTCATACCTAAATGGCCGCTCTCAAAAGGTTATTACTCATGACTTATCATCTCGTCCCTTAAATGTAAATAGAGGCGTTCCGCAAGGTTCTATTCTTGGTCCCCTGCTATTCTCTCTGTACATTAATGATATCTCAAATGCCCTCACTCACTGTAATTATCACCTATATGCTGACGATCTCCAAATCTACTATCACTCGCGCGTATCTGAATTTCCCGATGCTGTCGCTAAAATTAACTCTGATCTAGCTTCCCTCTCTCTTTGGAGCGCAAATAACTTTCTGAAGATCAACCCCGCAAAAATTCAATCTATTATTATCGGTTACCCCAAATTATTGGCTTCCATAGATCATAGCGAATCTCCTCTTCTATCGCTAGAGGGGTCCACATTGCATTTTGAAAAATCAGTAGTCAACCTCGGTGTCATAGTAGATGAAACTCTATCCTGGGCTCCTAATACCAATAAAATCTGTAGTACCATCAACTCCTCCTTGCACTCTCTCAAAAGACTCAAAAACTTATTACCTAATTCCTTACGTAAACTCTTAGTGACCACACTCCTATTTCCTCACTTTGACTATTGTAATGTTGTTTATAATGATCTCTCCTGTGAACTGGCATTAAAACTTCAACGCACACAAAACTCCTGCATGAGATTCATCGGTGACCTTAAAAAGAGTGACCACATTAGCGAACAATACAATAATCTTTCATGGCTCAAACTTGACGCTCGAAGGAACTTACATACCCTGATGCAAATGTACAAAATCCTTACTTATAACAAACCTGACTACCTCTCTTCCCTCTTCAATTAAATCAATACAGTACACAAGCGGGATACTAGAGGCAAGAATAACCTCCTTATTCCTCATCACAGGACGAATATCTACAATAAATCCTTTCAAGTCTCCGAGTGCCGACTTTGGAATAACTTAGATGAGAATTTTAAAACATCTCCCTCTTTAAACTCATTCAAACGCACCTGTGTCACTCACTTTCTAAAACAACAAAGTAATCCTTAATCATCTCTTTACACTCCCCATAAATTATCCTTACTCAAGTTTTTTTTGTATTGTCTTATATTACTTTGTATTTCTTAATATAAT
Source organism: Tanypteryx hageni (assembly GCA_028673005.1). Lineage (NCBI taxonomy): Eukaryota > Metazoa > Arthropoda > Insecta > Odonata > Petaluridae > Tanypteryx > Tanypteryx hageni. The sequence continues at coordinate 224,121,356 of CM054112.1, read as the reverse complement.
TTTGTATTGTTTATATATATTTTTTTTTCTATTGTTTATGTATATTTTTTGTGTTTTCATTTTTTTTCTATTGTTTTATATTATTTTGTATTGTATTATATTATTTATGAATTTTTTTATCTTTTCCTGCTTTCTTATAATATGTATGCCCCAACAACATTCTTTATATTCATTCATTGTATGTATTTCATGTATATTTCATCTCATTCTGCATACTAGTATATTTCTTGTTTACATTACGTTATTACCTTTACGTGTACTTTTTTATGACGGTATATAATTACACTATATATACGAACTCTCCCACTGTACATACTCCTTTCTATTTAATGTTGTAGTTTTGTATTACCATATGTACACTATCTAGGGTTTTCGCAGGTTTTTCACACCCCCCTTCTTAGTGGGTGTTTTCCTGCGTGGGTTTTACTAGGGAGGACATGTCTGTTTTTACCTAGGTTTTCCCCACAAACACAAATCTGTATTCAATTTTATCTTTTTAATTTGTATGATTTAGGTACATAATGTTTATATAATGTATTTTTGTTATACCTTATTTTATTCTTTTTCTTGTATTTATTATATTGACGAAGGGTTAAATGTAAGAATGGACCTTCTGGTCTAAATTTCGCCCGAATAAAGACGATTATCTATCTATCTATCTATCTCTCACACGTATTAAAACATTCAAAGCACGCATTCCTTATGCTTATAGTATAAGGAATGAGGCGACAATACAGTCTCTAGATTTAACAATGGCACGGTCGGCAAGGCAACATATCGTTAAAAAGCTTAAACTTTTCCAATAAATATGATTTAAACGTAGAACTTGAGCGATTTTTTATCGCAGACAAAATGTGACGATAAGAATAAGAAACGATATTTATTATTCTTTAAAACTGTACAGGTCCGAAGATCTAAATCTACACCTACATTTTAACCTGCCACTCGCCTAGTTGGTGGGTGGCAGGGAACCCAAATCTACCTAAAGATTGTCTGTTGCAGGTTGAAATTTTCTATTGTGAATACGTACTGTCCCCGGAAAATACGAGCCTCGATAACGCTCCGTTCTACCATCGATCTCACGTATCTTATCGTCACGGTCGCATCTACCTATATACATTGGTGTATCAATTATTCTACATTATTATTCTACATCTCCATGTACATGTTACACTGCAATTCATCTAATTGGTAAGTGGCAGGGGGTGCAATGCACCAAAACTTACCTAAAGATTGTCTATCGCAGGTTGAAATTTTTGATTGTGATCTCGTATTGTCCTCGGAGAAGAACGAGCCTAGATAACGCTCCGTCCTACAATCGATCTCACGTATCTAATCGTCACGATCGCATCTACCTATATACGTTGGCGTATCAATTATTCCTACAACCTCGTATTTTAGACATTCCGATATATATTTCTCCAGGAGCCTCAACCTTGAGTTCAATCTACGTTCCTCCAGTGATACTTAGTTCATATTCCTCAATAATGAAGTGACGCTATCCTTATGTTCATACTTTTGTTTTACGAATCTGGCTGCTATGCGCTGTACTCTTTCTAATCCCATATACTTGTGGTTTAACCAGTGATAAGTAACATGTTTCACGCACTTTTTCTGTAGCGTTCTGTACCATTCTGCCTATGAAACTCAGTTTCATGTTGGTCGCGATTATAACTAGACGAATGTGCATGTCTTACGAGGGGTCTCCACAAATGGTTACTCCTAAATATTTTACATACTCAGCTGGTTTAATATTCATTCCACCTATTTTATACTGGAAACCTAATACATTGTTCTTTCTTTTCCAGAACATAACTGCAGCACATTTAGAGTAATTAATTTCAATTTACCATTCTTTGCACCACGCTGAAATGGCTCTTAAGTCTTCATGCAGCGACTGATGGTACTCCTGGTTTTTTATCTCTGTATATGGAACGGTATCATCGACAAAAAGTCTAGTTTATCACGAGCTACTGGGCAGATATCATTTACATAAATTAAGAAAAGTAGAGGCCCCAATACACTTCTCCGAGGAACAACCGACGCAACTTTAACGGGGGACGAGTATTTCCCATCGATGACAACAATCTGTTCTCTATTCGATCGGAAGTCTCTCACCCAAATGACAATTTTTGGATTGATGACATATTGTCCTAACTTCGCTATTAATTCCTTATGAGGTACTTTGTCAAACGCCTTCCTGAAGTCAATGAATATGGCAACAACCTGAGTATTTTTCTCCCCGCATCGCAATAAATCGTCCACGAACAGTCCGAGCTGCGTTTCGCATGATCTACCACTCCAGAATCCGTGCTGGCATCCGCTAATCATTGAGCGACAATCTAAATAGCGCATTACAAAACTAAAGACTATGTACTCAAGTATCTTGCACGATAATGATGTTAAGGAAATCAGCCTATAATTTTCGGGGTTCTCTTTGTCGTCACCCTTATGGATGGGCGTAACTTGTGCCACCTTCCAATTTTTAGGAACGACACCTTCCGTAATGAATTTCTCGAATATAATTTTCAAATACTGCGCGATTTCATAAGTTAACTATTTCAATACTCGCGCGTGTATTTCCTCCGGCCCAGGAAATTTATTTGGTTTAATTGAATGAAGTTGCAGGGCGATACCATTTTCCGAAAATATCAAATCTTCCATCGAGTCACCAAAATTCCTCGGGCCGCACCTGTGTACTGCACTTCGACGCTTTACCTCACGCTTTACGCCAACAGACAGATAGATAGATAGATAGAGGCACCTATACAGGCGATAGCGAGAAGCTAGTTTCCTGAATCGTAGCTTATTCAATTTTTTTCAAGATGGAAGACGAAGAATTATCGTTACTTGCTTTGATTGCGGTTTATATTGTAAAGAAAAGATTGCTCTCTAGCAGAAGAAAAAGGAAGTGGATGAAAGACTGGATTGTACAGAGGCGGAGATTTTCACATGTGAATTGGTTAACCGAATTGGACCCTGATGATTTTCGAAATTATCTTCGGATAGATGAGAGCTTTAGCTGGTAATATCTTGGTTACAGAAACAGGACACGGTTATGAGGGAAGCCATTTCTCTCCATGAGAAACTGACAGCGACAATAAGATACTTGGCCACAGGAAGGAGCTACTTGAATTTGAAATATGTAGCAGCAATTTCACAACCGTCTTGAAGTAACATAATTCCAAAAACATGTCAAGCTATCTACGATGTTTTAAACAAGTAGGATTTACACGAGTTTCCCGTGGTACAGAAGTGCTTTTCGTCAAATTTGCCGTAGTATAATCCAGTGGTGGCCGGTGGTTGTTTCAACTGGTAGGGCCAACATATGTTTAAAAAACTAAAATTATAATACAAAAAAGTATTTAATTTTTTATTTACAGAAAAATATACAGTAGTGAGTAGATGATAAAAGTGCCTTGCAGCTACAATTAGCGGTAAACAAAGTCCATTCGGCGATCTTTCTTGTTAGAAAATAAATCAATATCTTTTCTGTTGAAGTTATCTATGTTATTAACAAAAGTTTTTTCACACTATAGCATGCGTAAAGCACTTAAAATTAGTCTTTATTCTTCCATACTATTCCTAAGAAAAGTCTTTATTCTTTTCATCATTGAAAGACGCCGTTCTGCTTCTGATGTCGCCATTGGTTCGTGATCAACACTTTTAAAAGCTTTATTGTCTTTTGAAATGATTCACACAAATCATAACCCAAAATTAGCGCCAGAAGTGGTACTGCACCAGAAACTGCTCTCAATTCCTCTCTTTTGTAAAACACTTGAAGTTCACTCTTCAGTCTCTTTTTTCCAAAAAAGGATACTTTTAAATTATTTCACCGAGATACGCGTCAGGGAATTTTTTGCTGTAATTATCCAATTTTTCGACCACAAATAGATTCGTAGCCACAAGGTGTCCAGTAAATTGAAATCTATCTTTTATTTCTGTGATTATGGTGTCACAAAGTTCTTTACCTTCTCTCTTCCTGCAGGCAGAGTCGCTGTCAGTGATCCGCGGTCTTTTTGGTCGAACTTCTTCCTCTTCATTTTCTAACTGGACTTCAACCTGTTCGGTAATCACATCAACTTGGTTTATGACTGTCTGTATGCTAATCTCGAAATGTTGCAACGCTTGCTGTATTTTAACTGGATCGGTGATTCGATTTTGAACCTGACTAAAAATTATCTCCACGTGAGACATTATCCGATGAAAAAGCGTTAACCAAAAGACAAAGTTATTTTCTTTCAGCCTAAGTTTATATGCACCTGCTTGTGTTATGGTAGACTGCAACTTTATGTCATCACTGTTTTCAATAATTTCCATAACCGTTATGAGTTATTTCCTATATTCATAAAGAGTGCTGACTCCACGAGAATGGAAATTCCATCTGGTCTGTGATACCTGGGGCAATCCTCTCTGTACAACGTTATCCAACACTTTTGTTCTTTGGGACGAATTAGAAAAATGAACAGATTCCAGACAAATGTGCAAAAAAGATACAGGTTTGGCAGTTGATGGACGCTGCGATAGACATAATGAGATTCAAATGGTGGGCGTAACAGTGGACAAAATTAGCAAGTGGACACTTGTCTTTTATCAGTTTCTGAACGCCATTTAAACATCCACTCATAACAGAAGCACCATCAAAACTTTGCGTTATAAGTTTATTCGGACTGTCACCAATTAGGGAGTTGAGTTGTTTTAAAATACAATCTGTGATTGCATGAGTATCATGTCCGTCAGGATTAATGAAATTCCAGAATCATTCTACCGGTTTTCCGCCTACAATGTAACGTAAAACAACGACTAACAGAAACTGACATGACATTAGTTTCATCGGCTATCAATGCTACATAATCTGCTTTTTGAATTTCTTTGCGAACTTCTTCGTGGTATACTTCTAACATGCATTCCAGCAATTCATCCTGTATAATTTTAGAAGTACCTTTAAACACAGCTGATTGACTAAGGTGAACTTTTAAGTCTTTATCTAACTCAGAACTAAACTGGATTAACTCAGGAAAACTCCCTTATTTGGCGACTCATCCGATTCATCATGCCCTCTCAGTGCTAATTCAAATGCCCCACAAAAACGTATACAATTTATAATAAAATTTAATACGTACCTATTTTTATCTACTTGTTCGTTGTTTAGATATAGCTAGCCGACACTGTGAGTTAAGCTGACTTTGAATATTTATTTTACCCAGCAACGATAAACTCTAAACATTGTTCATATGTTGTTTAGATATTTCGTGGGTCTTAATTTTTTCCCAAATGTGTACCAAGTCCGAAATCCCGTTCATCGACTAGCTGACATCTCCTTGGAAAATAACACAAGGAAAACAAAATACGCATTTTTTTCATCACACTTTCACAGCCAATTGTTCTTCGAACAAATATCGGTATTAACGCTGCTGCGTATTCCATTTGAGGTCTAACCAACGATAAATAATAGGATTCTCTCACCTTTTCCGTGCTTTTCCTGACTATCCTACGCACAAAAGCCAACTTCTTATTTGCCGCACCTATCACTCGTCTTATGTGGGTGTCCCAAGACAGGTAACGATTCAAGGTTACCCCGAGGTATTTCACGGATTCCGAAACAGGAATGCTCTCACCATCTATCGAGTAGGTAAACACGGACGATGGGCTTCTAGATTTCCAAAAGTTTAGAACGTTACTCTTTTTCTGATTGATTTCTAGCTGCCATTCCTTGCACCAAACAGATAACGCATCCAGATCATCCTGAAGCTGACGATGGTCGCTAGGACCACTAATTTCTCTATAGACTACGGTGTCATCCGCAAAAAGCCTGATATTACTTTTTACAACTGAGCTGATGTCGTTTATATAAAGCAAGAAAAGCATAGGTCCGATCACACTACCCTGCGGCACTCCAGAGACTACATCTGCCACACTCGAGGACTTACCATCGATGACTACTTTTTGTTTTCTTTTCCAAAGGAAAGCGCGAGCCCAGTTAATGACTTTAACATTAACGCCAAGATTTCCCAATTTGAATAACAACTTACGGTGGGGAACCTTGTCAAAAGCTTTTCTAAAATCAAGGAACACTGCATCGACCTGCTTATTATTTTCGCCGCATGATAAAACATCATTCACAAACAGACCGAGTTGGGTGTCACAGGATCTACCTTTTCTGAAGCCATGTTGACAGCTGACTAAGAGCGATCTACTCTCAAGATAACGCATTGTGTTGCTAACAATAATGTGCTCCAAAATCTTACATGATATTCTTATTTCAGATACCCTTCCTTACAGGTTAGTAAATTGCTTTTTATTTTATAGAATATATCTTAAAACGAGCACACATATTCGTATTCGTTGCTCAAAACTGAAGAGAAATTAAGTATGAATGCGAATTTGTTATTTTTAGTGAAGTACTTTGCCGACTAAAGAAACCCACATTAGAGACTCCGCCTGAAGAAAGTTCATGACGGGCCGAATAAGTAAGTCTTATTTTCTTTTTGTTTGCATGCTTGATTTCAAGAGAAATTTAGTATAGCAATGTAAATTTGGTTTTGTCTCTATGCATTAGTGCTGACATACAGACTTTTTTCGTTATTATTTTAATATGACTAGTAGTTTGACGCGATATGTCCATGGCCATAAACATAGGAGGTTGTAGATTAATTTTATTAAAATGGAAATTTATTTCGGAATCGTGTTTCTTCAGCGATGAGGTTTTAATGTAAGTTTTCTTAATTTTATTACCGGTATAGTTGGATGTTATTGGTGTCTTCATTTTCCTACTTAATATGTTTACATTTCAAAAAGCAATTTTTTCTAATCGCCCTAATAGTTTTTGCTGATTTACGTGGAGGACGGAAGGATTAGTAAGTGGAGTGCATGTTAGAATGAGGATACAGCGGAATGAGAAAGGGAATATTATATACTATTCAACTCAAGGGTCGTTCATAATAAACGTAGTTGTTGTATTCCAAATGCACTGAGTTTCTCCTTCTCTTGTTTGGTATCTATTTCGGTTGATTCCAGTTGAATTTTATCGGACAGCTTCTTTTTTAGACGCGTCTGATCTCCTGTTTCCCACTACACTGGTGATTTGCTAGATATAATGTAGACGTAGGTTTCTATGTACATAATATCGCAAGTACGCGTACATAATGACGATAACGGAAATTGATTTTAACATATTTATTTGTATGGATGCATTTAATTTCCTATATAATTAAGCATGCACCGTTTCAGATCATGCCTTCTTGCTCAATAATTTTAATCGATATCATTTATATGAACCTTTGTATACACATTAGTTGCCTGTTGCAGCTACGCTTACAATTAATTTTCCTCTTTCTTACCACAAAAATAAAGTGTAATTTAGAAAGACAAGGAATACTATTATTACATTACAGTGGAACTATTTTTACAATCGTTGCATTCAAAAACTTCTCGTATATTTTATCTATTGACCTATCATTGTACCATATTTCAGATCTGTAGCCCTTCCAAAATGTAAATAGCATACTCATTTTCATTCTTATCTGCCGAAGGTTTCCAATCCCATAATAGGGTGAGAAACATCCCAATGAAAAATATTGTTGTTCTAACCAATAACGTGATATCTTGTCAAATTTCAGATCTGTATCCTATATGTAAGTGTCCTCATTTCCATGCTATTATTCTGGGTTATTGAATTGGAACAATGGGGTGTAAAAGAATACAAAAAAAATTAAAATATTTACAAAATTCGACATTTTACGTTAAATCTACTCAACGACCTATCATCATGCCAAATTTCAGATCTGTAACTTATCTGGAAGTGTTTTAAAACGGTGTGACAACTAGATAAACGGAAAGTTGAGAATTATAAGGATTCCCTTTTCTCTCTGAATGTGATATATAAAGACTTTCCTTTCTTATATTTTCGCAAGTGTAAAGGTGTTTCTCTGCAGTGGGATTTTGTTTCCAACGCTAAATGATACTTATAGTTTTTTATCCCAAAAAATTTAAAATTTTAATTTTTAATTGTAATCTTAAATTAATGTAATGTCTAACTTATTTTTTCTCTCTCATTTCTATCTACATTTTTCCATCTTTTTAATGAATTATATAAGCATATCATAACAAAGGATTGCAACTAATAAGGGACTTTTTCGCCCCGAATAAAATCGTTCTTCAGTCTGCCTTTATCTCTTTCTCTTCACCGACCTTTTATCTCAAGACTCTCCCTACTTCACTTCTTTACAATCTCTTTCCCGGATGTATTCCTACCAGTTACTTGTATTAATTCCTTCCTATATATCGATAATTTATTTCTTCCTACCTCCTCTCCTATACCCATATCTCTCTCTCTCTCTCTCTTAGATTTCCTTTTTTAACTCCTCCATCTTTTTGAATCTCACTCGTTCCTTTTTAACAAACTACAAAATACATCATATTCACTGTAGTAAATGAAGTAAATACATAATTCTACATCTACATTATGGCCTGCAAGTCACCTTTTTGGTGGATGGCAGGGGGTGCAGTGCACCAACGGTTCGTAGTTTTCCTACGTTATCAGCTTTTTGTTAGCGGAACCTATCAATCGGCGAATGTGGGTGTCCCACGAGAGATCACGATGGATCGAGTCTGAAACTAGAATCTCTACTCCGTTCAATAAGTAATTATTATCCAAAGAGATACTCTTTTTTCTCCAGAAGTTGCTTTTCTTACACCATGCAGAAATAGCTTCTAGGTCATTTTGGAGATATTGGTGGTCTTTTAGATTGCTTATTTCTCTCAAAATGACGGTGTCGTCCACAAAAAGCCTAATTTTACTTTTGACTATTGAGCTGATATCGTTTATATAAATTAGAAATAATAACGGACCAATTACACTACACTGCGGAACGCCAGAGACAACTTCCACTAAGTTCGAAGATTTCCCATCTATAACAACCTTCTGCTTCCTAAGATTTAAAAATTCACGGATCCAAATAACGATTTTAGAATTAACGCCTAAGGTTTCTAATTTCGTTGTTAACTTCCTGTGAGGTACCTAATCGAAGGCTTTCCTAAAATCTAAGAAGATGGCATCGACCTGCGTATTCTTTTCTCCGCTTCTCAGTATACAATTAACAAAAAGACCGAGCTGAGTATCACATGACCTACCTTTCCTGAAGCCGTGTTGACAATCATCTAACAATAAATTACTATCAAGAAATCGCATTATGTTGCTAACGAGTAAATGCTCGAGAATCTTACACGATATCGAAGTTAAAGAAATCGGCCTGTAATTTTCTGGGTTCTCCTTGTCTCCGCCCTTATGAATCGGGGGTAACGTGCGCTAACCTCCAGTCGCTTGGGAGCTCTGCGCGGGAAATGGATTTCTCGAAGATTATCCGAAGAAAAGGTGATATTTCTTCAGCTAATTCTTTTAAAACGCGAGCAGGATTTCTTCGGGGCCAGTGGCTTTGTTATGTCTGATGGAACTTAATTGCTTTGCTATTCCCACCTCAGAAAATACTATATCGTCCATCAGGTCCCCCCTTATTGCGGGTGCATAATGTACGCAATGGTCGCTGACGGCTGTGAATGCTTTTACAAAATGACCGTTTAACAGGTTGGCTTTCTCTACGCTATCATGAATAACGTCACCCGAGTCATTACGCAGGGAAGGTATTGTAGGGCCTCTACCTTGGACCTCTCTCACATAGGACCAAAACGCTTTAGGGTCCTCCTTCAAATAATTATTTAATACCTTATTCCGGAAGTTAGTAAAAGCCTCGCGCATAGTAGTTCTCGCTTTAGCGCGGGATTCCTTATACGTCTTAACTTTAGTTGCTCTATATTCATCGGATGATGTAGACGGCATATTTTTTATTTTCGCGTGGCATATTCTCTGACGCCTAAGCGCACTCCTAACTTGCTTATTGTACCAAAGTGGCTCTTTATTGTCGACCTTCGATTTAATTGGAATGTACTTATCGATACTCTCTAGCATTATATCCTTGAATAGTTTCCATGACGACTCAGCACCTGATCGTTCGGTCATATCACGGAAGCCAGGTAGTATTTCTCGTAGGCGCGACCTGAAGCTTGAAAAGTTTGCCCTAGCAAATATATAAAACTTTCTTTGAGGCTTGGGGTGCCTCTCGATTTTCAACTTACACTCTGCATATACGGCCTGATGATCACTTATCCCATCTTCAATGGTGACTTTGTTTATTCTTTCTGGGACGTTAGTTGCTAATAAATCTAATATGTTTCCCGATAGCGTTGGCTTCCTGACTAATTGAAGAAGAGAGTTCTCGCAAAATGTTTCGATTAATGCCTCACAGGATTCATGTTCTTTACCTCTAGATTCGAAGCATAGGTTTTGCCAATCAATTGAGTGTAATTTAAAGTCACCACCGACTATAACGATAAGAAGGCTTTGGAATTTTATTAAAGACGTTCTACGTTCGAAGCTTGTAATTCACTTTGTTCAGTTTATATTAGGAATTCAATGAAAGTTTGCAAGCCGGAAATGCGATGTTAACCTATATTTTGAGAATTGGAAATAGAATCGGACTTATTAATCTATGCTGGATCTTTATTCTTGGATCAATGTACATTATCGTATTAAGTTGCAAACTTATTCGCGCGAATATGATTTATTACTTTGTCAATTTTATTAAAAATGTGGAATGATTAATAGTTATTTACAATTATCTGCTTAAATTTAATTTTAAAAAATTTCCTTATCAACATTATGGGGCGTGACATGATAAATCCTTGCAGAAGATACTTTGAATTTAACAAGAAGGAAAATAGAAGCAGGTGCAAAGTTTGTAGCATCACAATGGTTGATTACCAAGCAGCCAATTTAGAGAGGCACATAAGGCGATACCACAGAGATGAATTCGACGATGTCCAGCAGAGGAAAATGAAGAACCTAGATGAAAGCAGTAGGCCGTCTTCTAGTGAGCAGCAAACAATTGAGAAGTTCATGAAACCAGACTATATTAAGGTTAAATTACATAGTAAAACTGTCGTTGATGCTTGCGTGTAGCTTGTTACTGTAAATGGTTGGTCGTTTGAGATGATGGAACATTCGGGATTTAGAAAAATTTTAAACCCTGTACTTGTCGCCATCGACAAAAAATTTTCCATCAACGCAGAAAACGTAAGAGATATGTTGCCTGTGATATCTTCTAAACTTGTGGAAATAATGCGCGGTAAAATGGAGAAAGTTCTCATTTCTTTGAAAATTGACATTGTAAGTAGATTAAGCAGATCGGTACTTGGTATAAATGGCCAATTTGTTAAAGGAGGAAAAATAAATATGTATACTTTGGCTATGAAAGAATTAAAAGATAGGCACACAGGATTATGCCTAAAAAATGTAGTGCTTCAGGTTTTAGACAAATATAAATTTTCTTTCCAAAAGGTTCTCTCAGTTACCACCAATAATGGCTCAAACATGGTAAAATTTTGCTCGCAAAAGACGGTGAAAACTCTTTTGATGAAGAAAAAGAGATTGACGAGAATATAAATTTAGCTGACGAATCCGATGGCTTTCATAGAAATAGGCTACAAGGAGTGAAGTGCGCAGCCCATACGCTGCAATTGGTTATTAAGGATTCTATAAAAGAGGCGCAAAGAGATAAGCTTTTAAATGATTGCCGGAATCTAATCAGAAAGCTACCTTCTCTAGCTTTGAAGCTTTCTGATAATAATATAAAGAGGCCTGTTTTAGACTGTCCAACGAGATGGAACAGCACTTGCATTATGTTGGAGTCTTTATTACCATAACGACAATTTTGTTCGATTTTAGCTAATAGCCACGTAGATTATTTTTTCCCAAATGATGACTGGAATAAACTAAAAATTATTTTGGAAGCCTTAAAACCTCTGAGGGAATTAACCTTAAGATTACAATCCGAGCAGTTAACAATGAACGACTTTTTTGGTCTTTGGGTGGAAACAAAATTAAATTAGAGAATTCAGCAAACGTATTTGCAGGCATATTAGTTGAACATTTTAAAATCAGGCAAAGAGTACTTCTAGATAACAAATGTTTGTTGGCGGCAGTTTATCTTGATCCACGTTTCCAAATTTTGTTAAACGCGGAACAAAAAATGTTCGCAATTAAATATTTGAAAGAGGTTTGGCTTATGATAACGAATATTAATGAGGGGAGGAAAGATGCAGGAAGAATATCAAGGAACTCGTTAAATTTAAATGAGTGTGATGATTTATTAGAGAGTTTTCCCAAAAAGAAAGAAAAGGATATTCAATTGCAGAATCATGTTGCTGGTATAGATATTGACAATATTTTACCTTCCTTTAATGGGGTGGATAGTTTACCGAGGAAAAATAGAGTTTTTGAATTTTGGGAAGATAATCACTTAAATTTTCCACACCTGTATCAATTATCCACAGTTGTTCTGGGTGTGCCTGCTACCCAAGTGAGTGTAGAGAGGGCCTATTTGGGTCTAAGATATATCTTGAGAGATAACAGAGATAGTCTCAATGAAAATTTACTCGAGGACATTTTATTAATTAGATCAAACTTTGATTGCTTGGAGTAAATGTTACTGTGTACATGTATTTGTGATATTCCGAAAATGTGTTTTATGTAACTAACTATATAGTATTTTATTTTATAATATTGACATCTAAATTCTTGTATTTCTTTTAAATCCCTTGTAGCTCTTTTTTGAAAAACTGTATATAATATAAATGTGAATAAATATTATTGTATTTGTAAAGTGTGTGTACGAAAAATTGATTACGACCATTAGAATATATGCTTAATGTATTTTAAAGTAGACTCCTCTAGAAATATATTTATTTTTTATAATTATAAAAATTCAATGAATTTTTCATGGTGGTAGCTACAAGATCAAATAAAACTTAAATTTCGGTATCAAAATTTTTCATTAATTTCTAAAATATCCAAATACATCTATATTTATAATCCGTAAATGGTTAATATACACAATAAATAATAATTATCAAATTAAATGTCATTTTGTACTTATTTAAACTTTCAGTTATTATTTCAAAATTTCGAAGATTATAAGTAAAGATTAAGTAAATATTTGCATCCAAACGAAAATTTAAGATCGGAACGATTGAAACCGGTTCGAACCGGTTCAGTTATTGTTGCCGGAGCGAAACCGGAACCGAACCCAAATTTTGCGCTTTTCGTGGAGCGGTACGAAAACCGGAGCGAAATAAATTTCGGTTCGATGCCCTGCTTTCGATTGACCGATTTTTACCAAAAACTAATCAGTTCTTTTCCTTTAACAAAAATCTCAAATATAAAATTTCGCGTTGACCTGATTTAGGTATAGTTTTTGAGTTAGAGCACCCACAAAAAACTGTCACATACACATAGACATCGACAAAATGGTCAAAACGTGTTCAGGGGACCTCAAAACGTGTATTTCCGTTGAAATCTCGAAATGGATTTTTTTCATAAAAACAATACTTTTCCCTATACTACGTATGGATTAAATAAAAATGCGCATTTGGATTGTTCTTTGAATACTCAGAACGTCCTCTCGGCGCGAGGTCTATGGAAGAAGGCATGTATATATTTGCCAGTACCTACCGTTCTCACGGGTTTGGGTGTAGCAATGCCCTTCTACATCTACATCTACATCTACATATTACCCTGCAAGTCACCTTGACGGTGGATGGCAGGGGGTGCCGCGCACCAAGTTCCTAACTAATTATTATTCACTGTTATCTATTGTGGTCACGTATTGTCCTAGGGAAAAAGGACTCCTTATACCTCTCCGTCCTACTATCTATTTCGCGAATCTTGTCCTCATTATCCCTCCGTCCGATATACGTTGGTTGTCGAATAATATCCTTCATTTCATTTACGAATATCTCCGACCTATATTTATGTAGAAGTTTAAGTCTCGCCTGTAATCTACGATCTTTCAACGATGGCCAACTCAACTCATCAATGAGTAACGTAACGCTCTGTTTTTTATCGTAATTCTTTTTCACGAATCTAGCTGCTCGCCGCTGTATTTTTTCTAAATCCTTTATGAGTCCCCTCTGATATGGATCCCAAACCGCTGCTGCGTATTCCATTTGAGGTCTAACCAACGATAAATAACAGGATTCTCTCACCTTTTCCGTGCTTTTCCTGACTATCCTACGCACAAAAGCCAACTTCTTATTTGCCGCACCTATCACTCGTCTTATGTGGGTGTCCCAAGACAGGTCACGATTCAAGGTTACCCCGAGGTATTTCACGGATTCCGAAACAGGAATGATCTCACCATCTATCGAGTAGGTAAACACGGACGATGGGCTTCTAGATTTCCAAAAGTTTAGAACGTTACTCTTTTTCTGATTGATTTCTAGCTGCCATTCCTTGCACCAAACAGATAACGCATCCAGATCATCCTGAAGCTGACGATGGTCGCTAGGACCACTAATTTCTCTATAGACTACGGTGTCATCCGCAAAAAGCCTGATATTACTTTTTACAACTGAGCTGATGTCGTTTATATAAAGCAAGAAAAGCATAGGTCCGATCACACTACCCTGCGGCACTCCAGAGACTACATCTGCCACACTCGAGGACTTACCATCGATGACTACTTTTTGTTTTCTATTCCAAAGGAAAGCGCGAACCCAGTTAATGACTTTAACATTAACGCCAAGATTTCCCAATTTTAATAACAACTTACGGTGGGGAACCTTGTCAAAAGCTTTTCTAAAATCAAGGAACACTGCATCGACCTGCTTATTATTTTCGCCGCATGATAAAACATCATTCACAAACAGACCGAGTTGGGTGTCACAGGATCTACCTTTTCTGAAGCCATGTTGACAGCTGACTAAGAGCGATCTACTCTCAAGATAACGCATTGTGTTGCTAACAATAATGTGCTCCAAAATCTTACATGATAATGATGTTAGAGAAATCGGCCTATAATTTTCGGGGTTTTCTTTGTCACCTCCCTTATGAATGGGTGTGACGTGTGCTAGTTTCCAATCATCAGGAACCTCACAGAGGGTAAGAGATTTCTCGAAAACTATCCGAAGGAAGGGAGCTATATCTTCTGCTAGTTCTTTTAATACACGCGCGGGAATTCCTTCTGGTCCAGGATTTTTGTTGGGCTTTATCGCACTCAGTTGCTTCGCTATTCCTGCCTCAGAGATTTTAATATTATCCATCCGAGTACATCCATCGGGAATAAGATTATCTTTAAGTATATTTCCACCTGCCGTGAACGCCTTCGCGAAGTAAACGTTTAGTAGATTAGCTTTATCCTCCCCATCGTGAAGGATGTCTCCGGAATCACATCGCAGGGAGGGTATTGAAGGACCCACTCCCTTGACTTCTCTTACATAGGACCAGAACGCTTTTGGATCCTCCTTCAATTTTGTATTTAATACCTCATTCCGGAAGGTGTTAAATGCGTTACGCATGGTTTTTCTCGCTAGTACGCGGGCACTGTTATACTCATGGACTATAGCTGTGCGATACTCATCGGAAGCGGTGGTAGGTATGTTTTTCAATTTTGCGTGGCTACGCCTCTGCCGTCTTAAGGCAATCCTGACTTCCTTATTAAACCAACGAGGTTCTTTCTTATCAGATTTTAACTTACTGGGGATAAATCTATTGATACCTCTTCCTTGTATATTCTTAAATAATAACCATGATGGCTCCATACCTAATCGTTCTGTCTTTTCACGATAACTGACAAAGGTACTTTTGAGATGTAAGCTGAAACTTTTAAAGTCGGCCTTGGCGAAAGCGTATACATTCCGAAGAGGCTTAGGATGTCTTTTGAGCTTTAATTCGCACTCCGCATACACAGCTCGATGGTCGCTAAGTCCCTCCTCTGTGGATACCTTAGTTATCCTATGCGGGATGTTAGAAGCAAGCAAGTCGAGAACATTGCCCGAACGCGTGGCTTTTTGTACCATCTGGATTAAGGAATATTCATGAAACGTGTCAATTAAGGCTTCACACGATTCGCGTTCTTTACCTCCCGTAACGAAACATAGGTTTTCCCAATCGATTGACGGTAAGTTAAAATCGCCTCCAATTATCACGTAACCGTCGTTCATAATAGATCTAAGCTCGGCTAATTGCCTCTCTAAACTTAAAATATAATCAACTTTGGCATTAGGTGGTCTGTAAAATGAGCATAAATATATCTTTTTCGAATTATCCTTACCTAGGCGGCACCACACGCTCTCGGTCGTTTCATCGATAATAGGGATCTGACAACTATCGTACTTTTCACTTATTGCCAAAAATACTCCGCCACCTATTCTATTGGCGCGGTCTTTTCTGTATACTCTATAGCTTTTCGGAAAAATTTCTTGGCTAGCGATATCTTCAGTGAGCCAACTTTCCGTACCTATAACTACATCCGCATGCAACGTGCGAATTACGTGTTGAACGAATTACGCCCTTCGGTCCCTCCAGCTCTTGCGCCGCTGAGGCAACAAAATAAAAGTTTTCTGAGCTTAGACCTATGCGGGTAACACAGAATAAATTCAAAATTATGTATGCGAGTTATAAAAATACTATCATGTTACGTTCATTACGAATAATCTGTCGCCACCTGCCTCCCTCCCTCTCCCTCCGCCCCGATCTACACCTTCATGATACACTACAAGTCAAGTCACCTTTTTGGTAGATGGCAGGAGGTGCAATGCGCCAAATTTTCCTTTTCCTATTATATTCTCCTATCATCCGAGAGAAAAGCGATCCTTTATATCGCTCTGTCCTACAATCAATCTCGTGATTATCCTTGCTTTCCTGCCTTTCGAGATACGACGGGTTTCTTATAGCATCGACCATCTCATTCTCTAATCCCTCCAACATATGTTTTTCCAGCAGTCGACATTCCTCTAACGAAGCAAATTTCAGATTTTCTATGTTACGCTTTGCTTGTAATCGTAATTTCTCTTTACGACTTTTGATGCTCTACGCCGCACCGATAATTCAGTTTCCCGTGTGAGCCACAAATATCGCAAATTTCGCTCCTAAAAATCTAAGGCACAAAAGTAAAGTGACCAATCTTGTTGATTTACACCGATTAGGCGGTGCTGAGATGATTTTTTTCCTACACTGATTTACGAGTACAGTAATACCTCGATGACAAAAAATGGGTTAATGCAATATGTTAGTTTACAAGATCGGAATTTCAGTCTCCCCTGGAAATAAACCTCTATGTTGCTTATTATAACGAACTGATTATTATAAATGATGAAAATTTAAGTCTCTTGAAGGTTGTTATTACCACTTCCGCAGCTATTTAGGTCGTTTTAAGTGCCCAGAGCACGACTGCACATTAATTATTGAATAGTCGTAAGTAATAATATCTAATTTACTAGCTTGTAAAGCTGATTTTCCACTTTTTTGCAAAAAGTCTGCAGTGATTTTTTTATTTATCCAGACACTTTACAAATATTTTCCTTTTTAAGAACTAAAAATGCCTCTTGTATATACCAAATTGGTAATCGATTGATAACATTAGCCAAAGGCGCCCAGCATTTTGATCACCGTACTCGCGACGGCTTACCTAGTTATCAAGTAGTAAATCAATCTGAACAAGAATTCCAAGGTGGAAGGGGGTAGGAGAGGCAAAAAGTGAGGATTTTTAAGGAAACACAGGAGGTGGGGAAGAGGTGTTGCGCGGAAGAAGGTGTGCGAGAGGGGTGGAGAGAGGGGTGCGGAGAGGGGGGGAGGGGAAGAGGGGTAGGGAGAGAGGTGGGGAGAGGGGTGGAGAGAGCGGCGGGGAGAGGGGTGGGGAGAGGGTTTGGACGAGAGGGGATAGAAGTGTGCGCAAATGCGTACGTGATTCACGTGATTGAATGAAACCGTGGAAAGCAGCGTATAAATGAATCAAGCGATTGTGACAGGTGGATTAGGTCTCAATTGTTACTTTGTTGTTATTATTGCGAGGGGATTGGAGCAACCGATTGACGAAAACATTTTCACGTGTACTTCTGTAACATATTTATATGCCCCATCGCATTGAAGCGGAATTCCTAAGGCGGATGGAATTCGTGCTGATGGGAATGTATAAGATAAAGGATACAAAATAAAAACGCCTGTGGAAAAGTAATTTGTACTTGAGCGATAAATGTAATTCGGAAAAATTGTTGGGTGAAATTTTTTGTTATTAATTTTTCTTAACGCCCTCCTCTTTTCCCACCTCTCTCTCTCTCTCTCTCTCTCTCTCTCTCTCTCTCACACACACACACATATTATCTCGAATCCTCTTTTTTTCTATGCTTTGATTGCATGAGAACCTCTTTATTGAATTTTTGTAAAAGCGTATGAATTCTCTTAAAAATCCAGACAAATTTATCGGGATAATTTGGAGAAAACTGCGTTTAGTATTTCTCCTGATGACTGTTCTTAGTTGATCAAATTTCAAAGAATTCTTCTCCTTTGTCTTTGTATCTTATCCCTCCTCTCCTCTTCTCACCTCCTCACCTCTCTTTATCTCTCCATTCGTTGCCTTTTCTCTTCATGCATTAAATTAGCTATGATTATGAATAGTACATTATATGCGTTGATGAGGTGAATTATCTGGAGTTTTGACTCCTTTAGTCCAAGGCCTTAATCTAAAGATGAGGTTACGATTATAAATCGGATAAATATACAGTAGCGGGACTTACTCATGTTAGTAACTAACAGCTGTTTTGTGTCCATTTTCTTCTGGTTGTGCTTGATTACTATCATTGGTGGTTTTCACGAATTGACATCCGAGAATTTTTACAAACATTCAAAATACTCGATTTCTGTAAGCGCCGGTCGTTTGCAAATTCAACATCCAATACGGAAATTCCGAAGGAAATATTTACAGACTGAAAGAGAGAGACTGATACTTTCGTAAAGGAATTTCAGCAGTTTTTCAAAGTTATATTTGCAGATGCATTTTTATTTGAATTGGCAAATTACGAAGTTGAAAACAAACCACCGTTTTTCGTGTTATGTTCTAAGGTCATGGGATAGCCGTGGCTCTTTTTGACTCAACGAGAAGAGGTTCAAAAATGTGTGTTATGGACTACTGAAACAGAAAGAGGAAAAAACACCATTTGTTAATATCTTATGCGAGTAAGCGAGAATAAACCTTACATTACTGCTACCAAAAGCGGTTAACAAGTTACAAAATCTTTTTAAACGCACTCAAATTTCACGGTACAAAAAATATCTTGATAATTTGAAGGATTTGTGATATGTTATCATTTTAAAATTTCAAAACATATTGAAGAAAACACGTAATAATCAATACGGGAAATTTCGAGTGGATCATATTCAGCGAAATTGAGAAAATCGTGAAAATTTTGGGTTTTCGGATAAGCAACCTACTAAGCATATTCTCCTACTTTTTTGTCATTTACCGACTTAGTTCCAAAAAGCGAGATTCATTCTATATTTAAAGCAGAATACCTTTATCCGTTTTAACATCACAGTCCACTTAAATTTCAATCGATTTTCTGCTGCCAATCTATAGTTCAATAAAATACTAAAGTTTTTCAGCAATATAGAAATTTATTATAAGTTTTTAAACGGTTTTTATTAACGACATGTTTCTTTCGCTTTCTAAAAATATAAGATTTTCGATACAATTTTATCATATTCAAAAAATGAAATTGGCTACTCTTAAACGTTATCGCGGTCAACCTTTAATCTCTAAATGATCAATCAGCAGGTCGCGGCCCACCCGTTGAGAATCACCAATCCAAAGTCTACGAAATCTTTACCGTGGCAAATTAGGCTTATATACAGCAAGTGATATCCATATTCCACAATCTCAAGCTCACTGTTTACGTATAGCTCTCTTTCGACAGCGTTCGATAAACCGTTTTTGTTTGAGTTCCCGCGTGGTAGTGTTCTTCAAGGCTCCGTTCCTTTGAGTCACCAGAAAGCATTTCAGTCGCCCTTCGTCACGGCGAAAGTATTTTGCCTTTCACGGGCAAGTGCTTAGAACGGGGGAACTCCTAACGTAAGAAGAAAACACTCTCCACACTTTCTTTAATTAAATTTCGACCTCCCGAAGCGCTGCACACCGCAGCCATAGGAAAACGGCGAGGCGGAAGCATCGTTCGAAACTGTTCCTCGAAAAAGCAAAGAGCCCGTCCTCGGGAGAAAATGTCAGTCCAGAGATCACACCGTGTAATGTGCAGCAGACAGGCGCACCCGCAGCTGGCCTTGGCTTTACTTCCTCACCCGCTCATATCGCTCGCACCATCAACCGTCCTCCCCCCATTAAATGGCCACGCCCCTTCATCCTTTCTCATTCAATCCTCCTTTCACTTTCTCTCTCTCTCATCCTTCACTTATCTCTCCCTTTTCCTCTCTCTTTCATTACGTTACTCTCTCACTTTCTCCTCATCCCTTCTTCTCATCCAGTTTCTCAGTCAACCGTTACTTCTTCCCCGAGTCATCCTTATCACTTTCTCTTTCTTTTCTCCAAATTCTGTCATCCTTCTCTCTTCTTTAACCTTTCCGTCATGCATCCTCTCATTCCTTCTTGCCTTTCTTCTATTATTGCCCCCTCTCTCTCTCTCTCTTACTTCCACCTCTCTTTTTCTCTCCTTCACATTATATTATTTCGCTTTGAATCATTATTCACCCCCACCAGGGGCATCAAGAGCACAAAGGAGCGTGTTTTATCGTTTTGTATATCATATCGCATGCATTTTACTTCCTCTTACGACGTCCCTGTGTTGACCAGCAATCCGGAAGTTTCTTAGGTCCGCTCACCAAACACAAATTGCAAGAGAAGCAGGGAGACCGCAAATTTTATTGCACAGCATTAACCAGTCTTAAGGTCAAAATCTTGTAGCGCTGGAAAAATCCCATTGTGTTAATGGCGTCAGTAACATAGGCGAAAGACGGCCGCGCGAAAGGCATATTTTTGTAATGCTCAAGATGTGTTGTGAGAAGATAGCTCCTTCCGTTCTGTCTCCTCTCCCCTTCATCCCCGCCCCCTATCCTTATAAATACTTCGTACACATCAAATTGCATTGCTTCCTCGTTTTTTATACATCCCGTCCGTCGCTCGCTCCCGCCCTTGGCAGAAAACGGCTCCCTGGATGCTGACGGATAAAGAGCGTCCTTCCGGTGCTTTTAATCTCGTTTGGAAAAGTCGAATCTGGATTATATGCACGAAGGCCGACGGTAGAGGTCAATCTCATGAGAGTTGCGTTTTTAAGCGAAAGGTAATGTGTCCTACAATGCGGTTTAATACAGTCTTCGGGCGCCCAAAATCACCTTTAATTATTCGATGATTTGCTAAAAAAGACACTCGTGCCAAGGATGGCGACTCCGAGTGAAGCATTTATCGCTTATTATTTTGTAAAGCATTTATCGCTTATTATTTTGTGATAAATAGGAAAACTGTGACTAAAGAATGATGAATTAAAAACAACTTCGACTAAAATTACCGATATAAATTTATCGCACTATAAGTTCCAATAAAATCTGTGCCGCGGTTTCAACTAATTAGCGGCATTTGGCAAACATGCGCTTATATGAAAACCTGTTTCTTAGAAACAGCATTCCTATTTACCATTGGCAATTCGCAGTAGTGAGACGCCTGACCTTTAAGTACGATATTAGAGGCTAAGTAAATTTCTTCAAACTTCCCGTAAAGTTATTTCAATTCTTTCTGTCATCTGAAAAAGGAAGATTTTACTACTACTAGCTTTTATCTACTTCATTTATTAATAAATCAACATATCTTCAAAGATAATATTGATTTATCAACAGTTTGGGTAGAGGGGTGTTTAACATGTCTAGCTATAGGTATATACTTGTATCTCGTTAAATGGCATCCGTCAAACAACAATTAATTGCCATATTTTTCTCTCCCTAGTTTTTATATGATCGTCAAGGTATCGATTAAAAAATTTATTCGGATGGAGGACAACATTCATCACAATAAAGTCCGCAAGACCACATAATTACGACTTATGATTTCGGAGATAAAAATTTGGGAGAAAATCTCAAGCATAATATCGCAAATTTTGTTTACAGCGATCGCTACGACAATTCTATCGGCAAAAAAATTAACACGACATATTTCTCTATCATGCTCTTATATTAGGGGTGGGCAAACTTTTTACGTGGCCGGGTCGCATTAACAGTTGCAGCTTTCTTAGGCAGATGAAATTCTTTCGGAGGGCCATGTTGTGTTCACATCAGAAGTTATTTGAGATAATGTGAGGGATCCTGTTGTGAAATAAATAATAAATATTATGTTATCCCCATAACATCACTTGAAATGGCCCGCGGGCCTTAGTTTTCCCACTTGTCTTATATGATGTGTGAGGTATAAATTAAAAAAATATTCAAATAGAGGACAACATTTAACACAATAAGGCCATGGGCACGAGCGGCCCTAGGAATTTTGGCGCCCCGGGCAAGATAACACTCCAGCGCCTCCCTCCGTTAATGTTTGTCGAGATATTTACAAAGTACATCTTAATCTATTCATCGCTCTGCAAAAATTATTGATATTGAAAAATTAAAAGGAATGCCAGTTTATCGATATAAGTTGGTATCCAATATGTATTCACTCACAAGTAACGCATATATAAATGATTGGGAAGGCGCCCCCAAAACTTTGGTGCCCCGGGCAGCCGCCCGGCTCGCCCGTAGCTCGCACCGGCCTTGGCCATGGGGTTAGATAATGACGAGTTATACTTTCGGAGATAAAAATTAAAGAACCATTAGATATCGTTTTATATACATTAGCATTACGAAGAGCACCAAGGGGGCCAACTGTTTAACGTCCCTTCCGAAGAACAGAGCGCTGACTTGCGCGTACTCCTCAAATCACGCAAGTAGGGTATGGTACGATCCCAGGTGGAAAAATCTGACCGCTGCATGGAAGGCCAACACTCGAACAACTCCGCCACCGCCATCCCTAAGCGATTCACTGTATGCTGAAATTAGCAACAATGCGATTTTCCCTGACGGCGAAAGATTAACCCGAAAAATACGCGGAATTTTCGTGTTCAAAACGAATTTGTAGAGCGATTCGAGGTGTATTTTAAAATTGACGGTAGGAAACTAAATTTAAATTCTTTTACGTGTTGTTTGGTCCAAATCCTATATTCGTATGTTGATTTTTAGTAATTTTAAAACGTGATTGAATGTTATGCGATTTAGCGTCATAGACAGCGTTATACATGATGATCGTCATCATTATGATGATCACTGTTACGTTTTTATGTTATGTGAAGATATAGATAGTTGTTTGTTCACATTGATTAGTAAATTATTTTAATTTATCGAAAATATTTGTCAAATAAAGGCACCATGATAAACGACAGTTTTGGTTAATGTTATTGGATAATCAGGCAGAGTAAACCTTATATTTGCAGGGTTATTGACTCTAGAGGCAGCCACATAAAGTTGCCCACGTGTAAACACAGGTTTCTTTAGTTTAATATAGGGAATATTTTCACTTAATATATAGGTCGTTTTCCATAAAATCCAGTTTATTATACGTAAATTCGCTAATTCCGCAATAATATGCTAGTCAGGGCGCTACAACCCTTGTGGCCGCTGCTGTGCAAAATAAAATTCGCCGCCCCTCTCCCACTCCACAAGATAGTGTTATATACTGTAGAAAGTGTAGGAGATTGAAAGTCGATGTACAATACATCGCACAAACGTTCTCATACACATAGGCATCTGGATGGTTTTCACTCTTGATTTTTAAAACTATGAATTATCTCCTACTACTTTTAGAAATTAGGCAACATTTTATTTTACCTTTCATCTTGTTATTTGAAGTAATCTACCTTTCTTGAAATAAAGTAGAGATATTTTCCATGATGCCTCTGTGAGGACGCTTAGTGTTGAAGGCTTACAGCTCTGCTAGCCCCTTCTCTCCGTAAAATACCCCAACTCAAAAATGGAAACCCATGTAGGCCTGATAGTTTAGTTACTTAGAGTACCTATCCGGCAAATGGGAGACCCGGGTTCGATTCCCGGTCAAGTACAAGTTTTTTCCCTACTCAAATGTCAAAATTTACAGTGCAGTGTTCTATGATAACTGATTTGCGTCTCGTAAAAATATCTTGAAGCTCGCGTCCATGTTGTTTTGGATATAACTGAGTTATTCGGAGTAGGATACAGTTATTACACTGAACAAATTCATTTGTTGCCGCATTTTAGCAGATTTTCGAAATGTTCACATCTTTATCTATATGATAGAGAGCAAGTCACATTTTTGGTGAATGGCAGGGGGTGCAGTGCACCAAGAGTCCATAGTTTTCCTACGTTATCTTTTCCTATTAAATTCTCATATCGTCCTAGGGAAAACGACCCTTCATATCGCTCCGTTCTACAATCGATCTCTCGAAAATTATCCTCGCTGTCCTACCTTCCGAGATATGCATTTGTCGGGCTTCTGATAAAACCTACTACCTCGTTTGCAAGTCCCACCGAGATAAATTTTACCAGCAGTTTAAATCTAGCCTGTAGCCTACGTTCTTTTAACTATGTCCATTTCAGATTTTCTTTTAACGATGTTACGCTTTGTTTACTAACGCAATTCCTCTGTACATATCCAGTTGCCCTGCGCTGAACCTTTTCTATCTCGTTAGTGAGTCCCCACACAGCTAAAGTATATTCGACCTGCGGTCAAACCAAGGATAAATAACATAATTCTTTCACTTTTTCGGAGCTATTTTGAACTATTCTCCCTATAAAGGCCAGCTTTTTGATAGCGGCACCTATCAATCGGCAAATGTGAGTGTCCCATGAAAGATCACGATGGATCGTGACTCCGAGATATTTAATCGAGTCTGAAACTGGAATCTCTACTCCGTCCAACGAATAATTAACATCAAACGAGATACTCTTGGTTCTTCAGAAATTGATGACGCAGCTTTTCTTTTGGTTGATCTCTAACTGCCATTCCTTACACCATGCAGAAATAGCTTCTAGGTCATTTTGGAGGTACTGATGGTCTTCTGAAATGCTTATTTCTCTATAGATGACGGTGTTGCCCGCAAAAAGCATAATTTTACATCTGACTATTGAGCTGATACCGTTTATATAAATTATAAATAATAACGGAACAATTGCACTACCGTGCGGAACGCTAGAGACAACCTCCACTAAGTTCGAGGATTTCCCATCTATAACAACCTTCTGCTTCCTATGATTTAAAAATTCACGGATCCACCTAACAGTTTTGGAATTGACGTCTAAAGTTTCTAATTTCGTTATTATCTTCCTGTGAGGTACCTTATGGAAGGGTTTCCTAAAATTTAAGACGACGATGTCATCGACCTGCGTATTATTTTCTTCGCTTCTCAGTATACAATACACAAAGAAACCGAGCTGAGTATCGCAAGATCTACCTTTCCTGAAGCCGTGTTTACAATCATCTAACCAGTGGGGCTTTTCAGGTGAAGTTAGTGAAGTGCCACTTCACCTATAATTTATGAATGTTTTTCAGCTGATAGATACAATTCGATTACTTGGAAATATAAAATTTCAAGTCAAAATATTTCAATTTTGCCTTGAATTTTACCAGAAGTTCCATGCTCTCCTTCAAAATGTTATTTCACAAAATCGGACTATAAGCTATGTGAGTAGCCGCTATCCACGCCGATTGCCGCTATTTGAGCTGCGCGCTCAGCGGCCTCCCAGTTGCGGCGCAGTAGTGAAGTCGAGACACGTATTCGGCTCCTAGGCTGCACCGTTGACGTTGTTTACCATGGTAACGATGGACGCACCGACTGCCTAACGTTGACCTTGGTTGGCTAGAGTGCAGCTCTTCTCACTCACGCGCTTTCCAGCTTCACTCGCCGAGTTGGGACAAGTCTGTGTAATTTCGCTGGCCGTGGACGTTGAGCGTCCGTTATTTCAGTAAACCCTGAGAGTGTACGTGCTATTGTGAAGTGCATTCAAAACGACGCTTCAATGCCAAGAGGAGATCAAAAGGTTTTTATTCCTCAGTGTTAAATAGTTAAGTAAATGTAAATCCTTCCAATGACGCAGTGTGTGTACTAATAGAAACGTCCTTGTCGCGATGGAGGGAGGACGATAAAAAAGATCTTTTACTTCTTGGGAGACCTACACTTCTAATCAGCGTGAGTGTAAAAAGGAGATTAAATGTTTTGGAACATCATACAACAAACATTTGAAAAGTTCTTGGTACAATGAAAATCCATGGTTATGCGGAAGTCATTACTTGCAAAAACTATTTTGTTGGCCTTGCCTGCTTGTTGGAGTCAAGAAGCACTTTTGGAACAAAGTAGAATTTTGTGACTTTTTGAACATTAATCGTGCTCTTCACAAGCATTCAGATTCATCTGAATACCTTAAGTGCATGTTACAGTTTAAGAATCTTGAAAAGAATAGGACTACAGTTGTTGACCCCCTGAAGGAAAATTCTCGGCTCTATTTCGCTCAATACAATGAAAATGTTTGATTAAACAGGCTCTTCATGCACACGGTCATTGACGCAGTCTTGTATCTAAGCAAACAAGAACTTGCATTCTGCGGACATGACGAAGGAACTTCTTCTCTGAACCGAGGAAATTTCAAAGAACTTTTATCCTTGTTGATTTCAAGAAGTGGTTTAGAAATTCAAAGTCACTTTAAAAATATTAGTGGTGTATTCACTGGAGAGTATAAGACGAATTAATTGAACGTATTTCAGACTACATTTAAGAGTATGTTAAAATGAAAGTAGTATTGCGGACTTCTTTTCTGTCCAGATAGACGATACTACCGGCATTACTCAAAAAATCACAATGTTCAATTATATTGAGATTAATTAATTCAGATGCTGAATTGATAGAATTTTCTTAGGATTTCATAATGTCAGTTCTGACTGAACATCACAAACTCTATTCAATTCAGTAGACACAGTTTTAGGGCAGTGTGATTACAGAAGCAAACTCTTTGGCAATGTGTTACGATGGCGCCAGCGTGATGTCTGGGTATTTGAATGGACTTCAAAAGAAAGTAAAAGAAGAGGCTCCCCAAGCTGTCTTTCTCCACTACTTAGCGCACCGTCTGAACCTTGTATTGCAACTTACGCATTGGATACAGTTATTGGAAGACATATACCAACAGTGACAGATACCCGCTGGTCTTCAAATTCAAAACTTCTCAGTGTGATTGTCGAGGAGTGGGATGGATTAAAAACTGTTTTCGAAAATATTCTGGCGGACATCGAGTCAGGAGAGACAGCCGCTCCTCTATCGAGAGGGTTGCTGAATGAAATGCAAGATTTTGACTTTGAATTCTTAGCTCTAGTTTTTAATGGCATTTTCCAAGTAACTAGTGTTTCATTTGATGTTATGCAAAAGAAATTTGATTTGTAAGTGTAATTTCAGTGTAAAAATTGGATGTATTAAGTGATTTTCTGAACTCAGGAACGTATCGTAATGTTTTTCATGTATGGTTATGTGAATTTACGTCTCGTTTTACGAAATTTCGCTTACGAGCGACTTTTTCGGAAGGGATTGAGCTCGTATAGCGAGGGATGGATGTATTTGGCCCTGCGATAAATACCTATTTTTTATCCCTGACCTATGTATGAACTTCACCTACTTTTCTGAGCACGAGCCGCCTCTGCATCTAACAATGAATTACTACCAAGAAATCGCATTATGTTGCTAACCAGTATTTGCTCGAGAATATTACACGTTACCTAAGTTAAGGAAATCGGCCTGTAATTTTCTGGGTTCTCCTTGTCGCCGCCCTTATGAATTGGGGTAACGTGCGCTAACCTCCAGTCGCTTGGGAGCTCTGCGCGGGAAATGGATTTCTCGAAGGTTATCCGAAGAAAAGGTGCTATTTCTTCAGCTAATTCTTTTAAAACGCGAACAGGAATTTCTTCGGGGCCAGTGGCTTTGTTATGCCTGATGGAACTTAATTGCTTTGCTATTCCCACCTCAGAAAATACTATATCGTCCATCAGGTCCCCCCTTATTGTCGGGTGCATAATGTACGCAATTGTCGCTGACGGCTGTAAATGCTTTTACAAAATGACCGTTTAACAGGTTGGCTTTCTCTACACTATCATGAATAACGGCACCCGGGTCATGACGCGGGGAAGGTATGGTTGGGCCTCTACCTTGCACCTCTCTCACATATGACCAAAACGCTTTAGGGTCCTCCTTCAAATAATTATTTAATACCTTATTCTGGAGGTTAGTATAAGCCTCGCGCATAGTATTTCTCGCTTTAGCGCGGGATTCCTTATATGTCTGACCTTCAGTTTCTCTATATCGGATGATGTAGACGCCATATTTTTATTTTCGCGTGGCTTATTCTCTGACTCCTAACTTGCTTATTGCACCAATGTGGCTCTTTATTGTCGACCTTCAATTTAATTGGAATGTACTTGAATCCTTGAAAAGTGTCCATGACGACTCAGCACCTGATCGTTCGGTCATATCACGGTAGCCAGGTAGTATTTCTCGTAGGCGCGACCTGAAGCTTGAAAAGTTTGCCTTAGCAAATATATAAAACATTCTTTGAGGCTTAGGGTGCCTATCGATTTTCAACTTACACTCTGCATATACGGCCAGATGATCACTTATCCCATCTTCAATGGTGGCTTTGTTTATTCTTTCTAGGACGTTAGTTGCTAATAAATCTAATATGTTTCCCGATCGCGTTGGCTTCCTGAATTGAAGAAGAGAGTTCTCGCAGAATGTTTCGATTAATGCCTCAGAGGATTCGGGTTTTTTACCTGTAGATTCGAAACATAGGTTTTCCCGATCAATTGAGGGTAAGGTAACGTCACCACCGACTATAACGACTCCATCTTGATTTGTCAGTCTAAGCTTTGATTGTAGTTTCTCGAGATTTAAAATACAATCTACACCAGCTTTAGGTGACCTGTAAAACGAGCATAAGAACACCTTTTTGGAGCCATCTTTACCTATGCGGAACCAAACACTCTCGATACCCTCGTCACTTATCGGAATCTCACTGCTATCGTACTTATCTCTAACCGCTATGAAAACTCCCCCGCCCGTTCTATTAGCGCGATCTTTTCTATAGACACGATAGTCTCTAGGAAATATCTCCTGACTCTGAATTTCATCCGTTAACCGTTAACCGTTTCTGTGCCTATCACGACGTCGGTTTGCAGACTGCGAATAATATGCTCGAACTCAGCAACTATTCTACGGATGCTGCGACAGTTCAGTACGACGACGTTTAATTTCTCACTATCACTTCGCATATTCATCTCACCCTTGACTTTCTCTTCCACTCTAATACTACATGCGCTCCCATCACAATCACGCCCACGGCTGTTTGGCATCCCATCAAAATTGGAATTTCATCTACATCTACATTATACCCTGCAAGTCACATTTTCGGTGGATGGCAGGGGGTGCAGTGCACCTAGGGTCCATAGTTTTCCTACGTCATCTTTTTCTATTATGGTCTCTTATCGTCCTAGGGAAAAACGATCCTCTATATCGCTCCGTTCTACAATCAATCTCGCGAATCTTATCATCACTGTCCTGCCTTCCGAAATACGTCGGGCTTCTGATAAGTCCTACTACCTCATTCGCTAGTCCCTCCGCCATAAATTTTTCCAGCAGTTTAATTCTAGCCTGCAGCCTACGTTCCTCTAACGATGTCCATTTCAGATTTTCTATTAATGATGTTACGCTTTGTTTACTATCGTAATTCCTCTTTACAAATCTAGCTGCCCCTCGCTGAACCCTTTCTATCTCGTTAGTGAGTCCCTTTTCCTAAGGATCCCACACAGCTGAAGCATATTCGACCTGCGGTCGAACCAAGGATAAATAGCATAATTCTTTCACTTTTTCGGAGCTATTTCGAACTATTCTCCCTATAAAGGCCAGCTTTTTGTTAGCGGCACCTATCAATCGGCGAATGTGGGTGTCCCACGAGAGATCACGATGGATCGTGACTCCTAGGTATTTAATCGAGTCTGAAACTGGAATATCTACTCCGTCCAACGAATAATTATTATTCAACGAGATACTCTTGGTTCTCCAGAAGTTGATGACGCAGCTTTTCTTTTGGTTTATCTCTAACTGCCATTCCTTACACCAGAAATAGCTTCTAGGTCATTTTGGAGATACTGGTGGTCTTCCGGATTGCTTATTTCTCTATAGATGACGGTGTCGTCCGCGAAAAGCCTAATTTTACTTCTGACTACTGAGCTGATATCGTTTATATAAATTAGAAATAATAACGGACCAATTACACTACCCTGTGGAACGCCAGAGACAACCTCCACTAAGTTCGAAGATTTCCCATCTATAACAACCATCTGCTTCCTATGATTTAAAAACTCACGGATCCAACTAACGATTTTAGAATTTACGCCTAAGGTTTCTAATTTCGTTATTAACTTCCTGTGAGGTACCTTATCAAAGGCTTTCCTAAAATCTAAGAAGATGGCATCGACCTGCGTATTCTTTTCTCCGCTTCTCAGTAAACAATTAACAAAAAGACCGAGCTGAGTATCACATGACCTGCCTTTCCTGAAGCCGTGTTGACAATCATCTAACAATAAATTACTATCAAGAAATCGCATTATGTTGCTAACGAGTATATGTTCGAGAATCTTACACGATATCGAAGTTAAAGAAATCGGCCTGTAATTTTCTGGGTTCTCCTTGTCTCCGCCCTTATGAATTGGGGTAACGTGCGCTAACCTCCAGTCGCTAGGGACCTCTGCGCGAGAAATGGATTTCTCGAAGATAATCAGAAGAAAAGGTGCTATTTCTTCTGCTAATTCTTTTAAAACGCGAGCAGGAATTTCTTCGGGGCCAGTGGCTTTGTTATGTCTGATGGAACTTAATTGCTTTGCTATTCCCACCTCAGAAAATACTATATCGTCCATCAGCCCTCCCCCCCCTTATTGCGGGTGCAACATGTACGCAATGGTCGCTGACGGCTGTGAATGCTTTTACAAAATGACCGTTTAACAGGTTGGCTTACTCTACGCTATCATGAATAACGTCACCCGAGTCATTACGCAGGGAAGGTATTGTAGGGCCTCTACCTTGGACCTCTCTCACATAGGACCAAAACGCTTTAGAGTCCTCCTTCAAATAATTATTTAATACCTTATTCCGGAAGTTAGTAAAAGCCTCGCGCATAGTAGTTCTCGCTTTAGCGCGGGATTCCTTATACGTCTTAACTTTAGTTGCTCTATATTCATCGGATGATGTAGACGGCATATTTTTTATTATCGCGTGGCATATTCTCTGACGCCTAAGCGCACTCCTAACTTGCTTATTGTACCAACGTGGCTCTTTATTGTCGACCTTCGATTTAATTGGAATGTACTTATCGATACTCTCTAGCATTATATCCTTGAATAGTTTCCATGACGACTCAGCACCTGATCGTTCGGTCATATCACGGAAGCCAGGTAGTATTTCTCGTAGGCGCGACCTGAAGCTTGAAAAGTTTGCCCTAGCAAATATATAAAACTTTCTTTGAGGCTTGGGGTGCCTCACAGGATTCGCGTTCTTTAACTCTAGATTCGAAACATAGATTTTCCCAATCAATTGAGTGTAAGTTAAAGTCACCACCGACTATAACGATACCATCTTGATTTATCAGTCTAAGCTTTGATAATTGTTTCTCGAGACTTAAAATACAATCTACACCAGCGTTAGGTGTCCTGTACAACGAGCATATGAACACCTTTTTGGAGCCATCTTTACCTATGCGGCACCAAACACTCTCGATATCCTCGTCACTTATCGGAATCTCACTGCTATCGTACTTATCGCTAACCGCTATGAAAACTCCCCCGCCCGTTCTATTAGCGCGATCTTTTCTATAGACACGATAGTCTCTAGGAAATATCTCCTGACTCTGAATTTCATCCGTTAACCAACTTTCTGTGCCTATCACGACGTCGGCATGCAGGCTGCGAATAACATGCTCGAACTCAGCAATTTTCCTACGGATGCTGCGACAGTTCAGTACGACGACGTTTAATTTCTCACTATCACTTCGCATGCTAATCTCACCCTTGACTTTCTCTTCCACTCTAAAACTACATGCGCTCCCACCACAATCACTCCCACGACTGTATGGCGTCGCATCAAAATTGGAATTGCAACCCGTCGCGCCCTTAACGGAACATCTACATCTACATCTACATCTACATATTACCCTGCAAGTCACCTTGACGGTGGATGGCAGGGGGTGCCGCGCACCAAGTTCCTAACTAATTATTATTCACTGTTATCTATTGTGGTCACGTATTGTCCTAGGGAAAAAGGACTCCTTATACCTCTCCGTCCTACTATCTATTTCGCGAATCTTGTCCTCATTATCCCTCCGTCCGATATACGTTGGTTGTCGAATAATATCCTTCATTTCATTTACGAATATCTCCGACCTATATTTATCTAGAAGTTTAAGTCTCGCCTGTAATCTACGATCTTTCAACGATGGCCAACTCAACTCATCAATGAGTAACGTAACGCTCTGTTTTTTATCGTAATTCTTTTTCACGAATCTAGCTGCTCGCCGCTGTATTTTTTCTAAATCCTTTATGAGTCCCCTCTGATATGGATCCCAAACCGCTGCTGCGTATTCCATTTGAGGTCTAACCAACGATAAATAACAGGATTCTCTCACCTTTTCCGTGCTTTTCCTGACTATCCTACGCACAAAAGCCAACTTCTTATTTGCCGCACCTATCACTCGTCTTATGTGGGTGTCCCAAGACAGGTCACGATTCAAGGTTACCCCGAGGTATTTCACGGATTCCGAAACAGGAATGATCTCACCATCTATCGAGTAGGTAAACACGGACGATGGGCTTCTAGATTTCCAAAAGTTTAGAACGTTACTCTTTTTCTGATTGATTTCTAGCTGCCATTCCTTGCACCAAACAGATAACGCATCCAGATCATCCTGAAGCTGACGATGGTCGCTAGGACCACTAATTTCTCTATAGACTACGGTGTCATCCGCAAAAAGCCTGATATTACTTTTTACAACTGAGCTGATGTCGTTTATATAAAGCAAGAAAAGCATAGGTCCGATCACACTACCCTGCGGCACTCCAGAGAATACATCTGCCACACTCGAGGACTTACCATCGATGACTACTTTTTGTTTTCTATTCCAAAGGAAAGCGCGAACCCAGTTAATGACTTTAACATTAACGCCAAGATTTCCCAATTTGAATAACAACTTACGGTGGGGAACCTTGTCAAAAGCTTTTCTAAAATCAAGGAACACTGCATCGACCTGCTTATTATTTTCGCCGCATGATAAAACATCATTCACAAACAGACCGAGTTGGGTGTCACAGGATCTACCTTTTCTGAAGCCATGTTGACAGCTGACTAAGAGCGATCTACTCTCAAGATAACGCATTGTGTTGCTAACAATAATGTGCTCCAAAATCTTACATGATAATGATGTTAGAGAAATCGGCCTATAATTTTCGGGGTTTTCTTTGTCACCTCCCTTATGAATGGGTGTGACGTGTGCTAGTTTCCAATCATCAGGAACCTCACAGAGGGTAAGAGATTTCTCGAAAACTATCCGAAGGAAGGGAGCTATATCTTCTGCTAGTTCTTTTAATACACGCGCGGGAATTCCTTCTGGTCCAGGAACATTCTATCAATGACCTATCGCGAAATTGGTGCTGCATGTCACGCTCGGTGTATATTCTATCATTAGATAATCTTTCGGGATTCTTATTTTCTACAAATGCATCGAATATCCCCTGACCCAAAACTGACCTACACCCTGCCCTACTCTCTAGCCTAAAAAATCCCTACTGTGCTCGAGAATCCTACTCGCTACTCTCTGAGCCGATTCGGGCGTGTAGTGAACACCAGAGTGATCCAGTGGTGCCCTGCACGATTCGATATTCGGTCGTAGGTCGACGAAGTCCACTCCCAAGTCCCGACAGAAATTCCACAGCCTTCGGTTCAGACCTTCAACTCTACTCCAAACCTCAGAACCGCGGTCAATCCTAGGGACTATACTGCAGACAGTAAGCCGCACATCGGAACCCGACTCCTCTCGGACACGAGCAACCTCAGAGGCCAAGTCCTTAAAAGAACTTAAAATCTCCTCGGACCCGCGCTTCGAGGCGTCGTTAGTCCCAACATGGGCCACCACCCGCAGCCGAGAGCAACCTGTCGCCACTACCGCTTCTCTCACCGTGTTGGTCACTTGCGGCACCGTGCCTCCTGATATACATCTGGAGAAGACCCGCTCTTCAACACCCTCCCGGCGGGCACTGGATAACAGGGGTGCCATTACACGCCGAACGTTAGAGCTACCTAACACTAACAACCCTCCCTTCCCAACCGGACTCCCCTTGGGCCCGGCCTCCATCGAAGAGACGGGAGTGGGTACGGGCGCAATGGCCGTGGAGTCGTCCTCCGACAACACCTCGAACCTATTACTGACAGGAAGCGAGTCCGCCGAAGCATTCCCAACTCCCTGCCTCCGCAGCACCACCCCACGATCTCCCCGAGTGGACACCACTCTCCACTCATCGGATTTCCCAGCCCGAGGACCCACAGCCCGCGGTAAGGAGTCAGAGTCAGCCCCGATCACTCTACCGGCTGCCGCACCCAGGCGAACCCGGGCCACCAATTTGGCGCGGCGAGATTTCAGGGATGACCCCGCACCCCCCACACGAACCAAGGCTGCCTCGGACCTTTCCACCCTCTGAAGGAGGTCCGCAACCACTTTCGGTAAGCACTAATTGTATCAATTATTGAGATTTTCCACGAGATTTAATAATATATTAGATTTATTTGTTACTAATCTTCCTGAGCGTATGAATAGAGTATCTGATGCTGAGGGAATAATCGATCACAAGGCAGTGTACGTGGAATTTCAGTTAATTATTGAGAAACAGGTTAAGGCCAAAAGAAAACTTTATGTATTCGCCAAAGCCGATTTCACAAGATTTAGGTCTTTTCTGCGAAATAAATATACTAATTTCAGCAATTTAACCGATAGTGCAGATAGTGCAGATAGTGCGAACCCGGGCCGCCAATTTGGCGCGGCGAGCTTTCAGGGATGACCCCGCACCCCCCACACGAACCAAGGCTGCCTCAGACCTTTCCACCCTCTGAAGGAGGTCCGCAACCACCCTCTCCAGCTCCGTGATTCGAGCCCTCATGGCCTCGCAACCAGCGGCGCACAAGAAGGAGGAAACGGGAGTCCTCGGTGAAGCCATCCTAAACTTACCTAATTTATATACTAACGCAAAAGAGTTACAATATAAAAACAAAAGCTGAAATGGGATAAGGCTAAAGAATTTGGTCTGTTTTAAAGCGGGGACGCTCTTCGTGTAGCGTACGAGAAAGGGTCAAGCGCAGGTATAAAGTGAAAGGCGTAAACAACACAAACAAGGTTAGATCACGCACAGGAGATGATAGTACACAACAACGAAAAATATAAATTCTATGGAGCGTAAAACTAAAACAACCTTACAAATGTAACGAGAATATGCTAATACACTATAACTACTATGATATAAATATTATTTTGTAAAAGGGAGAATGAAATTTCTAACAAGAAACTACGAGGCTTAAAAGTTAACTATTACGGTAGAGAAAAATAAAAACTATAACGTGGATGTTATAACAAAACTAATTACATAACTTAAACGAATGTTAAATAAAATTACCGAAGGATAACAATAGAATAAAGTAAATTGTTAGTTCTACTTAACACTACAGCTACTCTAATGCTACAGCTACTCTAGTCGCTCGAGGCTACGTAGGAGCTCGCAGGAGCAAGTGAAAGGCACGTCCGTTCACTTCAACAGCCAGGTAAAGAGTCGAATTTCGACCCGTCGCACCCTTTACGGAAAATTCTATCTATGACCTACCGCGAAATTGGTGCTGCATGTTATTATGAACTTCATCCTTATATGCTTCAACAGGTAACGGAACTTTTGTTTTATTTTTCAGTCCCATAATACGATCGTACATATCACGACCGATGGCGATAGCACGATCAGAAATAAACCA
This sequence comes from Tanypteryx hageni, assembly GCA_028673005.1. Taxonomy (NCBI): domain Eukaryota; kingdom Metazoa; phylum Arthropoda; class Insecta; order Odonata; family Petaluridae; genus Tanypteryx; species Tanypteryx hageni. The sequence continues at coordinate 224,085,389 of CM054112.1, read as the reverse complement.
CTTTAGCGAAGAAGCTTGGCGAAAAATTAAGCGCATCAGCGAATAAACGAGATTTCCCGAATTTCTATCATCGGACGGCGGGATGCATCTTGCTGAAGTTCGACTTTTGCTTGTTTGTTGAAAATTAACTCCGTAAATGTCACGCAAAACAAAGGAAGATCCATAGATCATGCGGGGATACAAGAGGGGGGGCGATGGCGGCGATCGTCTCCCCCCTTGGATAATCTCTGGGACAAGAGAAAAAACAGGCTGTCAGGTGGCGGGATGGTTTCTTCAGTAGGCTTTGGTTATTGAATAGAATCTTCTTCGAAATTTACCATGCTTCTTGTCTTTATGTCGCTGCCGACATATTGTCCTAGCAAAAAGGGTCTGTTGGAGATAATGTCACCCTGGGCGGTGCTGAAACTTGCTAATTGGGGTGGTGGGGAGGAGAATGGGATTCCCAGGATTTTCAAAAAATGGCGAGTGAAGGGGAAGGAACCTACCCACGGGCTGCATTGCCTTCGAATGCGCTCAATGTGCGCACTCCGGGTGCGTAGCCTTTTGGAGAACCCTCGCACCGGGTGCAGTAAAGATAGTATCATATGAATCCCCTCTCTTTCGAACCGCGAGTAGGGGCGATGGCCATGTGAACGACCTACGCTATCGGCTAGGTGCCGGTAAAAGGATGAAACAAATCCATCGGTATATGCCTTGGTTCTCGTTCCACCCTCATTCACTGGCGTCGGTTCGTTTTGTTCGTACGAATGGATATAATTTAAGAAGCTTTTTAGATTTCTCTTCTTGGGTTTACCCAAAAGGACTACGATGATATTTCTAAATACACATTTTGGAATTTACCCCCCCCCCCCTCCCCCCGTTTGCTTAGAGTGCTCCCCCACTTTTGAGCTCTTGCATCTCCCAAAATCCTTTACAAGGGACCTTTCTCTATCTTGGGTTTTCCAGTCATTGTTTTCAAGAGCTTACGAGCGTTTTAAGATCATTCATTCAGTGTTTCGCTAGCGCGTGTGTGATAGTTTGCCGGAGAAGTGTTATAAGTTGCAAGTGTCGCAGAAGTATATATAGTCGGTACAGACAATCAGGTTTTGCGTTTCATCGTGACCCACGATTTAGCATTACAGGAGCAGTTCTACAAGTATTCGAAATACCATCACTTCAAGAGTGATTATTACTTCTTTGGAGATAGTCGACGAACATGCAACGGAAGAATTCTACAATTATCTGTAAGTGATTTCTTACGAAATTTTTATTGTTTATTTTCTCTATATTTGAATTCAAAGCACTAAAAATGCAGCAATCATTGTCTGATAAAAGTATTATAATTTTAAAAATTATTCCGTGGAATTTATCTTCAAAAGGGAATTTATATATTTAGTCATAGTATTATACTTTATTCAGCATTGAAGATGTATAGTTAAATTTTGTATATTATTAACGTGAATTATTATTTGAACATTTTCAGGTATACCTTGATTAAAATGAAATCAAACAGACATAAGCGCCAGAAAACGTTGCATTTTTATCTCAATTCTTCAGAAAAAGTATCAATAATAAATTCAAGCAATCAAGAAGTGGAAGTTGCAGTGTCTACACTACTACCTGTCGACTCCTTGAAGAGAGAGATATACGCTTATGAAGAAAACAGTTTACTTATTTCATCGGTTCATTCGGTAGATATCGAACATTATATTAGTGATAGTAGTGCAACGGTGAAGAATGATATCGGTATTTACCTTGGAGGAAAATTAGATAATTTAACAAAGAAAGAACTTTTAGAAAATCCGTTTTCTCCACCTAAAAATTATGTCTTTCCTTTTTCTGAGCATCAAAAGAACGGCAAAGTTGAAAAGAAATACCTCAATCAAACTCACTTAGATAGATTCACTTGGGTAGTATATTCTCCAATAAAGCAGGGAATTTACTGTAAATATTGTTCCTTGTTCGCTCCTACAACTGTTGGTTCAATTAAATGTAAAACTCAGACCGGGGTTTTAGTTTCAAAGCCGCTTACTGCATTTTCAAAATTATTGGTTAAGGATGGTGCTCTTGAAAAACACCAAGGCAATGCTTATCATAATAGCTCTGTGGAATAGGCAAAAATGATTTTAAGGAACTTTGGCAAGCCCCAAACTGAAGTTCAAAACATGTTAATTTCAGGGAGACTTAAGCAAGTTCAAGAGAATCGAAAGCGTCTTTTGCCTATTATTGACACGATCATCACTCTAGGTAGACAAAATATACCATTTCGAGACCATAGGGATTGCGGCAATTTTTCAGACAGGCCTGAGAGCAGTGAAAGCATTACGAACGAGGAAAACTTTCGGTCTATATTAAAATTACATATCCGAGGTGGCGACCAGGATCTAGAAAATCATCTGAAATCCTCTAACGCAAATGCCACAGACATTTCAAAAATGACTCAGAACTCGATTATTGATTGTTGCGGCGATGAAATTTTGGAAATAATCCTAAATTTTTGAGGGAAGGAAAATATTATTTCATTTTATTTGACGAAACTACTGATATAACTACGGTGTCTCAATTATGTCTTGTTATTAGGTATGTTTATGAAAATAAAATTAGGGAAGATTTCATTGGTTTTGTGGATTTGCACGATGAAAATTTCACATCAGGAATTAGACAAGACCTAGAGCATAAATTAGGGGGGATGTGCTAGGAATAACAGTTGCTCAGGTATTAGTAAAAAATAATCTTGATATGAAAAACTGTGTTGGTATTTGCACCGATAACTGCCGTGTTTTGAATTAATGGGCGAGGTTATTAATTTTTATCATTTGTCTGCTAAGAGAAGTTTTCTTTTAAAGAGGGAAATGGGTGGGGGATTAAGTAGCTTGTGCGATACACGCTGGGTAGTAAGGGTTTATGATAGAAAATATAGTATACTATCATTTCTTGTGATAATCTCTTTAAAAAGTCCTGAATATAATTTTGTCGAATATTTTTGTAATTGAAAATTTTCCTATTTACGAGGCAAATAGTACTTAATCGCCCGCCCCCCTTGGGAGGTTTCTAGATCCGCCCTTGACTATCGGTGAATCGCTATTGAGAAGGCCTGCTTTGTAGCCGAAATAAACAACTTTTTTCAAGAGTTTTTTTTTTGCTCTTGGAGATGTGTAAATTATCCTACAATTTAATGTCTGTCAGCAGGGGCGGATCCAGAAACTTCCCAAGAGAGGGGCGATCGCCCCAATTACCCTCTCCCCTCTTGATTCCGCCTCTGCCGACAACCATACTTTTTGAAAATCCCTACCCCCATCAGAATCTTTCTTTTCTGTGTCATACAGACTTAATATTCGCTGTAGAAACAATGAATGTTTCGCGGAATGACTTTATGAATGCACCCAGTGGAGGGCAATGGGGTCGTCCAAGGGGAGGGAGTTCGCCCCCATCGCCCCTCCCCCCCCCCCCTTGGATCCGTCACATCCTGTCTAATTATCAGTAGAAAAAAGCGAAAATCGAACAATTAACTAGCGATCTCAAATGAAGGATAGTTCAGCGGTAGAATACCCTCCCGGTGGGTGGGAGACCCGGGTTCAACTCCCGGTCATGCTACAGTTTTTCTCCCGAGTAGTAATTTCTCACTTATTCCACCTTATGCCTGTCGCATAGGGGATCTATGATCCGTACTTTCCATTAATTATGGAGAACGCTAATTTTAAAGATGTTAGGGGAAAACGATTCCAAAAGAGATTTAAACCCATTTAAACGCGTGACAAATGATTAGATGGAATAAATAAATACCTATGCTATAAATTCGCCGCGAATATTTCAAAATATATTTTTATTGAATTTTGAGGATATTCCAACTCCTACATATGATAATCAAAAAGACGAAGACGAGGATTTTTGTAGTGGAATAACATTATAACTTTCGGAGAAATTAGTTCAGTACACTGACGGGGAATTGGAAAAAAATCACAATCGTAATGATTTCCTCAATGTGGATTTAACTCTACAATCCTGTAACGCTTTCTTTATGAGAAAATTTGGGAGATTACTCGTCAAACCGTAATTCGTTATATGCGCGTATAACATGAACACAATATGATAAATTCAACAAGAATTATCGAGCTCGCGTAAAAATCAGATGGACGCAATATGTCTCTTCAATAGCCATAAAAAAAGGTTAAGAAAAATGGATGCGCATTTCAAAGGAGATAAAGCAGCTGTAATCAGTGGTTATTCGGCTATAGTAGACACTAATAGGAAAAAATAATTGTAAGCTATGGATTCTATTACGACAGAACTTGGGGAAAGCAACAGAAAAAAAGGAACTTATAGAGTAATATTTTAAAAAGTTAAAATTTTATAAAATTGTTTAGCCATCGCTGGCCGATAATTTAGCTCGGAAACATGTAAATGTAATTGAATTGCGTATCCAGAAGGCACTAGTCATCAATGGAAATCTATACTTTATAAAAATATACCTTTTTAGCTTTGGAAATTATGCAGGCATGTTTATTTATTTTTGTTGATATTTTTAGGGAAAAAATTACTTGAATCAAATCAACTTATGGCCAGGTCGTGTCCGTCCGTGCGCATGATTCATCTCCGAAACTACTAGGCGTATATTCATGAAATTTGGTTTTTAGGACGTAAGGGCAAAGAAAATAATATAAATGGTACACGTAGCCTAATCGGGATTTCCACTTAACTAATAACAAAAATGAACTTTTTCTATATCTCGTAAAATATCACTCATAACAAAAAAGTCTTCAAATAAAATTGTAGAACTAGCCAAATAGCATTTGTTTTGTTCAGTACAATTTTATCGACGGAGTAGCCAATTTCAATAAAATCAAACGAGAAAGATGTAAAGTTCAGCACATGACAGAGTCAAAACCTCGGTGGACGATATTAGGAACCTGGACGATATTGGGCGCCCTTCACCTATTGCCGAAAAAGTGACACAATTTTTTGTTGCAAGAGGTCCTGAACAAATTCCAAAATATAATTTTCCGATAAACAATAAGGGTAGGCACCTTTCACCTTACCCGTAAAAACGTCGTCTAACCAATGGCAAAAGTATTACCAGGTCATAGTTAATCTATTCAAAATCAAAAGATGCCGTGTTTTGTTTTGCTGGCATTTTATTTTTACTTTCTCATATACGTAGTATATTGAGAAAGTATTGTTATGGTGAAAAAATTCGACTTCGAGATTTTGATGAAAATACACGTTATACCATGGTAGGTCTTTTTTAGATTAGAGAGTAGGGTAGGGTGTAGGCGTATTAGGAGATTTCATAGGGGCATCGAGTGTAATACAGTTTCTGGTCGCAAAGTGAGAGAGTCCACCTGCGAAAGCCGTAACAGAGCAGTTAATGCTTCGGGCGATAACGAGAAATTAAATATTATAGTTTTAAACTGCCGCAGCATTCGTAGGAAGTCTGCCGAACTCGAACACGTAATTCGCACGTTGCATGCGGATGTAGTTATAGGTACGGAAAGTTGGCTCACTGAAGATATCGCTAGCCAAGAAATTTTTCCGAAAAGCTATAGAGTATACAGAAAAGACCGCGCCAATAGAATAGGTGGCGGAGTATTTTTGGCAATAAGTGAAAAGTAAGATAGTTGTCAGATCCCTATTATCGATAAAACGACCGAGAGCGTGTGGTGCCGCCTAGGTAAGGATAATACGAAAAAGATATATTTATGCTCATTTTACAGACCACCTAATGCCAAAGTTGATTATATTTTAAGTTTAGAGAGGCAATTAGACGAGCTTAGATCTATTATGAACGACGGTTACGTGATAATTGAAGGCGATTTTAATAAACCGTCAATCGATTGGGAAAACCTATGTTTCGTTACGGGAGGTAAAGAACGCGAATCGTGTGAAGCCTTAATGGACACGTTTCATGAATATTCCTTAATCCAGATGGTAGGAAAAGCCACGCGTTCGGGCAATGTTCTCGACTTGCTTGCTTCTAACACCCCGCATAGGATAACTAAAGTATTCAAAGAGAAGAGACTTAGCGACCATCGAGCTGTGTATGCGGAGTGCGAATTAAAGCTCAAAAGACATCCTAAGCCTCTTCGGAATGTATACGCTTTCGCCAAGGCCGACTTTAAAAGTTTCAGCTTACATCTCAAAAGTACCTTTGTCAGTTATCGTGAAAAGACAGAACGATTAGGTATGGAGCCATCATGGTTATTATTTAAGGATATACTAGGAAGAGGTATCAATAGATTTATCCCCAGTAAGTTAAAATCTGATAAGAAAGAACCTCGTTGGTTTAATAAGGAAGTCAGGATTGCCTTAAGACGACAGAGGCGTAGCCACGCAAAATTGAAAAACATACCTACCACCGCTTCCGATGAGTATCGCACAGCTATAGTCCATGAGTATAACAGTGCCCGCGTACTAGCGAGAAAAACCATGCGTAACGCATTTAACACCTTCCGGAATGAGGTATTAAATACAAAATTGAAGGAGGATCCAAAAGCGTTCTAGTCCTACGTAAGAGAAGTCAAGGGAGTGGGTCCTTCAATACCCTCCCTGCGATGTGATTCCGGAGACATCCTTCACGATGGGGAGGATAAAGCTAATCTACTAAACGTTTACTTCGCGAAGGCGTTCACGGCAGGTGGAAATATAATTAAAGACAATCTTATTCCCGATGGATGTACTAGGATGGATAATATTAAAATCTCTGAGGCAGGAATAGCGAAGCAACTGAGTGCGATAAAGCCCAACAAAAATCCTGGACCAGAAGGAATTCCCGCGCGTGTATTAAAAGAACTAGCAGAAGATATAGCTCCCTTCCTTCGGATAGTTTTCGAGAAATCTCTTACCCTCTGTGAGGTTCCTGATGATTGGAAACTAGCACACGTCACACCCATTCATAAGGGAGGTGACAAAGAAAACCCCGAAAATTATAGGCCGATTTCTCTGACATCATTATCATGTAAGATTTTGGAGAACATTATTGTTAGCAACACAATGCGTTATCTTGAGAGTAGATCGCTCTTAGTCAGCTGTCAACATGGCTTCAGAAAAGGTAGATCCTGTGACACCCAACTCGGTCTGTTTGTGAATGATGTTTTATCATGCGGCGAAAATAATAAGCAGGTCGATGCAGTGTTCCTTGATTTTAGAAAAGCTTTTGACAAGGTTCCCCACCGTAAGTTGTTATTCAAATTGGGAAATCTTGGCGTTAATGTTAAAGTCATTAACTGGGTTCGCGCTTTCCTTTGGAATAGAAAACAAAAAGTAGTCATCGATGGTAAGTCCTCGAGTGTGGCAGATGTAGTCTCTGGAGTGCCGCAGGGTAGTGTGATCGGACCTATGCTTTTCTTGCTTTATATAAACGACATCAGCTCAGTTGTAAAAAGTAATATCAGGCTTTTTGCGGATGACACCGTAGTCTATAGAGAAATTAGTGGTCCTAGCGACCATCGTCAGCTTCAGGATGATCTGGATGCGTTATCTGTTTGGTGCAAGGAATGGCAGCTAGAAATCAATCAGAAAAAGAGTAACGTTCTAAACTTTTGGAAATCTAGAAGCCCATCGTCCGTGTTTACCTACTCGATAGATGGTGAGATCATTCCTGTTTCGGAATCCGTGAAATACCTCGGGGTAACCTTGAATCGTGACCTGTCTTGGGACACCCACATAAGACGAGTGATAGGTGCGGCAAATAAGAAGTTGGCTTTTGTGCGTAGGATAGTCAGGAAAAGCACGGAAAAGGTGAGAGAATCCTGTTATTTATCGTTGGTTAGACCTCAAATGGAATACGCAGCAGCGGTTTGGGATCCATATCAGAGGGGACTCATAAAGGATTTAGAAAAAATACAGCGGCGAGCAGCTAGATTCGTGAAAAAGAATTACGATAAAAAACAGAGCGTTACGTTACTCATTGATGAGTTGAGTTGGCCATCGTTGAAAGATCGTAGATTACAGGCGAGACTTAAACTTCTACATAAATATAGGTCGGAGATATTCGTAAATGAAATGAAGGATATTATTCGACAACCAACGTATATCGGACGGAGGGATAATGAGGACAAGATTCGCGAAATAGATAGTAGGACGGAGAGGTATAAGGAGTCCTTTTTCCCTAGGACAATACGTGACCACAATAGATAACAGTGAATAATAATTAGTTAGGAACTTGGTGCGCGGCACCCCCTGCCATCCACCGTCAAGGTGACTTGCAGGGTAATATGTAGATGTAGGTGTCTCTGAGTCCATAAAAGTGGATTTTGCCACGCCGTCTGCCTGTCTGTCCGTCCGTCTGTCTGTCGTCTGTTCGCTGTTCTAGGGCCCAAATGCCTAATTGAAATAGAATGATATTCCGCATTTGTGCAATATAACATCATTTGCAAACCATTATTTCATGAAAATGATATTGGGCAAAAATTAAGAGTAGTTTATTCTTGGCGATTTTTAGAAAACCTTGATTTACTCAAAAATGGCTGCTGAGAATTTGATTAAAAACAATCCAATTGTAGAGCCCGATGTCACAAATAATAATATTACGTAAGCCCTATATCTCTTGAAATCACTATATGGCGTCCAGTGTCTTTACAATGTACGCTAAGCTACCTTGCCTCCGCCGTGATCCACTAAAAATCTTATTACAGCCTAAATGGTTAAACTAAATCGAATTATATCTCATATTTGTGGATAATATCATTCATAATAGACACTCGGAAGAGATGAATGATATTGCGCAACAATTAAGGGTACTTTATTCTTGGATATTTCTACATCTCCATGTACATGTTACCCTGCAATTCATCTAATTGGTAAATGGCAGGGGGTGCAATGCACCAAAACCTACCTAAAGATTGTCTATCGCAGGTTGAAATTTTCGATTGTGATCTCGTATTGTCCTCGGAAAAGAACGAGCCTAGATAACGCTCCGTCCTACAATTGATTTCACGTATCTTATCGTCACGGTCGTTTCTACCTATATACGTTGGTGTTTCAATTATTACTACAACCTCCTCTTTGAGACATTCCGACCTATATTTAGAATTTTTAGGAATATTACAGACAAGAACAAAAGCCCGTCAATATGACGAAATGCGTTGATTAAATATTAATTTTAAAGTCCTTCCCATTCTTCCTCCTTTACTCTATTCCGTTCTCCTATCTCATATTTTAAGTTTATATTTGATTTTTTCCGATTTTTCGACATTTCATGAAGTGGTTGTAATGAAACTAAATCATGAAGGAAAAAAACCGATTGAAAATGTATCTGAAAAGTTTCATGTAAATTAAAAACAAATAAACACGCAGCGTAAAAACTTGAAGTCAGAAACGACTCCAATGCATTGTAATGATGGATAACTCAACGTTTCAAATCGGAAGATACTTCACGCGTACATTGAAAATATCTTCTCGTTTGCAAATTTTATTGGGCGTTTAAAGCAAATTAACATATTGACAATCATTATGATTAATTTCTTTCGATAATTAAGCAAGATATTTGACGCATGGCCGGTGCATTTATAGTGATTACAAAAAAAATGTGAATTAATAAAGCTACTTACTAAGTTCTTTCCTCTTCAAGGTAAACAAAACAAAAAGTTAATTAAAATATTAGCGGTCATATGTTCGTTCACATTCCTTCCACGCCCTTGAAATGGCACTGCAGTCAATGACTGTGGGGGGCTAACATAAAAGTCAAAAATATTTGGGGGGGCACACAAAATATGAAAAATTTAATGCAACTATTAAGCTAGACCTGTATTTTTGTAGCAATCCTTTGCTTATATTATCAGTAAACTTTTTCCTACCTCTTTAGTTTATAAAACCGATGTTTATTAACTGTTTGCTTTTATTCATAAAAATTATGTTAATTTTTATTGATAATTTTGAATGCATTGTTTTGTTTCATTTTAAGAATGATATTTTCCATACAATGGGTTGTATTCTGCTGTTATAATTAGAATTACGTTTCTAATTTGCAAATTAAAACAATATTTTTTAAAAGCAGACAAACATTCCCATTTCTATTATAAATTAGTGCAGTGTTTCAGACATAATACAGACATTTTTTATAATAATTATAATAACACAAGTAATGAAAATAGGCAACCAATTATCTTAACAAATTATAACTATAATATATAGGCTATATTTAATTGTCTGTATACTATAAATATGTAAATTAAAAAAGTAAAATATTTTTATTTTAGTAGCTGAACCCGTCTACCTCCAGCTTTTTGTGCAAATATTTCTACAATTAAGTCTAAATCAATAAATTTAGTAATTTCCTTTTCAATGTGCAGTACAGCTAAATGCGATAGACGATCGTTGGCAATTTTATTTCTTATAAAAGTTTTAATTCGCCTCAAACTTGAAAACGATCTCTCGCACGCTGCAGTTGATACTGGTATCGTTACAGCTATTGTACATAATTTGTGAAATTCGTAAAAAGCTACTTTGAACTTGCTTATCATTCCTAATAATTGAAACAGATGTGTAATTTTAGTTTTTTTCAGACTCATACATTTTATTGGTTAGTAGCAAAATTTGTAATTCTTCCTTCAAATTCTCAATATCAATTCGATAATTTAAAGCAAAAGGTTTTTTTTTGCTCGAAATTTAGAAATTTTTCATACAGCAGATTTAAGCTACGTATACCTTCTAAAAAATTTCTGTTGTTAGTAAATCTTGCATTTAATTCTGCTATTATTATATCCATAGCAGGTATATAAATTTGAGTACGAATTTGATCTTTCGTATTGATATTACGTCGAAATTACTTTCCTCTGTAATAAGATAATTTGCATATTTAGTTGGAAATTTAGAAATCCTGTTTGAATTTTCATTATTTGGAATATTAATGTTATTATTTGTTGCAATTGTCACCGATTCTTAGTAAATTTTACCTAAATTAAAATTTGAAATTGTAAAGTTTTCATCTGATCGCACATCCAAAAAAATGTCTCAAGAATGTATTAATGTTAATACATTTGATAGATCTGAACTGACGCTTTGCAAGAAGTCACTGGCAGATTTGAATTTCGTTAATATTTCAGTAAACATGCACAAATTAAATACAAATTTAAAATCAATGCAAACGGCTGGCTTCTATTCTCCGTTCACCGGCTTCATTTGCAATAATATTTAATAAAACTAATACGGCCTCGAAAGTATTTATCAAAGCTGAACATGCAGATACCTGGGCTGCCCACCGGGTATAACAAATTCGTTTTAGTTCTCGTAATTTGCTATTTGTGTACGTATCTTTCTGTAGTTTTATAAACCGGGAATGAATAGCTGACCCCGAAAAAAATATATGCAATTATTTCAATGTAGAGAAAAAGGAGTCTACATGTTTTATCTGTTTGCAAATATGGACGATTACAAGGTTCAGTCGGTGATTGAAACAGTGAACATATATACAGTGAGGTACTTCATCCCTTTTTACACAAGGTGCGGTGACACTTTGTTCACATAATTGGGATGGTTACTAACAACAATATATAGTTAGTAAACAAACTTTCATATTCATGTTGAAGTTTCACTAAATTATTGGTAAAAATAAAAAATAAGAAATCGAACGGTACAGTAAGCTTTAATATATACGGCACGCTATAGGTATTAACTGCAGCTACTGTTTAAACGAAAGTCTTGCGATACAATATTAACTGAAATTATGTAGATGATAAATATATTGGAGTTTCATTTGATGATCGTATGTCTAATATTTAATCTTGAGTTTAGTCCATTTTAAGTTAGTACACAACTTTAGTAAATTTGGAATAGATTATAATTTGTTGATTATACGCGTTGCTTATGTTTTACACCTACTAAAACATTGTAGTCTAATTGTAAGTTGGTAGATATACTTTAATTCCATTTAATTTAGTAGTTTAGTAGTTAGCCTTTGCTGAACTAAGGCGGTGACAATTATGGGGATTTAGGAGACCACCCTCACTGTAAGGGCCGGTTTTTTAGCTGGAGAGAATCATTTAGAGATTTATTGGTGCGACTAACCCTCAAGACCTCAGTTAAAAGTGAACAAGGATGCATATGGAGTATACTCTTTCCTAAATGGTAGGCCCCATACAATCAAACATCTGAAATTAATTAAGTTGCAATCTATTATGTTTGACGTTGCTACAACAATAATTTCGATGCTTCATAAAAAGCACGAAGCGAATAATGTAATTATTTCATCTATTTGAAGGTTTAATAGACGCTAATTCAATCGGAGGCAACACCCGGAAAGAGTACAAAAAAGCGATAAAATTTCGAAAAGAAATGCGTATTTCTGACAAATTCCTCCATATAACATCTAAACATTGCAATAATATGATATGATATAGTTTTAGCCGTCGAAGAAAGCAACAATGGAGAAAATTGGTTGACATTTACGTATTTGATGAATGAAAGAATAAATCTTGCGTCCTTGAAAAATCGAAAATCCCGTGTAAACTTATGGAAAAATATCATTGTCTCCCGGAGTCAAATCCGGGGCTTCTTCCGGGATGTTTTTCCAGGGACCACCTTATGGGGGTTTAACGATTGTGAAAATTTCAGCTCGTTAGGCTTAGCATATCCGAAGATATTAAGTGAGAAATATTTGAAGGAAACGGCAGACTCCCAGCCAGCCAGACAGACAGGTTGAGTTTGATATAGATAGAGATTAGGTAGCATGTGTTGTTTATAACGGTTGTCAAGTTGATTGTTAATCCAACAATACGCTCGTTCCCGTGTTATTTAAATGAAAAAAAATGCAGACCGTGCAAACACACAGAAAGAAGGATAGAATACTCTTAAATATATGTATTAGACTAGTTAGCACGTATTGATAACGGTTGTCAAGTAGATCGGTAATCTAACAATACGCTCGTTCCCGTGTTATTAAAAGGGAAAAAAATTACAAGAGAGAAACATTTTTTAAATGAAAAATGTAGTTCAAATCACTTTAAAATCCTTCCCATTTTGCTTAACTTTTTATTGTGGTTAAAATGGCTCCTTCATCCTACTTCTACGTTCTGTAGTTGTTGCGTTATAAATGCACAAACAAGCAAACAAATCCTTCAAAATATTTATGGTAGAGAGAAAGTCATGTGATGGCCACATCAGACTTTTTCACTTGGTTGAGGATGTAACGCTGGAATTTTCAATTAATATATTGAGATTTATATCTTAAGAATGTGATACTTTGTAGAATTGTCTCCATTTCTTCGTGATACCCAAACCTGTAATTAAACTTAAATTGTATTTTTATTCTTATATAAACAATTCATGCATATTCCTGCCAACAATATTTAACTTACACCACAATATTTATCCGATAATTTGACTTACCTTTTTATTGTGTTTTCATTTTTTCGTTAAAACTTATGAAGTAATAACAATTATTTTCGATCTTTCATATCGTATGTAAACAAGCAGTTTCATTTTTATTGCTGGATATTCAGTTTTCAGTAACATTTTTTATTTTGTGCTTTACATTTAAAAAATAATTAATTTTGAAATTTGCAATTTTTATTCCTTTAACTCTGTAATAAATATTTTATTCCATATTAAAATAACTGCCTTGCTGTGAGTTAATTATTACGTTATGGAGTAATTTATTTAATTTTATCGACTCTTTAGCATTTATTTGGCGAGTTTATTGCAGAAGCACTCGTTTATGAGTTTTGCACAGCATGAAATTCTTAATTATCAAGTGTCAAGCAGCTTTATATTTCAATCTATCGCATTAAACGCCCGAGTTTGGTTTTTATTTTTCGTCTGTTTTCTGCTCAGCGGCGTACGTTCAGTGGTTCCGTAACGTTTCGAAGCCGATTTTTTCTCTCGAGTTATTTCTTTATAAGTCAATACATTCCCGTCGATGTTAGCTACATCTGTGACGAACAGATTGCCTTATTCGCCTCGCGATTAAGGAAAATAACGCCTCTCGACTTAAACTGTGTCGTGTATCGGTCCTATGTAGCCGCACCTTTACTGGACACCTCGAACTGCGCTTGCGCAGGCGTTCTGTGAGCCTAATGCCTATTAGACTCTCAGCGACATGGCCAATGATCATGTTTCTCAATCCAAACTCAATCCGATAGGGAATTTTTTACAGCTGCGGCAAAAGGAATGAATCAAACAACTTTTGAGTCAATTTGTCTTCTATCACGACTTCAACAAATTTCCATTTCTTGTTAGCGAATTAAGAGGCTAAATTTTCCCAATAGATGATGCTGATTCGTCACACGTGACGAATGGCAAAGGATTAGGACAGCAATGGCTTGGTTTAAAGTCAAACCTCTCACTTGTTCGTGATTGCCGCATACCATTTCGGGAAAAAACTGAGAGGAGAGGGAAAGCGAGAAAAGTGACACCCATTTCCCTCGGGTTCTCCTCCTCCGCATTCCTTCCCCCATTTCCTTATCCCTATCGAGAACACCATTACCGCCTGAAAGAATGATGGACTTCATTGGTGCGCTGAGAGGAGTGAATATTATAGGCATTTAATTACATTTTCAATTTTTTTAAATTTAAAAAGGAATAAATATTTTTTGAAACCATTTCTTTGAGAGAGATATTACTCTCTTTCTGCTAAAAAAGATAGCCGAGCCTGTCGAACCGTGACATTCATTCAAAAAGACCACCGCAAATCTTAAAAAACTAGATCCAATAAAAAGAACAAACGCAGCGCTCAGATTATTGCTCCCAATTTCTCCATTGGTTTCACATTCCACACGTAAAAAACGTAATTGGGAAGGCGATCACACAATCTTTGCCTTAGTTTTAATGTTTTTCTTCCACAAAATTTTAATTACTAATTGTAATAAAATTTTGATTAAAGCTCTGAATGATCGGAATAGTGGACACCTTTAGCAGAAATGCGATAGAAAAAGGAACGAGGCGTTATTTATGAAAGACTGGATGCAATGCCATCCTCTAGAAAAATGGTGCCCGACCTTTTTCACTTCGCGAATCCCTTGAGCTAACCTATTTCTCGTCGCGAAACCCTTGGGTTAACCTTTTAACTTCGTGAACCTCTTGAGTTCTAACAGTTTTGGTGGCAAACCACTTATAATGGCGAATAAATTTTGTGAAAACAAATCTTTTTGAAGGCGTTTAATTCGTTAACAATAAAAAGTTTATACATATAGAACATTGTATGTAAACGTTTACATAGAAATCGGAATCTTTGATATTGTCATCAGCTTCTAGTTAGCGACCAGTAAAACCCAAATATAATTCTTGAAGCGTAAGAAAAAATTGAAATTAAACCATAAAAATAATTTGAAATAAATTAAAATATTGGCAAGAATTTCAGAACGAACAAAGTGAAAAAGACGCCATTACCAAATTTTTCTCGCGAACCACTCAGATTTATTTCGCGAACCCTTAGGGGTACGCGAACCATCGGTTGGGAAACGCTGTTCTATAGCAGTGGTACCCACTTAGTTTTAATCAGGTAATAAGTGAATATAAGGATATGATAAAAATAAATCTTATCTTCAATGCTATCTCTGGTGCAATTTCATTTCCAACAACTTTTCTATACAGGGTTGTAAATTTTTTGTTGTAAATAGCAGCAGATTTTCTTGGCTTGAATCAGCGAGTCGTGAGCGTCGTTTATTTTTGATAAATTTCACTAGTGAGAAAGTTGTTCACTCGCGTATGTGCTTGCAAATCGGCAGAGCAAGTTTTCTGAGTTGTGGAAATTGTTTACGAGGTAATAAAATGACAAATTTTTAGAAGTCGATCCATTATGAGTAAACAATAGTGGGAAGAGAACAGGAGGTCAATAATTTATGTGTGTCGGGTGCAATATTTGGGCACCCGAGCCATCAGACATGGCAAGGTTTCCTTACAATCGCTGGCCCACTAAATTCTTCACATTCAAACCCATTCATTTACTCAAAACTCAGAAAACTAAACCGATACATTAACGTAAATACAATAAAATGGTGAGATCATTCTTTTAAATTCCAGATATATTTCAACTGTGTATAAACGAATTGATCTTTTAAATTATTTTAAGCGCCATGCGTCACATTTGGGAGGTGGATGCGCCAAAATTGGCGCATGCGCCGTATGTTGGGCACCACTGCTCTAGGACAACGGTCTCAAACTCAAATTGCACGGGGGATAGCTTCGAAATATAGGATGCGCCTTATGTCACCATGATGAACCCTAATATTTTGTTGAAACTTATAACCACATTAAATTATCCTATAAGAGCGTCCCTCGCTAATCGTCGCTTGCGCTATTCGTTGTTTCATTCAATCATTATTACTACATTATAGTCTCCCTCAAGCAATCGGTGGCAAGTCCAGAACTATAAATACCTCCGTATATTTTTATTGTAATATGTATTGTTTTATATTATTTAAAACGTTTTTAGGCTGCAGTACGTTTATCGGTATGTTAAGGTCTGAGATCGTTGGAACTCAAGTCATTCCATCATTAGCAATCTCTCTATGGAAGAATAAATTTCGCAAATCGTTCTCTCGCAAATCTTTGCGTTTTTCTGTAACCAATTAACGACAATTAGCGAGGGATATCTGTGTATTTTAATAAAACTTTTTAAATTATCGTACGTATCCTGAATATTTAACATATTGTTGTTACTTCATATCCCACGCTGTCGTTCAACCACTCTCGGTAGAATCGAAGTAACGAGAGGGCCGCATTGATTTAATTGGCAGGTCGCATGTTTGAGAACTCCGCTTTTAACGCTTGGACAAAATTCGAATGCAGGGTCAAAATTCTTTCCCCTGAGCGTTGGGTGAGGAAACGTAATTTTAATGTTTTTTTACCTGGAAAACAAGAAGGCAATTGGATTTCGAAATGCCACCTCAGAGCGTGGTACGTATTTATACTGCCATTCTCGCACCGCACTTTCCCAAGACAGAAAAGCTTTTAACGCTACTACCATAGGATCGAGGACATCGTGAGGTATATATCTGATTTTCAGTGCCAGGGAGAAATACGCAGAATAGTAATACCAATCCAAGAACGGTTAAAGTCACCAATCGTGTAGATAACGCATTTAACGATTGGCAAAAACGATAATTTTAAAGCCATTCTTCTGTATATTGGAAAAAACTTCAAATGTACACATTTACGAAAGATTTTAGAGGATTTAGAGGATGACCGACAAATATTGCTTCAGCAATTAAAATAAAACTTCGAAATAATATTACGATATAGAGAGTTCGCAGGAAAATTTGAGTAACGTCAAAAAATATTATAATTAACAAAGAACGAACAGAAAAGAAGAATAAAATGTCGGGAGAGAGTGGCAAATTGAGAAACAAACAAATAAGAACAAAGAAAGAACCGAGAAGGTGAACAAAAATGATGAAAGTAATAACAAACGAAGATCAAAGAGAAAAAGAATAGTCAAACGTCGATAGTGTGACAAACCATGCAATTACAATGCCTTACAATAAATAAACACATTTTCCACTACTACTTGTTTTCTCCCTCTCTCTTCCTACCATTCTATCTCCCCCCTCTCTCTCTTCCTTACTCTCGTTCTCTTCCCCTTCCTCTTCGTTCCGCCCATTCTCTCTCCCCCTCTCTCTCTTCCTCCCATTCTCACTCTCCTCTCTCTCTCTCTTCCTCCCATTTTCTCTCTCTTCCTCCCATTCTCTCCCTCTCTCTCTTTTTCATTTCCCATTCTCCCTCTCTCTCTCTCTTTCTTCCTCCCATTCTCCATCCCTCTCTCTCTCTCTCTTTCTTCCCTTTGCTAGTCTTATAATATTTGAAACTGAAGAAATAGCTTGTTATGTAATTTATTTATTTATGATAATCGAATTTCAACTTTTATTTAAAACAAATGTCATAAAATAATTATAAAAGGTAAGTTAGTGTTAATAGGTCAATCGTGAAACTTATATTTACTTATTATGTGTTGAATTAAACTGATTTCATTAGAACACAATAACTAAAGAACATACAAATGTAATACTTAAATACAATAATTTAAAATATTACTGAACAAATACAATATAATCATATAACTCACAATATCGATATAAATGTCAACTATTACCATAATTATGATATGCTAGTCTTTTAATATTTGAAACTGAAGAAATAGCTTATTATTCCATTTCTTATTTACATGGATAATTAATTCATTTTAATGCCAAAGGCTTAGGATATTGAATTTGGCAACAATATCGGTCACCATGGAAAGGAAAACCTTTCCATTAAAAAAATCTCGAGGTTTTGTAGTTTAAAGTACAATTTTTGAAAGATTCGATCCGTATTTGAGATTTCACCGTAGGAAAACGAAATTCATTATTTTCTTCGTCCTCGAGTTTGTCCTGACTTTGTAAGATGATTTTTAGTAATTTTAATGTATAAATGAAAAATAGTCTACACTCATTTCCATGTTTTCAAATTCTACGTTATGTAGATTTTGAGTTATGAATACATATATATACACACAAGTTTCCCTTTCTTTAAGCGGGTTCGCTTTAAGCGAATTCGCTATTATGCGACAAACTTATTGCTACCGGAATTTCTTTTTATGCGTATTTGATTCGCTCTTATGCGGTTACGCGGCCAGTGCAATACAAATGAAAGAACGTTCTTCACTATACCACAGGGAGACCATTCAATCTCTCATTGTCTCTTATGCTGTGCGTATTAGAACTACAGTAAAAGAGATGAGAGTGGAGTGAATATTGTAGAGCTGATTGTGAGATGAGACAACAGCCACCACTTGTGCTCGTCTGCTTCCTTTTATTGGAGAATATAATTTAGTGTTAGTTGTTTTAAGTTGTTATGGAGCGAAAGAAGAGCGTCTTGGAGGGGAGTTAGGACTGCTTGTGGAACGTATCCCTATCTTTTACCTGTAAATATGGGCTCTATTTATGTAAATTCGTTTTATGAGTGACTATCTAAATAGCGCATTACAGAACTAAAGATTATGTGCTCAAGTATCTTGCACGATAATGAAGTAAATAGTACATCCTCCGCAGCCACGGTCGAACAGATTGCAAAGTTAAGGCAGCAATACAAGTAGGCGCGCTCCATAGCCAAAGTGGCAATGAATAATGCGTTTAACATTTACAAAAAGAAGATTTTACAGGATAACTTGAAAGAGAACCTGAAAGCATTTTGGTCTTACGCCAGAGAAGTCCAAGGTAGAGGCCCCACTATTGCGTCACGGAGATTGGAAACGGGAAATGTAGTTCACGATAGTATGGAAAAGCAAACCTATTAAATCAACACATTCAGATAACTTTTACTCCTAATGACGATGAATGTGAAACCTCTATTCTTATGCATCAGGGCGACTGGATGGAAGATATAATATTTTTCGAAAATGGTATCGCCCTGCAACTTCATTCAATTAAACCAAATAAATCTCCTGGGCCGGAAGAAATACACGCGCAAGTATTGAAAGAGTTAGTTTATGAAATTGAAAATTATATTCGAGAAATCCATTACGGAAGGTGTCGTTTCTAAAGATTGGAAGATGGCACACGTTACGCCCATCCATAAGGGCGGCGACAAAGAGAACCCTGAAAATTATAGGCCAATTTCCTTAACTTCATTATCGTGCAAGATACATGAGCACAAAATTTTTAGTTCTGTAATGCGCTATTTAGACAGTCACTCATTGCTTAGCGGATGCCAGCACGGATTCCGGATAGGTAGATCTTGCGAAACGCAGCTCGGCCTGTTCGTGGATGATTTGTTGCGATGCGGAGAGAAAAATACGCAGGTTGTTGCCATATTCATTGACTTCAAGAATGCGTTTGATAAAGTACCTGATAAGAAATTAATTGCGAAGTTAGGACAATATGGTATCAATCCGAAAGTTGCCGGTTGGGTGAGGGACTTTCTCTCGAGTAGAGAACAGAAGTTGTCATCGATGGGAAATACTCGTCCCCATCGTTCAAGTTGCGTCAGGTGCTCCTCAGAGAAGTGTATTGGGCCCTCTACTTTTCTTAATTTATGTAAATGATACTTGCTCGGTAGTTCGTAGTAAAATTAGACTTTTTGTCGATGATACCGTTTTATATAAAGAAATTAAAAACCAGGAGGACCACCATTCGCTGCGTGAAGACTTAAGAGCCATTTCAGCGTGGTGCAAAGAATGGTAAATTGAAATTAATTATACTAAATGTGCTTAAGTTACGTTCTGGAAAAGTAAGAACAATGTATTAGGTTTCCAGTATAAAATAGATGGAATGAATATTCACCCAGCTGAGTACATATGTAAAATATTTATGAGTATCCATTTGTGGAGACCCCTCGTGAGACATGCACATTCGTCTAGTTATAAGCGCGGCCAACATGAAACTGACTTTCATAGGCAGAATGGTACGGAATACTACAGGAAAAGTACGTGAAACATGTTACTTATCACTGGTTAGTCCACAAGTGGAATACGTCTCATGCATATGGGATCCGTACGAGAAGGAACATATATTTCAATTAGAAAGAGTACATTGAAGATTAGCCAGATTCGTAAAACAAATGTAAGAACATAAGGAAATCGCCACCAAATTATTGAGGGATTTGAACTGGGTACCACTGGAGGATCGTAGATTGAACCCAAGGTTGAGGCTTCTGGAGAAAAATTGATCGGAATGTCTAAAATACGTGGTTGTAGGAATAATTGAGACACCAACGTATATAGGTAGATGCGACCGTGAGGGTAAGATACGTGAGATCGATTGTAGGACGAAGCGTAATCTAGGCTCGTTCTATTCCGAGGACAATACGAATCACAATCGAAAATTTCAACCTGCGATAGACAATCTTTAGGTAGATTTTGGTTCATTGCATCCCCTGCCACCCACTAATTAGGTGAATTGCAGGGTAACATGCAGATGTAGATGTAGAATGCCTACTAAAATATTATAAACAAAACCAAGCAGTAGATTAGAAATGCCAAAATCAAATTTTCTTATTCTATATCAGGCTCCATTTGAACAACATCCGCCTTTTGGAACAATCTGTGAAATCTCGGGATTATTAAGCCCAAAGATTGTTTCTTACAACCAAATATATCATTTGACTCCCATAATAAGAGCTTCTTGACTAATCCAACAACAGAATGAAAACGCAATGTAATTAGTTGTCTTACTGTAAAAGCGAATTATTCTTCCGGATCTCCATTATTCTACCTTAAAGCTATTTCGCAATTTAACGTTCTTTCAGCAATACGCAGAATCAAAATTAAAGCCCAGTGTGCTGATGGTATTCTTATCATGATCATAAACAAATTAATACATCTAATATTTCCAGTACTTACTAACAATTTTAACCACTCCTTATTCCTTTCCTTATTCCCATCGCAATGGAAACGCGCGTTAGTCCGCCAATCCCTAAGAAATCTGTCTCCGCAAACAATGACTATCGACCGATTAGCTTTTTTCCCAATTTATCAAAATACCTTGAGCGATTTGCGTATGAACAAGTAACAGATTCTCTCAATATCTACTTGACTGCCATCAATCTGGCTTTCGGAAGTCACATAGCACCACCACAGCGATAATTAAAATCACCGATGATATAGGCAGACACATAGATAACAGAAAACTTACAGCATTAGTGTTGCTAGATTTTAGCAAATCGTTTGACTCAGTAGAAAAAGACATACTCCTAGCAAAACACCGCTGCATGCGATTCTCTTCACCTCCAATAGATTGGTTATCCTCGCATCACATGAAAATCTGCGTCATCAATTTATGGAGAACTAAGAATATCTCGTTGGATGTTAATTATTTGTTGGACGGAGTAGGGGTTCCAGTTTCAGACTCGATTAAACATCTTGGAATCACAATCCATCGTGATTTCTGGTGGGACACCCACATTCGCCGATTGATTGGTGCCGCTAATAAAACGCTGTCCTTTATAGGGATAATAGTTCGAAATAGCGCCGGAAAAGTGAAAGAATTATGTTATTTATCCTTGGTTCGACCGCCGGTCGAATATGCGTGTGCTGTGTGGGATCCCTACGAAAAGGGACTCACTAACGAGATAGAACAGGTTCAGTGCAGGGCAACTAGATTTGTAAAGACGAATTACGATATTTAACAAAGCGTAACATCATTAATAAAAAATCTGAAATGGTCATAAGCTGCAATGACGTTTAATATATGTTGCAGGTACCAAATGTCGCCTCTAACAAAATGTCTTAAGCCGCCTCCACACTTGGCGAACGAGCACGTACGAACATGAACGAGCATAAAACGCACATTGTGGAATTCAGTGTGGACGTGTCTTCGAACGAGAACGAACGACCACGAACAAACAACGATCCGCTGTCTGTCGGTACATCAAAGGGATATATTCGTTCGCGTTCGTATTTTGTGGACGTGTATTTGTCCAAAGTTTCAGTGTCTACAGAGATGGAGTGGTCGGACAACGTCACCGTATCTTTTGTTGCGGATGTAGAAGGCCTTCCCATTTATGGGACACCAAAAGCTCTCAATACAAATTGAACAAAAAAAGTTTGATGCTTTTAGCATAATTCAACCGACTCTCTGCTTACCAAGTATCGTCGAGTTACATAGACTCTCCTTCACAGGAATTGATTCTCTAAAAAAAGTGTCTTGTTTAACAATTCTGTGGCTCGCCATTTGTATTAGTTTCTCCAAATCTGATGCTGACATCCTTATAAAGTTTTCAAAATGTCCACAGTTTTCACGGCTCAGGTCCATTATTAAATCAGAACCAATATAGAGACTCCTATTCTTAAACACTGAACTTGTCCACAAGCGGTTTTTTCTCCTTACTCTACTTCTCTCATTACTTTCACGCAACTTATACATTTCAATAAAGGTCGCACTAGCTATAATAATAGTTTTCCTAGGCAACGAAGGAACTGAAGACTGCAAAGAGTGAAAATGAACGAACGAATCGACGAACCTACGAATATCTCTCAAACATCGTTTGTCATTATTCGTTCGAGTGCGTCTATGTTCGTTCGCGTGCGTCTTTGTTCGTTCGCGTGCGTCTTTGCTCGATCCTGTTCGTCTATTTCCGTTAGTGAAAGTATGCTCGTTCGCCAAGGGTGGTCGCACCTTTAGGTACAAAATGTCTCCTGTGACGAAATGTCGTAGGTACCAAAAATCGTATTTGACGAAATGTTGCAGGTTCCAATTATCCATATGACCAATTGTCGTAGTGACGAAATTTCTGTGACAAAAAGTCGCTAAACCATCAAAGTTATGGTTTTATTAAAAATTGTAAGACATATTTTTCTGTAGATGACGTCGGGCATACTTACGCCGATACTATTGTTGAAGAATACATTTTTATTGATATTACCTAGGAAAACTCAAATGCCTTTTATTCTAGTTGATAGTCACGCTCAACTCTCTTATTTATTTTGAAGAGTTGTCTATAATTTTACGTGATGCACCTTTTAAAAAATATACTCACCCGTAACGGGTTAAATGGCAAAGGATGGCAATGGACGGCGGTGGGCTCAAATATAAGTGACTTTGAGTTGGATTTAGTATTAGAATTCATCTTCATAACTTGTAGTGAATATTAATTCAATATAGTCCCAACGATTTTAAATATCAAATTAGGTTTTCATTACTTTCAATTTTAAATTTTGGTAGCATACACCGTGATGAATTCTCTCTGCTTCTAACGAAATTAAAAACTTTACACGTTAATTCCAAAATTGTTAGTTGGATCCGTGAATTTTTAGATCATAGGAAGCAGAAGGTTGTTATAGATAAGGAATCTTCGAACTTAGTGGAGGTTGTCTCTGGCGTTCCGCAGGGTAGTGTATTTGGCCCATTATTATTTCTAATTTATATAAACGATATAAGCTAATTAGTCAGATGTAAAATTAGGCTTTTCGCGGACGACACAGTAATTTATAGAGAAATAAGCAATCCGGAAGACCATCAGTATTTTCAAAATGATCTAGAAGTTATTTCTGAATTTAGTAAGGAATGGCAGTTAGAGATCAACCAAAAGAAAATCTGCGTCGTCAATTTCTGTAGAACCAAGAGTATCTCATTGGATGTTAATTATTCGTTGGACGGAGTAGAGATTCCAGTTTCAGACTCGATTAAATATCTTGGAGTCACGATCCATCGTGATCTTCCGTTGGACACCCACATTCGCCGATTGATAGGTGACGCTAATTAAAAGCTGGCCTTTATAGGAAGAATAGTTCGAAATAGCTCCGAAAAAGTGAAATAATTATGTTATTTATCCTTGGTTAGACCGCAGGTCGAATATGCGTGAGCTGCGTGGGATCCCTACGAAAATGGACTCACTAACGAGATAGAAAAGATTCAGCGCAGGGCAACTAGATTTGTAAAGAGAAATTACGATAGTAAACAAAGCGTAACATCATTAAAAGAAAATCTGAAATGGAAATCGTTAGAGGAGCGTAGACTGCAGGCTAGATTTAAACTACTGGAAAAATTTATGTCGGAGGGACTAGCGAATGAGGTATTAGGCCTTACCAGAAGCCCGAAGTATCTCGGAAGGCATGACAGCGAGGATAAGATTTGCGAGATCGATTGTAGAACTGAGGGATATACAGGATCGTTTTTCCCTAGGACGATATGAGAACATAATAGGAAAAGATAACACAGGAAAACTAGGGTCCTTCTTTGCACTGTGCCCCCTGCTATCCACCAAAAATGTGACGTGCAGGATATCATAAGGATGAATCTTAAAAAAATAGTAGTCAACTAACTCAAACGATCATTGTTAATATTTTGCTAAAATTGTAATAAATACTGGGGAAAAGTGATATCTGAGGATATAAAGAAAATAAATAGTCGTAATATAAACCATTCAACAGGTTTCCCTCTCCTTATGCGGGGGTTGCGTTCCAGGAAAGTGATATAGAGAGTGGATTTTTCTTTGCCTTCGAAAAGTGCTCCTAGCTTCGTGGTTGTACCATCTAGGTTCTGCATTTTCACGCTTCGGTTTGCTTGGAATAAATTTATTTGTGCACTCTCGCATCATATCTCTGAACATGCACCAGGATTCTTCCGCGTCTGCTATATATGTTACTTCGCAGAAATTAGTATATTTATTTCGCAGAAAAGACCTACACCTTGTAAAATTGGCTTTGGCGAATACATAAAGCTTTTTTTAGCCTTAACCTGTTTCACAATGTTTAGCTGAAACTCTACGTATACTGCCTGGTGATCTATTATTCTCTCAGCAACTCTATTCATACGCTCAGGAAGTTTAGTAGCCAATAAATCTAATATATTATTAAATCTCGTGGGAAATTTCTCTAACTGATACAATGAGTGTTTACAGAACGTTTCACGTAAATCCTCGCATGACTCACGCTCTCTACCACTGGGATAAAAGCCTCCAATCAATTGACGGAAGATTGAAATGGTCTCCGATTATAATAGCTGTATCTTTATTATAGGAACTTGTTTCTCTAAATAATTAATAATTTCCACGCTCGCATTTGGTGGTCCATAAAAGACGTATATATTTACAGTTTTACAGTCGTTCTCTTTCACATTACACCAAGCATTTTCAACTTTCTCGTAATTAATCTGTATTGGGTAACTTTCGAATTTATTTCTAACTGCTATACAGACTCCACCTCCTGACGAGGCACGTCGATCTTTTCTAAAAGCTCTATAGTCACGAGAAATTATCTCCTGACTGGCTATGTCCGCCGTTAGCCAACTTTCTGTATTGAACGTATTTGGGCATTTATTTGATTTGAAGAGACGGAAAATTGAACCGCGTCGAGCCATGAATAGTTTTAAGTCGGTCGTTATCACGGGGCGTGAGATTTAGAGACACGTATGGTTTTGATGGACGCATATTTATCCAGTAAATGTAAAGAAAGGTGTTAAGTGATTCAATTTTTGCGTCTATGTCGTCAGCATATTCAATGGTGCGCCACGGAAGACACGCTGTTTCGGCAATAAGGCTTTCATAATCAAGTTTTTAAAAATTTCGTTGAGAGATAAATTTCTGCCTAAATTTTGGGGAGTTTAGGGAGTAGGTTAGAAAAATTTAAGTTATGGAATGAAATGCCTGGGCAGATAGTTGGCAATGGGCGCAAACTTTATGGAGGTTAGCAGTAACTAATATACCAACACAAGTGGAGAGGTTGTTAGTGTTATTTCTGGGTTTTAATGATAGTATACTGAGGATGTGCAATGTAAAAGAGTTTTAAAAAAAGACGACATCGGAGGAGTTTGAGGCGAAATTGGCATTGAAGTCACCAGATATGATTATGTGTCTATAATTGTGGCTTAATCTGGCGATTGTCTCTTTAATGTCAGATATATAAGCAATTTTTGGAGGACGATAAACGAATCCTAACAGAACTTTTTTAATTGAGGGCTAATTCAATGAAGATATATTCTGGTCTGCGGGAGTATTGTGCATCGCTGGTAGCTATTACTGTGCAAGGAAAGTCTTTACGGATGAAGATTCCTACTCCCTGTCCTCCTTTCCCAATCTTATCACTGTCAAACAAGTTACAGCCGGGTATTTCTATAGAAGAGTTCGAGATGGCGGGTTTCAGCACGTCTCGGAGAGAGTAATAGCATGTAGATCGTGGAGCGGGAGTAATGAGCGCAGTTCGTCAAAGTGGACGACAAGGCTTTGAGCGTTAAGATAGATACGTTGGAAGAATCAAGGAAAAGGTTTAAGTTCTTCTGCAAGAAGACAATGTGTTGGAAATGGGATGGGTAGGGGATAGCCATTATGGGGTGGGGGTGGACGGTTGGTGATAAGATGAGAAGTATGATAACGAGTTCGTCTGTAGATGGTTGGTGTGACCCGTGGGAAAAATTCAGGGGCGTTAGGGTTTGGGTATGGTATCCTGCAATGAGACGGGACGAATGCTGGTGCATTTGGGTTAAGACTAAGGCTGAAGAGAAGTTTCGGTAGAAAGCTCATGAGAGAGAGGGAGATGGAGAGAGAGAGAGAGAGAGGTGGATGGACAGAGAGGGAGATGGAAATGGAGAGAACGGGAGATTGACAGAGAGAGAAGTGGAAAGAGGTAGCTGGCGAGAGAGGGAGATAGAGAGAGAGGGAGATAGAGAGAGAGGGAGATAGAGAGAGGGAGATGGAGAGAGAGGGATATGGAGAGGCAGTAAGATGGAGAGAGAGGGAGATGGAGAGACTAACAGACAGACAGACAAACGACTTTACTAGAGCGAAATTGAGACTATGTAGTCCCTTCTTACATTTAACGGAAAGAGAGGATGATGGAGAGAGGGAGATGGAGAGAGGTAAATGCAGAGAGGGAGATGGAGAGAGGTAGATGAAGAGACAGAGAGAGATGGAGTGAGAGAGATGGAGTGAGAGAGAGATGGAGTGAGAGAGATGGAGTGAGACAGACAGACAGACAGACAAACGACTTTATTAGGGCGAAATTGAGACTATGTTGTCCCTTCTTACATTTAACCCTTTCGTCATATAAGTAATTACAATATTTACAAAATAAGAGGAATTAAATACATACAGATACATACAAAATACAAATTAATTACAAGTTAATATATTTGTTAGTAGATAACAGAGAGAGAGATGGAGTGAGAGAGAGGTGGAGAGAGAAGGAGATGGAGATGGAGAGAGGGAGATGGAGTGAGAGAGAGATGGAGATAGAGGGATATGGAGAGAGAAGGAGATAGAAAGAGAGGTAGGTGGAGAGAGAGGTAGATGGAGGGAGAGGGAGGTGGAGAGATAGGTAGGTGGAGAGAGAGGAATGTGGAGATAGTGGTAGGTGGAGAGAGAAGGAGGTGAGAGAGAGGGAGGTGGAGAGAGGGAGATGGAGAGAGGGAGATGGAGAGAGGGAGATGTAGAGAGGGAGATGGAGAGAGGGAGATGTAGAGAGGGAAATGGAGAGAGAGGGATATGGAGAGGCAGTGAGATGGAGAGAGAGGGAGATGGAGAGAGATGGAGATGGAGAGGGAGGGGGAGATGGAGAGAGACTGAGATGGAGAGAGAGGGAGATGGAGAGAGAGGGAGATGAAGAGTGGGAGATCGAGAGAGAGAGAAATGGAGAGAGGGGGTGGAGAGATAGAGATGGAGACAGGGAGACGGAGTGAGAGTGAGAAATGGAGAGAGAGGGATATGGAAAGAGAAGATGGAATGGAGAAAAAGGGAGATGGAGAGAGGGGGAAATGGAGAGGGAGAGAGATGGAGATGGAGAGAGAGGGAGAGGTAGTGAGAGAGATATCGAGTGAGAAAGAGATGGAGAGAGAGGGATATGGAGAGGAAAGGAGATGGAGAGAAGAGATGGTGAGAGAGGTAGGTGGAGAGATAGGGAGCTGCAGAGAGAGGTAGGTGGAGAGAGAGATAGGTGGAGAGAGAGGTAGGTGGAGAGAGATAGGTGGAGAGTGAGGGAGATCGAGAGAGGGGGGTGGTGAGAAAGAGATGGATATGGAGAGAGGGGAAGATGGAGTGAGAGAGATATGGAGAGAGCGATATGGAGAGAGAAGGAGATGGAGTGCGAGAGAGATATGGAGTGAGAAAGAGTTGGAGAGAGAGGGATATTGAGAGAGAAAGAGATGGAGAGAGAGGTAGTTGGAGAGAGAGGTAAGTGGAGAGAGAGGGAGGTGGAGAGAGAGGGAGGTGGAGAGAGTGGTAGGTTGAGATAGATGGATGTGGAGAAAGAGGTAGGTGGAAAGAGATGGATGTGGAGAGAGAGGGAGGTGAAGAGAGAGGTAGGTGGTGAGAGAGGGGGTTGGTGAGAGAGGGGGATGGAGAGATAGGGAGATGGAGAGAGAGGGAAATGAAGAGAGATAGAGAGATGGACTGAGAGAGATATGGAGTGAGAAAAAGATGGAATGAGAGAGATATGGAGAAGAATGAGTTGGAGAGAGAGATAAGTAGAGAGAGAAAGAGATAGAGAGAGATTGAGGTGGAGAGACAGGGTGTGACGACCTTTCACGCGGGATGGCTTGGTCATGGGTTCACGAGGTATGGACAAAAAATAAAAAATAAATTAAAAATAAAATGGGCGCCAGTTCGGGTAATTGGGGATGAGGGTAAATTCCGCCCACACTCGGAAAAGAGAAAATGTAACTTTTAGGGAACTGGAAGGGATAGAGACTTGAGGGTTGTGGGGGGCGAGCCGACACCCAACGTATCTTAGTAAAAGCAACGAAACCACCTTCTTAACTCTCGTAGCTCTCTCTCCAGCCAGTCCTGACCTCAAACTAGAGGTCTGCATGGGCTCGGGCCTGGCCCTCGGGCCTCAGCCCGGCCCGGCCCGAGGGTCGGGCCCGGGTCGCGTTGCACAGATAATTTTCGGGTTCGGGCCTGGTTCGGATCTAATTCAAATGATATTACTCAAACGTTAAATATATATTTTCGGGCTTTTCTTTTTTCGCAAAAAAAAGTTTACTCTTAATGGTGTTCATCTTATTCTCTTGACACGGAAAAATCAGTCTCTTGTCTACAAGCAGTTATTAAGGACCCAGGATAAGGACCCACATTTATTCAATACAGTGCCATGCCATGCTTCTCCTGGTCTCCATTAGAATGATAACTTGATTCCAGTTATTCAAACTACGTCATTATATTCACATGGATGCAGCTGTGTAAATACGCCAGATTAACCTGTGTATTTAAAGGAAACATGCACATATTGCTGACACGGAGGTCATGGCAGATTGTGTGTACATCGGGCTAAATTCGGGCTAGATTGAAAAAAAGTCGGGCTTCGGACGGGTACGGGTAGAATATTTTAAGGTAAACTTCGGGTTCGGGCCGGGTCGGGCCAAATGCTATTCGGGTCGGGCCGGGTAAAATTCTAAAAATTCGGCCCGTGCAGACCTCTACCTCAAACCCTCTCGAGCGACCCTCCTCCGTCTCTCTCGCCTCCTCTTGTCTCCAGGGCTTTATCCTCTCTCCCCCAGAGACCCCTCGCGGTCAAACCCAAAAAGAAAAACAAAAACAGAACGTAACTTCCGCGCGCGCGCAATGGAAACGTTACAAGGGAGGTGGAGGGAGTGGTAGTTGGAGAGAGAGTAAGGTGGAGAGAGAGGGAGATGGAGAGAGAGAGGGGGGTGGAGAAAGAGAGATGGATATGGAGAGAGAGGGAGATGGAGTGAGAGAGATATGGGCAGAGCGATATGGAGAGAGAAGGAGATGGAGAGAGAGGGAGATGGAGAGAAGGAAATAGAGAGAGAGAGATGGAGAGGGATGGAGATGGAGTGAGAGAGCTGTAGAGAGGGAGATGGAGTGAGAGAGATATGAAGTGAGAAAGAGATGGGGAGAGAGGGATATGGAGAGAGGAGGAGATGGAGACATAGGTAGTTGGAGAGAGAGAGAGGTAAGTGGATAGAGAGGGAGGTGGAGAGAGTGGTAGGTGGAGAGAGATGGATGTGGAGAGATAGGTAGGTGGAAAGAGATGGATGTGGGGAGAGAGGGAGGTGAAGAGAGAGGTAGGTAGAGAGAGAGGGAGGTGGAAATAGAGGAAGTTGGAGGGAAAGGGAGTTGGAGAGAGAGGGAGGTGGAGAGAGAGCGAGATGGGGAGATGGAGAGAGTGGGAGATGGAGAGAGAGAGATGGAGATAGAGGGAGATGGAGAGAGTGGGAGATGGAGAGAGAGAGAGATGGAGATAGAGGGAGATGGAGAGAGAGGGAGACGGAGAGAGAGGGAGACGGAGAGAGAGGGAGACGGAGAGAGAGGGAGACGGAGACAGACAGACAGACAGACAAACGACTTTATTAGGGCGAAATTGAGACTATGTAGTCCCTTCTTACATTTAACCCTTTCGTCATATAAGTAATTACAATATTTACAAAATAAGAGGAATTAATTACATACAGATTTTAACAAAATACAAATTAATTACAAGTTAATATATTTGTTAGTAGATAACAGAGCATTACCAATGAATGTTAGTTTTGTGGGTCATAAAAAACTGTGTATCGGTTATGTTTTAACACAGAAAAATTCCCACTGCGGAAAACACCTACGAAGAGAAGAGAGGTGTAAAAAACCGCGAAAATTCCTAAATAGTTCAGGGGAAGGAAATGAAAAAAAAATCAATTATATGAGAAACAGAGAGAAAAAAAACATTCATAAATACAAACATATGTACATACATTTATATCCATATGAGGGAGGGGGTGAGAGGGGAACAGGGATTGTAGGGTAAGATATGCCTGGGAGATTACATCGTCATTATGATACAGGAAAAATAAATTAAATAAAATTATAAATTTATGCCTAATAAGCGCATTCTTGTGACAACCTGAAAGAAAAGATAGTGTGTGGTTCAATGCATGGGAAGTGAGAGAAGATGCTTGTAATACAAGCGTTAAAAAGTGCTTAGAGATAGAGAGTTTTTTATTAACGTTGGAAGGCCATTCCAGAGTTTACAAGCAGTGACAGTAAAGGATTTGTTGTAAATTTCTGTTCTATGAAGTGGAGTTAGTAGTTTATCACATCCTCTGGTATTGCAATGGTGAACTGTATTAATGGTGACAAAATTAGTTGAAAGATTACAAGGGATGTTGTTATTTAGAATTTGATACAATAGAGAGAGAAGGTGAAGGTTTCTTCGGGAATCAAGTTTTAGCCAGGAGAGTCGACGGAAGTATTCTGAGACATGGTCAGATTTTTTAAGATTAAATATGAATCTGATGCAGGCGTTATGAGAACGTTGTAGCTTAATGGCGAGTTCCTTTGATAAGTCCTGGTATACAACATCACAATAATCGAAGTGAGGAAAAATTAGTGAGGTCACTAGCTGTATTTTTAGTGACGAGGGAAGAATGTTAACGAGAGGCCTTAGAGTGTGTAAGGAGGAGTTTACCGTCTTGCAGATTTTTATTATATGATTATTCCAAGTGAGCGTTTCATTAATTAGAATCCCGAGATTTTTTACGATTTTGCAATAGGGTATAACTGA
This sequence comes from Tanypteryx hageni, assembly GCA_028673005.1. NCBI lineage: Eukaryota > Metazoa > Arthropoda > Insecta > Odonata > Petaluridae > Tanypteryx > Tanypteryx hageni. The sequence goes on along the minus strand of CM054112.1, from coordinate 224,053,579 downwards.
GCCGTTCAAAGACAGAGGAACTGATTCTGCAAGGTTTATAGATGCCAGTAGTTTCGGATAACCGATTAAAATGGCTTGAGATTTCAAGGGGTTTATGGTGAGAAAATTATCGTAGCTCCATTCTTGAAGTTGGGCCAAGTCATGATTTATGTTAGCTATGGAAAGAGATAAGTTATTGGGTTTTGTGTCTAAGTAGATTTGGAGATCATCGGCGTACAAATGATACTTGGAGTAAGTTAAGTATTGAGAACAATCATTTATGAATAAAGAGAACAATAGAGGACCTAAAATTGAGCCCTGCGGTACGCCTTGGTTAACATTAAGCCGAGAGGACGAGGAATCGTTGTAGATGACTTGCTGGGAACGGTTGCTAAGGTACGAAGAGAACCACTCTATTGAAGGTGAAGAGAATCTCATGCAGCGGAGTTTTGCTAGGAGTATGTATTTATCTACTGTGTCAAACGCTTTACTAAAATCAAGCAATATTAGTACCGTGAGTTTTCTGTCAGCCATGTGTCTGCGTATATCATCATCAGTTATTTTAATTAGCGCGGTGGTGGTGCTATGAGACTTCCGAAAGCCAGATTGATGGGGGTCAAGTAGATGATTAATGTCGAGAAAATCTGCTACCTGTTCGTGTGCAAGTCGCTCCAGGGCTTTTAATAAAGTGGGAAGAAAGCTAATCGGTCTATAGTAATTGTTTGCGGTGGGAGATTTCTTAGGAATTGGGCGGACTAACGCGTGTTTCCATTGCGATGGGAATTTTCCCTGTAATAAAGAGTGGTTGAAAATGTTAGTAAGTACGGGGAGTAATAGATGTATTAATTTGTTTATAATAATTATAGGAATACCATCAGCACCCTGGGCTGTAGTTTTGATTCTGCGTATTGCTGAAAGTACGTTAAATTGCGAAACAGCTTTAAAGTGGAATTGTGGAGAACCGGATGACTCGTTCGCTTTTGCAGTAAGACTACTAATTACTTTGCGTTTTCGTTCTATGTCGATTGTTGTTGGATTCGTCGAGAAGCTCTCGTTAAGAGAATCTAGTGATATGTTTGGAGGTAAGGAAGAATCCTTGGACTTGCCAATTCCAAGGTGTCGCAGATTGTTCCATAAGGCGGATGTTGTTATATTGGAGCCGGATATAGAATAAGCGAATTTTATTTTGGCATTTCTAATCTGTTGCTTGATTTTGTTTCTAATATTTTTGTAGGTATTGAACGTATTTGGGCATTTATTTGATTTGAAGAGACGAAAAATTGAATCGCGTCGAGCCATCAATAGTTTTAAATCGGCCGTTATCCACGGGGCGCGAGGTTTAGAGACGCGTGTGGTTTTGATGGGTGCGCATTTATCGGATAGATGTAAGATAAAAGTGTTAAGTGCTTCAATTTTTGCGTCTAAGTCGTCTGCATATTCAATAGTGTGCCACGGAAGACACGCAGCTTCTGCAATTAAACTATCATAGTCAAGGTCTTTAAAATTTCGTTGGGAGATAAATTTCTGCTTAAATTTTGGAGAGTTTAGTGAGTAGGCTAGAAAAATTCTACATCTACATCTACAAGTTACACTGCAATTCACCAAGTTGGTGGGTGGCAGGGGGTGCAATGCACCAAATCCTACCTAAAGATTGTCTAACGCAATTCGAAATTTCCTATTGTGATCTCTTATTGTCCTCGGAAAGAACGAGCCTAGATAACGCTCCGTCCTACAATCGATCTCACGTATTTTATCGTCTCGATCATTTCTACCTATATACGTCGGTGCCACAATTATTCCCACTACCTCCTCTTTTAGACATTCTGACCTATATTTCTCTAGAAGTTTCAACCTTGAGTGCAATCTACGGTCCTCCAGTGATACCCAGTTCAAATCGCTCAATAAAGAGGTGACGCTTTCCTTATGTTCGTACTTTTGTTTTACAAATCTGGCTGCTCTGCGCTGTACTCTTTCTAGTTGAATTATGTGTCCCTTCTCGTACGGATCCCATATGCTCGCTGCGTATTCCACTTGTGGTCTTACCAGTGATAAGTAGCATGTTTCGCGTACTTTCTCTGTAGTGTTCCGTACTATTCTACCTATGAATGCCAGTTTCTTGTTGGCCGCGCCTATAACTAGACGAATGTGCATGTCCCACGAAAGATCTCGACAAATGGTTACTCCTAAATATTTTACATACTCAGCTTGTCGAATACTCATTTAATCTATTTTATACTCGAAACCTAAATCTTTGTTCTTACTTTTCCAGAATGTGACTGCGGCACATTTAGTATAATTAATTTCGATTTGCCATTCTTTGCACCACGCTGAAATGGCTCTTAAGTCTTCACGCAGAGACTGATGGTCCTCCTGATTTTTTATTTCTTTATATAGAACGGTGTCATCGGCGAAAAGCCTAATTTTACTACGAACAACCGAGCACATATCATTTACATAGATTAAGAAGAGCAGAGGGCCCAATACACTTCCCTGAGGAACACTCGAAGCAACTTTAACGGGGGACGAGTATTTCCCATCGATGACAACTATTTGTTCCCTATTCGAGAGGAAGTCTCTCACCCAACCGACAACTTTCGAATTGATACCACATTGTCCTAACTTCGCAATTAATTTCCTATGAGATACTTTATCGAACGCCTTCCTGAAATCAATGAATATGGCATTGACCTGAGTATTTTTCTCTCCGCATCGCAACAAATCGTCCACGAACAGGCCGAGCTGCGTTTCGCATGATCTACCTCTCCGGAATCCGTGTTGGCATCCGCTAAGCAATGAATGACTATCTAAATAGCGCATTACAGAGCTAAAGACTATGTGCTCAAGTATCTTGCACGATAATGAAGTTAAGGATATCGGCCTATAATTTTCGGGGTTCTCTCTGTCGCCACTCTTATGGATGGGCGTAACATGTGCCACCTTCCAATCTTTAGGAACTACTCCTTCTCTAATGGATTTCTCGAATATAATTTTCAAATACGGCGCGATTTCAGCAGCTAATTCTTTCATTACACGCGCGGGAATTTCCTCCGGTCCAGGAGATTTATTTGGCTTAATTGAATGAAGTTGGAGCGCGATGCCATTTTCCGAAAATACCAAATCTTCCATCGAATCGCCCTGACGCATAGGAATAGGGGTTTCACATTCATCGTCATCACGAGTAAAAGCTTTCTGAAAGTGATGATTTAATAGGTTTGCTTTATCCATACTATCGTGAACTACGTTTCCCGTTTCCGACCGCAGTGACGCAATAGTGGGGCCCCTACCTTGAACTTCCCTGACGTAAGACCAAAATGCTTTTGGGTTCTCTTTCAAGTTTTCCTGTAAAACCTTCTTTTTATAATTGTTAAACGCATTACGCATTGCTACTCTGGCTATGGAGCGCGCCTCCTTGTATTGCTGCCTTATTATTGCAATCTGTTCGACCGTAGCTGTTGAGGATGTGTTATTTACGCGAGAGTGTAGTTTTCTTTGACGTCGGAGAGCGCTTCTTACTTCCTGATTGTACCATCTAAGTTCTGCACTATCACGCTTCAGTTTGCTCGGAATAAATTTATCTGTACACTCTCGCATCATATCTCTGAACATGCACCAGGATACCTCCGCGTCTGCACTATCGGTTAAATTGCTGAAATTAGTATATTTATTTCGCAGAAAAGACCTAAATCTTGTGAAATCGGCTTTGGCGAATACATAAAGTTTTCTTTTGGCCTTAACCTGTTTCTCAATAATTAACTGAAATTCCACGTACACTGCCTTGTAATCGCTTATTCCCTCAGCATCAGATACTCTATTCATACGCTCAGGAAGATTAGTAACAAATAAATCTAATATATTATTAAATCTCGTGGGAAATCTCAATAATTGATACAATGAGTGCTTACCGAAAGTTTCTAGTAACGCCTCGCACGATTCACGCTCTCTACCTCCGGGATAAAAGCAATGATGGCTCCAATCAATTAAGTCATGGGGGGAAATGCCCGGGACAGGTAATTGACCATGTGTGCAAACTTTATCTGGGTTAGCAGTAACTAATATGTCAATCCAAGTGGAAGAATTTTTAGCGTTATTTGTGGGTTTTAAAGGTAGTATGCTGAGGTTGTGCGATGTAAAAGAGTTTTTAAAAAAGACAGCATCGGAGGAGCTTGAGGCAAAATTTGCATTAATGTCACCAGATATGATTAAGTGCTCATAATCGTGTCTTAAGTTGGCAATGATCTCGTCAATGTCAGATAGATAACCAATTTTTGGAGGACGATAAACGATTCCTAACAATATTTTTTTTAATTGACGACTACTTCAAGGAAGAGATATTCAGGTCTGCGGGAGTATTGTGCGTCGCTTGTGGTGATTACTTTACAAGCAAGGTCTTTACGGACGTAGATTCCTACTCCCCCTCCTCCTTTCCCTCTGTGAGGTTCCTGATGATTGGACACTAGCACACGTCACACCCATTCATAAGGGAGGTGACAAAGAAAACCCCGAAAATTATAGGCCGATTTCTCTAACATCATTATCATGCAAGATTTTGGAGCACATTATTGTTAGCAACACAATGCGTTATCTTGAGAGTAGATCGCTCTTAGTCAGCTGTCAACATGGCTTCAGAAAAGGTAGATCCTGTGACACCCAACTCGGTCTGTTTGTGAATGATGTTTTATCATGCGGCGAAAATAATAAGCAGGTCGATGCAGTGTTCCTTGATTTTAGAAAAGCTTTTGACAAGGTTCCCCACCGTAAGTTGTTATTAAAATTGGGAAATCTTGGCGTTAATGTTAAAGTCATTAACTGGGTTCGCGCTTTCCTTAGGAATAGAAAACAAAAAGTAGTCATCGATGGTAAGTCCTCGAGTGTGGCAGATGTAGTCTCTGGAGTGCCGCAGGGTAGTGTGATCGGACCTATGCTTTTCTTGCTTTATATAAACGACATCAGCTCAGTTGTAAAAAGTAATATCAGGCTTTTTGCGGATGACACCGTAGTCTATAGAGAAATTAGTGGTCCTAGCGACCATCGTCAGCTTCACCCTCACGGTGGATGGCAGGGGGTGCCGCGCACCAAGTACCTAACTAATTATTGTTCACTGTTATCTATTGTGCTCACGTATTGTCCTAGGGAAAAAGGACTCCTTATACCTCTCTGTTCTACTATCTATTTCGCGAATCTTGTCCTCATTATCCCTCCGTCCGATATACGTCGATTCTCGAATAATATCCTTCATTTCATTTACGAATATCTCCGACCTATATTTATCTAGAAGTTTAAGTCTCGCCTGTAATCTACGATCTTTCAACGATGGCCAACTCAACTCTTCAATGAGTAACGTAACGCTCTGTTTTTTATCGTAATTCTTTTTCACGAATCTAGCTGCTCGCCGCTGTATTTTTTCTAAATCCTTTATGAGTCCCCTCTGATATGGATCCCCAAACCGCTGCTGCGTATTCCATTTGAGGTCTAACCAACGATAAATAACAGGATTCTCTCACCTTTTCCGTGCTTTTCCTGACTATCCTACGCACAAAAGCCAACTTCTTATTTGCCGCACCTATCACTCGTCTTTTGTGGGTGTCCCAAGACAGGTTGCGATTCAAGGTTACCCCGAGGTATTTCACGGATTCCGAAACAGGAATGCTCTCACCACCTATCGAGTAGATAAATACGGACGATGGGCTTCTAGATTTCCAAAAGTTTAGAACGTTACTCTTTTTCTGATTGATTTCTAGCTGCCATTCCTTGCACCAAACAGATAACGCATCCAGATCACCCTGAAGCTGACGATGGTCGCTATGACCACTAATTTCTCTATAGACTACGGTGTCATCCGCAAAAAGCCTGATATTACTTTTTACAACTGAGCTGATGTCGTTTATATAAAGCAAGAAAAGCATAGGTCCGATCACACTACCCTGCGGCACTCCAGAGACTACATCTGCCACACTCGAGGACTTACCATCGATGACTACTTTTTGTTTTCTATTCCAAAGGAAAGCGCGAACTCAGTTAATGACTTGAAAATTAACGCCAAGATTTCCGTATTTTAATAACAACTAACGGTTGGGAGCCCTGTCAAAAGCTTTTCTAAAATCAAGGAGCACTGCATCGACCTATTTATTATTTTCGACGGACGATATAACATCATTCACAAACAGACCGAGTCGAGTGTCACAGGATCTACCTTTTCTGAAGCCATGTTGACAGCTGACTAAGAGCGATCTACTCTCAAGATAACGCATTGTGTTGCTAACAATAATGTGCTCCAAAATCTTGCATGATAATGATGTTAGAGAAATCGGCCTATAATTTTCGGGGTTTTCTTTGTCACCTCCCTTATGAATGGGTGTGACGTGTGCTAGTTTCCAATTATCAGGAACCTCACAGAGAGTAAGAGATTTCTCGAAAACTAACCGAAGGAAGGGAGCTATTTCTTCTGCTAGTTCTTTTAATACACGCGCGGGAATTCCTTCTGGTCCTGGGTTTTTGTTGGGCTTTATCTCACCCAGTTGCTTCGCTATTCCTGCCTCAGAGATTTTAATATTATCCATCCGAGTACATCCATCGGGAAAAAGATTATCTTCAAGTCTATCTCCACCTGCCGTGAACGCCTTCGCGAAGTAAACGTTTAGTAGATTAGCTTTATCCTCCCCATCGTGAAGGATGTCTCCGGAATCACATCGCAGGGAGGGTATTGAAGGACCCCCTCCCTTGACTTCTCTTACATAGGACCAGAACGCTTTTGGATCCTCCTTCAATTTTGTATTTAATACCTCATATCGGAAGAAGTTAAGTGCGTTACGCGTGGTTTTTCTCGCTAGTACGCGGGCACTGTTATACTCATGGACTATAGCTGTGCGATACTCATCGGAAGCGGTGGTAGGTATGTTTTTCAATTTTGCGTCGTCTTAAGGCAATCCTAACGTCCTTATTAAACCAACAAGGTTCCTTCTTATCAGATTTTAACTTACTGGGGATGAATCTAACGATACCTTTTTCTAGTATATCCTTGAATAATAACCATGATGGCTCCATACCTAATCGTTCCTTCTTTTCACGATAACTGACAAAGGTACTTCTGAGATGTAAGCTGAAACTTTTAAAGTCGGCCTTGGCGAAAGCGTATACATTCCGAAGGGTCTTAGGATGTCTTTTGAGCTTTAATTCGCACTCCGTATACACAGCTCGATGGTCGCTAAGTCTCTCCTCTGTGAATACATTAGTTATCCTATGCGGGGTGTTAGAAGCAAGCAAGTCGAGAACATTGCCCGAACGCGTGTCTTTTCGTACCATCTGGATTAAGAAATATTCATAAAACGCGTCAATTAAGGCTTCACACGATTCGCGTTCTTTACCTCCCGTAACGAAACATAGGTTTTCCCAATCGATTGACGGCAAGTTAAAATCGCCTCCAATTATCACATAACCGTCGTTCATAAAAGATCTTAGCTCGGCTAATTGCCTCTCTAAACTTAAAATATAATCAACTTTGACATTAGGTGGTATGTAAAATGAACATAAATATATCTTTTTCGAATTATCCTTACCTAGGCGGCACCACACGCTCTCGGTCAGCCGGTATGGTAGTCATGGAGCATTTTGGAATTGGATGGATCAATGAGTGCTTCCAGATTGAAGGATAATAAGCCGTTTGAAGGGATGCATCAGATACATTCAGTAGTGAGGAAAGAATGATCGGGAGAGCTTTCTCTATAAAAGTGATTGGAATCGCATCGTAACCTTTGGCGTCTGACGTAATTCTTTTGCATGCGCTGGAGACTGAGAAAGTTGACACACACGAGAAAAAACTGTTTTTCATTAAATAGGGGAGGAATTATCAGCCCAAAGGCGTAGTTCATGGGTTCAGTTGATGAGAAGAAATTATTCAAAATATCTAGATGAACATTTAATGTGCCTTGATTATTTTTTGATTGAATAATACCTAGGTTACGGATAGTTTTCCACATGGAGGCTGTGTCGGAATTTTTAGCAAGGCTCTTTTTAAAGTAATCATATTTGGCTGTGCGTATCATTCTTGTTACTTGGTTACGTAGCACTTTGTATTTTGAGAAAACAATAGGATCCTTATAACGCCTAAAATTAGACCAAGCAATGTTCCTTTCTTTTATTTTACACCTGATTTCTAGTGTAAAACATGGTGTGGGTGGATGAGTCACACGAACCGTTCGTAACGGGGCGTGTATATCGAGAGTTTTAAGAAGCACAAAATTTAGTGGAGCGACTTTATCGTCTACCGTATCTATTGAATTTATAAAAGACCCGTCAGCACCGTACAAATCGGAATTTGTTGCCATCAAAGAATGCGAAGTCTCCGAATGTTATGAATTTTGGGAGAAAGGAGGGGGTTATTATCCTGTAAGTTATGTACAATTGGTCTTGACGGGAAAGTGGGGGATCAGAGGACTGGCCAGCAGACACAACCTTCTCAAGATCGTCAACACAGATGAGATTCAAAGTAGTGCTATCATTTCTCGTGCGGCAAGTTGGCTGTGTGGGAACGACGTTTAAGTTACATCCCTGTATAATGTTGAGGACAAGGTCTCTTTCGGCTGTCTCTTTCAGTTAGCGTTGAAATCTCCCATGAATATATAATTTTCAAACATAGGAGTCGTATTAATTAAAAAAGTCTCAAATTCTGACAGATAGGCAGTTTTTGGAGGTCTGTATATAACTGTCGCTTGCAATTTCTAATGTGAACTATTTATTTCAAGCTAGATATATTCCGGCTTATTTTCATACATAGCAGCTGAACGAGCAACACACACAACTTGAAGTGACGAGTGTATATATACCCCACTCCTCCTCTACGCTTCCCTTCACGGTCTTTCCTATAAAGAGTGTAGTCCGGCAATGATACCGCCTTGGAGTTAATTGTTGGCTTCAACCACGTCTCACTCACACCGATTACATGCATAAAATTGTTACAATAATATCTTCTGAAATCTTCGATGTGAGCAAGAAGTGACTTAGCAGTAACATAAGATATCTTCATATACCCAGGAAGGGAAGTTTTATTAACAATGGATGGTGAAAGCATAGGGGGGTTGTCTATAAAAAATTCTCAAGATGTTTCATTACAAATGTGTTTTACAGGGGACCCAGTTTCTTTCCTCACGAGGATTTTTTCGCCTCGGACCAGTAAAACATGAACTTCCCCGTTTTCTTTAGTTCTTTTGCTAAAGCAAAGTTTTTTATTAGTTTGAGTCAAAGATTAATCAATGTATATTGGGTGGGTGGCCTCATTTGACCAACCCAAGTCACGGCTGCTGAGGTCTCTCCTCGCTCGCCTTTTGGCTAAGAAATCCTCTCCTATACACTGTCTAGTTAAGCGAGCCACAAAGGGATGGACCCCAGATGGAATATTCGGATTACGCCTTGGACGAGGCCGGAAAACTTGGTCAATATCATCCAAATTTACAGAGACCTCGAGAAATTAAAATTATACCCCGTAAACTATCTGCGACGTTGACTGGGACTCCGCGGATTTCTAACCTATTTCTTTTATTATCTTGCTCACATTTATTATTTTTAGAGTTCATTTCACTTTGTCCGTTTTTTATCATCTTGTTTTCAGCTTCCACATCTTCTAACTTTTTATAGACCATTGACAGTTCTCTTACAACAGATTCAAGCCTATTTGACTGCTCGATTAGTGAGGTACTGTTAGCACTTACCATACTAATAATTTCATCCTGCTTGGTCTGTACTGGTCTTAACCGCTCCAGAACTTCATGCAGCATGGTGCTCACCTCTTGGGAATTAACAGGAGTCGCCTCGGAGGTCATGGGATCTACTGCAACGGTCGTTGACTTTGGCGACACGGCCTGAAGACTAAATGGCGATCGAGGGACGGCGACAAAGGAATTACAGCGCTATACACCACAAATTTTGGCTAAATTATCATTTTCATGGTCGCCCATTTTAGCACATTGGCCATGAGAAAGGACTCGGCAATCCTCACATTGTACTGCGGTATCACTACGCGAGACCGGCTTTTCATAAACTGGGCACGACACCATTTCAAGGGCGGAGATGTCACGTCCGTACACGGAGAGATAGAGGAAGGGAGGGGAGAGAGAGGGATATGGAGAGAGAGGGATATGGAGAGAGAGGGATATGGAGAGAGAGGGATATGGAGATAGAGGGATATGGAGATAGAGGTAGATGGAGATAGAGGTAGATGGAGAGAGAGGAAGAGAGAAGGGGAGATGGGCAGAGAGGGCGATGGAGAGAGAGGTAGATGGAGAAAGAGGAGGGAATGGAAAGAGAGGGAGATGGAGAGAGGGAGATGGAGAGAGAGGGACAGAATGGGAGATGGAGAGAGAGGGACAGAGAGAGAGATGGAGAGAGAAAGGGAGATGGGCAGAGAGGGAGATGGAGAGAGAGGTAGATGGAGAAAGAGGAGGGAATGGAGAGAGAGAGAGAGGGAGATGGAGAGAGAGGTAGATGGAGAAAGAGTAGGGAATGGAGGGAGAGAGGGAGATGGAGAGAGAGGGAGATGGAGAGAGAGGTAGATGGAGAAAGAGGAGGGAATGGAGGGAGAGAGGGAGATGGAGAGAGAGGGAGATGGGGGAGAGAGAAGGAGATGGAGAGAGAGGTAGATGGAGAGAGAGGGAGATGGACAGAGAGGGAGATGGAGAGAGGTATATGGAGAGGAGATGGAGAGAGAGAGAGAAAAAGAGAGAGGGAGATGGAGAGAGAGGGAGATGGAGAGAGAGGGAGGTGGAGAGAGAGGGGAGGAAAATTGAGAGATAAAGAGAGACGGAGAGTGAGAGGTATCTTAGGCTAAGGAGTTCACGAATATGAGATCAAAGCGTGGTGAAATATGGATTTCCCTGTTATCTGCTGGCGATGATGTTACGGCGATGATGCTGTCGGGAAAGATAATGGGGGATGAGGAGCCAGCCAATGGCGCAAATTACGTAATCACTTAGAGGAAGTAATTTATCAATCAAAGGGAAAGTAATTCCTTACTTTCTATCATGCCCGATTGCGGAGGCAAAGAAAGACTATTGTCTCAAATCCTTGATGGCGGACGAAGTTGGATAACCCCGGGACCTTTTCTCCCTTCTTCGTCTATGAGCAGAAAAACCGCTGCTGAAGAAAAAATGGAGAAACGAAAATGAAGCACGATTTCTGCCCGTATAACATGTGTAAAATGCGCCTTAAAATTTTTTAGGAATACACAGCAAGTCATGCACCAATGAGAATAAAAATAAATTTTAATACATAAATACGAAATTTAATTCAGTTTATTTGCTCCTTACTACATTAATTGCTTTAGTAGGCAAGAAAATCGTTCGATAATTTTTAATTTTCCCGGTGCGTTAATAGACGAATATATTTTAATGATATGTGAAGAATCGGCTATCATGAGCGCCCTTATTGTTTAAAAGACGGGAGTTTAGCGAGCCGGCGATGTCAAGTTATTTGAATCTTTCATATTAGAAACGTAACTTAATATGTAACTGGCGCTTGTGAGAAAATAAAATGCACAAGTGCTGCTGTAGCTCGAGCTTATACTCATATGGTGAGGGACATCAACTTCTGCTTTAGTTGAATCGTAAAGTCCAGTACACGCCTTTTTTATCTTTCGTTTGTTAATAGAGTTTCCGATATATCAAGTTTGTCATTATGATGTTTGAAGGTTTATTTCTTTGGTAGCAATATATTGTTGTTAACCCGAAATTGCTTTTGAATAAATGTATCCGAGTCGCAGAGGATAGGCATAAAAGAATCATGTTTACATAATAAGCTATTCCATAAAAACGGACTTCCTCTAAAGATAAAATTTATCTACGTTAAATAATCCAACCTCTGTTTTAAAGAGACAGACAATTGAATAAATCTTAGAGGATTAATGGTCACCATTCAAAAATTCTCTGAAAAGCTACACTACAAAGAATATAACTACTTTTTGCTTGAATTTGTCTTTTTGCAATCAATTACCAAACAAAATCAAATTATAGTAGCTAGGAATTAATTGTTAGTTGACTGTTAATGTATTTAGCGTTATTACCGGTAATTTAAAATTTTAAATTATATGTTTTTGTTTCATAAATATAAGATGTGCTTTCTTTGTGAAACCAAATAAAGTTAATTAAATCCGGGAGTCAGAGTCGGGACGACATTTTTGCGCCCTAGGCAGGGTTTGAAAATTACACCATCCTAATGAAATTATACAGTAAACAATTTTATCTCTCAAAACTGGTTTACTTACAACGTAGAGGTAAAATTAAATATATAAAATATATTTCATAGCATAAAACGTTACATTTAAAAGTTTAAATTGTCATATGTCTCACCGCTACGTGTGCTTCGCCCTAGTCCAGGAAGTCCGCCTTACGATGGATCGCGGATGACTCCCACTCACAAAGTGAAAAACTGTCAATTTACTAGCGAGAATAAATATAAAGAAGGGCCACTAAGTGAGGCAAGAAATAGACTTGATCGTCAGCATAATCTGCGCTGTGCTCTCTCCATCAATATTTAACCAAGATTGATCAGCTGATCACGAAGGTGCAACAGCATCATGGAAGCCGCTAAAGACGAGGGACTTGCATTAACAATCATCCGAGCAAACAGTGATGTTAATATTTTTATTAATTGCAAGTAAATTAATGCTTGCAGCTTTCTTTATTCTAAAAAAATTTAAATCTTCCTAAAATTTCAGTGAAGGAATGCGTTGATTCCATGGTGCCATTTTGTTTTTCATGCACTCATTTAAAAAATTGAGCTTCATAAAGAAAATAATAAAATTGGAAGAAATTGAGCGATTGTTTACATTTTTTTTCTAAATTTTTTATTTAATATTATGCTAATAAATCTACGGCGATTTTCTGGAGTGCTGAGTAAGTAGCGGTACCATTTGGGTCGCAAGGCGAATGTGATTTCAAATTTTATATCGTAGACATAAAAGTTTGGAAACCACTGCCTTAGGCGGTGCCTCACACGCCTAGCCCTTGTCCGGGCTCTGCTGGCAATCGTAATCTACATCTACATGATATTTTACAAGTCACCTTTTTGGTGGATGGCAGGAGATGCAGTGTACCAAAGGTCCCTAGGTTTCCTACGTTATCTTTTTTTATTATGATCTCTTTTCATAATATTCCTTTTAAATTGGCGAGACATGCACCACTGAGATAATATCTCCAGTTTTAATCTACGCGTTCTAGGTGCTTTATCAAATCCATAATTCCTCAACAAAATGCATCATAATATTGCATTTTGTTGTTCGATTTGAATATGCCATCCATAGAAGGCAGGGGGTGGCAACATCCCTCTCTCTTCCTCGTCGTTGCTTCGCTTCTGGTGTTTCCAGAAACTCTCGAGGTTTCCGGATTCTTCCGACGTGAGGGCAGGTCCCTCGCGAAGGACTATTGGCCAATTTCGCTGATTGTGCCGAAATCTCTGGGATTAATGTTTGTCGGCAATATAATAAGCGTCGCGGAACAAGACGTGCGTCGCAGAGTTTGCGCGACGCTATGACACATAACATGAGCGACACAAATCGCTACTAAATTACATAAGAACATGGCCCAATCGAATATGGAGAGAAAAAAAAAGAGAATTTAAGATAGGATTTTATTTATTATTTTAATAAGCAGCGATTGTGTTTCTCTAAGATATTGTGTAGATAAATGAGAGGGAATGGATGTCGCGCATTTTTTATTTTGATATTAAAATTAAACTCTCGTTATTCGTCGCTCCGTTGATCGTCGTTTAGTCAATTAACCGTTTGAAAATAAATCCCCTATGTAATTTTTTAAAACATGAACTCATAAAAGACAAACCGATTAATTAAAAAAAACATTACGCTAATTATCACCTGGCTCTCCTGCATGGAGGAAAATTTACAGGGGTTAGCAAATTAAAACCCTTGCTGGTTTAACATTAAAAAGTCTACAAGCATTGAAGGAGTGCAGCAAGGCAAGTCTGCCTGTAATGTGTAGTGAATGTCGTAAGGGTATTTTTCGAGATTGGTTTGATCGCGATTTTTGCCCATCTTTTAAGCGATATTCTAAGAGTCACAACCTTCCAAAGAAGGTACCGCTGCTCCACCACAAGGCCCCTGGTCCCCAATACACCCCGAGTCCTACTACTACGGAAACTAAAAACCGAGTCTTGTTTATTCCTCTTAAATATTGGATATTGCGTTAGGAATACATTAATGTTTTTGTAAGATATTACTGTAAAAAGTAAGAATAACTATGACAAATAATTTATTATAGAAGCATACTCTTGGTCAGAACATTCTTTTGTGTGTTACAAGTAAGACAACTAGTTATTCGCCTCTGTCGTTGGTCGTTTCGTTGTTTGTCAATTCGTTGTTCGTCTGTGACTCTCAGGAACGAATTCACGACGAGTTACAAGGACTTACTGTAGTTTAATTCGAGATGCCAACTCGAGAGACAAACATTCGTGCATTTAAAAGAACAAAGTTAATTTTTTTTAAGAGAAAATTGGAATCTAAATTGGAGTAACAATCAATATTTGTATAGAATCTAATAAAAACCATTTGTGTTCTCCTTAAAAACACGTGTAATTACCCAGAGAAAAATGAGGTTCATAAATATTTTATTCAATTTAACTTTAAGTTTGATTAGAAAAAGGACCCTTTAAAAATATGAAATGGCACATTATTGACCAAAAATAATTTTAGTGAAGCAGAAAAACAAAGAATAACAAAAGTTTATATATAGTATCCCGATAGAAGTTTATCTACCACTTTCACTGGATAGAAGAAAACAGTTTTCCGCATGACATTATCCTTGACTTCATCCAGTTACCTATACATATATTTAAGTACTGAATTTGCATGAGAGTTTTAAGGTTTTTAAAAATTATAAATCATTTAGTCCTGAAATCACCGAAAAGAAACCTCGGGTGCAAAATTTTGAACTATAGTAATTATTATTTTAGCAGAAAAAGCCGTTATCGAATGTCATTTGTTCTAGAGAGAGCCGTGGCATGAGGTGAGTTTGTGAGGCTACCGCCTCAGGCGGCAATTTTCTGAGGGCGGCAGTAGGTGTAGTACCTAGTCCTGCCATAAATACTGTTACAACAATTACATGAGAAATATTGGGAATGCTTAATTGAAAACATTTTTAACATATAGGAATGAAAGATGACACTATTTCTTATTATTTTGCTGACCTACTCTTCGAAATGACCGCCTCTTGCCTGAATGCATGCCTTAAGACGCCCAGGCCAGGCGTCAATAGAATCATGCACGATGTTCAATGGGAAATCTGCCACTACTTTCTCCAAAACCTGCTTCAGGCTGGCAATACTTTGGTGTCTCTTCAATCAATGACCAAAATTTGTAACCAAGAAGATTGACATCTGGACTGCCAGAGGACCAATCATTGGTCGAAATGATGTCCGGCACATTTGCCTCCAGCCACTGCTGCGTGGTCTTGGCCTTATGAGCTGGGGCTGAGTCCTGCTGGAAGCTCCATTCTTCTCCACCAAACATGTTGTAGTTAAGGAATTTCATAATAGGCTCCAGTACCGTATCTTGGTAGACCTTAGCAGAGGTTTTAACCCCATTCTAACAAAGTGAAGCCTTATTACACCGTCAGAGCTGACACCCCACCAAACCATAACAGACGAAAGGTGGTGAGCCCTCTGAATCATCGGAACTCTCTTCCGAGCCGTGCGAGCATTAAGAGCATAAACCCAGTCATTTTGGCGATTAAAAACTGCTCTATTGTAAAGATTTTTTCGTCGGTAAAAGAATCTTCTTGTGCTTGTTTTGCGCGTACCACTCGAGAAGAGCTTTTGATTTCAGAGCTCGCTGCTGCTTAAGCTGGGGAGTCAAGAAATTTCCGGTATTATGGCGCTATGCTCTCATATTAAGGTCACTTCATAGCACTCTAGACATTGATCGGGCAGAAATACTTAGCTCTCTTTCCATCATTTTCTGTTTTCGCACTGTATTTCGGCGAATGCGTACCCTAACAGCTTTCGCAAGGTTGGCCGTACTCACAGTGCGCAGGCGTCCACATCTCAGGCGATCAGCAACTCCACTTGTCTCGTTGTACCGCTGGATAGTATGGTAAACATACATCCTACTGATACTAAGCTTTCTTGGCCTCTTGAAAATCTATGAAGGATCCTTTCCGACCTTGTGCAGCGCCATCACAGCTACACGATTCTCGTAATCGCCCCATTCCATGATTACCACTTATAATAACGTGCCCTCCTCTCTGCAGGTAAAGATACAATGTTGCAACTCTCGTTTTACCGCGCGACGGCTAGGTGGTACTGCAAAAAGGAGTGCGCGGCATGGCGGGAATTTTGAAACAGTATTTATTATGTACTGTCGCCGCCGATCTGCACTTAAGTGTTGCAAACTGAGGCGGTACATTCTCTTTTAAATACTTGTGGTGAATTTCAACTGTACAGCCTTGGTTCAAGAATTTTCCAGATTCGTAATTCAGGATATAGAAAATAAAATCGGGAACTTATAAAATATACATTACAAAAATCAATATTTAGTTACTATCTATTTTACAATTGATCAAATTACGGTTACCTGGACACTTGCTCCACAAATTTCAAATATTTATTTGAATTAGTGTGCATCCTGTAATAATGTTGAGACTGCGATTATGTCGGTAAAATAAGCTGACAACATAATACTAATTAGTTGAAAGTTTAGCTAACTTCTATATCAAATACAGTGCTCTCCGTTTATAATTCTGTAGCTTGTATCAATGGTTTACCTTACTTTCTAAACATTTTTATACAGGGTGGCCCAGAAGCAATAGGGCAGTTAGTGGTACAATCAGCAGTCACTAAAATTCTTATTTGCAAAACTTAATATTTAGACAAAAACAAACAAAAACTGAAGTAAATCGCATTTTTTAGAACGCCCCAGAGAAAAAAATCCGGAGAAGTAAGTTCTGGTGATCGGGCAGGGTACTCAAATTGTCCACGGCGTACAATCCACTGCTGAGGGAAATGTTCACCCAACCAATTGCGCGCTACAATACTGTAATGGGGTGGAGCCCTATCATGCTTGTACGACATTTCGGCAATATTCGGCCAGTTATCTACAGCGAGAAGAAATTCGTTGTTTAGCATAGCCACATAACTTTCACCTGTCACTGTTCCGTCAAAAAAGAACGGAGCCATGAGATCGACAGCAAAAATCCCAATTCAAACTGTGACACCTGGGGTGTTGACATACTTTATAATTTCAACATGCGGATTTACACTTGACCAGTAAACAGTGTTGTGCCGATTGGCATGGCCATTCAACTTAAAAGTTCCTTCGTCACTCCAAAAGATTTTTTCAGGAAAGGTGCCATCCTCTGCACATTTTTCTAAAAGTTTCGCAAAACTCCACTCGCCGATCTGGATCATCCTCAGTCATAGCGTGGAGCAAATGAGGATGATATAGTTTTAAGTTGAGTTCGTGAAGCATCCTCAGAATGGATGCTCTTGAGATGTTAAGTTCTTGTTGAGCTCGCCTGGTGGACTTTTTGGACTTTGGATGAAAGATGCTTCAACTATCTGTTTGT
The DNA here is from genome assembly GCA_028673005.1 of Tanypteryx hageni. NCBI lineage: Eukaryota > Metazoa > Arthropoda > Insecta > Odonata > Petaluridae > Tanypteryx > Tanypteryx hageni. The sequence goes on along the minus strand of CM054112.1, from coordinate 224,036,042 downwards.
TTTCTTCTGTGCAGACGGACCTTGGTCTTCCAGGTCTTGGTAAGTCATTAACTGAACCTGTGGCTTCAAAGCGCTTGATGAGGTTGACCATCGTGTCACGTTTTATCGACCGGTAAAATTGCTCTCTAAAACGGTGTCACGTCTCATTCTTGTTTTCCATATTTGTAAAATGTCTTCACAATAAAGACATGCTCTTCGTTTGTGTACTATTGGTAATTACGATGCTCCATACTTGTAACCTTTATGATTGGTGATTCTGAAATTAAAATAAAATCAAATAATAATAAAAATAATAATTTATAAAATTATAAAATAACAATAAAATTGTAGTGACTGCTGATTGTACCAATAGCTACCCCATTACTTCTAGGCCACCCGTATATTGAAATCCGTATGGATTATCTCATTTTGTTGCTCGTAAAAGCCAAAAAATACAGATTTGATGATAAATTTAAACGTTGTATATACATACTATATTATGTAAAAGGTGCTGTGTACCTGCCATACCGTGAGAAGACTTATGAAGCAGGTTGTTGCGCTTCCCTCGAAACCAGAGTTATAAAAGAAGGGCACTGTGAATAGTTTACAAGAACATTAAAAAGGAAAACTGAACAGATGCTGCACACACGAATACGTATATACACACAGAGACATACTTACATATAGGACGTGTGGATTCGGGAGGAAAAAGGGAGGAGAGGATTAAGGAGAGGAAGGACCAGAGAAATCCAGGGACGATGATGATTTGTTGCAATGCGGAGAGAAAAATACTCAGGTCGAGGCCATATTCATTTACTTCAGGAAGGCGTTTGATAAAGTGTCTCATAAGAAATTAATTGTGAAGTTAGAACAACATGGTATCAATCCGAAATTTGTCAGTTGTGTAAGAGACTTCCTCTCAAATAGAGAACAGATAGTTGCCATCAATGGGAAATACTCGTCCCACGTTAAAGTTGCGTCGAGTGTTCATCAGGGAAGTGTAATGGGCCCTCTACTTTTCTTAATCTATGTAAATGATGTCTATCCGGTAGTTCGTTGTAAAATTAGACCTTTTGCCGGTGATACTGTTCTATATAAAGAAATAAAAAGCCAGGAGGACCATCAGTCGCTGTGTGAAGACTTAAGAGCCATTTCAGCGAGGTGCAAAGAATGGTAAATTGAAATTAATTAGACTAATGTATCGCAGTTACGTTCTGGAAATGTTAGAACATAGAAGTAGGTTTCGAGTATAAAATAGATGGAATAAATATTCAAGCAGCCGAGTATGTAAAATATTTAGCAGTAACCATTTGTCGACATCTTTCGTGAGACATGCACATTCGTCGAGTTATAGGCGCGGCCAACAAGAAACTTGCTTTCATAAGTAGAATAGTACGGAATGCTACCGTAAAAGTACGTGAAACAGGTTACTTATCACTGGTTAAACCACAAGTATATGCGATCCCTACGAGAAGGGATATATAATTCAATTAGAAAGAGTGCAGCGCAGAGCAGCCAGATTCGTAAAACAAAAGTACGAACATAAGGAAAGCGTCACTTCATTATTGAGGGATTTGAACTGGGTGCCACTGGAGGATCGGAGATTTAACTCAAGGTTGCGGTTTCTGGAGAAATACAGATCGGAATGTCCAAAAGACGAGGTTGTTGGAGTAATTGAAGCACCAACGTATATAGGTAGAAAAGACCGTGACGATAAGATACGTGAGATCGATTGTAGGACAGAGCGTTATCTAGGCTTGTTCTTTCCGAGGACAATACGAGATCACAATAAAAAATGTCAACCTGCGATAGACAATCTTTAGGTAGATTTTGGTGCACTGCACCCCCTACTACCCACAGATTAGGTGAATTGCAGGATGACATGTAGCTGTAGGCATTGTTAGAGGACGTAGGGTGCAGGCTAGATTTGAACTACTGCAAAAATTTATGTCGGAGGGACTAGCGAATGAGGTAGTAGGACTTATCAGAAGCCCACACGTATCTTTGAAGGCAGGACAGCGAGAATAAGATTCGCGATATTGATTGTAGAACGGATCGATATAGAGGATAGTTTTTGCCTAGGACGATAAGAGAACATAATAGGAAAAGGTAACATAGGAAATCTAGGGACCTTTGGTGCACTGCATCCCCCGCCATCCACCAAAAAGGTGACTTTCAGGGTATCATGTAGATGTAGATGTAGATGTATTTCACCGTGACCCTGTAGGCAGTATTTAAAAACGAAAACTTCCCGGATGAAGTAATAGCATTCATTTAGCTCGGTTTGATTCTATTACCTCATTCCCTTTCACTTTCTCTCTCTCTCTTCCCTTTTATATCACCTTCAGGCGTTTAAGATGATTACATATTTTATCGAATCGAAACACCGATCGACGCTGAGCTTCTGTCAACTTCATCGTCTTCTTATGTCGGGTCATACCAGAAATTATTGCCTCCGAATGCAACAAAGCGTCAAAAGGCGTCCCGTTGTTTTACGCCTGAGGCTTTCGCTTCCAGAATAAAATTTTCTCGGACATGGGAAGAGCGCACTTTCGAATTTATAGTATGAAGTTTCAACCGGTTTACGTGGGTATCATTTGGAAATAAGATATTCGAAAGCATTCGACGACGGTGTTTACATTGAAATATACCACTATTATTAACAAAAAGGAAGACAAGGTTTTTAAAGCCACTTTTGCAACAACTAGTTGAAAATGCACGTAAAACCAAAATTTCCAGATAAAAAAGTCATTGTGACCGGCATAAAAGTAAAAACAATCATAGCGAAATAAGGAAACGGTAAAAGTAAAATAGTAACAAGCGCTGTTACGTTTAGAAAAGCAAGTCACTGAAGAACTTTATAATGATATCCGGAGAAAGATAATGCAGGAAAGATATTATACGACCAATGCGTAATTGGAAAGTATTTATAGTGTTTTATTGGATTTTCCCGGCCAATCTAGTGTGGTCAATATTGGTTCATGCCCATATGGCCAGGTCCTTTTCTAGCACCTATGTGTTATGCATCATTTGTAATATTACTTTTATTTTCATCAGATTTCATAACCATTAAAATATACAAATTAGGATAAAAATTAAAATATAGGTAGTCTCAGTTTTTCGTCCACATAATTATATTTACATAATAGGTCAACAACGGAGGAAAAACATTTGAACTTTTTCAATTTTGGTAATGAATAAAAATTATATTAAAAACGGAGAATACACTTAAACGCCGAATGTGCTCATATGGGCACACAAAATGCAATAGTTTACGGACGTATATTTTTCATAATATTTTTCGACATGTTCTTTCCCACTACAAAATAGAAATATGCAATTCTTCATTATTTTTACAATAAATTGCTTTTAATTTGAACATTTTAGTACCAATAATTCATGAGAAACGTGATTGTTCCATAAAATGAACAGAAATACCCCAAAATAAATCCGGCGTTTAAAGGTTATTATTGTTTAAAAGAAAATATTACTAAATTCACTTTGTAAAGCATGAATTGCCAAATTTTACTCTCCATTATTCGCACACTTTATACAAATACTCAACGAAAAGTCATAGAGCTATTTTCATTTCCTTTCTTAAAGGAACTTATGTAACGTCTCATTCGTTTTCCGGATTGAATTTTGCCGTCTCGTTTTCATGCGATTGGTAGTCAAGCGAAAATTCTGCCCGTGTGATCGTTTTCATAATTCAGTGAAAGCCTCGCATACTGGGCTTTCCAAACTTTTAGTTGATGACCAACCCCTTTTGGCATTTTTTAATATCTGCGTAGCCCCTAGCATATTTTTTCGTATGGATGTGAGCAAAACTTTTGTATCCAAATAAATACTGATATTTATAAATATGAAAAATAAAACTAGGCGTGATAAAGTGCCATTTTTAATATAATTAACAATCCTCTGTGACTGCTTGAATGAAAAAGACCGAGAACTCAATAATTTATTAACTTTAATGCAAAAAAGATTTTCTATTCTAAATCCCCTTCGTATGTGAAAATCTCTCTACGACGCTTAATAACGACAAATATATATATATATCGACAAATCACAGCTTTTGATTCAGAGCTCATGCATGAAAACTGAATAAGAGAAATTATAATTTTCAATATTTTCGCGTACCCCTATAAAACGCCGCATGTAGGGTTACACGTGCTCCCTGTTGAAAACCATTGCTTTAATGATTAGTTTGTCAGAATGACCAGAAATTTCTTAATTTTCCTCAAAACATGCAACAAACTAGAAATAAATAAACCAAGATAAATTTCAAATGTGAAGACGATGCGGAACTGCAAAATATCGAAAAGGATGTTTTCAAGAAAGGAAATTCATATGCAGCGATATAAACAAAATGCATCAATTTCGGAAGATTAAACCATTTTAAAATGCAACTTTAGCGTTTCTAAATTATTTAAAATCATTTGAAAATATAACCAAATAATTAATCGAATGCAATTATACGTAATATATGTCAAATTAATTGATAAATCAATAAAATCAATCTCAGGATATAGAATTGACCAAAATTAAATTATTTCAACTTTTATGTAACATAGGGCGTGTCTGCAGTTGTCGATTTAAGAGTTAATTTAGGAATTCCGATAACTTTAGCGTCAGGTAAATGATCTTTTTTTATAAATTTACCAATGCGTTATAGATAGAAGAAATTCGGATCGCATATCATAGCACCAGAGTCCTCTTCAGTCCATAGGAAGAAAGCACAAGTGAATGAACAATTCGGAAAACAGTCGACTGTGCCTCCGGAAGAGCGTTTTATCTTATTGGGTTACGTTCTATGATTACGTTGGCGCGATCTTTCTCACCATTCAAAACATCTTTGTCGTACAAAAACTTAAGCAAACAAAATGGATAGAAGGTTTGAAAAGGTAAATTCACTGCGCTCCATACTATGCATCACTCAAACAACTTAAAAGGGTACCTTTCATCTGCCGCCGTAAGTCTTAATTGGATTTATCTCTTATTTTATCACTACTAGTATTAAAATACGGACACAATATTAAAATTTCGTGCTTTTAATCCAAAACTTGTCTTTTTAAAACAACTTTTAATTTAAAAAGGCATAGTACTTATATATCTGGATTCTAACACATTGTAACTGGAAAATATTTCCTTTACAGCGGAATTTGGACAACTGCGAGAGATGGATACTGCGTTAGACGGAAAACTGGCAAAAGGGGATATATACGAAAAGATTAACAAAGATTTTTTAGCGATTTCTATTTTTATCAGAATTTCTGAATGAGTTTCGAGTCAATTATTATTTTTGGACAGAGTAATTTAAAAAGCCTAACCTTTTCAGCATATTCTTGGTAATCGATTAATAAGTGCAACTTAGTAGGTTTTATTTTAGGTTCCAGTTTGAATTGAACATATGCATTTGAGGGGAGAGAAATCATCGATAATATTTAGCTCAAATGAGCGGATGGTAACAATAACTGGTGATAATAACAATAGGTGGCCTCGTTTGTATTTCGGTTTCCCTTTAAATTTCCCTTAATAAAATTTTTTTAGGTAGGCATAAGTAATTTGGAATTTATAATTTGCATAGTTTTACAATTATTGATCAAATTTTTATCCATGTAATTAAATATCGGAATTTATATTAATGGTTAAGAATATCGAGTACTTCACGCAAAGTACTACTTCATATTTTTAATTTGGGTCCCGAAGTATATCTAAGTTATGAAGCATATGCAAAAAAATCAGCAATAACACTCTTAAAAGCTATAGAATACATGTATAACTGTTTTTAAATTCGTCTTCGTTTCATACAGTGCTCTCCGATCATACAGCGTTTTTCGGAGGAGGCGCGACGAGTCTCGTTATATAATCTCCCCCGGTCCTAATACTGTACTTTCATAGAATTCTTTATTAATCCGTATCAAATTTTTGCCTTTTGTGACTGCTCCAAACAACGTTAATGTTGTTAATGCTGGAATCAATCTATAGTCTGTAATTTGGATTTTTCTAATTCTGCGTATAAAAATGAAGAACCGTGATGTATCCTAATCCGCGGTATAAGCGACAGCGTAAAATCCGAGAAATACTGTACAAAAATTTCGCTCTGTTTTGTCATTTTGAAAACAAAACAATAATGAACGATAAATAACAAGATTGGAAAGGTGTACTCCATGTCGGAGTAAACAGAGTTTCCAATGCGTTCTTTGGGATTTCACAATGTTCTCAACATTTTTCGCTCAGATGTGTATTTAACAAGAAGCTAGCGAGGTAACGTTGTAAACTACATGTAGGTCTTCATGTAAAGTGGTTGTATTTGCCCGATTTCAACCAAAATTGGAATCGGTATTTTAATTTCAGCAAAACTCCTCAATACCAAATTTCATCAATATACGTTCAGCGGTTTCCGAGTTTTAACATGCGGACGGACGGACGGAAACGACCTCCCATATATGTGATCACTTCGTGAAAAGAACGCATAAAAAGCTAAATTTGCGAAAAAATCAGGCAGGCATTGGTATACGCAAATCTCATTTCAGTTCTTTGCTGATCGATTCAAATGCACACGGAATCAAGCAATATTTTCATTATGTTCGCATTAAATTTGAAAATAATTACCGATAATATCTACACGCGTATATACATCTACATGATACCCTGCAAGTCACCTTTTTGGTGGATGGCAGGGGGTGTAGTGCACCAAGGGTCCATAGTTTTCCTACGTTATCTTTTCCTATTATGTTCTCTTATCGTCCTAGAGAAAAAACGATCCTCTATATCGCTCCATTCTACAGTCTATCTCTCGAATCTTATCCTCACTGTCCTGCCTTCCGAGATACGTCGGGCTTCTGATAAGTCCTACTACCTCATTCGCTAGTCCCTCCGACATAAATTTTTCCAGTAGTTTAAATGTAGCCTGCAGCCTACGTTCCTCGAACGATGTCCATTTCAGATTTTCTATTAATGATGTTACGATTTCTTTACTATCGTAATTCCTCTTTACAAATCTAGCTGCCCTGCGCTGAACCTTTTCTATCTCGTTAGTGAGTTCCTTTTGGTAGGGATCCCACACAGCTGAAGTATAGTATATCTGTTTTTTAATGTCGCGATTCGCCCTATCCCACCCAGATGTACGACCTTATACCCTGCTACAATATCCATTTCACATCATCCTCGGCGAACTAAAGTTTTAATTAATTGGTCGCTAATTCCATGCCAATGGAATCATATGAATGGCTGATTGATGGACTGTCTCCGCCACGAACATTAAGTGAGACGCGGTTAATCGATCTTTCGACGCCAGCTCCCCTTCCCACCTCCTCCTCCCCTACCCCCATCAACCTCCATCAACCTCCTCCCCCACCCCATCAACCTCCTCCACCACCCCATCAACCTCCTCCACCACCCCATCAGCCTCCTCCCCCACCCCATCAACCTCCTCCACCACCCCATCAGCCTCCTCCCCCACCCCATCAACCTCCCCCACCCCATCAACCTCCTCCCCTACCCCCATCAACCTCCTCCCCCACCCCCATCAACCTCCACCCACGTCCTTAACCAAGGTCCCCACTCCACGGCTCGGGGCGGCGCAGCAATAGCAAGAGCAGCACCTGTTGCGCGTGGACCTTGGGTATGGGCGGAAGGGCAGGGAGAAGGACGAGGCATTGGGACGCGCGGCGCGACGGGACCAATGCGAGCACCTATCCGCCTGTTTGTGTGCGGACATTGTTTTTCTACTTCCTCGGTTATATATTTCTTACGCTGTAAAAAAATACTTGGGCAACCGGAATACAAATCAGAGACGTCCAAACAATGTGTTGTTAGTCTGCGCTAGAAGCTCATGCGTATTTGCTGTGAAATGTGAATAAAAACTAGTTGCGGTGCTTTTGCTTAAATATCGAAAGCATTGGAGTATCAGTTTTTCTACTTTTCTTATGTTTCGAAACGGTGATGGATGGCGATGGCGATCTTACTCAACTAGCCACGAGAATTTTATTGGTTCAATTTTATTATTAAAATTCTTATAATTTTCCGTGTGATCGGATTTAAGCGAATTGTTTTACTTCATTTGTCATATTTAAGTTGTGAACCTTCCTCTCTCTATTTTCTCACGTTCTCATTGCATAAATTATTGAATCTATGAGCTAAAATAAATCGAAAATGAAGCGAACTTTTTCTTATTTTTTAAGCTAACAGTAAAAAAAAACTTGGTCAATGAAATGTTTTCGACGGACAAAGAGATTTTATAAACATTGAGTATCTATACCCTTTCGCGAAAACCCAACCGATGAGACAATGAAATAATTGCGTAAGGCATTCGCTAAGCGGCAATTAAGTGTACGATGCGAATCAGTATGCAAGCGGGATACTGGCATAGTTTTTCCACCGTCTTAAAAGGATTCTATCCGATACCATACTACAGGGCTCAACAAATTTTCTAAAACTCTAGGCGCCAGCTCCAAAACCAAGGAGCCAGCTCCAATACCAAGGAGCCAGCTCCAATACCAAGGAGCCAGCTCCAATACCAAGGAGCCAGCGCAGGCATTACATAATTTTGACGGATATTTTTATCATCGTCAGAAAAATAAATGTTTAATAATTTAGACACGATTATGCTACAATAATTAAGGCATGCACATATATTTCTGTAACAAAATGTAGCAAACATAATAAAATGAGCCTTATACATCTGAAAAAGTCTAATGATATTCTGAAAACGTAGTTTACGAAAAATAATAAAAATTTTCACTTATTTTCAGGAATTTGAATGCTTCCGACACATATACTATATTATATTTTGCTGCTCCTACTGCTGAGCCCGACAGTACAATATGACTACAGCATAACCAAAACCTATTTACAAAACGCATATAAAATATCTAGGCGCCAGCATGAAAATCTTATGCGCCCGGGATTTGTCGAGCTCTGCCATACTAATTCACTGTAATGTGAACCGCCTTATGTTTTCCTATAGATGGCAGTAACTTCACACTTGGGTGCTACCTGTTCTCAAAACCGTCAACCAACAAAGCAGATCGATTGTTATCTATCACGGTCATGTAATACGCGTGGCCGCCGATGCGGAATGATTACCTCTGCGGTGAGTGGTGCCAAAATTTTCGATAGTGAATACGCAGCCAAGAGAAAAAGACTGTCCGATCCAATTTCTTGGCAATTTGCCGGAGCGCCATTTCATACATTATTCTCTCATTAACCCTTAAAATGGACATGCTTTTACACTAATACTGAAAATAATCACTTGTGTGCCTCATTGATTTTTTCGCATTAATTACTTTCTTGGAATTAATCTTGAATTTAAAAGTGCATATTGTGGGATTTCTGCCGCTTGCACCTGTCGGTTTACTGCAAAACATACTCTGGCGATTTTTGTAGTCAATATCTTTTTAAATTAAAATGCAAAAACGTCCCGCTTCCCTCAAAGAATTCAATCGAGGCTCCTGTTTCAGTGGTAACAAAACAGATTTACTTCGACTAACTTTAAGTTCCAAACCAATGTTCGGCATTAGAAATTACGAACGAATGAAAATTGTTCTCTGAATTGATGGGATATGAGAAAGTTTTATGCAGCTGTCGAAAACTAATATGCGATAATTTCTATGTGCATATGTATAAGGTATTTCTTCTAAATAATCTCCAAAAACTTAATTTTCTTATCAATACTTATATAAAAATATAATGTTCTTTCATAATAAATTTATATAAACTGTAATTTATTATTGAAAATAAAATGTTTTAATAAATAATGGGTACGTGAATAATTAAATGGAAGTTAGGAAAAATAAGTATATTAAGTACACAGTGTACTTATTAATTATATAGCAAACAAATATCTTGGTCCTTACGTAAATAAATAATCTCCATTTCCTACTCAAGCGAAAATATGAATTTTTGTATGGATTGTTTCACTCTCGTTTGAATGTTTTAGCTCTATAAAAATCCTAAGAAATCGAGATGAAACGCATTTTAGCAATGAGTTGGTAAATTATAATATTTATATTATTTGAGCACTGATTAATAGGCGGATAATACACCTGAAAACGAAAATGTAATTTTACATACATAGTTCTTTTAGTCTCATGGGGGAAAAGACGTGGATTGAAGTGATTATTCAAAAACTCAAACTGTTAAACCGCTAGGTTAAATGCGTTAAATTTATGAAAACTAAAAATCCTGAGAGAAAAAAGTAGTTTTCAAAATAAATTTTATGAGTTTATTTTCATATCTTTGACTACTGCAAAATTTACTTTTTTCAACGGAAATTACTACAAATTATTCGTACCTGATAAGAGATTAATTAACCGATAAACATGCGTTAAAGCTAAAAAAATGTTCTAACAGGAAACTTAAAATAATTACACCTGTACATTGAAGTGACAGATGTGTAATATTGTTCACAGTTAAATACAAGTCTATTAGAATAGCAACTGCACAGATATGAGAAGTTCGTATTCCCGTTCCTATTTCACATGAGATGCCAGGCAGCAAAAATCTTATTTAAGAAAGACTATAATATTCGATCGATATCATCTTTTACTTTTACGAAACTCTATGGATTGTATTAATAAGACACTAACAAACTTGGAATCAGTATTCATATCTTTGATAATGTATGCTTGAACTTGACTTGAGAACACAACGATTTTTAAAAAAATCGTAAAATCGGGAGGATTAGTTTTAATACCGGATTATAGTAATGCCAGTATGGAGGTAATGGTTTAAACAACTTTTTTATACGCGTCGTTATAAGTAGATGCGTTTACGATTTTGTTTTATAACGGAATAAGTGCAGCGATATGCGAATTAAATTATTTTCCTCGGGCAACTAGAAGGAATTCCGATCGATCATACGCCTTGCTTTGTAGATGAAATGGAAATGCCTTTGATATCAGAATCATCGTTATGCGTAGAATTTGCATACCATCAGCTTGGGAGTCTCAGGATCCGTTGTGATTTCAACCGCCATTGAAGCCAAAAGATGGATTCCTCGGTGCTTATCACGAGGAAACTTTTAAGGGATTCACAATACGCCGTCTTCAATCGAGCTGTTTTAATTTTTATATTGTTCCATCCTTCACTTTCGCGCTATTGAAATCGATTGCCGGAGATTAGATCGGCAGCTGAAACGCTTAAACTGCTGCTAGACGTAATTGTCTGTCCTCGGATAGAACTTTCTCCAACACGGTATACGCCGCGAGGCGAAGGGAAGTAGAAGACGCTCCCTTCTCGCACCACTCGTTCATCCCCCACCCTCACCTCTCCCTGCCCCTCTCTCACCTCTGCCCAACTCCCTCACCTTTCCACTCCCCCCTCCTCCACATCTCTTCCCTACCTTACCATTCTATTCTCCCCTCCATCACCTCTTCCCTCCTTTTCCACTACACTCCCCCCTCTATCACTTCTATCACTCTCTCCCCTCCCTTACCACTCCACTCCCTCCTCCCACACCTCTCTCCCCTCCCGCACATCTCTCCTCTCCCTTACCACTACACTCCCCCCTCTCTCACCTCTCTTACCACATCATTCCCCCTTCCTCACCTCTCTCCTCCTATCTCCCCCTTTCCTTCTCTCTCATCTTTCTCCCCCTCTCTCCCCCCTCTCTCTCTCACACATAATCTCTCTCCTCTTTCCACCTCTCCCTCTCTCTCTCTCCTCCTCTCTCATCTCCCTCCCCTCCTCCTCAATCCTCACTCCCCTTCTAGAAGACGTCGATTGCCGTATAATTCGTAAACATTTCCAGCTCCAGCGATCGTGTTTTTTCTTACGACATGCCTTTTAATGTTTTCTTTACTATTTTATTAGGAAACTTGGAAATCGAAGTCCTTGAGTAGCGGACGAAGACAAACCGGAAATAAAGCAAAGGACAGCCGCTGAGGCGACACATAAATTGATTTCAAGCCGATTCATTCGGAGTTTTTTTTCTTGAGGACCCGAATTTGTTCGAAGAAAAAATATGTTCTTATAAAAAAGGAATGTTTCTCGGGCATAAACGCCGTGGAATATACGTGTGTATTAATGCTCTTATTAAGTTCGAACGGTTATAAAAAATACAAAATTCAACAGATTGTATTCTTCGGCATGAATTTTCCCACGCAACCTGAATTGGCTAAATATAAATGATCTTTAATTCATAGAATATAATAGGCTCCCCGGCACCCTGTTTATGTGGTTTGAGGAGACCGCGCAAATTTAGCGTTCCGTCCTTCGAAAGGGACGTTAAGCAGTTGGCCCCCTTGGTACTCCATAAAGAATAGGCACCGGGTTTCCCTCCTCCTTTGTGATACCAAATGTATGCCAAAAATACACACACATTCATAGAATTAATAAACAAGCTTAAATCCTTACAAGGACATATGCGTATACTCAGCAAAAGAAAATAGGACGCCCTAAGTTTCTTTATGTACAATCTTTCCTCTGTCACAGTAGTTCTTAACCTGAGGTCCGTGGACCTCCAGGGGGTCCATTAGCGCAGCATAAGCGCCTATTAGCGTCGGCTTGTCCGTCCGTTCGTTCGTCTGCATGTTCGTTCTCGGCTTCTACCGAACGGATTTTATGAAATTTGATATTAAAAAATATAAAATAAGAAAATCACAAAAACAAATCCCGTAAGCCAATCAGGGGTACCACTTTACTGGTGACAAAATAAATGAATTTTCCGTTGTTTACCCGTTCCCTCACTTATAAGCTTACTTCATTTTTATTTCTCACTATTCATCTATATTGCCTTGCAGAATTATCGTGCTAGTACAATAATATGAATACTTATGCTGAGTTAGAACAGTCCGTTTATTTCTCTGCGGTTTTCTTTCATCAAATGAACTTAAATGTTACTATATCTAATTTTTAGCTTTATACAATGGAAAATACGCATTTCACGCATTACTGGACTTAGCATATATAGATCAGATACGTTCCTATTTTGCATTGCACATTCAAAAACCAAGGATAAATAACATAATTCTTTCACTTTTTCGGAATTATTCTCCCTATAAAGGCCAGCTTTTTGTTAGCGGCACCTATCAATCGGCGAATGTGGGTGTCCCACGTGAGATCATAATGGATCGTGACTCTTAGATATTTAACCGAGTCTGAAACAGGAATCTCTACTCCGTCCAACGAATAATTAACATCCAACGAGATACTCTTGGTTCTCCAGAAATTGATGACCCAGCTTTTCTTTTGGTTGATCCTAACTGCCATTCCTTACACCGTGCAGAAATAGCTTCTAGATCATTTTGGAGATACTGATGGTCTTCCGGATTGCTTATTTCTCTATAAATGGCGGTGCCCTCTGCAAAAAGCTTAATTTTACTACTGACTACTGAGCAGATATCGATTATATAAATTTGAAATGACGACGAACCAATTACACTACCCTGCGGAATGCCAGAGACAACCTCCATTAAGTTTGAAAATTTTCCATCTATAACAACCTTCTGCTTCCTATGATTTAAAAATTCACGGATCCAACTAACAATTTTGGAATTAACGCCTAAGATTTCTAATTTTTTTATTAACTTCCTGTGAGGTGCCCTATCAAAGGCTTTCCTAAAATCTAAGACGATGGTATCGATCTGACTATTATTTTCTCCGCTTCTCAGTATACAATTCACAGAAAGACCGAGCTGAGTATCACAAGACCTCCCATTCCTGAAGCCGTGTTGACAACCATCTAACAATGAATTACTAAAAATAAATCGCATTGTGTTGCTAAAGAGTATATGCTCAAGAATCTTACAAGATATCGATAGGTTTATTATTTCGTTTTGAATTGTTTTCCTAGGTAAGAAGAGTAGATTTCTCTGGTTTTAATCCTATTGCGGCGCCTCTTCATGACGTCGTCGAATTCGGCTAATAGTTCGACTATATTTTTAAATTTACCATTTTTTTGCAGTAGCCTATTCATGGGGGGTTTTGGGGGTTATAACCTCCCTCCCTCTATGAGCAACGTCTACTTAGAATATCCTCTGGAAAAGGTATTGACGTCCTAAGATAATTGCGAACGTCGGAGCGAGTAAATAAAATTCATTAGTGTTTTACTTGGCGTCCTACAAGTTAACTTTCTTTAAAAGAGAGTTTATGCAATCAGGGCTTCCAAAACTGAAGCAGTCTCGTGAGAAAACGGGACCCATGTGCACGGCACTCCGGCGAAGTGATATGTAGGGTGGCCGGAGGAGTGCCTCTCTCGGGCTAAGTGGTCGATTCTATTCGGGCTTTTTTCGGACCTTAAATGTGACCTATGTTTTTATTTACAGAATGTAAACGCCTTAGCTCTGCTTGTTGTTTCTCTCTTTATTAATACCTAGCCTTTCATCTTATTTTCCACAAAGAGAGAAAGAGAGAAAGAAATGCAATATGGGCTGGAGGGAAAGGCATTTACAATTAGTGGGGAAAAATGCTTGACACTTCAATGTCTTCTCAAGAAAGAAATTTGGTGCTGTGAGGATGAGCCGAGTTAAGCAAAGAATTTATTAAAATCACTCAATAAACACAAAACATTGCTCAACCTAAGCGAAATATTTGAGTTCATTAAGAATCAGCTGCCCGGCTAGTAAATCAAAGCGCGCGTAGTGTGTGTATTTTTGACTAATCAACCTCTTGGATTATTACAGGAAATATAAGCGCCAAATCTAAACATCAAATAGAGAACTTGGAATAAAGCAGTATCTCTCACATGCTCTGACGCTGCATGTACTATCACTCCATATAATTTCCAGTCACTTCTCATCAGTGATTCATTGCTAGTGGTCGAAAAAGGATCTCTTCGTTTCCTTTAAGGTTAGTACCTTTATATATATATACTAGTAGCTGGTGCTTGCATTCTGCAAGCATATCATCTCAACATAAAAAAACATTCATTTTTCTTATTTCATCATTACAAATATTTTTTTAATTTTAAAGATTTCACCTCCGGAGCGATTTTCGTTTTTCCCTCATGTAAAAATAATAGACTAAAACAATCCCAAAACTTTGCAATTTTAAGAATTTTATACTTTCTTCATTATGGGGTACTAATGCTACACATTTCTGCCAAATTTTAAAGTTGTAGTACTTCTAGAAGTGAAATAATACTTTTCCAATGGTATAAATTTTAAACATTTTTAACGGCCGCCGCAATATGTTTATGAAGAGATTCAAATGTTTATTTGTACAAATGTACTACTCTGTACATAACTTGAAAATTTCAGCTTCCTAGCTTATTCCGTTATGTCTAAACAGTTATCTATTTTTTAAACTTTAAGAATTTATAACTGCCAAACAAATTAAAATATCAAAATTTCTATTATCCCTATTTCGTTTTTTAATAATTCTACTTATAAAAATATTTCAACTCCGTAACACATACGGAAACACAAACCTTGAAAATTTGTTTAAACAATTGCGAATTTTTAGCGGCCGCATTGTTGCACTTTTTCATGATTTTCGCCTTTTCTAACCGGTTTTGCACAAAATCCGACCTAAGAAAAACATTTCGAATCTCCAGCTCTACTGGAAGTGCATAAACATTAGTATCCTCCTATATGTTATATGTTATCTCCTCCTCCTCCTCTGTAAGAAACGTCTATATATAATGATATATATATAATATTTCCGCGAATGCACCGCTGTGTGAAATTTAGCGAGATTGCTAATTTTTAGAATTAAATTTCCGAAAAGTTTTATTCCAAGTTAAAGCAACAGATGACAATGTTTGCTGGGTTCTGCAATCATGCTTTACAAGTTATTTTATTTCAAGATCAACATGTCGCGCCGCGCATCATTTATCTAAGCATATTTCTTAAATTAAATCGCTAAACATAGAATCGTTATTTTTTGTTCTACTTTATGAAAAATTAGCGCGCTATATTGAATACAATGTTACGACAATTGACGTAACACAAGAGTGGGGAGTCAGCGCTTATTCGTGTAACATAGCAGGTCAATAGGATGATCTTAAAAAACTGTAGTTTATTCTTACCTTTCCCTTTCAATTTCTACTACTCCTTCATAAGCAATTTCTTGCATGTTTTCACTTTGTCCCTACGTGTACAAGATATCTCAAGAAATTCCAGAGGGTGTGGTCATTTTCTCAGGATTAAATTTCTCATATCTTGTGTTCGGAATGATAAAATTTTGATCGGTCCATTAGGCAGAGTTCTAATCCCAAAACGATTTTCCAACTCGTGTAACACAGGAATGACTGACACGTAAATACTTTTTTAAACTAAGATTGAAATATTTTTTAAATAAAAAATCAAGACATTGACGTAGGATTGCACGAACGATTGGATTTTCATTTGATCATTACCAAAATAAGAATCTCATTCTATAACTTGCGGAAATCAACCATGAGTACGCGAAAGTAGATGGATTTTAATGTTATATCATATATATTGGTTTATTATACGTAATTATGATCAATCTATCGTGTCATTATCTACTTATGCAACGTATTTTGTTGAATCTCGATAAAGAAGGTTAGTGGAGATGATAGTGATGAGGCTGATAAACTCCCCTTTGAATAGCTCCTGCATACCCCACTGTTGTTTTGTAAATATTTTGTCATTTGAACCTCTTAAAGCGATATTTTCCTTGGTAAGGAATTTAATGAGGGCTATTAAGCGTTTTAGAACATCTACTGTTTTTCGGCTCATTAAATTTTACAAATCTTTACAGATTGTCACCTTATTTTTTAGTCTTTTCTCTAATTTTAACCACTATCCTAACAGTTATAATGTTCTTTGCTCCTTTCACGGCGTTGAAGAAATGAAGAAATATGTTTCCAATCGTTATTTCCGTCTGATGCTAATGGAATATTCAATTGACAAAATAATTTACAGCAAAAGCAAAAAACTACTTCCTTCGAATGTGAATAAGCCAACCATTGCCTATTAATTTGTTCGCCGTTACTCAATACTCTGGTATAATAGGATACATTAAAACATCTTTTGTTCTTATCTTTTGGAAAATTACAATGCGCAAGCTTAACATGGTGCTCTTTTTTACCAAAATATCTATTATTGCACTCTCCAATTTTGGTCATTAAGCTGGATCCTCTAAAACATTGACAGTAAATTCTTTTGAATCAGCTTCACAATATTTTTTAACACTTGATTGTTTTGACACTATTGGAAAGCCAATATCTTCTGAAACTCTTTCTTCAATTAATCCCAATGTTTCAGAATCTCGAGTTTCCCCGAAACTGAAATCTCTGGCTAAATGAGCTTGGAGTGTCTCTACCAAAGCTTCTTCTTGGATTCAAATATTTCAAGAAAGCACCTTTTTTGTGTGGCGCAAATCTCTTCTTTTTCAGCTTTTCGTTTTTTATATTCACACCCAGTAAGACGCAACTTCTTTTTGATTCCATCCGCCATTCTAAAATTCAATATTTATTTATTTATTATAAGTACTCATTCAATTATTATTTTTTAATTTCTTTACAAAAGAGTAGTATTATAAAAAATTCATTACCGAGTAGTTTGAATAGTATATTTAGCGGAAATATTGGAAAATGTAATGATTAATAATTAAGAAAACTAAATATAAAAATTTTACTTCTCTGGTCACGCAAAATTCTCCAGTTGAACTAATACTCGACTTTAACAAAAGCTGTCAAATATCGGACAGTTACCCTCCAGACTATGGCGGAGTAGTTGTGATATTAAGCTTAATCTGCCAACCGCCATATATGCGGTAAGTGTACTTACTCGCAGCCGAGGGTGGGCGAATACGGCAGGTTCTGCAGAAAGAGAAGCAGAATTGTGTAATACCTACTGTCATATATTAAATAAACAACTTAGATGCTGAATATTCAACTTATTTTTTATTTAATTACGAAAGATAACAATTTTCCACAATTCCTAATTAAATACCTACCACCGGCGTGTCTTCGAAAATTAAATCCCCAGATGACTGGTTAATTAAAGAATGCTTATAATTTGAACATTTTCACCAATAGATTGTGATATAGGCAGGTGCTTTCATCAGAATGCCAACAAAAACTTTTTATCCAGCAGATAAAGGACAACGGTGATTTGCAGAATGCGTTACTAGCTCCGAGAGCGCCGTTAGTTATCTTACAATTTCGTTCTGAGAAGGAATCGAACCTACTTGATGTAGATGTAATAATCAATCGCCATAACCACACATAATAAAACAAAAAATAATGCATATCTAATAACTCAAATAATTCGCAAAGAAACAACTGCAGTTAAATACTATGGAGACGTACCTTGATAATAATGAAATAAACACTGAAAATTCAAAAAAAGTTATGTAATTCGCAAAGAAACAACTGCAGTTAAATACTATGGAGACGTACCTTGATAATAATGAAATAAACACTGAAAATTCAAAAAAAGTTATGTAATTACAATTTTTGGGTAACAACCCTCAAAGCCAATAGATAAAGAAAAGACATCCGTCGTAGAATCAAATCCTCATCACTGAATCACTTCGAATCAACTTTACTTTGGACTAAAGATCTTAAAATTAACATCTATTAGAAAAGAATGAGATTTATTTCTCCCGCAATGGATGATCGGTATTTTTCCCTATGCCGTAGAAATATGATACTTATACTGACCGGCTTAATTATTTTATTATTATATTTGCCAAACAGGAACTATTCCTGATGTAATTATTTTAAAAAATATTGAAGTTTTCTGCCAATCGTTTTTCCAGAAATAGCTTATCAAATTACATATACATATTGCACTTTTCGTAATCTTGTTATATTCAGGGAGATACAAATTGTACATAAATAGCGAAATGATATGACGCCAACCTGTAATTCAGTGAGTGTAGAAAAACGTCCATAGCACACAAATATTGAGATCATTCTTCCACAACTGACAATGAAAAACTGACGGAAAGTATTAAAATGTCGTATAGAAGGAGTGAGAGGGAGGATTAAATTATTTTAGGGAAAACCCTTTCCGAAATCGTGGAGATGGTAGATTTTCAAAGAATGGAAAGCTCTACGAGGCACCTGCACTAGAATCGAGATAAAGGAGAAAAGACTCCTCTGAAAAAGAAACCGAGCCTCTTCCGCTAATCACTGCAGAAACCTGAAACCCGGGGTAGCGATACGCGTTCGTCATTGCCCTACTGTTGGAAAGGCCGTTAGAGAGGTCAAAAATGGGAACAAGAGAGGAATCGACATGGGGTAGGGGTAATCTCAACCATAGGAGCGGTACTTCTTCCGTTTGTTTTGAGGGAACCGAAAGATGACTTCTCCAACCCCAGAGAAGGATAGAACAATTCGGAAAAACCCACGTGAGCGGGATAGAAGCACCATAGGATATCAGCCCTCGCGTAGAGGGCTCAATGGGTCAGAACTCAGCACACTGCACATACGACAAAGATCAATGCCCCTTTTTTGTTCTCGCACTTAATTGCACCCTCAACTCTTTTCTTCGACGCTATTTTCAAAACAAGAGTCCAACGACATGGGAAAAACCACGTCGGTTGTTGGACAGATGGAAAAATTTTCGGGCAACGTAATTTCCGCGCCGTTCCCTTTCCATATTCGGAAATAAGTTGCCGGATGGCCACCTGTGGCTTTTGTCAACGTTGCCCATGCATTGGGAAGGCACTGTATCTAGTAACTATAAAATGCTAATTCTTTTGGTCACTTGGTCATTATGTCCATAACGCTCAATATCTCAGTTGTTTCTACAGCCAGTTCAACCAAATTTGGTAGGATTGGATTGATCACGTACCAGTCGCGAATGACCTTAAAAATTCCAAAAAGGTTCTCGGTTCGACTCCAGAGGGTGATTTCAATTTCCCATATGGTAACACGTAAAAATCGATTTTTCGACGTAAAGGCTTTTACTCTTTTGCAAATTAAAATTAGAAATAAATAACGATTCTTATACTTATCGTCATATGTTTCTTACGATAAAAATCGCTCAATTTCTACATTTAAATCATATTATTTGGAAAAATTAAACTTTTTAACGATATGTTACCTTGCCGACCGTGTCATTGTTAAACATCGATATTATTGTCGTCTCAACCATTAACTATATGCGTAAGGAAAGCGTGCTTTGAATGTTTTAATAGGTAAGAGAGAAGGAGAAAGAGGAAGAATGAAGGACAGACGGGGAGAGAGAGGGAGTGAGAAAGAACAGGAGGGAAACAGAGGAGAGAGGAGGAGGGAGACAGAGAAAAAGGTAGAGGGAGAGAAAGATAGATAATGTTCTTTATTAGGGCGAGATTGAGACTAGGAAATATATTTTCCAGAGAAATACATCTACATCTACATCTACAAGTTACCCTGCAATTCACCAAGTTGGTGGGTGGCAGGGGGTGCAATGCACCAAATCCTACCTAAAGATTGTCTAACGCAATTCGAAATTTCCTATTGTGATCTCTTATTGTCCTCGGAAAGAACGAGCCTAGATAACGCTCCGTCCTACAATCGATCTCACGTATTTTATCGTCTCGATCATTTCTACCTATATACGTCGGAGCCACAACTATTCCCACTACCTCCTCTTTTAGACATTCTGACCTATATTTCTCTAGAAGTTTCAACCTTGAGTGCAATCTACGGTCCTCCAGTGATACCCAGTTCAAATCACTCAATAAAGAGGTGACGCTTTCCTTATGTTCGTACTTTTGTTTTACAAATCTGGCTGCTCTGCGCTGTACTCTTTCTAGTTGAATTATGTGTCCCTTCTCGTACGGATCCCATATGCTCGCTGCGTATTCCACTTGTGGTCTTACCAGTGATAAGTAGCATGTTTCGCGTACTTTCTCTGTAGTGTTCCGTACTATTCTACCTATGAATGCCAGTTTCTTGTTGGCCGCGCCTATAACTCGACGAATGTGCATGTCCCACGAAAGATCTCGACAAATGGTTACTCCTAAATATTTTACATACTCAGCTTGTCGAATACTCATTTCATCTATTTTATATTCGAAACCTAAATCTTTGTTCTTACTTTTCCAGAACGTGACTGGGGCACATTTAGTATAATTAATTTCGATTTGCCATTCTTTGCACCACGCTGAAATGGCTCTTAAGTCTTCACACAGAGACTGATGGTCCTCCTGATTTTTTATTTCTTTATATAGAACGGTGTCATCGGCGAAAAGCCTAATTTTACTACGAACAACCGAGCACATATCATTTACATAGATTAAGAAGAGCAGAGGGCCCAATACACTTCCCTGAGGAACACCCGAAGCAACTTTAACGGGGGACGAGTATTTCCCATCGATGACAACTATCTGTTCCCTATTCGAGAGGAAGTCTCTCACCCAACCGACAACTTTCGAATTGATACCACATTGTCCTAACTTCGCAATTAATTTCCTATGAGATACTTTATCGAACGCCTTCCTGAAATCAATGAATATGGCATTGACCTGAGTATTTTTCTCTCCGCATCGCAACAAATCGTCCACGAACAGGCCGAGCTGCGTTTCGCATGATCTACCTCTCCGGAATCCGTGTTGGCATCCGCTAAGCAATGAATGACTATCTAAATAGCGCATTACAGAGCTAAAGACTATGTGCTCAAGTATCTTGCACGATAATGAAGTTAAGGATATCGGCCTATAATTTTCGGGGTTCTCTCTGTCGCCACTCTTATGGATGGGCGTAACATGTGCCACCTTCCAATCTTTAGGAACTACTCCTTCTCTAATGGATTTCTCGAATATAATTTTCAAATACGGCGCGATTTCAGCAGCTAATTCTTTCATTACACGCGCGGGAATTTCCTCCGGTCCAGGAGATTTATTTGGCTTAATTGAATGAAGTTGGAGCGCGATGCCATTTTCCGAAAATACCAAATCTTCCATCGAATCGCCCTGACGCATAGGAATAGGGGTTTCACATTCATCGTCATCACGAGTAAAAGCTTTCTGAAAGTGATGATTTAATAGGTTTGCTTTATCCATACTATCGTGAACTACGTTTCCCGTTTCCGACCGGGAGACGGGGAGGGAGGGAGAAAGGGAGAGAGAGAATGAAAGGGAAAATGGGAGGGAGAATGGGAGAGAGAATGGGAGGGAGGAGGATTGGAGAGAGGAAGAGAGAAAAGGAGGAAGAATGGAAAGTGCCTTAAATTTAATATTAAATCCACGCAACCAAATTTGATAGGATTGCCACGATCACGTACCAATAGCGAATGGCATAAATATTTTTCAAAAAGGTCCCAGGTTCGACTCCAGAGGGTGATTTCAATCTCCCATAAGACAATGAATATCTCAGCCGTTCGTTTTACTACAAAGCCCGTTTTAAACGGGCTATTTCATCTAGTATAGTATATCTCTCTATATTATAATCGCACTAATGTGTGTTACAGAAACTATTTATTACTTTCAAATGAGCTAGAATGCTGAAAAAATTCAGACTGATTATTCATGACTTACAAACATGGAAAATGGCGAAAACGGGAAGTTTTTAAGCTCAAGAGCCCCAAAAAAATTTTATTCGAGAAATTCCCATAAGATTAACATTGGAAGATTGTTGCCATCATGTCCGCTTTGATAGCATAACATGTAAATGAGCGTAAGACATCTTTTGTTTTCTTTTAAAAATTATTTATAATCGTCGTAGAAATTAGAAATTTAAACCAAAGTACGTGCAAAAAGGTAAATTTATTTTACTACCGTAGATTTTCAAATGCGATTCGAATTGACTCAGAAAATTGTTTTGAAAACGAAAATTTTAAGTTCTTCTTCAATAAAATATTTCCTTTCCAAAAACAAACAGCATTGTTGCCGTACTCAAAATTATATAGGATCCTATTGGAAAAACGGAGAAAAACAGGAGTTTGGGGAAAAGAAAGAGTGAAAGAGAGAAGGAAGGAGAAAGAAAGAGAAGAGATAGAGAGGGAAAGGGGGAGAGATTGAGGGGAAGCGGAAGTTTGGGAAAGAGGGAGGTAAGGATATAGTGAAGTAGAAAGGGAGGTAGAGGGAGGGAGAGATAGGGAGAAAGGGAAGAGAATGGAAGTAAGGGAGAGAGAAGCCCGATTATAAGGCTAAATGTAATTTTTTATCTTAAATATATGCAGAAATGAGGAGGTTCACGGTTGCACACGGGCAGCAGACGAATTCACCTCGCGGAGCGAGGCACGGGGTTGACATAATTTTATTCGCCGATGACGTCTGGCGTAGCCCGAGCATCGCCGGGTACTTTCTGCTAGTAGTAACTAATAAAGAGATGTACAGTGGTGCAGACGCGCAGCGACATAGACAACGATTTATTTAATCACGTTTCCATCGGTTTTTCATCTTGAAAATTACAAGGCATAGAGAGAATTAAATGAAAAATGCGATAAAAACATTTTAGAAGTTAACATTGAAGAGCAGATAAAGAAAAATACATTTTAAAATATGTAAACAATTATCAAATTAGTTTGTTAATAAATGTGGTATATAACGTATACCATAGGAAAGAGATTTTCAAGGCCATTTAAATGAGACCAAGAGCAAGTCTGTACGATGAATAGATCTGAAAATTTTACCGATATAATTCTTCTGGCGCGGTTGTTTTTCCAATTTTTCCAAAATTTTCAATCTCGCTTAACTTCGAAACTATCAACGCTATTTTTTTTAAACACGTCGCTCATATTTTCGTCTATATAATGTGTGCAAATTCTTATACAAATAAAAATGGGGCCATAAATCTTTGCCTCAAAGTGTGCGATTTGACATGGAATTACCATACACACCAAATCGTACGTGATATCACATGTATACATGCGGCAAGAAGAATGTCAATGACGTCCAGTTTTTCTACCTTGTGATTAACGAAACAAAACGTCTTTGAAACAGGCCACATTTGTTTTATGCTATTATTAAGCGAGTTAATCAGTGGACCGTTTAAAGAACACTTCTACAGGGACGACGTTTAAGATGACATTTATCGCAGAGACAACTTTTCCAGCGAGACGCACACGTTGAATCGGAATGTCCTTGGGTGTTCGCAGGCGGGACAGTCGGGAAAGAGGGACAGGGAGAGAGGGAGGGGGAAGGTGGAGCGGATAAGAAGGGATTGGAGAGAGAGAGAGATGGAGAGAGGGATATTGATGTCGAGACCCAAGCAAGGAGGGAAAGAGTGATTTATGGTATGTGGAGGAAGATGGCGTGAGAATGGCGGAGATATCTAAATGGCCTCCCAAAAAATATCGAGAATCAAATTCATGAGACCCACATGAAAAAACCACATGCTCAATTGAGAAATAGTTCTGCTCAGGGGAGATTTGTAAAATAAATTTATCACCCAAAGCAAAGCGTTACTTCATTATTAATGAATTTTTCATTTGGAAACTTCGAGTAAACATTAAGCAAATGCTAGCAGAGAAAAAATTTAGCTCAGCAGGTTTTGGCAAAGATCGTATATCGGAATGTACATATGGGTTCTTCAGCTGTTATGGGTAAGATTGATTGTAGGAAAGATATCAATGTTCATTTATTGAAATATCTGGGATGATAATAATAGAGTCAATTCTCCGAGCGAGAAAGGTTTGAAACATTACGTTACACTGGTGATTTTCAGGGTAAAATTTATATGTGAATGAGAGAGAGATAAGGAGGCAACCAATAGAATTTCTGAATGTTCGGCCGTCAGAGAAATCTTTAATTTAGCTATAGTTTTTGGAGGAAGAATTCCTATCTACACCAGGCATGCCAAACTCGAAGAGACATCAGGGCCGCATTGAAGCGATGGATGTTATAGAAGGGCCGCATTAGTATTACAGCTGTTTAATAAGGGCCAGATTTGGGAAAACAGACTTTATCTAAAAGATTGGATGTGTGTTTAACCATTAAAAACAATAATTTAGAAAGCGCGTTCTATTGTGCCTCAATAACAACGGCAGAATTTTACCTCATTTTCACAAAAATAAATTATTTATATAAAATCTTGTGCGATTTAGTTAAGGCAAAAGTTAGCATCCGGGCCGCAAATTTGGCATGCCTGATCTACCTTTAATCGTAACCAAACCTGAGGCTGTTTCTAAAAAACGGCCTCTCCTTCATTTCCTCCTAAATCCCTCTCGACTGTTTCTTTTGGCGTCATTGAGTCGTCTGGAGGCTCCCAAAAAATAATGCCTGTTTTCATGACCCTAATCTTCGTTTTCTGTCTTTCCGCCGCGACTACGTTTCACCATTCAAATGCGTCCTACGATATTACCATTCCTCAGCTTCTAATTTTTCCTGTTTCGCATCAACCACACGCCATTTTACACCGTCATTAATCGGCTTATGCACGATTTCTCCATCATTAACTGCTTTTGGCTCGGAGCATTTTTACTTCGGACCCCTCTTTCGTACGCACCTTGCACTTCTGTCAAACAACCCGATGGATGATGATTTTTAACAATTTTCTTTCTGGATTCATGGATAATTTCAGCATCGTGTAGGCGTAAGGTGCACATAATAAGAAAACCTATCTCGATTCTATCGAATTGGAGGCTGGATATTTCATGAAACATTCATTCCTGGATTCCTCATATGTTTAAACCATTTTGCCCCGTTATCAGTGGCGCTTTTTTTACTTCCGCTACTAAACAAATCAATGTTATTTATTTGCGCCTGTAGAAAGAACGCGGAAGGTTCGTGGTGGTCGCACATGGGAGACTTCGTCCAATGAACACTAAAACTTCCTTTTACTTCCCCTCTCCTCTGCTTCCTTTTCCTTTGGTCCTTGGCATCCTTCACTTACTTCCTCTCCACCCCCTCTCCTTATCTCCCGCTCTCACTTCGGTTCTATACTTTTAATTCCCTCTTTATCCTGTCACGCGAGACATTGCGCTCCCGCCCTCGTCCACCGCGCCCATTCGACGTCTCGCGCCGATGCGCTTTCCGTTCGGTAAATCACTCTCGAGATTCACCCTCCGTCAACGGCGGCCAGATGACGCGGCTCCAGCCATTTCTCACTTAGGTACACAAATCTGCACCATTTCTTTTGGCGATACGATAGATGCCGCCTGACGTAATCACATCCGGATCTATTTAATTGGTAACATTAAGCCGCTTATAAAATTAAACGGAGTCCTTGCGTGCTAAGGCCATCTCAGTAGAACTTTTTTCACATTTGCAATTTTAACGTATCTTTTTCTATCTATATTTAGAATTGCTCATGGGGGGATTTTAACCCTGAAATCTCTCCCCCTATATTCGCCAATTGGTGGTTATATAGGAGAGATTTACAATAGCGCCGTTTTGGCGGATCCAAATTACATTTGCATTCTTCCAGATTATTATTTTTTATCTAAAATTTCATGTCACGGCGAATTTTTCCTGAAGCCTCAATTGATAAATTGATAAACACGGCAGTATTCGTATGATAATTTTACCGAGTAAGGAATTTTCTTTGTCCAAATTAAAAAAAAAACATTTTTGTATATATAATAGACTAATCTTACCGTTAGAATAAAGTATCACAAGTCATGACCACCACTAGCCGTAGTAATTTTTATTTCGTCATTCAAAAGAGAATTAGCTATTACATCTTATGGCTGAAACTTAATTGACAAACTATATCTTTCCCATAATCGTAAAAAGAAACTTGTAGAAAACACATGCACATTTTGGACATCATCATGAGTTGACTCTCCGAAAGTAGATTCTAAAAGAAAGAACTCTCCTATCGGTGAATCAACAGCGATGGTGGCTGTCTTGTAGCCGAAATCTTATGATTTTTTCCAAACTTTGGAGATATGTACTTGGTTTATTTCATCATGTTTATAATTACTCTTGTACTATAAATATTCAGAGTTAGAGTAATAATTTTTGAAATGTACCCATGCTCAATGACTATGTTAAAGTGTTGCCCCTCTCTTGAAGATCCTGCTCCCGTCCCATTCCTACACGCGAACATTTCTCCCCGGTAACTCACGCACTATCCTAAGGACTCTATCTTCGGGATCCTCATTATCTTCTCCATCTCCTCTTATTAATCTCCTCCACTTCCTCTCCTTTCCCTTCTCCATAAGCAAGACGTTCACACACGCTCCCTTATCCACACGCCGACCGATGTGACGCAATGACAATTCACGAGCTAGAAATGCAGAGGAGAATGACGAAGGGTTTCCACGATCCACGAGGCTCTCCCCACTCCCTCATCTCTCCCACCCTTCCTCCCTCCCTTCCTCCCTCCCTCCCTCCCTTTCTCCCTCCCTTCCTCCCTCCCTCACTTCCTCCCTCCCTTCCTCTCTCCCTTCCTTCCTCCCTCCCTCTCTTCCTCCCTCCCTTTCTCCCTCCCTTCCTCCCTCCCTTCCTCTCTCTCTTCCTCCCTCTCTCTATATTTCTCCATCTCTTACCCTCCCCCTCTCGCTCTCTCTTAGTATGAACGAATGAAGGGAATAGAAAATAATAATAATTTTCTGAGCCGATTCATCCGAAAAATATTGTTACGTGTCGGAGGATATGGGTGCAATATTTTCCTGATCCTATTGTGTTTATTTTGAGCGTTCTTTTCGATATTTACGATTAATTCAGTGGATAGAACACAAAAAACAACCCATCACCATGAACTTAAAATAGTTTGTTTTTAATTTAAAAACGGTTGAATCAACTTCAACTGTATGCAATAAATACCTACTATCATTCTGCATTTATTCCGAATGAAAGAAAGTATACAATTGTAAATTATTCATAATATATTGTTTGCAAAATGCGGTGCAATTAAAATTATGAATTTTAGACTAATTTCATGATATAAATGATTCGGCGATTTCATGTGAGCAAGCAATGATTTTTACGTGAAAGGAATAATTTGCTCATTGAGTTATAAATTTAACGTTGAATTCACATGTTGTAAAAAGTATTAACATTGTGATTCTAATAATCGAAATCCTCACATTTTTCTACGCAAAATTTCTATGATTGCATCTTAGTAAGACATGCCATAGAAATCGATGGTCAGTGTAATTGAACTTTTCGCTTTGTTGGGAAAAACAGAGTCACTAAACATAGGCAAACGAACGAAACTATCCAACTTAGTCGCTTTCTCAAATAATACGATACTGTAAAATTTTAAAAGGCACCAATGAATAAAATCACTTCAATTTTTAGAGGTATATTTCCTATAAAAAATGTTCCTCCTGAAAAGATAAAGCGCGTTGATGAGGTGTGAGAAGACACATTCACATTCAAGAAAAAAATACAGAGCTCCTCTCATGGTTGCAATCGAATTAAAAAACTATTTACTCCTATAACCACAATGAAGGTTATGAAAAACCATCTTTTTATGATTATTGGAGAAACGTCATTTTTTAATATGCAACCGATATGAAGATAGCAATGCTGATGTCCGAGGAGAATATAAAGGAAAGAGGTAAGTGAGAACGTTCTATGGCGATGGTATTATTGGTGCCAGCGCTACATCACTTAAGACTCAAGCAAATCAATAGAGGCCGATATGTCACCATTGGCTAATACTTCTGATCCAAATACATAATGGGTCACACGCTTCCAGGAAAAAAATAGTAGATGATAGCTCATAAAAACTTTGGCTCCAAGTTGATCAGTGGTGGAAAACTCCTTCAGCCAAAAATTATAGGATAAGCCCTATGCATTTCGCCCACTAAGTGGGCATCTTCAGGGGAGAACCTGCCTTGGCAGTGAACTGGGTTCAACTGCAACGAAATTAGAGGAAAAGGTTATAACGAAGACCGAAAAACATTTGATGATCGAAAAGAATTTTGTGTGTAAATGTTGTTGAGTTCGGTCAATTTATATAAAGTTTTGTTAAAATCAGTATCTGTATTCATGAGATTGTTTCTGTTTTTATAGATATGCAGATTTTCTAAAGAGTTGAGTGAATGGTTGGCTGAAGTTAACAAAGTTAAATCCTCCAGGTGTATACTGTGTCCAGTTTCGAGTATATGAGTGGCTATGCTTGATTTCTCAAAACGATTGTGTTTGTAATGGGCTAAGTGTTCTTTGAATCGTGTTATTAGTTTTCGTCTGGTTTGTCCTATGTACATTAAATTACAATGTGAACATTGTATTTTATAAATTCCGGATTTGTTCAGATTCTCCGTTCTGTCCTTGGTGCTATACAGTAAGTTTTTCAAACTATGTGGGTTCGTGTATGTTATTGTGCAATTCTTATGTTTGAAAATTTTATTCAAGCCCCTGTTTAATATGGGAAAATACGGTAGTTTTATATATTTGTTGGCCTTATTGTTGTCAAGTTTGAAAGTGGTGGAGTTGGACAACGTTTTTTTAAGATCGTGTTTTCTTATTAATTTATTGATTAAATTGTGATCGAAACCAAGTTTCTTTGCAGTTTGTTTTATATAATAATGATAATAATTTATAAAATTACAATTTAAAATAATGTGTATCACTCATTTTTAAATACTAAAATCAATTCCAAGCACAAGTAATAATAAAAATTTTAATGTGGAATTTCCGAGTTTGTATGATTCACATGCAACTCGATCTGGCCACGGGTGAGCCTGCATGTGTTGCATGCAGTGCCGGATCCAGGTACGGGCGGAGCGGGCGAGGGCCCAGTTCCTTTCTTGCTCCCTGGCTCCTTACATACTTCTTTCACCATAAAAAATCTCGTCACATTCTTCAAATGTCATTTAACGATATATAACACGTTGTAGGCTTATTTAAGAAGTGGTTACCGTAACCTTTCAGAGAATAAATGTCCGAGGCGCGTCCAGAAAGTAAGTACCGATCGCGCATACCAGCCGCACAGGTGGCGGGAGTGGGGGTATACCAGCGCAGTGATATCCCACGAGTCAAGAATGAAACGTCGGACACCCTGTCAGTTCTCGTTCTTTGTTTATAAGTTCTCCATATTGTCTTAAAATGAGTCAAACAATCAAAAATTCCTCCAGTTGTGAGATACGGTCGGTGATCAAATTTTTGAATGCCAAAAACGTTCGCCCGGCTGAAGTTTATCGGCAAGTTTGTGGAGAAAATGCAATGAGTGAGGGAATGGTGAGAATATGGTGCAGGCTGTTCAAAGAAGGGAGGACAAATGTGCACGATGAAGATTGAAGTGGCCGCTCGTCGTTAGTCTGCCGATCTGCTTGACCAGGTGAATAAGAAAATTCGAGCGAACGGAAGATTCACCATTTCTGAGTTGACTACACATTTCCCGCAAATTTCTCGTTCTTTACTGCACGAAATCGTCACGGAACACTTGCAGTATCGCAAATTGTGTTCAAGATGGGTGCCAAAAATGCTCACAGATGTTCACAAAACAAAGCGCGTGGCGGCAGCACTGAACTTTTTGTAACGGTATCACAATGAAGGTGATGAGTTTTTGGACCACATTGTGATAGGAGATGAAACTTGGATCGCCCATGTGACACCAGAGAGTAAGCAGCAGTCAATGCAATGGCGGCATAGTGGATCTCCAAAGGCAAATAAATTCAAGCAGGAAGATCATGTGTACCGTGTTTTGGGACAGAAGTGGTGTTTTGCTAATTGATTTCATTCCTCAAGGAACAACAATAAACGCAGATGTTTACTCTAACGTAAGACTCTAAAGAAGTTACGGCGGGCGATTCAAAACAACAGACGAGGCCTACTCAGCTCTGGAGCTGTTTTGGTTCACGGCAACGCACGACTGCACACAGCTGCTCGGACACTCCAACTGCTCAAACAATTCCAGTGGGAAGTCTTCGAACACCCACCCTACAGCCTCCAACTTGCACCCAGTGACTTTCATCCTTCACTTGAAGATTCGCGGCAGAGCGATTCAAAAGCGATGATGAGGTGAAGACAGCCGTGAAGGATTGGGTCAAAACGTTGGCGACAGACTTCTTCGACGAGGGGATACAAAAACTTGTGCCTCTATACGACAAATGTCTCAATTCAGGAGGCGATTATGTTGAGAAGTAGCTTAAAATATGTGTCAACTTGTGACAATAAAGAATTATTTATAAAAAGTTTTCTTTTTCATTTACAGCCAATTGGTACTTACTTTCTGGACGCGCCTCCATTTATGACCAGACGGAGCTCGGACTCGGGCGTAGCCTACATCTTGCGAACCAGTGCAATGCATCTGGGCCCCCAGCCGAAGAAGGGCCCCAATCGTGCGAGCGTACTAATATGAACTTCACCCTTATGTCAAGGTGGGCAAACAATAAAGAATTATTTGTAAAATAAAATAATAAATAATAATGAAAATTATTTGTATTTTGTCATTTTAATGGTAATTTTTTCTGTGATTTCTTTCTGATTATTCCTATTCGTAATTTAGGAGATCCAATACATCGTAATTTCCTCGTTCCACTTCATCTCACGAGAGCTCGACATTGTAATTATTTTCAATTCAAAGAATTTCTTTGGCGAGACCCATCAAGACAACCGATATGTTCCATACAGTTGAACATTACTTTGTTTATATATGGTACTTTGTAGTGCTTCGTCATTTTCACTTATCTGCCACCACCGTTTTATATTGAAATGTGCATAGTCTCACTCCTGTATGCGGATAGAAAGTTTGCACGTAACTTCTCTTGTTGTTCGTCAAACCGAGATTCAGCAATATTCGCGGACTTACGGAAGGAATCTTTGCCTCATATAAAGTTCTGTTGGTTTGCCATCCTTCTTCCCTTATTTTATATTGAAATGGCTCATCCATACAAACATAAGTCTGGTGCTTTCATAAGAAAGTTGTTAAAACAAAGATAAGAAGTAAAAAAGTGCAGGAGCTTAATACAAATTTATTGAAGTGTCTACTGAAAATGAATATACCAGTGATTGTGTGTTACTGGCACCTGATGACAAAAAGTCTGAAGCTAATAGATCAGCAAATTTATTAGCATCGGAAGCAGGACCAACCAGCTCCTCAGTTAACACAAATACTCCAACGTCCAACAACCAATTTCTTGAAGCTCCAGGTATGTGGCCAGATTTGATAACTGACTCATTACGTGCTACGCTTGTAGAAAGTGGCCCCCTTGAAATTGATAATGAACATTACAGCATTCCCCGTGATATCGACAGCCGCAAATTTACAATTGAAAATTGCTTCCGGATTCTAAGTAATGGTGAAAAAGTGAAGTGAACTTGGTAATTGTATTCTAAGAGCAGAGATTCTATTTACTGCTTTTGTTGTAAACGAGCATCATTGCGGCAATGGTAACTTTCTAGGATCGGAAGTTATTAAGGAAGTATGTCGTCGTACACTTGGCGCAAAATATTATTCAATTATTTTTTATTGTACACCCGATATTGCACACCAAGGACAAATGACGCCTAAACATTCTGTTAAAGGTTGCCACCTTAAATGTATGACTAAGAATACGTTTAATCCTTCTTCGAAAAAATAAAAAGCTCATATTTTAGTATTGTTTATTCTAAATATTTTGGCCACAACATCATAAACTATTTCATTCCAAAAACGGTATTCTTTTTCTATTATTTTTACTTACAGGGGGCCAGTGGCATATCCCATGAAAAAGGTAATAAATGTGACAGGGGCCCGAGAAGTCGTCCGGCACTGGTTGCATGTATCTCTTCTATGTAAACGTGTGTTCACAAATTATTAGATGCACGCGCCAGTAAAATTTTAACCATATTTTCCTTAGAGTGATTAAAGAAATCATTTTCGATCGCATTATGTATGTATTTATATATAGTTTAAGGTAAATAATAAACTCAAGTTGCAGTAGACTCGTAATACTCTTATACCAATCGAAAATATTTATATCAGCAGTTCCCAACCTTTATACGTTCGCGACCCCCTTATTAAGACAGCCGAACTTATCGCGACCCCCTTATTAAGACAGCCGACCTTATCGCGACCCCTTTTTACCCATCTTTCTAACAATAAATATAAAATGTTAATTAATATTATAAATGTTTAGTATATTTGCACAAAGTTTAATGTTTGTTCAAAATATATCCATTCATTAAATTATATCTAATTTAGGTCAAATCTTAAGTTCTACTCTAATTTGAAAGTTAAGTATAGTATAATAATACTCTACTCCGAGACGATTCATACCGTACCTTTCGTAAGGATTTAAAAAATTTAGTAAAATACTGCAACTAAAAATAAAATATGAAAAATATTCCATCCATATATTCCGTTTTTTTGCGACCCCCAGGTTGGGAACCGTTGATTTAGGTATATGAATGAAGATATTCTAACGAAAATGAATATCAAACTATTTTCAGTTAAAATGAAACGGAGTGTTTCTGCTTGCATCCGGAATGAAAAAGATATTTGCCGAAAGACAAAAATCCAGTCTTTGCAAAGAATAATAATTTTAAGTAAAACACTTCAGGAAAAACACATCGTACGAAAAATCCTACGTATGTTGCTGATTTAAAACAATTTCAAAATTCCTTATACACTCTTTATAAAAGTCTTAGAGTTAAGTTCGGTAACGATTGTGATTTAATGAATGAAATGAAATATAAATAAAAAACATCAAAATGCCGCCAAATATAATTGATTAAAGCTAACGATCTACGAAATATGAAATTATTTTTCCGAAACATTTTATTCCAAGTAATTTCTCTGGGAAGTTGACCAATATTTGTTTACCCTTCATTACGAACAAAGTCTGAAATGTATTACATTGATGTCAATGCACCCTGTGTATTGTATGTACTAGCCGAGCAGCTGAGCTGCACAGCTCACGTGGAACTGTTTGAAATGTACACCTGCAGTTTGTACTCGCGAAGGTGACGGTAAGTATGCCAACAAGACTTTCATTTACCGAAATCCCTGTGGGAACAATGTGCCCCAGTTTAACTCATTATTCATCATAACGCTTTGCTTTGGTTTCCCGATAAGTCGCCGGGCGTGCTGTGATCGCCATTACGAACGTGGTGCTTAACGGTTCAGAGATTCCTCGCTGCTAAACGCTGGCGCTTTGCGGTATTTTCAAATTTCGTCCTTTGGAAGCTTAAAAATTTTGCGAAGTATTTATTTGAATTTCAATGACGTCTTGAATGATGAATTCATTCTGTAAACAATCTTTACCAAATTCCCAGACTGCAATGCGCTTTGCTTGTCGAATGAATCAGTTGCAACTGCACACTCACCGTCCTATTGAAGGAGTACCTCTTCTATATAGCTCAAAGAAACTAAAAAAACGAAAAAGATAAAGTTCAAGCTCCAATAATTTATGAAGAATCTTATGTGCTACAATCTACAGAATAAAACATGATTTTAGTAAGAAAAATTTCTAATCTTCAACAAAATGCCTTTTTTCGGCTTTCCCGAATGGCATGAATATATATACGCTATGCATTTTACTATTATAGGCTTCGGTCGTTAGCTGACTATAATGAATCTGGCTAAACACAACCAACAATCGATGTAGTACCAATCCCTATTAAGTGTATGCGTGCTTGCGTGACCAAGATTTAGACTTTCATTATCAAACTACAACTTGAAATAGACTATTCAAGTTTAATGTTGAAAAGCATGGAAATGCTTTATATTAAAAAAGACAGCTAAAAATCAGAAAAAGCTTTATTTTTAGGTTTTTATATTAATAGAGAGTGTTGGATGGCAGGGGCTTGCGCTATGCAATGACCGTGAAAATTATCATTTAAATTGTATTCGTTGTTTTGCCCAATTCCAACAGACAAGGGAAATATATTTATAGGGAAAAATTAAAACTTTTCTTCCTAAACTTCACTAGTTAAAAATTTTTGTTCCTTTTCTAACTTATCCTATCAAACTGTAAGCCAATACACTTTTCTTATGCAAGAAAATCAAAACAAAGGCGAATTCCGATTATATGCTTTTCTAATTCATGGAATATCATAAAATGGTTTTATTTGTATTTTTACAATTCCGCTAAGTGTTTTTTCCTACAAAAATAATGAAATTATATTTAAGGGAATACCGAAAAGGTTAATCGTCGTGATAATTTCACTAATATTGTCGAGAGGAAATGTCTTTTTCATACTTAGTGCGAAATTTGAGAACTCCATTTCGTCCCATGAAAAAACTGTGCTTTCGTATTATGCGAGTGCAAACTAAAGTTAAAGCAAGAGGTTCCACAGCGCCGTGGAAATATAATCAAAAGGAACAGATTAGAAGTGAGCATTTTGACACGAGATAGAAGAGGCAAGCAACCAGTTCGACTGACGTAAACGCGTGGAAATTCCCTCACCGGAGGTTTTAACAGGCTTCCATTTCCATTCCATTTTCGTGACCTTGACATCTCTAAGGCCGATGAAACTAAAATGTCGTGAAAGATTTTTAAATATTTGAAAACAAAAAATAACTGCCATATTTACTCAAAGACAAGTGAAAGAACTTGACACACTTTTAACTCATCCAATTCCTTCACACACAAGACGGAAGGTGAAAGGCGTCCGATGCACTAGGTTTAGATCATAAAGATATCTCATTGACCTCAGCCGGTACGGACTGGTTCAGGCTCCAAATTATGTTTTATATCTGGGTTGTTATGAGTCAGCATTCATAATATATATATAAGAAGTATGCGAAATAAAACGGCGTGGATCGAGCATATAAAATACAATAAAGATATACATGATAAGTTAATTGATCCTATTTCAAGTCAATTATAATAATCTAAAACAATGGTGATCACAATGCTCCCTTTTGCGGGTTACTGCCCATTTTAAAATTGTTTGACGGGCCATTTCCCCAAAATGTACCATTTAATGGAACTTGACTAAGTAAGATTAGGTCGAATTTAAAAATGCAATTTGAATGTGTGATTGTGGATTCAAAACATGCGTTCGACGTAAATGCAACTTTTCTTTGATTTGTGAGGTGGTCAACGAAAGCGAGTTCCCCGATACCTCTGTTGTTACATTTTGCTTGTAACTAAGTATCACTCTGTAAAACAATTATCACATTTTTCAAATCTGTTCGTATTTAAAACGCTACTTACATTTTGAGCGATTTCTTAAAAGTAATTCTCCGTTAAAGGTAACAAAAAATCATTGGCTCCAATTGTTTGAAATCTCGGAAACATATTCAATTCCCTTAGTAATTTTTTAGAATATATGTATATAACTTTCCCATTTCTTATCCAATAAAACTTCACCTTCCTTCCGTTCATTAATTTCCTTTGTTAAATTCTTTGAATATTTTATTTTCTTCTTTTTATCTGTGTAGTTTTTGTTTGTAACTTATTTTTGAAGGTATTCGCAACTCATCATTTAGGACATCTTTATTTTTCCCTTGAATATCCAAATTTACCGAATTTTCCTAATTATAGAGCGACCTCGGATATAAGGAAATCGTCTATTTCAGAAGGCAGGCGAAAGAAAACAATTTCGGGGTATTGATACAAAAACTAATATTATTTTTACTTTTAAATTATTCCGATATTTTTTATTTTAAATGATAACGCTGCAAACAGCTCACGAAAATGCTTAATATTTGTGAGATCGGCGGCAATTTAAATTCAAATATTATAATAATGTTATGTGCCAACAAAAGCGCATGAAAATTTGTAATTGAATTAGTTAAATATAAAATAAGAATAATTTAAGCTGTAGGAAAAACGATGCGTTTTTATTTTTTTGCGTAACTCTTTGCACTAGCTCGCGCACCACTTTTGGTCCGCGTACCACCGTTGGGAATTCGTGGACTATAGAACATAGAGCATGGATTTCCAATCTTTTAATAGTGCCGAGCACGATCTTATATACTACAGTATAATGCGAGAAACGTCATACTCACGCGACAACGATAATTTTCATAAATAAAATCAAACCAGCGTCAAAGATATTCCCAAAATTAGTGTTCTCATAAGCGTTTTAAAAAAAGCTATCGAACAATCACAAGTATTTGGAGTTAGAACTGCAATTCAAAGCATCGGAAGGAGAGCGCAATCAGCCTGCCAAAGAGCACAGCGGTGCTAGTGAGCACCACGTTGGAAACCCATGACATAGGGGACTGAATTTTATTTGGGATGAGAAAAATAGAAGATATGTTTAGTCACAATTATAAGGTGAGTATGAAATTTTCGGCTCACATCTTAGAAAAATACATACTTATAATAAGGCAATAACAGTAACTCATTCAACAGGCTTATATTGTCAGTTAGAAGGCCAAATATAAAGTCAAGTAAATCACTTAATTCATCGTACATGTCTCCTTTTTCAATAAGAGTGTAATAATAAATTCCCTAACTCTGAATCTATTTCTATTTCTTTTAAAAATTACCTGAATTGGCGTCGTAGCAGAGGTTTTGCTTTCATTTAGTAGGCTTCTTATTTCAAGTAACATGGCTTGTTACAATTTTAGTGATAGAAGACCATACGTACATAAATGCATTTTTCTTATAATATATATATATATATATATATATATATATATATATATATATATAAGATAAATCGTCTATTTGTAGAGAAAAATATCCAAAAGCGGATAAATCTTTCTGAATTTCTCATTTTACATCTTTTAACATTGCCTTAATTCTCCTTGTCACAGTGTTTCTGAAAAGTTGCACAGCACTGATAGCACATAATGGGGGACTGTCAAAATACTTCATTATGTTTTTTTTAATTCTTTGTAATTGACTTAATTACTCTCTGTGAATATTTTTTTGCTAAATCGTCTTAGTTATGCAAAAAATATATTTAAAATAACATTTTTAAATATACCGCGAAAAGGGTATCCTGGTTGGAGAGAGAGTAGTAAAGGGTACGTGACTTCATCGCATGTCACTCGTCTAAACGTACAACAGTACTGAAAGCACGCGGTTTTGATACTTCGTCCTATTGCCTTTCATGATATCGTAGCTAAAATTGAGAATATGGAAGTTAAGAAGGGTTATAAGTATTGCCTGGTACCACAGTGCTTAAATACAACGATTAAAACCCCGAGAAAATTGTTCTTCACGCTACCGAGCTCCTTGGGAAGAAATAAGAAGCGGAGAATATTGTGGTTGAAAGCCATGAGGAGATTCGTATCTGATATATCGGATCGTACAACTGCATATGTCTGCAAAGATCATTTTAATCTAAGTATTAGTTATATGTATGTACGTAATTTTATCGCTTTGTATTTTAGTTTATGACTTATGTCTGCATTACATTGACATGATGCATATATTTCTGGAGAACGTTGAAAGAGTAAGTTATATTTTTATGTTTCAAAGATTAGCATATATATTTTAACAAAACCTCCATAATGTAATATACCTATTCTAAATACGTAAGATTAAACTTATGGAAATCGTTCAGCTATGGGTTAATTAAGCAAATAATTACTGTTGCAATGCATATATTTAAGTACCAAGTTTTTAAGCAAATACTTTTACAAATGTTACATATTAAGTTAATTCTGTAATTTAAATATTTTAATAAATTTGTTCCCATAATATCCACGAGAGCATGATATATTGAAGGACCATATTTTGCTAAATGAATGCAGTCATGACACTCCACAGACGTGCCTAAATCTTCCTCATCTACAACTACACTCACACCATAACCTCTTTATCTTATTCTGTGTTCAGGGCAAATCTTGCCTTTAACAATACATATTTTTCCTTCTCGCTTCAGTTTAACAAATCCAACAGCATTACTAACATAGTCTTTCCTCATTGACCTCAAAGGGAGAAATAAGCAACGATGAAATTCGCAACATAAATAAACGAGACAAGCAGTTATTACAAACACTTCTACAGTTTTTCTTTTCACAAGTATTGGTAATAACTAAGGCAGATAGACACTTAAAACAACAAACTTCACCACATTTCCTATAGACAAGACACACAGAAACTAAGTTTATTCACATTAATTTTGTATATTTGTCAATATTTGACCTGATGATTCTGTAAAGGCAGATGATGGTGATTATTCACCGAAAAATATATATTTTGTGGAAATTAAAAAAGTTTAATATAAATAAAAAATACTATCTAGCATTGTTCATGTTATTTTATTGTGGAATTCCACGAAGTATCGGCCTTTTGTATACTTATCTAACTATATTTTACTTACTAGATACCAGGACAGCATGGGAAACAATACATAAATAAATATTCCATAATATTAGAGAAAACTAGAGTTGTTTTATTCATTTAATATGGGAAAGCTGTTTTAAGACGTCAATCTATCTTTTACATATCTTCTGCGTTTCAGTCGAAATAATAGTACATACTATTACAATAACTGAAAATAAAAGCGCTACATCGAACTTGTTTTATCGATTAAATGTAATACAAACATATCCGCCTTCACTGCACGCATTTCAGCATCTGAATATTGCTCCCTACGACTTCCAATGTACCGCAAAAAGATGTACGAATCGACGTTGGGCAATTTATCATATCTGGCTACACAAAACCCTTCAGATGCCATTTTGCAAAACACAAAGCTAAATAGATGCAGGAAGGTGCAGTACTTCTACCAATATATCTTCTAAGACGGAGTATAGAGGAAAACAACAGAATTATGTCTTTCAAGCTTCTACTTCTATATCGGCACAATGGCTTCTAGCACGGCTAGCATCGGCTAACATCCTTGTGGCATGCACAGACGTCACTAAACACTCGGAAAACTTCGGCTAACAATCGGATATGATCGGGTTTGGCATTAACTCGTCCGTTTTAAATTCCTTTTTTTATAAATATCTGTTAAAAATTTAACGAAAAAACTTTATATTTGCCTATAACAATAGCCATACAATACAACTTCATAAAATTTTCGGGAATTCCCGATATTTGACAGTCCCCCATTTCAGTTTAATTTTCAAAACCATCAAACAATGAATCACAGATTTAACAATTTCACCTTATTCAAATGGTTTTCTGTGTTTAGCAATAACGTGAGATACACGGAAAGAATCAATATTAGCACCCATAGATTTATCTAACAGAGCCTTAAAAATAATTGCAGCATATGTAACGAAGCATTAGAGTTCTTGGACTTTTTTCTCTAATTTCGGATTTATCAGGATACTCCAAAGGAGAATTTTTATGAACGGTTGCGAAATGTTCTTACACTTCATCCTTCTTTGGATTTGTAAAGCTTATGTGACAAAGCAAGCATGTACAGTTGTAATTAAACCATATATATATATATATATATATATATATATATATATATATATATATATATATATATAGGTACTCGTCTTACCACTAATTTATGTAGAAGTAAATTTTCTTTTTCCTCTTTCGAGGTTTATCATTGATCTTGTCCACAATCATTTTACGAAAAACTAGACATTATACACAACATATTAATAAAAAATTATCATCATCTTCATATAAGCGAAGGAAATTCTCCAAAGCCAGTCAAACTGATAAAACCCGGTTAAAAGGCCGGATAAAAACAGATGAACCCGGATAAAAACCGGATGATGATCATCATGATCATAGGTAGTCTGTCCGTAGACAAGTCCGTGAATATTCATGGTCAAACCTGGTTCTCCATATGCTTCTATTTTCCGCTGTCCTCTTTATATCTTGATAACTTTCAAATCGTCTATCAGCTGAAACCTTTTCCTACCTCTTTCCCTTTTTCCATGAAGTTTTCCTTCTAACACGTCTTTAATCATACTTTTTCTCCTCAGCAAATGTCCAACCCAGTTTGCCTTCCTCTGTCTAATAGTCTGTATAATCATTCGCTTCTCTCCTACTCTTCGTAGCACTTCATCGTTTTTCATCCTATCTGTCCATTTTATCTTCAGCTTTCTCCTCCAAGTCCACATTTCAAAGGTTTCCAAGTATTTGAAGTCATTTGTCCTTAGCGTCCATGTTTCTGCCTCGCATAAACCTAACTCCATGCATAGCATTTTATGAACTTCTTGCTGATATCTTCCCTTATATTTCCCGTAAGTATGTGTTTCTTTCTACTGAAAGCCGCTTATGCTTTTCCTATTCTAGTCCTGATCTCATCCGTACATTTTGCTTCTCTTGTTATGATGCTTCCAAGGTAT
This sequence comes from Tanypteryx hageni, assembly GCA_028673005.1. NCBI lineage: Eukaryota > Metazoa > Arthropoda > Insecta > Odonata > Petaluridae > Tanypteryx > Tanypteryx hageni. The sequence goes on along the minus strand of CM054112.1, from coordinate 223,995,223 downwards.
TTATAGTCTGAAACTTGTTCTAAAGGCTTTCCTTCAATACTTATGTTCAGATTTTCTTCTTTGCCGGATATTCGAATGACCGTGGATTTTCTGTATTTATTTCCATACCGTATTTCCTACCTGTTATTACTAGTCTATTTATCATTTTCTGGAGTTCCTCTTCTTTTCTTGCTAGAAACATTTCCTTCACAACTTGATTCACATATAGATTCCTGATCAGTCTCTTGTCTTTCCAGTCTACACCTATATCCTTTAATACCATCATCTGCATTACCCAATTTACTCTATCAAAGACCTTCTGCCGTCTACGAAACATACGCAGATATCTTGACTCTACTTTATTGCCCTTTCTGATATGATTCTATCTACCCCTGTAGCATCTTTAGTTCCTCGTCCTTTTCTGAAACCGTATTGATCTTCCCCTAGCATTTCTTCTGCCTTTCTGTGTGCGTGTGTGTGCGTCCGTGCGTGCGTCCATGCGTGCCTCCGTCCGTAGGTTAAATTTTTAAATAAAAATATGCTTAAAAACTTTTTAAATTTATACTCTTTTTTATAAAGCGCACTAAAAAGTATAAAATAAATTTTTGGGTCCCATGTAATATCCGGATCTTCAGGAAACTTTTCATTAGATATGGCCATGCAACTCTTTAAAAGATGTATGGCATATGTTGATTAAATTATCCACTACATTATAAATAGTCTGAATATATATATATATATATATATACACACCCTGTCATTCCCGGCCCAGTGTGTCACTCTCAGTTACTCTATCGCTGAAGAAGGGCATAGGCCTGATAAGCTTGCGTGTTTTTTTTGTTTTTTGTGTTCGTGTGTTTAACGTGTCTCTTCGACGTCCCCAGCAGCCTGCCAACTTGGCCCCCGACTTGGTAAGTGTCCGCTGGGCTTCCTTCAACATCTTGTTGCCACCCTCATCACTACCTTTTCATTTCCTTAAGTTAATATACATATAACATTCGGTTTCGTCGTGATTGATTTTTCCTCAGCTTAACAAAACATGCTTCTTGTTGTTTTTTTGTTTCTTTATTTACACGAAATTCATAATTTACTTTGAACTTTTCAAATCGTACCAGACGCTTTTTTATTTTCATTTTCTCTTCCTGTCCTTGCCTTGCTATTCATTCCTCCAGTCAATCCTGTCTCTGCTGCGATGTTTCCCTTTCTTTTCTCGTAATATCATTTTAGCTTCGTTAATCTCACTAATCTTTCTTCCTCCATTTCATGAATAGATTTTCTTTTCATGTCCAGAATTTCTATGAAGACAATTTCAATAATTATGATCGTACAATCAAACTCATTATGGCGTTATTTGTTTCCACAATTATTGCATTATCCTGACGTTTGGTGGCACTAAGTGCGCGGAAAGTGCAACAGTCGACCTGTTTATAAATTTCAAAATATAATGAAAATACCGCATTTACCCGAATCCAAGATAATCCCCCTTTTAGCAGAGGTCGAAACAGAAAAAAGATTTTATGACCTAATTTCTCACTGAATGCATTTGGTGTATATTTCGAACACACGTATTCAGTATAGGCATGCTAGTTCGTCCATTAATTGAAATTGTTTGTTACAAATTTTTATTTGAGAAAAAAAATAATTTAAAAATTAATACTGTACCTATTAATTGAAATCTGGATTGTAAATTTGAAATGAAACATTTTAGTAGATGCAATTATTTTATCTTATTTAATTAGTTTTAAAAAACATCAATTAAACGCGTAACCATACTTCCTAAGGTTCTACGACAACTCGTCGCGGTCAGTTCTTTACGCGTCAAATCGTCTCATAAAAAATTAGTAATACGTCAATACATCGTACGACAAAGTCATCGCGCGTCAACTCATCGCTCTCTGCCCCTCTGCTGTACACCAGTCATGGTGTCTCCTCTTCTATTTTATCTCGCGGCTAATACTGTCTCTCGACGAAGTTGTCTCGCGACGAAATTGTCTCACGACAAAATTGTCTCACGACGAAATTGTTTCACGACGAAAATGTCTCGGGACGAAAATGTCTCGCGATGAAATTCTCTCGCGACGAATTCGTCGAGCGATGAATTGACGCGGGATGAGTTTATCCTGCGCTGTATTAACTCGCGATGAGTTTGTCTTGTGACGAATTGACGCACAATGAGTTTACCACGATGAATTTTCGGTATACCACTTCGTAATGAAATTTAAGACGACCCTCTATTTTCGCAAGCAGAAATTTGAAAAAAAAGTCTCATCTAGGATTCGGGTAAATACGTTACCGAAAATGTGAAAACGTTTTAAATATTTTTTATAGAGGGACGTCCTAATATTTTTTAACATGTACAACTTTTGATTCAAATTTATTGATAGACATTTATATTTCGGATTTGAATACACGAATATATCTTAGGTGAAGTTGGTGAACAAGTAGGGATGTACACAGATTTCCCGTGGTACAGAAGTGCTTTTCGTCAGATTCGCCGTAGTATAATCGTATACTAATGTATTTCCTTTGAAATCAGAAAATTATTTTTCGTTATATTGTGGTAGCCCTGCTTTTTTTTAATCCGTTATAAATATATTCATCACGTTTAGCCATTCTATACTCGCCCTACAAACGAAATTTCTTTGAAATCCGTTCAGCTAATACCTTCCAAAGTCATGCTTAAAAACAAATTCTAACCATGATATTGTGGTAGATCTTTAGTCGATCCAGTTGAAATATTATATTTTGGTTATTTATTTATATATGAAGATTATATACACCATATTTTCTTAAAATCCATTAGATCACTTCTCTAATACTACGTGCAAAGGAAATATTATTTAACTTTTTACTGTGGTAGCCGTACTTTTTAGCTCCGCTTTAAACATGCTGATTTCATGATGGTATGTTGTACAAATCTCATACACAAAATTTTATTGAAATTTGTTTATCCAATTCCTTCCAAATCCTTAATTACTGAAAGAGTTTAATTTGTAACTGTGGCACCCCTGTTTGGCTGATTCGGTTTAAATATGCTAATAGGGTTTTGTATATATGTGCATATTATAAGCATTAAATTTGGTTAAAATTGATGTGGACAGTTCAACACAAATACTCGTAAAAAATTATTTTATTCCTTGAATTGTGCCAGCCCTGCTTTCTTTATCTATCCTGAAAATCTTGATTTAGTTTTTATATGCTGTACGCCTCATTTACACAAAATTTCGTTAAAATCTGTGAGGCCAATTTTTTATAAATTCATAATTATCTAAAAGTTTAACTTTGGAATGTTGGCACCCTTGCTTAGTCGATCCGATCCAATTATGTCATTTGTGTCATTAATTTATCTGAAGAGTCTATTTACCAAATATGGTTGAAATCGGGTCAGACTAATCTTCCCTGATATATGCGTACGGACGGACATCTCGAAGATAATAGTGCTTTTCAGCAATGACGAAAAGCACTAACAAATAGCGATGTACACGGGTTTCCCGTGCTGCGGAAGTGATTTCCGTCAAATTCGCCGTAATATAGTAATCGTATACTAATGTGTGTATTTGCTTGGAAATCAGAAAATTATTTTTCCTTATATTGTAGTAGCCCTGCTTTATAGAACCGTTCTAAACATGTTCATTTCGTTTTTCCTTACAAACGAAATATCTTGGAAATCGGTTCAGCCAACACCATCCAAATTCAAACTAATGACAAATTCTAACTTTGATATTGTGGTAACCCTGTTTAGTCGACCCGGTTGAAATATAATATTCTGCTTATTTATTTATATGAAGATTAAATATACCACATTTGGTTAAAATCCATTATGTCAACTCTCTATAAATAGATGTAAAAGAAATATTTAACTTTTTACTGTTGTAGCCCTGATCTTTAACCCCGCTTTAAACATTTTGATTCATTATGGTATATTGTATAAAGCATATATACAAAATTTAATTGAAATCCGTTCTGCCAAGTCCTTCCAAATCCATAATTACGGAATGCTTGGTTTAATAGGTACCTATATATGTCACGGTAAATGTGCGTAGTCAGGTAAATGTGTACATTTCCCGGTTAATGTGCACATTTACCACCAAGTTCGGTAAATGTAAGTATAACATACTTTTACCGATTGGATTGTAATGTACACATTTACCCAGAGACACTGATAAATGTGGATAAACGTTGCAACATAGGCCACAACATGGCGGCGTCGCGAACATCTTTTGCAGTTTAGAAGTACGGTAAATGTGTAAATTTCCTGGTAAATGTTCACAACTAACTAAACTAAATTTGAACATAAAGGATAATTTTACTCGGCCCCACCGGGTTGGGTAAGTTAGTCGAAGTGTTTTTGGTTCCTTCTCACGTTCACTGTGTTCCCCCTTCGGATTGGGAAGCGTTCATCATAATATATACCAGTGGAGCCGAACCCTCGATGATTTTTATTATATATTAACGTAATTATTAAAATGCAGCATTTCTCATTCTTACTTATTTCCACATTTACCAAGGCACATCGGTAAAAGTGCACTCTTACCGGGAAATGTACGGAGAATACGTATTTCTGGAAACCTAAACTTACATTTATCGAGCTTGATGGTAAATGGGCACATTTACCGGCAAATGCACACATTTCCCGATTTCGTACCTTTACCGTAACATATACATATATGTTAATATGGTTTTGTATATAGTAGGTGTATATTATAATTATTAAATTTGGTTGCAATTGATTCGGGCAATTCAACGCACGTGTAAAATGAAACATTAAAAAAAATGTTATTGTGGCAGCCCTGCTTTCTATATTTACACTAAACATCTGGATTTTTATGCGTTCTTTGCACGAAGTGAACGCATATAGAGGAGATCGTTTCCCGCCGTCCGTCCGCATGTTAAAACTCGGGCACTGCTGGACGTTTCAACTCGGGAACCGCTAGACTCATTTTGATGAAATTTGTATTGGAGAGTTTAGCGAAAATTTGTCGACCGATTCCGATTTTGGTTAAACGCGGACAATAATTATGACCACATTACACGAAGACCTACATGTAGTTTACAATGATCCTTTGTTTCAACTCGTGAACCGCTGGACTTATTTTGATGATATTAGGTATTGTCGAGTTTTAGTAAAACTGGACAACCGTTTCCAATTTTGGTTAAAATCGGACAAAAATAGCATTTTTACATAAGGACTTACATGGATTACGCGGAAAACAATTACGACCACTTTACATGAAGACATACATGTAGTTTTAAATGTTCCTGTTTCAACTCGAGAATCGCTGAACATATTTTGATAAAATTTGGTATTGGAAAATTTTAGTAAAATTGGTCGACCTATTCCAATTTGTTTAAAGTCGGACAAAAATAACAACTTTAAATAAGGACTTACATGGATTTTACAACGCAACTCGCTAGCTTCTCGTTAAATACTCATCTGAGCGACAAATATTGAGACATTGTGAAATCCCCAAGAACGCATTTGGAAACTGCGTACTCCGACATGGAGTAAACCTGTCCAATCTTGTTACATGCTGCACACTTCCTTCTTAGAAAATTTCGTTGAAATCGGTTTGACCAATTCCTTCCCGATTCATAATTACCGAAAAATGTAACTTTACAATTGTGGCACCCCTTGTTTGTAGATCCGGTCCAAATATGCCATTTTGCTCATTAATTTATGTGAGAATTGTATGCACCAAATTTGGTTTAAATCGGTTCTGCAAATTCTTCCCTGATATATACGTACGGACGGACGGATATCTCGAAGATAATAGTGCATTTCAGCAATGACGAAAAACACTAACAAGAGTATAAAAAGCGATTCACATTTAATATCTTGGAAGCCTCCGGACGATAACCTTACAACAGTTTGAGTTAGATGCTGAATCTTACTCTTGTTGGACTACACGAAACAAAAACTTGAGAATATAAAATCGTCCGACGCTTTAATCGCAATAGTGCTTTGCCCTGTAATTAATCAACGAGAGAGTTGGGCCAAATAAATAACAATCGAAAATACTACAGGTTTCTTCTAGTCGTCGCTTGTTGGAAATTTAATAATCAGAATTTGCCGCCACTAATCTCAATTAATTTGCTATTCCAATCCCTATCGTAATTACTTATGCAATCGTGAATCAGGGTTAAATCCAGAATCTCCCGATTTCGCAGTTCTTCCGCGGTCTCCCTCGCCAAGTGACTTGTTTACAACGAAATCTATGAAGTCATTCCATCATTAATTTCCAGCTCGCGTCCTCCTAGCTAACAAGTATGGAAAGGTGTACTCCATGTCGGCGTACACAGAGTTTCCAAAAGCGTTCTTTCAGATCAAAAAATTTTAGTAAAACTTCCCAATACCAAATTTCATCTAAATCCGTCCAGCGGTTCCCGAGTTGAAACAGGCACGTTGTAAAATAGCTGTAGGTCTTCATGTATAGTGGTCGTAATTATAGTTCGATTTTAACCAAAATTGGAATCGGTCAACAAATTTTACTTAAACTCCCCAATACCAAATTTCATCAAAATACGTCCAGCGGTTACCGGGTTTTAACATGCGGATGGACGGACGAAAACGACCTTTCCTATATGCGTTCACTCCGAACAAAGAACGAATAATAAAGAAAATCGCGCTACAATACGGTGTATAACGATATCGATAGCGTATCCTTGAAAGCACCATACACTCAGTTTGCAGGCACTGGCTTAAAATGATGTAACCTGGCAAGAAAAATTCACTTGGTACTCCGCATCGCAAGAAGCAGAGCTATGACGCGATCGTACAACAAGTGAACTTACACTGCCGCGAAGATTGTTTGGCAGCGTGCGGTAGAAGAGAGGGGTTAGTAAACCCACGTATCTCAACCGAGCAGAAGCCCTCGTTAAAAAGTTTACAGATATACTCGAGTTGTATCGAAACTTCGCCGAGAGATGGACATTATTTCTCGTCATAATTGGCAAAAATTACAAGCGATGCCTTTCTTCTGATCGCTATCGATCGAAGGTGGCCCCAATAATTGCGATGGAAAAACAACCAAAACAGCGCGAGCCGAGAAGACGCCCTTGTTTTCACGTCTGACGCAACGCGAGTGCCATTCAAGAGAGCGAACGAAGTTCCTCTCGGAGGCGGCTCAATCCGGTTACCAAAGTCGAGAGAGAAAGACAGAGGGGGGGGGGGGGAGACGGGAAGGAGAAAAAGCGAACGCAGATCGCGAAAATCTGCCTCTATCCGGCGGAGAGTCCGATTTAAGATTCTGCGTGCGAGAAGGGAGGGAAACCCCGGAGGCACGGCGTGCGTCACCGCATGGCCCCTATTACCTTTCCTCGTTTTCTTTCCTCTTTCTCTGCCCCCTCTTCAACCTCCTAACGGTCCCGCGACCACGCCCACTCCGATTCGCCTCCTGTGATGTATGTTCCCAGCTGATTCACCTCTTGCCTACGCGCAATGGGTATCTAACAGGTAGTGCAATGAATAGTTGGAAAACAAGGGAGAAGAGAAACCCGGTGCCGGCATTAGCCTACTCTTAACGAAGAACACCAAGGGGGCCAACGGCTTAACGTCCCTTCCGAAGGACGGAACAGCTGAATTTGCGCGGTCTCCTCAAGCCACACAAACAGGTGGCCGGGCGACCTTGCAAAAAATCCTACATGCGCAGGATTCGTGCCCGCTGCCTTTTCCAACAGCAGGCGAGTAGCAGCCAGCGTCCTAACCACTACACCATCGGCACCCCCGGTTTATTCGAAAATTCGAAAAAATACGATCGATAAGCAAAATTCTATCATAAAAATTAGAATCTTCATTCCTTTCATCAGAGAATAGTACAAAACTCGCTCCTATATTACAATTCTAAGATATTTTAATGTGCAAGAGAAAATGACCCTGTACGACGGATTTGAGATTTCCCATGTAAATCAAATGGAATCGAACCCGGGACTTCAATATTCATAACAAAAACTATCCTCGGGAGGTCGAAATCAGTAGCAAGAGATTTTCACCAAGTTTCATGAAAATCGGTTTACTGGTTCAAAAGTAAATAAGGGGGACGGACACAGAAACAGACAGACAGACACAACGACGAAATTATAAGCCTATTTCCATTTCTGGAAAGTAGGCCAAAAATTCCAAATAAATTAAATGATAACAAATATTTTAAGGAACTGCGAAAACATTTTAGACTTTACAAAGAACGGAAATAAACTCAAACCGTAGCCTTCTGATATTGGATATACGAGTAGCTACGAAGCTCCAAAACATAAGAAAATAATAAAAAGGAGCATTAATAACATAAGACGTAATTAAGCGTCAAGTGTCTACAATAGTCGCCGGTAGATGATGTGGTGGTGGTAGCTAAAAATATAGTTTTAAAACATCTCTTAAACAATGCATTGCATGAGAAAATGTTTTGGATTAAGTTTGTAGAAAATTAAATTGAGAATTGAAACAATGACCTTCTGATATTGAATATAGCCACAACGCTCCAACAATTAAGAAAAAAGGAGCGTTACTAAGACGTAACTAAGCGTCATTTGTTAACAATAGTCGTCGGTAGGTGGCGTGGTGGTGGTAGCTAAAAATATAAGATATCTCTCAAACAATGCATCACATGGAAAAATTTTCCAACAAAGGTTGTAGGTAATTAAATTTCCTACAACTTTTATTCCGATGCATTTTTACATTTATCAGATATTAAACAAAAGTTCGCGTTGACCTGATTAATAGTTTTTGAGTTAGAGCACGCACAGAAAAAGCTATCACATACACAGACATCATCGAGAAAATGGTCAAAACGAGTTCAGGGGACCTCAAAACGTGTATTTCCGTTGAAATCTCGAAGTCGATTTTTTCATCAATACAATACTTTCCCCTATACTACGTATATGGAGAAAGTAAAAACGAATGTGACAATAGTAAACACCCACTTCCGGTTGACCGATTTTTACCGAAAACTAATGACCATTTCTTCCTTTAACAAAAATGCCAAACAAAATTTTGCGTTGATATGATTAATATTTTTTTAATTAGAGCACCCAAAATTATATCACATACACTCTCACACACACATACAAAGACATGTAGAAAATTGACAAAACGTGTTCAGGGAACGGACCACAAAACGTCTATTTCCGTTGAAATCTCGAAATCCATTTTTTTAATGAAAAGAGTACTCTCCCCTACACTACCTATGAAGATTATTAAAAAAGGACAGTGCCACATGGGTAATAGGAAAAAATCGGATGTGGCCACCACATGACTTTCTCCATATCTGTAATATTTCTAAAAATTCCAAATGGGTTAGATAATATTCGTAATAAATATTTTAAGAAACCGCGAAAAAATTTTAGACCTTAAAAAGAACAGAAATAAACTCAAACCATAGCCTTCTGATATTGGATATAGCCACAAAGCTTCAACAATTAAGAAAAGAAAAAGGAGCGTTACTAAGACGTAACTAAGCGTCAGTTATTAACAATAGCCGCCGGTAGGTGGCGTGGTGTTGGCAGCTAAATAATGTAGTATTTAATATTTCGTATCTCTTAAACAATGCGTTATATGGAAAAATATTTCAAACAAAGAATGTAGAAAATTAAATTTCCTACCACGTTTATTCCGGTATATGTTTACATTTATCAAATATTAAAGCAAATATTTCAAAATAACGGATGTGACAAAAGTAAATACCCACTTCCGGTTGACCGATGTTTACCAAAACCTAAGCAGTTCTTTTGACTTTTATAAAAATGTTAGACATAAAATTTTGCGTTGACCTGATTAATAGATTTTGAGTTAGAGCACCCACAAAAAGCTATCACATACACACACACACACCCACACAGACATCATCGAGAAAATGTTCAAAACGTGTTCAGGGGACCTCAAAACGTGTAATTCCGTTGAAATCTGGAAGTCGATTTTTTCATGAATACAATACATTCCCCTATACTACGTAATGGAGAAAGTAAAAAGATTATAAAACGCTTTATATTTGTAAAAATTTCGTAATTATGCTTATAAAGACCATATGAATCTTACAATTTTCTCAGTGTTGTAAGCAAACTGAAGACGGTGATCCGTCAAAGTAGTTTTTCCGTTTACTGAGTGCTATACAATTTGTTTTGCAATAAAGTTTCTGCAAGTTATCTACTTAATTTTACAATCTTCTTTTCATTATTATTTTCACAGTTTTGTATATTGAGCTTCAGTAGAGATTAATATTAATTCTGAAATGCCTTTCGTTATAAGTATAACGTAATAAATAAAGAATTGAAAATTATAGTTCATCATACAGAATTTTTGTAATTATATAGCAACACAAATTAAATAATAAATTCCATCACTTTCATGTACCACATTATACGTTTTGGCTATTAAATGCATTTATAACATGAAAAGTAAAAAAGTTGCCTAAAATTAAGTTTAAAAAGCTAAATATTTGATTAGGGTCAGATCTAGCTCCACGGTAATATTTATCTAACTTTGTGACAGTATTATTTTAGGGTTAATTACAGATTTATGATTTTACGATTATCATTAGTAACGTGGGATTTTTTGGTAAAGGCCACCACAGGTAAGCTTTTTTGGATAACACTGTATTTCATGTTATGCTAGGGAAACATTCCTTATTCACTTCAGCGAAGAATAAGGAGCGCCCTCTCTACCCAAGGCCAACTCTTGCACCATGGCACTTCATTCGCCGCCCCTCTGCCCCCTCCTTCGCCGACACTCTGCCCATTCCTTCGCCGCCACTCTGCCCATTCCTTCGCCGCCCCTCTACCCCCTCCTTCGCCGCCACTCGGCCCCCTCCTTCGCCGCCCCTCTGCCCCCTCCTTCGCCGCCACTCGGCCCCCTCCTTCGCCGCCACTCTGCCATTCCCGCGCTCCTCTCCTCCATTTGTTGGGTCCGCGCTTCTTGCTGGACTAACGCTCTCATAAACGAGCGCGTATAAAGCAACGGATGCTCGAGCTACTCTTACATAAAGATCGTCACTTCTACAGGTATTCTATTCCAGAAATAGCCGACGACTATCCATCAATGGGGAAATGTCAAAATATTTAATGTTATTTTTTGACTCATTGTAATTGACTTAATTACTCCCTGTGAACATTTTTTGTTAAATCGTCCTCATTATGGAAAAAAAATTCCAAATAACTTTTAAATATCCCGCGAAAACGGCATCCTGGTAGGAGAGAGAGTAGTAAGTGGTATGTGACGTCATCGCATGCCTTACGACCGTACTGAAAGCAGGCGGTTTTGTTACTTCGTCCTGTTGCTTTTCCTGATATCGTAGCTAAAATGGATAATATGGAACTTAAGAAAGGGTATAAGTATTGCCTGGTACCTCAGTGCTTAAATACAACGATTAAAACCCCGAGAAAATTGTTCTTCACGCTACCGAGCTCCTTGGGAAGAAATAAGAAGCGGAGAATATTGTGGTTGAAAGCCATGAGGAGATACGCATCTGATATATCGGAACGTACAATTGCATATGTCTGCAAAGATCATTTTAATATAAGTACTAGTTATACGTATACGTATACGTATAATCCACCCGAACCAAGCGAAGAGAAGATGAACGATATACTTATATCAGCGAAAGGTATAGCAGAACAGCTCAAAATCATAAATGCAAATAAATCCCCGGGACCGGAAGAGATACCAGCTAGAGTATTAAAGGAATTAGCGTTAGAAATAGCACCTTATCTCGAAACAGTTTTCAGTAAGTCACTTAGTCATGGCGTTATACCTAAGGAATGGAAATTAGCGTTTATAACTCCGCTACATAAAGGCGGGAAAAAAGACGACCGAGAAAACTACAGGCCGATTTCGCTAACCTCAATATCTTGCAAGATTCTAGAGCACATCATCGTTAGTTCTGTGATGGACTTCTTAGATAGCCAGGACTTGCTCAGTAAATATCAGCACGGTTTTAGGAAGGCAAGATCTTGTGAAACACAGCTCGCTCTGTTTGCACATGATATACTACGATCCGGTGATCGAAAGACCCAGCTAGACGCGGTTTTTCTTGACTTCAAGAAGGCATTCGATAAAGTCCCTCATATTAAGTTATTGAAAAAATTACAAGCCTGTGGAATAAATCGAAAGATAATCGAGTGGATCAGGGACTTTCTCAATGATCGGGAACAAATGGTAGTCATAAATGGATTTAAATCAGATTCGGTCAGCGTGTCCTCCGGCGTTCCACAGGGAAGTGTCATCGGTCCCCTATTATTCCTTATATACATAAATGACTTAGATAATGTTATTACAAGTAAAATCAAGTTATTCGCGGATGATACGGTAGTTTACAGAGAGATTAACAGTCCTGCTGATCAAGCATTACTTTCTAACGACCTACACGCAATTCTCGAGTGGCGTAAAGAGTGGCAATTAGAGCTGAACTTAGGTAAGTGTTCCGTCATGAGATTCTGGAGAAACAAAGAAATTGAGGCGATGAATTACAGTATAGAAGGCGTACATCTAAAATTATCCGAATCCGTCAAATACTTAGGTGTCATTTTAACAAGTAACCTCTCGTGGGACACACACATACGAAATATATCCGGGAAAGCTAAGCAAAAACTAGGATTCATCAAACGGATAGTAGGTAAAAGCGAAGAAAAAGTCAAAGAGACATGTTACTTTTCTTTAGTTAGACCGCTGCTAGAGTATGCGTCGAGCATATGGGATCCGTACGAGAAAGGATTAGTCGCCGAGTTAGAGAAAGTGCAGCGAAAAGCTGCTAGATTCGTCAAAAATTGTTATGATAGAAATAAAAGCGTTACAGGTTTGATACAGGACTTAGGATGGGAATCACTAGCTGAGCGTCGATCACGTGCTAGGTTAAAACTTCTTGAAAGATTTAGAACGAGTACTTTCTCCAGCGACGTCAAAGAAATAATAAGAACTCCCACCTATATCGGTAGAATGGACCATCCTCGTAAAATAAGAGAGATAGCCTGTAGGACAGAGAGATACAAAGGCTCATTTTTCCCTAGAACGATAGCTGAGCAGAATAAAACTTGCGATCAAAAGTAACCTCGCGTAGGGGCATAAACCAAGGCCTAATTTTGGAGTTTTCCCCTTGGTGTTAATACACCCCCTGCCACACACCCTTGCGGTGGCTTGCAGGGTAAACTGTAGATGTAGATGTAGATGTACATAATTTTATCGCTCCGTATTTTACTTTATGACTTATGTCTGCATTACATTGACATGATGCATATATTTCTGGAGAACGTTGAAAGAGTAAGTTATATTTTTATGTTTCAAAGATTAGCATATTTATTTTAACAAAACCTCCATAATTTAATATACCTATTCTAAATACGTAAGATCAAACTTACGGAAATCGTTGGGCTATGGGTTTATTAAGCAAATAATTACTGTTGCAATGCATATATTTGCCTTTAACAATACAAATTTCTCCTTCTCGCTTCAGTTTATGAAATCCAACAGCATTACTAACATAGACTTTCCTAATTGACCTCAAAGGGTGGAAAAAGCAATAAAAGCAACGATGAAATTCGCAACATAAATAAACGAGACAAGCAGTTATTACAAACACTTCTACAGTTTTTCTTTTCACAAGTATAGGTAATAACTAGACCGCGGAACTTTAGGTAAAAACCTATTTATTTCCTGAGTAGATATCTGAATACACAATTGTATATATACGTTTCATGAATAATTAACCCCGAAAACGTATATTTTATAGTGCCTAAAAATGCCTATTTTGACATGAATGCCTAAAAATGCCTATTTCGACGTTAATGCTTATTTTTGCCATTTTCATACAAAAAAGCCTAAAAAGGGCTAATTTTGTAGAAAAAATCGACAACAAAAGCAGATTTTGGTACTAGTCATATTTTTTTAAATGACTGTACAATGTTCAGTTGAGGGTTGGGAAAATGTCCTTCACACCACGGTCATGATCAGGTGGCGAACATCAGCTCAGACCTGTCACGCATCCGGCGGTGATATTGTTTCCCTGTGTCGCGCGATGCGACAATGTAACAATGGGTTTAATCTGATGTTGCGTTAATTTCTCATCGTTACATTGCCATATTGTGTGACACGGGAAAACGAGAATAACCCTGCAGTCCATCTCCGGACTGCAGAAGGTGAAGGTGAGAAGTATGAACGTGAAAATTGTGAAAGTGCAATGCATAAAGTAGCAAGTTAGAAAGCTTATTTAATACGTCAGTGGTTACAAGAGTTCCCGTACTTCACAACGGATGGAAAAATTATCTTTTGTCAAGCATGCAACAAGGAGGTAAGTGCATTGTAATGCTGGCTTGCAGCGAATGATTGGCCGTGAATTGCTTGTCATCTTTAAGGCAACACCCATCTACATTTTTTGTTTATACGAGCCATTTTATGGTAACAATAGACGTGGTTATTTAAAATGTCCAGCAATTCAGCTGCGGACCTTCGTAGCTCTAAAGTAAATTTTATATTTTTGTCCCATTTCAATATTTATTAAATTATTTCCGTATTTTAAGGTTAAGTATTTTTTCAGAACTTTTCTTTATAGGTTTCGAGTTAAAAAAAAACCCACCTAACTCAGCATGTCCAAGGAGTGCTACATAAGGCAAATGTTTAACGCAAATCGAAGATGAAACAAACGCTTTTAACAAAAACTTCTGAGGGATCCTGCAAGAAGAATCAGTTTGATTCAGATTTGTGTCATGCAATTGTGGCAGCCAACATTCCATTCAGAACACTAGAAATTCCAACATTCAAGGGGTTCCTAGGACGATACTGCCATCAGTCGGTATCTTCGGAGTCAACGATAGGCAAGAATTACGTACAACCCACGTACGATGATGCAATGTGCTGGATACGGGAAGACATTGGAGATTCACATATTTGGATATCAGTCAACGAAACCACTGACGCTCTCAGCAGATACATGGCCAACTTAGTTGTTGGGAAATTGGACCCAGATGTGCCATCCAGAGCCTACCTCATCTGCACAAAGTAACTTGCCAAAACAAATCAGGAAACAATAGCACATTCTGTGAACAATCGACTGAAATAGATGTATCCCAACAATCTAGACGAAGAGAAAGTGCTACTCCTATACACAGATGCTGCCCTGCAGTTGCTCAAGGTGTTCTATCCCTCTCTTGTGCATGTGACATGCCTTGCCCGTGGTTTGAACCGCGTAGCAGAGCAAATAAGACTGGAAATTCCCAAGGTGAACAAATTGATCTCCACCGTGAAGAAGGTCTTCGTCAAGGCGCCAACAAGAAAACAGGTTTTTTGAAAAAACTGCCCAATGTCCCTCTGCCACCTGTGCCTGTGCTCAGTCGCTGGGGCACATGGCTGAAAGCAGCTGAATTTTACAGTGAGCATATCCTTCATGTCAAGGAAGTTGTGGCAAATCTAGCCGAGGATACTGCCTGTGTCACTTCGGCGAAAATGTTGCTGGATGATCCCTCCAATCCCAAGGATTTGGTGTATATTAGATCCCACTATACATCCCTTGTGTGGATTATGGCTGAATTGGAGGGCTCAGAAAAACCCATATACGAAAATACTGCTTTGCTGAATGAAGTGAAACAAAAAATCAAGGAAGCGCCAGGTGAAGTGGGGGAAAAGTAAGAGCCAAACTAGAAAAAGTGCTACAAAATAACTCAGGTCTGCAGAGCCTATGTACAGCAGCAGATATATTGGCAGGAAAATCCAGTGAAGTTGAGTGCAAAATTTCATTTCAACATGCACCTAAGTTGTAGTTTGCCCCCGTCACATCAGTTGATGTCGAACGTTCTTTTTTTGCTTACAAGATGATATTAACTGACAAATGCCATAATTTTGTGCTAGAAAACTTAGAAAAGGTGCTTGTCATTTACTGTGAGGCCAACTACGGGAAATTTGTGGAATAAACGCAAAGAGGTGACAAATTCATTATGGGAATTCCGAATGAAACAGTTTGTCAAACATTCTGCATAGTACTTAAATATATACTTGAATAGTGTTTTCAGTCAGTATTACTATATGTAATGTAGATAGTATTTTCTCTGTGACGCATGGTAAATTAACCATAAGAATAAGTTTCAATGCATAGTAGTCAAATATTTTTATGTTCTTTGAAAACAAATCAATAATGTTTCGTTGACTGGTAATTTTTGGAATTAGTTTTTAGAGCCTATTTTACGTTTTATAAAGCCTAATTAAGCTACTTAAAGAGCCTATTTTAGTCGCCTAAAACTTAATTTTGAGAACCTAAAAATCCGCGGTCTAGTAATAACTAAGGCAGATAGACACTTAAAACAACAAACTTCACCACATTTCCTATAGACAAGACACACAGAAACTAAGTTTATTCACATTAATTTTGTATATTTGTCAATATTTGACCTGATGATTTTGTAAAGGCAGATGATGGTGATTATTCACCGAAAAATATATATTTTGTGGAAATTAAAAAAGTTTAATATAAATAAAAAAATACTATCTAGCATTGTTCATGTTATTTTATTGTGGAATTCCACGAGGTCTCGGCCTTTTGTATACTTATCTAACTATATTTTACTTACTAGATACCAGGACAGCATGGGAAACAATACATAAATAAATATTCCATAATATTAGAGAAAACTAGAGTTGTTTTATTCATTTAATATGGGAAAGCTGTTTTAAGACGTCAATCTATCTTTCACAAATCTTCTGCGTTTCAGTCGAAATAATAGTACATACTATTACAATAACTGAAAATAAAAGCGCTACATCGAACTTGTTTTATCAATTAAATGTAATACAAACCTATCCGCCTTCACTCCACGCATTTCAACTTCTGAATATTGTTCCCTACGACTTCCAATGTACCTCAAAAAGATGTACGAATCGAGGTTGGGCAAATTATCAGATCAGGCTACACAAAACCCCGTCATATGCCATTTTGCAAAACACGAAGCGAAATAAATGCAGGAAGGTGCAGTACTTCTACCAATATTTCTTCTAAGACGGAGTATAGAGGAAAACAACAGAATTATGTCTTTCAAGCTTCTACTACTATATCGGCACAATGGCTTCTAGCACGACTAGCATCGACTAACATGCTTGTGGCATGCACTGACGTCACCGAACGCTCGGAAATCTTCGGCTACCAATCGGATGTGATCGGGTTCGGTATTAACCCGTCCGTTTTAAATTCCTTTTTTTATAAATATCTGTTAAAAATTTAACGAAAAAACTTTATATTTGCCTATAACAATAGCCATACAATACAACTTCATAACATTTTCAGTAATTCCCGATACCTGACAGTCCCCCATTTAGCGTATAGTTCCACGTTGTCCCTAAAAACATTTCTGTTCGATTCAAGGATGAAAATATGGAGGATTTAAGCCGTGAAGGGTACATTGGGGCACTGAATACCTCACGGAATTATATTATGCGTGTGAGATATGGCTATGCATATTAACTTGTCACTTCCTTTAGGGTCACTTAAAAATGATGTTGATATTTTTTCGTGCTTTCTGTGGCGTCTTTGGGGCACTGAATACCGCAGTGTACCGGAATCGTATATGTTTTAAACCTGCTTCAGTGAACTTTATTATTCGCCTTAATTTCTAAATCCGACGATAACTATACCTCCACCCATCAGATTAGTACAAAATGCAACATTGAGAGAGGTTTTTATGCATTTCATCGATCTTAAAACTTTTGCCACGGATGTCGATATAGCTGTTTACCTAGCGGATAATGTATTTTTTTTAATTTTTAGGATAAATTTCTTATTAATGTTGTCTTTATGTTAGTAAAATGTTTATAAACAAATTTCACTAAAAACATTTAATGTCACAATTTGATATGTCGGTCCCCGGAAAGGATGACTGAATAGGCAAACTCGCACAGCATTTGGCTTTTAAATTTGTTTCTCAGATAATAAATAGAAGGAATTATTTAAAGAAAGCAAACTTACAGTTGTAGGAAATTTGAGAAGAAACAAAAGAGATTTAATATCACTATAGGGACGCCCAGCTAAAACAAGTACTTTTGCTTTAGACGGAGACTTGACTCGTTTCTTATTCTCCTAATAAAATAAAACTGCTCTTCTTTTATCATCTATGCACGAAGGAATGAATATGTCTCCAGAGATTAAGAAACATGAAATTATTGAGTATTATAATTCGACGAAGGGGAGTGTAGACGTGTTTGATCAACTCTGTCATGCATACAATACCTCAAGAAAAACAAGAAGATGGCCTCTTGCTATATTTTATGGATGGTTTAAATGCTGCAGCTATCACTGTATTTGTTATTTTGTCACACAATAATGGCATGAAAGGCAAGTCTAAGCTGACTAGGCATTCTTTCTTGATGAACTTGTGAGAAACTATGATCAGGCACTAGCTACAAGAACGCCTCCAAATTACAACTTTGAGAACTTCCCTCCGTAAGTCCATAGCTTCACAGCTTCGACTGTCAGAGGCTTTAACGAGTACTGCAATAAATTTGGAGTCAACGAGTGTAAGATGCCAGCAATGCGACCCCAGCAAGGACTGCAAAACTACAGTACGCTGCAAGAGCTGCCAGGAGTTTACTTGCCGGAATCATTCAGATATAAATTGCACAAAAGCTAATAATCTAATCAATACGAAATTTTATATTTAACATTTTTATGAAATTTCAAAGCACTAATTAGTTTTTGGTAAAAATCACTCAAGCAAAAGTGGGCATTTACTCTTTTCACTTATCCGTAATTTTGATATATTCAAAAACACACTAAAATAAAGGTTGTAGAAAATGTAATTTTCTAATTTCTTTGTTTGAAACATTTTCCCATATAATGCATTGTTTAAGAGATATCTTATATTTTATCTGCCACCACCACGCCACCTACCGAGGACTATTGTTAACAACTGACGCTTAGTTACGTCTTAGTAACGCTCCTTTTTCTTTTCTTAATTGTTGGAGATTTGTGGCTATATCCAATATCAGAATGCTATGGTTTGAATTTATTTCTGTTCTTTGTAAATTCTAAAATTTTCTCGCAGTTTCTTAAAATATTTATTATAATGTAACCTATTTGGAATTTTTATAAATAATACAGATATGTAGAAAGTCATGTGGTAGCCACATCAGATATTTTTGTTTATAAATTAAAAAATAAACATTTGTTTGCTAACAGTTAATGGCTAAATATATATTTTCTTCGTGGGGTACTCAGTGCCCCAGTGTACCTGAATAAGCTGCCAAAACCTAGTGTACCTTACTAGGGTTAAATCGATCACGATGGACACGAGCATTTTCTCCGTATGATCATAAAAATAAAAGAATGGCTCAAACCCTCATGGAATATTATGTACGATAACTCTCATAATATTAATAATCCTCCTTTAACCTTTAGTTACAGAGTTGCGGTCTTTGAGACACCACCTACGTAAAAGTATCAAATTACGCCTCTGTTTCATTTTCCGCTATTTTATCTTTTAAAAGGAAATAAAATTAATATAAACTTTTTTAGCTATCTCCTAACCCTCGTGGAAAATTATTAAATACGGAAAATCTATCTGTAGATACAGCTAGCGGGGTTTCCCAGCCTTTTTTTAGTAACGGCACCCTTATTTAACTTAAGAGAATTTGGCTGCACCCCTTCTCGCCGTTAGCAATACTCGTTGGTTATATTATATTATTATATATTTAAGTAAGCGGAAGTTATTAATCTGCAAAGACCGACATAAAAATTTTCGTGACAATCTCAGAAAATCTCCCGGCACCCGGGTTAAGAAACACATTCACTAGCTTGGATAAATAATAGTAATAGTAAAAAAACTGCTGTCTGGGAGACCGCACCTCAAGTACAATGTGATCATAATTTAACCTCACTATTTAAAGTTTAATGACATCAGAAATCCAGGAAAACAGTTTCTGCAATAAAAAAGCTACCATAGCCGATGAATTTATTCACGCATCAGTAAAATTACACACTATTAATCATGATACTACTAATACTTGATACTAATAATATATTAGTATCATGCTATTAATTGAAACATACTTATCCCTCGATGTACAAGTCTCAAGTTTCTGGTTGAGCAAGCATAGCGTACCTTTCATTTTATAGGGATTTAACAAGAAAAAAAACTTCCGTTCGTATTCAGCCGCCGTGCTCAGGGAACCCTTAAAATTAGCTTGCAACTGGTCTGATGTGAAAAAAGATAAATATATTCTATAAAATTTTCACATTCAGAACGCCAACTGGCCTTGCATATAAATTCGCGCCCGTTTGGTCATTTCGATTGCCGCTCGGGTGGACGACCGAGTGCTTTTTCCCTATCACGTGTTTGAGTTCGACGAATTTCGCGGATGCAAATTGAATTATGCATGTGACACATACTTGGATTGCAACCGTTGGAGGTCACAACTGCCAAAGATTTCTTATCATCCCATTTAAAAATTTATTCTCGAGTAGACATACCGTCCTTCCCGGAAACTTACCCCTATCCAAGCCCAGAAATCTCCTCGGAATTCTACTCCTCAGCTACATTCTAAACGGACAATGCCGCTCAAAACAAGCTTCTGTCATTCTTTTCCTTTATAGCCAAATGACGGCCCACTCGCCTACACAACCTCCGTAGGCTACCTAAATTCTGACCCTCGGTCGACCGGCTCAATGTACTTTGGCACTTTCGTACAACTTCTTATCCAAGGAAAACCTCTAACTTCTCATATTTTCAAAACTTTTTCGCCGCCTTATAAGATCCTAACCTCTTCACTCCACTTCCCACCCTATCATCATCTAGATAAGTGGATTTTAACTGGGGGTACGTCAAGATGTTTTTGGGGTAGTATGCGAAAGGTTTAAAGGCTATATAATTTTTCTTCTTACTTTTTCTTCCATTTATGACTTAGGAATCAAAATTTGCGACGTTATGACTAAGAATAAAGTTATAAAACAAAAATACGTCAAAACTGTGAATTATAGCATCATAAGCATGAGTAATCTATCTTAATACAAGTGTTTTTTACTTAATTATCACTTTGAAATATACTAAGGGCTACGCGAGCCTTAAAAATGTTCTTAAAGGTAGGTACGTTAGAAAAAAGGGTTTAAACTTTTGGTGTAGATCTAATCGTCAATTCCTCGTTCTCATTTTTTAGCCATCATCTATGGTTGTTTATAGGTTACCTTTTATTTCACAACTATCGTTATCTGCAATCTTAAGTCATTTATGCTTTTTTAATAAATGATATGAATAAATATTTTTGGAATTAGGGGATTATTCCCTGCTTCAGGGGCGAGCACTGTGTTGCAATCCGGAAGAGAACTCCGAGGTGCGCCTTCCCGCCGGTCACCCCAGCATGCCCTATTATTCACCTCACGATTTTAGTGATCCCGCCTCCGCACAGATATGGAATTGGAGTTCCCCATCCTTGGGAAATTATGGGAAAGGCATCGCATTGGCCTCGACTTTGACGGAAGGAAAAAGAAGGAATACCGACGAACACTCGAGTCCTTCGGTGACACGACAGGGGATGGGTAAAAAACCAAGCGGTCATGCGACATTACTCCTTGACTGACCGCTATACACGTAAGACGCATCTATTTGTTTGAGAAATCGAAGGATTGCATGCAAGTAAGTGTATGTGAAACTCGAATGACCAAAAAGATACCCACTGGTGCTAATAAGCATTAGGATGCAACAGAGTGCACAATATAATGCGTAAGAGAAATTGTTAGAACTGTTAGGTACCACATGCTAAATAATAGATACAAAATAGAAAAATAGATTAAAAATAGATAAAAACTGATAAAATAATAGAGACTTTATAAAAAGTAGGCATGGTGCAATGGCAACCTCTGCTTTTATCGCCAATCAGGATTCTCACTTAACTACGTATGTAGAATATAAAAGCGAAGATAAACCTATAAGCTGAAATCTTTATTTCCTCCTCAGAAAGACCGATCGTAAAGATGACCGACCTACTGAGGATGGAAGTACGTATTTAGCCATTCTTTAAAAAAGTACACTTTGTGGCTTATTGCTTGCGTGATTCGTGCGGGTGAAAACAAGGGTCCCTGGCATGGAGTAGTTCTCCTTAACCCTGAGTTTGTGAGATTGTGTGTGTCGGTCGCTGGCATGGAGTAATTTCCCATAAACCGGTATTTGTGTACTTCTTTTTTGTTCTTATGATAATAAGGAGGTTTTCTCCATTTCCCTTTTTACTTTCTCCATCCGTAGTGTTGTTTTCATGAAAAAAATTTATTTCGAGATTTCAACGGAAATGCACGTTTTCAGGTCCCCTGAACACGTTTTGACCATTATCTCGATGATGTCTGCGTGGATGTGTGTTTGTGACAGCTTTTTTGTGGGTGCTCTAACTCAAACACTATAAATCAGATCAATGCGAAATTTTATATTTGGAATTTTTATGAATGTTGCAAGCAATGATTAGTTTTTGGAAAAAATCAAATTTAACTTTCTACAACCTTTGAAATATTTTCCCATATAATGCATTGTTTAAGAGATATCTTACACTTTAGCCTGCACCACCACGCCACCTACCGAGGACTATTGTTAACAATTGACACTTAGTTACCTCTTAGTAACGCTCCTTTTTATTTTCTTAATTGTTGGAGCTTTGTGGTTATATCCCATATCAGAAGGTTATGGTTTGAGTTTATTTCTGTTCTTTGTGAAGTCTAAAATTTTCTCGGTTTTTTAAATATTTATTTTTATGTACCTTATTTGGAATTATTAGAAATATTACAGATATGGAGAAAGTCATGTGGTGGCCACATCAAATTTTAATTGTAATTAACCATAGGGTTCCAAAATTTATTTTTACTTTCTCCATATGCGAAGTATAGAGAAAGTATTGTTTTCATGAAAAAAATCGAATTCGAGATTTCAACGGAAATACGTTTTAAGATTCCCTGAACACGTTTAGACTATTTTCTCGATGATGTCTGTGACCGGGATTTTGTGGGTGCACTAACACAAAAACTAATAATCAGGTCAGTGCGAAATTTTATATTTAACATTTTTATAAAAGTCACAAGAACTGATAGTTTTTAGTAAAACTCGGTGAATCTGAAGGGGGAGTTTACTCTTGTCACATAACAGTTTTTTTAATATTTGCTTTTATATTTAATGAACGTAAAAATATATTGGAATAAATGCTGTAGGTAATATACTTTTCTACAACCTTCATTTGAAACATTTTCCCATATGCATTGTTGAAGAGATATTTTTAAAACGAAGTTTTTTAGCTGCCACAACTTGACAATCTACCGGCGACTGTTGTAAACTGTTATACGTCGATTCTTCGCGGGCAATTCATCGCGAGGAAATTAGTCGCTTGTCAAATTCGTCGCAATACAAATTTATCGCGTGGCAAATTCGTCGCGTGGCAAATTCGTCGAATGACAAATTAGTTCCATGGCTAATTCGTCTCATGACAAATTTAACGCAATGCAAATTCTTCGCAAATTCAGGAACCTTCGAGGAAATAGGAAATATTTTTCTGTTCTTTTCAATGTCACGATTTGCATAGTGAAATCTCAACTTATAGGTATTTTAAAATTTAATCGAAAATAGGCTTGTATACGCTACGTTTCAACTCTTCCCTAGTTTTTCAAACAGAGAAGGGACGCTTCTGGATTCGAACCAGGAACTTTTTCGGGTTTTTTTTGTCATTGACTTTTAATGAGTGATTCAAGTATTACTGCCAAATCTCAACTTGCATTCTGTTATAAAACTCGCAACGAAGTCTCAGTTCGGCTCATGCGAATGCGAGTAAAAAAATGTATGTACGACAGATTCAAATTTTAACGTTATCTTATAATAAATTTTATGCTAAATCTGATTAAACATTTTCCCTAATTGGATTAGAGGGGTAGTTGCAGCGGGCACGCACTGGATTCCTGCGAAATCTCAATCATCTACATAGACTGGAAGTTTGTTAAAACATGTATAAAAAGCGTCATACATAAAATGACAAGAGGAATAAGCCTTTTATTAATGTCTTGATAAGATAAGATAGGAATATATTCCCATACAATAAATAATGTGTATCGCAGGATTAATGAAGAAAAGGACTTCCTATTTCCTCAACGATTCCGGAATTTGCGAAGAATTTGCCATGCGACGAATTTGCCTTGCGACGAATTTTCCATACGACGAATTTTCCATCAGACGAATTTTCCATGCGACGAATTTTCCGTGCGACGAATTTGCCATGCGATGAATTTGTATTTCGACGAATTTGACGCGCGACGAATTGCCGCGTGACAAATTGCCCGCGACGAATTGGCGGGACACCGTTTTAAACACTTTATGCTCCTTTTTATTTTCTTAATTGTTGGAGCTTTGGGGCTATATCCAATATCAGAAGGCTACAGTTTGAGTTTATTTTTGCTCTTTGTAAAGTCTTTAAATTTTCTCGCAATTCCTTCAAATATGTATTATCGGTAAAAGTAGATAGACGGGAACCTATATACCTCCCTCCTCCCTTGTACCGTCATTAGCCTGCGAGATACCTCAAGTCTTCGGCTGCGCGAATCCTTCATCGACGCCCGAGATCACCCTTTCCAGAGGGGTATCCCGTTACCGACGGGATGATTAAGCACGAATTAATAAAAACATTTTAATGCCTTCCTGATGAGAATGCATCTCTTTTTAACGCTGTACGCAATTTTTTGGCTGTATTTTAAACGGTTTTCTACGACAAATATTAAGGGAGTTGATATTTTTCGCTCAAAGATACGAACCCAGTGGGCTTGTTTTCCGCCGTTTCTGCCACATTTAAAAATTTGAATAGGATGCGATGCTCTTTTCATTACTAGTTTGCCCAACTATGTAATTAGTTGCATCGAGAAAATACGTCCCGAGGTGCCCTTTCTTCCTAGAACACCATTCCCTATCCTGGCTTACAATTTCTTCGGAAAATTTCAAAATATACATCCACATCAACAAGATACCCTGCAAGTCCCCTTTTTGGAGGATGGCAGGGGTTGCAGTGCACCAGGGGTCCATAATTTTCCGACGTTATCTTTTCCTATTATGTTCTCTTATTGTCCTAGGGAAAACAGATCCTCTATATCGCTCCGTTCTACAGTAAGGTGTATCGAAAAAATCTTAAGTTTGAATTTGAATTAGGCACTATGCGAAAAAGTTGTGAAACTATAGTAGTAACTCGTAAAAAACATTTGGGCTCGATCGGATAACTTTTGCTATTCCCGAACGAGCCTCAAAGTTTCGAGAATTTTACTAAAATTGAGGTTTTGTATAAGAAAGTTCGGATGGACTTTCCGCGTGTAGATTTTGAAACATGTGCAATCTATAGTCACTAAAAACTAGATTAACCCTAGTCAGAGACATAATGAGAGGTTTTGGATAGTTTGGGGGGTGCTCCGCCCCCTCAAAAATCTTAAAAATTTTGCTGTTTTTTCACCCAAATGCGACATTTGTCAGTACTGGAGAGTGCAGCTCTTCGCCCGGTTCCTATAAGAATAAAGAAGAAACCGACTCAGAACTCACCACGAGAAGGTGGCTGCACATCGATGGAACATCTGCATGCTTCATTTCATCGAATTACCTCTCAGACATCTCATGCAATTAATTGATGGCAGTACAAGTGGTCCAACATCATATTGAGGTCTCATAGGAAAGTAGTTAGCAGATTGTAAGGACCTGCCAGTCACAAAATTTAAACCCATTAAAGTGGACTTACCTGTTCTGGACTCCAGAAAACTCAGTAAAGACCAACAATATCTTTAAAAGATATGCCAAGCAATCAACTCAGGTGATTGCCCAGTGGAACTTTCTAAGCGAGATCCTGGTCCAATCAGTCATGCAAGATGGGTCACAACTGCAAACAGAATCCTGAGATTATATATAAGCACCACTAAACCATCTGCTAACTTAAAAGTAATTGTCACTTTCATCTTAAGTGTGTATGCTCCCATGTGGTTTGCGATTAAAACGAGACATTCTTGCAAAGATGGAAGCAGACTCCTTTGTGAGTGCATCAGCAAAAGACGGTTCTTACCAAAGAAGTATCAAGCAGTTATTGATCCTGTCATTGCGCACAATGCTTTTTACGCTCACCCCAAAAACATGTTGATTGTAATGTTGGGAGAAGAGCAGCGAGATGTTCGGGTTTTGGCCGTGTCTCGCATCTTAAAAGCAAGAAGTGAGGCTCTTGAGACACCTGCTCACGCTCACCCTCGCACATTTAACGTGTCCTCTATTAACTTACAAGCGGAAAATTTTCAAGATATGATTGACTGGAAAAGGGAAACTGTCTATGAGCCACCAGTCCTACGTGGCTTTTCCGACGATCAAATTCGCTCCTTTATCGACGATCCTTCCCAGGTATCATTGTATGATGCTTTTCCGTGTCATACTCAGGCCGTGGAGCGTACAGTTAAGGAGGTCACAAAAGCTTCATTAAGTGTCTGCGGAGCTGAAAATCGTGATGGCTTAATTCGAAATGCTTTAAGATCAAGGCAAGTGATGCCATCGTTTGACACCAAAAACTTTTCGATGTATTGACACTGATAGTGACACTTCTTAAACAAACACTTGTTTCTTCAAACGATTTGTCTAGTAGCCTACAACTTCACAAGTCTCAATTTTGGTACTTACCAATACAATTGTCATTGTCTGTAGGCATTAAACGATGAGAAACTTCGTATGTTTACACAAGCAGAAAGAAATTCGCTCAATACCTTCTGCCCCATTCGGCCGCGGTAAGATGGAAATCCAAAGTGCGTCCTTGAGAGCGAAAGGGTATTTTAGCCGTCAAGAAGTGTCGCACAATGCTCGAGGTGAGTCTATCTTGTCCATCACCACATCCTTCCACTGCGTGGCTAATCCGAAGAATCCACATAAGTTTTGCTTCTCGATTAATTTTATCAACGAATATCGCCAAACGATAAAAATCATACTGTTTGTATTTTGATACTATCTACATCTACATCTACATTATACCCTGCAAGTCACCTTTTCGGTGGATGGCAGGGGGTGCAGTGCACCAAGGGTCCATAGTTTTCCTACGTTATCTTTTCCTATTATGGTCTCTTATCGTCCTAGGGAAAAACGATCCTCTATATCGCTCCGTTCTGCAGTCAATCTCGCGAATCTTATCCTCACTGTCCTGCCTTCCGAAATACGTCGGGCTTCTGATAAGTCCTACTACCTCATTCGCTAGTCCCTCCGACATAAATTTTTCCAGTAGTTTAATTCTAGCCTGCAGCCTACGTTCCTCTAACGATGTCCATTTCAGATTTTCTATTAATGATGTTACGCTTTGTTTACTATCGTAATTCCTCTTTACAAATCTAGCTGCCCTGCGCTGAACCTTTTCTATCTCGTTAGTGAGTCCCTTTTCGTAAGGATCCCACACAGCTGAAGCATATTCAACCTGCGGTCGAACCAAGGATAAATAACATAATTCTTTCACTTTTTCGGAGCTATTTCGAACTATTCTCCCTATAAAGGCCAGCTTTTTGTTAGCGGCACCTATCAATCGGCGAATGTGGGTGTCCCACGAGAGATCACGATGGATCGTGACTCCGAGGTATTTAATCGAGTCTGAAACTGGAATCTCTACTCCGTCCAACGAATAATTATTATTCAACGAGATACTCTTGGTTCTCCAGAAGTTGATGACGCAGCTTTTCTTTTGGTTTATCTCTAACTGCCATTCCTTACACCATGCAGAAATAGCTTCTAGGTCATTTTGGAGATACTGGTGGTCTTCCGGATTGCTTATTTCTCTATAGATGACGGTGTCGTCCGCGAAAAGCCTAATTTTACTTCTGACTACTGAGCTGATATCGTTTATATAAATTAGAAATAATAACGGACCAATTACACTACCCTGTGGAACGCCAGAGACAACCTCCACTAAGTTCGAAGATTTCCCATCTATAACAACCATCTGCTTCCTATGATTTAAAAATTCACGGATCCAACTAACGATTTTAGAATTTACGCCTAAGGTTTCTAATTTCGTTATTAACTTCCTGTGAGGTACCTTATCAAAGGCTTTCCTAAAATCTAAGAAGATGGCATCGACCTGCGTATTCTTTTCTCCGCTTCTCAGTAAACAATTAACAAAAAGACCGAGCTGAGTATCACATGACCTACCTTTCCTGAAGCCGTGTTGACAATCATCTAACAATAAATTACTATCAAGAAATCGCATTATGTTGCTAACGAGTATACTATATAGCTGTCATTTTTAATTTCTCCATACGCAGCATAGAGAATGTCTTGTTTTCGTGAAAATGTACATTGAATGTTGCTAGGTGACTGCTTGGTTTCCGTTGGTATGATAAAATATTCGAACTGTTGATAGTGATTCTAGCGCTGCCAACGGTAATTTTAATCGCGATTAAAATTATCCCAATGCCATCCAGCGTCATATTTTGTAAGCAAATCTTCTTGAAAATATTAACAGCGATGCCAGCGCCGTCAATGATAATTTTAATCGCGAATATTTTGCGCAATTATATAACCTTAGTATTAGGATTAACATTAATATTTTTTATTTATAGCATCAAATGACAATTTTGTTACTTATTGTTTTTCAATATAAAACGTGATTCGAAGAATTTTTCATTGTGAAAATTATTCGGTGTTTAAAAATTATGTAAGTATTATTGCAATCATATTCATTACTCTGTGTGAAGATAGTAATGTGCTGAACAGATTTTTTATGATAAAGGAATGAATGTCCTTCCTTTGGAGTCATCAAGGAATGAATGATAATAATACCTATAGGTAAATACTACGAACTGGCAATGAAGCGAAATAAATGAAATGTGCGAAGACACGTACCTGACATCAAATTTCTATTCTGAGAGATACTGAAATGGGGAAATTCGTATT
The DNA here is from genome assembly GCA_028673005.1 of Tanypteryx hageni. Classification (NCBI taxonomy): domain Eukaryota; kingdom Metazoa; phylum Arthropoda; class Insecta; order Odonata; family Petaluridae; genus Tanypteryx; species Tanypteryx hageni. The sequence goes on along the minus strand of CM054112.1, from coordinate 223,966,399 downwards.
TTTACAGTAAAATATCTTTATAATGCATTCTACTATAAAAAACTTTTCAGTTCTACGTATCTTCCATTGATTCCAGTCGAACATACCACCAACATACTGTGAAATTATTTTAATATAATGTACTTCAACGCAACTTAGTTTTCATTGTTTCGTATAAATTTTCTCGAAACCACATTTTCTCATTACAACGCATTTATTGCCCAAAGATAATACGATACCCGTAGGACAATTGATGGCTGGCGCTCGATCAACGTGTTGTGAAAAATTTAAGAAAAGAGGGAAAGTTTAAACATAATTCAGGCATAAATTTTATAAACCAATATCCATCAAGTACATTTAGTACAAATGTAGACAAATGCATGCAAAAAATTCAGGGGATCAATTAGTACATGCAAGAAAAAAGTTTCATATAAGACAAATTGTGCGTTTTCCCCAGGCACGATTACAAACCAAACCCAATCTGGGTGCCTACGTTGTTGGCAAGGCAACAGACGAAAAATGTGCGTTTTCCTTGTCACCGCTGAACAATGTCTCTCTCTCCCAATAGGTGCGCATTTCTATCGTCCGATTCTCTCGCCGGAATTTCCTTCTTCCTTTCCTGGAAAGACGATTTCCGTGATCGAATAAGGGTTTCAGACAAGAAATACTTATGCGATGTGCGCAGGGATTGGTCCGTATTCAAGTATATTTCAGGAAATTATGTTCCATTATAAAGACTGATATTAATACACGTGACATAAAGTTACTCTCCGTCATTTTATGGAAAAATTATAATCCTATGAAGGAGATTGTTACGCGTATTAATCGCATTATTTTGTTTTTCTCTTTTGCCGAGCTTTCTCGTCTACAATTTCTTTTTTGCCGATTCTCTATTTCCTTAGAGATTAGCTTTCGCTTAAAGCAGGGGTTCCCAAAACCAGGGTCGCGAGCCGAACATGGGTGGCGAAGGCCTTATGATGGGTCGCGGATGACCCCCAGTCCCAAACTGAAAAACTGTAAATTTTCTATACTAGCAAGCATAAATGTAAAGAAGGACCACCAAAGGAGGCAAGAAATAGACTTGCTCCTCAGCATAATCTGCGCTGCGCTCTCTCCATCAATATTAAACCAAGGTTGGATCCGCTGATCGCGAAGGTGTAACAGCATCATGGAAGCCACTAAAGACGAGGGACTTGCATTTAAAATCAGCCAAGCAAGTTTCTATTTTTATTAATTGCAAGTAAATTGGTGCTTGCGGCTTTCTTTATTCTAAAAAATTTGAAAACTTTCCTAAAATTTCAGTGATGAAATGCCTTGATTCAATGGTCCATCTTGATTTTCATGCACTCATTGCAAAAATTGAACTATAAAAAACAAGAAGTCCAAACCAGAACTAATGCAGCCTGGTTTCCCTAAGTTGACGTCCCGAATTGATCACATATATTGACAGGAAATGTTTCAGTATGTGTCCGTCATTCCAAGGAATTCTCATAACATAAATACTACTTGTAGTTAATAGTTCATCAATGATAGAAACAATTGGAAAACAAATTAATAGAGCATTATCAGGTTTAAAATACGTATTAAATGCTGTCAAAAATTCTTTCTGACATTATGTTTTGCATGTATTTTTTTATATTAGCGAATTTAATATATGTTACTATTTGCACGCTAATATATATGGATCAACTGTACATTTCTGATGAGTAGTCGAGCGGAAAAGAAAATAATATCGCCGTAGATTTATTAGCATGGTATTAAATAAAACATTTAGGAAAAAAATGTAGACAACTCTTGCAATTTTATGTTTTAGGGTGGTTTACGAAGGAAACATGGCCTTATGCAATAGTCCTGTCTGTGTATGTGTGTGTGTCCCCTACTAACAATTTTTGCACCAAATGATCTATTTTCATGATACTTGGTATGAGGCTCGTGCTACCAGGGGCCACCTCCGGGCTATATTTTATTTGGCGAAGATTGAAATTCCGGGTTTGATTCCAGGAACGTTTTTTCTTATTTGTTTTACATAGGAAATCTCAAATCCATCGTGCGAAGATGTTTTTTTGATACATTCAAATATCTGAAAATTATAATATTGGAGCGAGTTTTGAACTGTTCTAGGTGAAAAATATTGTTAATTCTAATTCTTATCACAGAAGTTTTATAATTGATCGCATTTTCTTGATTTTTTTCTGAAACAGCGTTTTTGCGTTTTAAATCGCATTTTATCAGATTGTTGCATTGGAGACGATTTTTATCGAACTCGGATTGAGCATAGACGAGTGAACATGCTGGGGTGCTGAGTAGGTACCGGTGACATTTGGATAGCAACGCGAATGTCATTTCAAATTTCGGGTCGTAGGCAAAGAAGTTAGGAACCACTGGTTTAAAGTATATTGAAGAGACGACGGCAATAAAAGAGAGAGAGGGGGAGAGAGACAGAGATAGAGATATATAGAGATAGAAATATATAGAGATAGAGATATATAGAGATAGAGATATCAAGAGCGAGAAAGAGCGAGGGAGAGCGAGGGGGAGAGAGAGAGGGGAGGGGAGAGAGAGGGGGGAGGGGAGAGAGGGAGAGAGAGGGAGAGAGAGATGGGGAGAAAGACAGAGATAGAGATATATAGAGATAGAGGTACAAAGAGCGAGAGAGCGCGAGGGAGAGCGAGGGAGAGCGAGGGGGAGAGAGAGAGGGGAGGGGAGAGAGAGGGGGAGGGGAGAGAGGGAGATAGATAGATAGATAGATAATCGTCTTTATTTGGGCGAAATTTAGACCAGAAGGTCCATTCTTACATTTAACCCTTAAGGAGGGAGAGAGGGGAGGAGAGAGGGGGGGAGGGAGAGAGAGAGAGGGAGAGAGACAGACAGACAGACAGAAAAACGACTTTATTAGGGCGAAATTGAGACTATGTAGGGGGAGAGAGAGAGGGAGATAGAGAGGGAGATAGAGAGGGAGAGAGAGGGAGAGAGAGATGTATTGTAGACGCAATACATTGTTTCAGAATCGATTCGGGAGAAGTTTCTTTCAAATTCAATATTTCGTTGAATCAATTAGTAAATTTGTATTATAAATTGAAAGCAAACAAATTAGCTAATCTCTCGAAACTCTTAATAAGAAACAAAGGTGTTGAGATGACTTAATATGCATGCGGGCATCAATCTGAAATTGAATTTTGAACTTTGAGATGGAGACCCGGGTTCGATTCCCGGTCAAGTACAGGATTTTTTCTCCATCTCGAAACTCTCTTTCGCCAAACTCGAATTTTCTTATTCTTTTTGCCTTCTTCTTTACGTCTTACCCACTTTCTTCCTCCATCCATCCCCATCCCTTAACCTCCTTTCACCCCATTCCTGTACCCCTCTCTCTCTCTCTCTCTTTTCCTCCTTTCACATCATCCCTTCACCTCCTTCATTCACCCATTCTTCAACCTTCCTTTCTTCACCCCCTCTCACTAACCTTTTGACCTTTCTTCCTCCTAGCTACACCATCTCCCTATCGACCCACGCATCTCTTACGTTTTGCATGCCCAATAAAAATAAACTTGCCCATTTCCATCTCTCATCTTCTAGGGTCCATAAAGACCTTTTTTGCCATTAAACTCGGAGCAAAGTTTTTATTCCCTCAATGGACAGGAAAATTCTCTCTCTTTTTCTTTCGCAAGGCATCTCGTTGATCATTTAATGACGTTTCTATTGCACAATTCACTCCCCCTTCTCCTCCTCTCTTGGCTGCGTATACGTCAACTCTTTTCCCTTGTCATTCGGTCCGTATCCCTTGCGTCGGCGATCGTGGTAGGATGACGTCCCAATGTTCCGCGCGTAAATTTGATCTCAGATTGCGAATCGAGTTCCTCTCACCATTTTCTGGAGGATTTCGTCATTTTTAGAGTATTATATAAATCCGCTGATGTAATCCTTTTTCTGCCCGTCCGTCATACTTCCGTGTACGGTGAACTACTTCTATACCGTTCAAGTTAGAATAACCATATTTTGAGGGATTGTCTATGGTTATAAATTCTTCCCACGATTGAAATTCGGAGACTCTAGGGGCAGCCTAATGGGTGTAGTAGAGGGCACAATGAGCAATAAAACGTAAAATTAATGAACTAATTCTTCACCGTTCAAGTTAAAGCAACTAAATTTTCAGGATAGTTTTAACTGGCGACAGTCATGAACGCTATTGCTTATGTGATCCGTCCACCTGTCCGTTTGTTTTAGCTGAATTTTAAAATCCCCTTATTAACTATCTATATGGGTCCGTTACTACAGTGAATTTTTGTTTTTTACTTTGCTACAATAAAAGAACCTGCTTTTAATATTTGATTTATTAGTTCTTTCCTTACTTGTTTCAAAACTCTATTTGTGCTTTTGCTTGTATATTCACACTGAAGACAAATATTACTGGCAAACGATTGTTCATTTAAACGTCAATATACTGTAACACCTCGCTTTGCGCGAACCCGTTTTATGCGGATTCGTTAGAGAGCGGAGCAGGCCCGCGCCTATAAGATGTTCAAAAGACAAAGGCGACCGACAATTGAGACGGCCTAATTACAAATGTATTAGAAATTCCGTCTTTACAGGCTTGTGGATTTCAGTATGCTAAAAAAGAAACCCCCAGAACGGCACACCTTTTTATCACTCGATCGACGCTTATTTTGGCGTTATTATTTCTAAAGAAAGGTGAATTTCCGATTATAACTTCTTGAATATAATGAAGTTTTGGTTTTCTATATTATTTTTAAACTACCGATGACGATATGTTATTGAAAACAAGAGAGGAAAGATGCATACATCATTAGTGCACACATGCGAGGCAGGGGCGTTCTTTACGATTTATGGGTATCCGGAATGTTCACCGCCGGAAAGTTCATCGCCCCGGAAAATTCACCGCCACGGAAAATTCACTGCCAATTTTAATTAAACGATTAACACCCAAAGCCTAGGAAAGCTATCAAATAGTTTACTGTTTTTGCTGAATTTACTAGCTAAAAAGATAAGCACGAGCGAATTTATAATTTTAACCGAATTAACTTTTTAAGCTACAGATAATATGTAGGGAAATTTTATAGATACGTAAGTACGGTTGAGTTTATATAATCTTCAACCATCGTGCAGTGATTTGAACAGTTTTGTGAATTACGCTCCCTAATTATTACTTAGTATGTTATATACAGTCGACGGACGTCGATCCCGTTTTTTGTAATTCCTTGGATAATATTAATATGTATATAATTTTCTGTCGATGAAGAATATGAGTGAAAACTTTGTAATTATAAAATATCAGCTGTGAATTTCCATCTCATGCACAATATGTTAACAAAATAATCCATACAAGGCAATAGATTCCCGTTGACGATGAATTTTCAGGCGGTGAACTTGATTTATGCCATCATATAAAAAAAGATAAATATTAATGGCTTAGTATAATGTCTAAGAACTGAAAATGATATCCCAGTAGTGATGCCAAGGAAATGCCGAATTCTTGATTCACCGATTTATTTCCTAATCAGCTGTAATTAATAAAACAATCGACAATTATTTAAAACATACCTCACTCGAATAGGAACAAGTGAAGATATAAAAATTAATTTTTATGACCAACTTTTATATAAATAAAAAGGTGAGCTTCGCTGGCAAGATAAAATTATATAAATGATATAAAATTGTGGGGTCTTTGCTTCGTCGGAGGATTTTTGGCCGCATAGTGGGAAGTTTGCCCCAGCATCGGCTGCTCGCCAGCGCTTTCGCTTGTGACCAGCTGTTGATGAAAATAGTTTTTACCTTAACGAACCTGCTGGCTTCAGGAGAAAAAAGTTTATTTATATCAACTTTTATATAATTAATACTTTAATATGAATAAACTCTATAATATATTTATGATAACCTTTGTGCTTGCATGGGCGTAAAAAGTTGCAAAAGTGTCAACCAGCTCTTGAGTGATGTGGAGGTCTTTCTATTTAAACTTTAATCTTTTAATCTTTTTTTGGGAATGGCAGAATGAAATAGAGAACTCAGTGACAAACGTAAGAATGTTAGGTATATAAGTAGTAAAAGTTTGGTAGTACCTTTTGTTTCGTTAATGAAAATACTGACTTATCCATTCATATTGCTTAAAAATTGGCAAAAATATACTGCTAGTACAGGCTATTTCAGGTTTAGATACTAGTAGGAGTGAAACTTGAATATTTTATATTTTAGTCACCTAACTTAAATGACAAAAATAATAAATTGTTCTTTTCCTAACATCACATCAACCATCTATATAAATCCACAGTATAGTTAGATGAAGAATTGCTAAGCTGTAACACAACAATTTAAAACGTTTTATTTAAATTTGTTCCAATTAACATCCTTTACAACAGTATTACCTATATTAAATACTGAAAAAAAGGAATATGATACTTAAATGTGAGGGCTTTTAGAAAAATGAAAGAACAACTGGTCTTAAAGGTGTATAATTAGAAAATATTTCATTCAAAGTAAAAAATAAGCCAAGCGAACAGTTTCAAAGAATAAAATTATATTCATGGCACAAACTACATAAACAAATATAGTCATCTAAATTAGTGTTCAAATGAATTTTCAATGTGAACTATTTCGAGAAGATCGCATTAATGATTATTAATAGTATTGCAACACGAATGTGATTATAATGTAATAATAATAAAAAAACATGTATAAGACAATATTATAAGAGGAGCGATAAGAATTTAATAATAATAATAAAATTCATCAAAAGCTTATACGCACCTTTGTTTTCCAGACGCAATTCTTAATGAAACTCATAGAAAACAGTTTTTAGAATAGTCTTAAATGAATAAAGATAAAAAGTTTTTAAGATAAATAAAAACTTAATATCAATAATAATTACTACAAATAAAAACCTACAATTATTAGCAGAAATAACCCTTCAAAAGACGTAGGATTGCTAGTATCAATGCAAATCCACATTAAAATAAAGAGATTTCTCTTACACCGCCAACAATCATAATAGTTTGTTTAATATCGTTGGTATGATTGACGCTTGTCTATCTTCCCACGCGAATTTAAATACACATTTATCGCAGCGCAAACGCAAGGATTTGGTGGTCGAAGTGACTAAATGAGGTGGTTCGAGCCCCGCAAGCAGCTTTGCGTATTTTTCAGATTAGACGGGGTCCAAAACGCACACACACATCATAATATATAGACGTTCCTTACATAGGAGGAGGATAAAACATACTAGTAAAAGGTGCTTGCATACTGCAAGCATTTAATCTGAACTTGAAAAAACAATTTTCAGAGAGATATTTCATCATGAGAAATATTTCTTTAATTCTCAAGATTTCTCCCCTGGACGGGTTTTCGTTTTTTCACTATGGAACAATAAAGGAGTAAAACAATCACTAATTTTTGCAATTTTAGGAATATTATACTTTTCCAACATTGGGTTTATAATGTTACAAATTTCCGCCAAATTTAAAATTTGAAGCACATTTAGAAGTGAAATAACATTTATCTAATTGTTTGAAATTAAATAATTTTTAATCGCCAAAATAACAATTTTATGGATAAACTAAGATGTTTATTCGTTTACATAGACTAAATTCTAAATAATTTAAAAATTTCAGCTCCCTAACTTGCGGCGTAGTGTCTAAGCATTTACATATTTGTTTAAGCATTAAGAATTTTTATCTACCAAACAAATTAAAATGTCAAAATTTGTATAGTCCCAATTTCATTTTTTTTACAAATTCTACGGATAAAAAAATGTCAGCTCCGTAGCACACTTGAAAATACATAAACCTTGAAAATTTGTTTAAACAATTGCGATTTATTAGCGGCCGCATTGTTGCACTTTTTCAAGATTATCGTTTTTTCTAGTCGGTTTTGCAGAAAATCCTACATGAGAAAAAAATTTCGAATCTCCAGCTCATCTGGAAGTGCCTAAACATTAGGATCCTCCGGTATGGTATGTTATCATTATATATCGAATGTTTAGGCACTTCCAGATGAGCTGGAGATTCGAAATTATTTTCTTAGGTAGGATCTTCTGCAAAACCGACTATAAAAAACTGAAATCTTAAAAAAGTGCAACAATGCGGCCGCTAAAAATTCGCAATTGTTTAAACAAATTTTTAATGTTTATGTATTTCCAAGTGTGCTACGGAGCTGAAATATTTTTTAGAGGTAGGATTTGTAGAAAAACGAAATAGCGATTATACAAATTTTGATGTATTCATTTATTTGGCAGTTAAAAATTCTTAAAGTTTAAATAAATGGATAATTGTTTAGGTACTACGGAATGAGCTAGGAAGCTGAAAATTTCAAGTTATTTACAGAGTAGTGCATTTGCACAAATAAACATTTGAATTTTTCCATAAATATATTGCGGCGGCTGCTAAAAATGTTTAAATTTTAAACAATTAGAAAAAAAATATTTCACTTCTAGAAGGGTTACAACTTCAAAATTTAGTAGAAATATGTAGCATTAGTACCCCATAATGGAGAATGTATAAAATTCTTAAAATTGCAAAGTGTTGGGAATGTTTTAATAAATTATTTTTACATAAGGGAAAAACGAAAATCACTCCGGAGGTGAAATATTTAGAATTAAAAAAATATTTGTAATGATGAAATATGAAAAATGAATGTTTTTTATGTTGAGATGATATGCTTGCAGAATGCAAGCACCAACTACTAGTATGTTATATCCTCCTCCTCTGTAAGAAACGTCTATATATAATGATAGGAGGATACTAATGTTTAGGCACTTCCAGATGAGCTGGAGATTCGAAATTTTTTTTAGGTAGGATTTTGTGCAAAACCGACTAGAAAAAAACGAAAATCTTGAAAAAGTTCAACAATGCGGCCGCTAATAATTCGCAATTGTTTAAACAAATTTTCAAAGTTTACGTATTTCCGCATGTGCTACGGAGCTGAATTTTTTTTAGGTAGAATTTATAAAAAAACGAAATAGGGATTATACAAATTTTGATATTTTAATTTGTTTGGTAGTTAAAAATTCTTAATGCTTAAACAAATATGTAAATGCTTAGACTCTACGACGCAAGTTAGGGAGCTGAAATTTTTAAATTATTTAGAATTTAGTGAATGTAAACGAATAAACATCTTAGTTTATCCATAAAATTGTTATTTTGGCGATTAAAAATTATTTAATTTCAAACAATTAGATAAATGTTATTTCACTTCTAAATGTGCTTCAAATTTTAAATTTGGCGGAAATTTGTAACATTATTAACCCAATGTGGAAAATTTATAATATTCCTAAAATTGCAAAAATTAGTGATTGTTTTACTCCTATATTGTTCCTTAAGGAAAAAACGAAAATCGGTCCAGAGGAGAAATCTTACAAATTAAAGAAATATTTCTCATCCATTTATTTTCAGTTACAAACGCTGTCTATATGTAAAGAAATAGACGTATTTACGTTCATTTCTTCATCGTAGATAATAATTTCTCTTCATTTATCAAATGATGCTTGCGCACGAAGGTAAATTAAACTAATTAGGTATTTACGGTAGATATTGTTCACCACAGCTGTTGCTTTCGTTGACAACAATTGATAAACACGGGAAAATTTTATAAGTTCAAAATGAATGACGACATTCTCGTTTGATTTTTTTTAAATCGGCTACTCCTTCGATAAAAATGTACTGAACAAAACAAATGCTATTTGAATAGTTACACAATTTTAGGTTGAACACTTTTTGGTATAAGAGATATTTAACGAAATATAAAGAAAAGTTTGTTTTGTCACCATTAAAGTGGCACTCCCGATTAGGCTACGTAAACTATTTATATCACTTTCTTAGTTTCTTTGCCCTTATGCTCTGAATACCAAATTACATGAATATCCGCCCAGTAGTTTCGCAGATGAAACACGAGGACGGACGGACGACACGACCTGACCGTAAGACGTCCTTTTTTTACTTTTTCTAATGAGCATCTAAAAAACGTAAAGATTTGCATTTGGTGTTGATGGATATAAGCCGACAAGAAGATGTAGTGACTATGACGACTTCGCGATCGTTGGAGAGAGAAGACCGGTATATTCGTACTAAAATTCAAATATTCAGTGCAGTAGTCGAGAAAAACACAACCTAATCAAGAGTGAGATCTCTTTTTCAGGAAAATGAATTCATTATTAAACCTGAAATCCAGCCGACGGAGCGTAGAAACGCCGAGGTTAAGCAGCTTGCAGCCAAATACATACAGTTTAAGGGGACAACCATTTTAATTTCCTCAGTCACATTCGTGGATTGATAAAAATATTACCCATGGATAAAATCTATTTGAACAATTAGATTCGCTAAATATTATAATTAGATAAATATTATATAGCTGTTGAAAAATGCGCTCGATAAAGAAATTTTTCGAATACACTATCCGATTACTGCTATTGATGGAAAGAATCGATCTCTGAACATTAACTCAGTCATCACCAATTATCTATATTTGCAGTAGTCACCTGACCCTCGAAGAGGACGGACGTGCCTTTCACTTCCTCCTGCGAGCGCTGACCTGTCTGCGAGCGACACCTGTAGTAGTAGCAGTAGCTGTAGTTTAGCTGTAGCCGTATTGTTGTGTTAAGTAGAACTAGTATTTTTTCTATTTATTCTATTTATTTTTTCATCTTCTTACGTTAATTGTTTTGTTGTAATTGTAGTTTAACTCATCTTTGAGCGTAAAGCTTACTCATCCTTCTCTTGCCGTATCATAGTAGTTAATTGCGTCTCTCAGCCACTAAATCCGTAATCTTTGTAATATTTATTTATAGTAGCGTATTACTTTACTCGTTCTTAATTATTTCCTTTTACCTTAGCATTTCTTTAGCTTCTAAATCTACATTGCTCTTGTGCTAAACTTTCTTGCTTATTTACTAACGTTGTTGGTGTAGTGAAACACTTTCACTTCTTACCTGCGCTCGACCCTAATTTAACCTTGAAGACAGCCAACCGCGTATTTACGTTAGGTCTAGTATATTTATATAGATAGTACAGATTAGTTAAGAGGATAGGATGGCTACTCCGAGGACTCCTGTTTCCTCCTTCTTGCGCGACGCTGGTTGCGAGGCCATGAGGTCTCGGATCACGGAGCTGGAGAGGGTGGTTGCGGACCTCCTTCAGAGGGTGGAAAGGTCGGAGGCAGCCTTGGCGCGTGGGAGGGGTGCGGGTTCTTCCCTGAGAGCAAACCGCGCCAAAATGGCGGCTCGGGTTCGCCTGGGTGCGGAAGCCGGCAGAGCGATCGGGGAGGCTCCTAGCTCCTCTTCGCGGGTCGAGGGTCCTCCGGTCCGGAAGCCCGATGAGTGGTGTGTGGTGTCCACTCGGGGGGATCGTGGGGTGGTGTTGCGGAGACAGGGAGTTGGGAACGCCTCGGTGGCCCCTCTTCCTGTTAGTAATCGGTTTGCGGTGTTGTCGGAGGACGACTCCACTGCCGTTACGCCCGTGCCCGCTCCCGTCTCCTCGGTGGAGGCCGGGCCCAAGGAGAGCTCGGGGGGAAAGAGAGGGCTGTTAGTGATAGGGAGCTCCAACGTCCGGCGTGTGGTGGCGCCTTTACTGTCACGGGCCCGCCGGGAGGGAGTTCACGAGCGGGTGTTCTCCAGGTGTATACCAGGAGGTTCGGTGCCCCAGGTGACGAAGGAGTTCAGGGTGTCGGTATCGGGCACGGGTTGCTCCTCGCTGCGGGTGGTGGCCCATGTTGGTACCAATGACGCTTCGAAGCGCGGCTCCGAGGAGGTCTTAAGCTCTTTTAAGGACTTGGCCGCTGAGGTTGCTCGTGTCCGAGAGGAGTCTGGTGCTGATGTGCGGCTTTCCATCTGTAGCATTGTTCCTCGGACGGACTGCGGTTCTATGGTTTGGAGCCGAGTGGTCGGGCTGAACCGTAGGCTGTGGGACTTCTGTAGGGGCAATGGAGTGGACTTCGTTGACCTGAGGCCGGTCCTGGACTCATGTAGGGCATCCCTAAACGGTTCTGGTGTGCACTACACTGCCGAGGCTGCGGAGGCGGTAGCGCGTAGGGTGTTTGAGCATTCTAGGGCTTTTTTAGGTTAGATTTAAGCAATTGCAATTTTTTAGCAAGCGTTGAGATGCACGCCAATAGTAGATCAGATGGTAGGTTAGGATGTAGGCAGCTTGCCGGTACGGGATTAATTGAGAGCACAATAGGGGAAAATGTAAGAAATCCGTGCGGTAACAGAATTATCGAAGGCATGGGGATAAACGATTTTCCATGCAACAATTCCGTAGATAATGCGTGCGACCTTAACAACGCTATAAACCCGACGTTAAGTAACAGTAGAATACATTCCAAGCGTAGAAATAGTCGACATAGTAGGAAGGATAAGGAGGCAGTAAATAATAATAATTATAATCTTAATAATAATAACAGTAATAATAGCTCAGTAGAGCGCGAGGAATCGTTACGTAGTCATAGCGAGAAATTAAAAATCATTACGGTTAATTGTCGCAGCATTCGCAGGAAGGAGGCCGAATTTGAACATCTTATTCGTAGTCTGCGTGCTGATGTAGTTATAGGCACTGAAAGTTGGCTTACGGCAGACATAGCCAGTCAGGAGATCTTTCCTCGTGACTATAGCGTATTCAGAAAAGATCGATGTATCCGGTCGGGAGGTGGAGTCTTTATAGCAGTTAGCAATAAATACGAAAGTTACCCAATACAGATTAACGACGACGAAGTCGAAAGTGTTTGGTGTCGTGTGAAAGGAAGCGACTCAAAAACTATAAATATATGCGCTTTTTATAGACCCCCAAATGCGAGCGTGGAAACTATTCATTCTCTGGAGAAACAAGTGGCGACGCTAAATTCGTCTAATAAAGATAAAGCCATTATAATCGGGGGCGATTTCAATCTTCCGTCAATAGATTGGATGCATAATTGCTTTTATCCCGGAGGTAGAGAGCGTGAATCGTGCGAGGCGTTACTAGAAACTTTCGGTAAGCACTCATTGTATCAATTAGTGAGATTTCCCACGAGATTTAATAATATATTAGATTTATTTGTTACTAATCTTCCTGAGCGTATGAATAGAGTATCTGATGCTGAGGGAATAAGCGATCACAAGGCAGTTTACGTGGAATTTCAGTTAATTATTGAGAAACAGGTTAAGGCCAAAAGAAAACTTTATGTATTCGCCAAAGCCGATTTCACAAGATTTAGGTATTTTCTGCGAAATAAATATACTAATTTCTGCAATTTAACCGATAGTGCAGACGCGGAGGAATCCTGGTGCATGTTCAGAGATATGATGCGAGAGTGTACAGATAAATTTATTCCGAGCAAACTGAAGCGTGATAGTGCAGAACCTAGATGGTACAATCAGGAAGTAAGAAGCGCTCTCCGACGTCAAAGAAAACTCCACTCTCGCGTAAATAACACATCCTCAACAGCTACGGTCGAACAGAATGCAATAATAAGGCATCAATACAAGGAGGCGCGCTCCATAGCCAGAGTAGCAATGCGTAATGCGTTTAACAATTATAAAAAGAAGGTTTTACAGGAAAACTTGAAAGAGAACCCAAAAGCATTTTGGTCTTACGTCAGGGAAGTTCAAGGTAGGGGCCCCACTATTGCGTCACTGCGGTCGGAAACGGGAAACGTAGTTCACGATAGTATGGATAAAGCAAACCTATTAAATCATCACTTTCAGAAAGCTTTTACTCGTGATGACGATGAATGTGAAACCCCTATTCCTATGCGTCAGGGCGATTCGATGGAAGATTTGGTATTTTCGGAAAATGGCATCGCGCTCCAACTTCATTCAATTAAGCCAAATAAATCTCCTGGACCGGAGGAAATTCCCGCGCGTGTAATGAAAGAATTAGCTGCTGAAATCGCGCCGTATTTGAAAATTATATTCGAGAAATCCATTAGAGAAGGAGTAGTTCCTAAAGATTGGAAGGTGGCACATGTTACGCCCATCCATAAGAGTGGCGACAGAGAGAACCCCGAAAATTATAGGCCGATATCCTTAACTTCATTATCGTGCAAGATACTTGAGCACATAGTCTTTAGCTCTGTAATGCGCTATTTAGATAGTCATTCATTGCTTAGCGGATGCCAACACGGATTCCGGAGAGGTAGATCATGCGAAACGCAGCTCGGCCTGTTCGTGGACGATTTGTTGCGATGCGGAGAGAAAAATACTCAGGTCAATGCCATATTCATTGATTTCAGGAAGGCGTTCGATAAAGTATCTCATAGGAAATTAATTGCGAAGTTAGGACAATGTGGTATCAATTCGAAAGTTGTCGGTTGGGTGAGAGACTTCCTCTCGAATAGGGAACAGATAGTTGTCATCGATGGGAAATACTCGTCCCCCGTTAAAGTTGCTTCGGGTGTTCCTCAGGGAAGTGTATTGGGCCCTCTGCTCTTCTTAATCTATGTAAATGATATGTGCTCGGTTGTTCGTAGTAAAATTAGGCTTTTCGCCGATGACACCGTTCTATATAAAGAAATAAAAAATCAGGAGGACCATCAGTCTCTGTGTGAAGACTTAAGAGCCATTTCAGCGTGGTGCAAAGAATGGCAAATCGAAATTAATTATACTAAATGTGCCCCAGTCACGTTCTGGAAAAGTAAGAACAAAGATTTAGGTTTCGAATATAAAATAGATGAAATGAGTATTCGACAAGCTGAGTATGTAAAATATTTAGGAGTAACCATTTGTCGAGATCTTTCGTGGGACATGCACATTCGTCGAGTTATAGGCGCGGCCAACAAGAAACTGGCATTCATAGGTAGAATAGTACGGAACACTACAGAGAAAGTACGCGAAACATGCTACTTATCACTGGTAAGACCACAAGTGGAATACGCAGCGAGCATATGGGATCCGTACGAGAAGGGACACATAATTCAACTAGAAAGAGTACAGCGCAGAGCAGCCAGATTTGTAAAACAAAAGTACGAACATAAGGAAAGCGTCACCTCTTTATTGAGCGATTTGAACTGGGTATCACTGGAGGAGCGTAGATTGCACTCAAGGTTGAAACTTCTAGAGAAATATAGGTCAGAATGTCTAAAAGAGGAGGTAGTTGGAATAATTGTGGCACCGACGTATATAGGTAGAAATGATCGAGACGATAAAATACGTGAGATCGATTGTAGGACGGAGCGTTATCTAGGCTCGTTCTTTCCGAGGACAATAAGAGATCACAATAGGAAATTTCGAATTGCGTTAGACAATCTTTAGGTAGGATTGGTGCATTGCACCCCCTGCCACCCACCAACTTGGTGAATTGCAGGGTAACTTGTAGATGTAGATGTAGATCTTCTTATATGCCTACCGAGCGATATACATATTTCGAAAGAACGAACAATTTTTCTATAAACCTTAGATGTTCTAAAAGTTACGAATAATATAGCAGTTACTGACGAAAGAGCGACGAACATGAATGACTATGAGATTTTATCTTTCATTTGCTTTACTAAATAAAATATATTTATTTATGCTGGTTAGTTGAAATTAGGGTTTTACGTTAGATATATTCAACAGTTTAAAACGAATTCATTATAAGAGCCATATTAATGGTTGAATCTGTATAATCGCAGTCAACAAAGAAAAATACTCTCACTAATTAAATATCTTTTACCTATAATTGGTGTCTTGTTTGCCGTCACAACAGAGAAAATTCGTCCTTGAAAGTGCCGTGAATGAGTATCCGTATATTTATGTTATGTGAATCAGAGAGAGAGAGATAGAAAGACTTACTTTCCAACTGGAATTATACAGATTACTGATATATGTGGAGAGGTCGTTGACTCTGTTTCACTGAGCTTTCATTTTTAAAAACTTTACGAATGCATCACATTGAAGACATCTTAATTTGCAAGCCGTCGGTTCATGCTCCACTCGATGATTCCAAAACAGCTGTCGCTGATAAATTATCTTCCGGGGTCGGTAAAAACAAAACCCTATGGTGGTTTGTTTTCAGAAAAACAGGTGCAGTCCTTGTTTGGAGATGAA
This sequence comes from Tanypteryx hageni, assembly GCA_028673005.1. Lineage (NCBI taxonomy): Eukaryota > Metazoa > Arthropoda > Insecta > Odonata > Petaluridae > Tanypteryx > Tanypteryx hageni. The sequence continues at coordinate 223,950,426 of CM054112.1, read as the reverse complement.
TTACGGAGTTTTACCGTTGGAAGAGAAAGCCAATCCGGCGTCCTGCATTTTCTTGCAACTCATCTTAACGGCCGACATATCCTCACAGTAGAACCTTTCACATTCCTCTGTGGTAAATAATGACTGATCCGAGAGATTGATTTAAGGGTTAGCGATAGAATGGTCTTATATCATTCAGGCGTCCGCAGACATAATCCTGGTCGTGCATTGTTAAATCGCCGTGAATAACTCGCAATCTGCGGTGTCGCGGCGGAGACAATGGTTCGTCATACGAAGGAGGATAGATGACAAACGATGCGGTCACAGGTGTCCGGGGAAGGCTAAAGGGAGGGGGGAGGGGGTTGGAGGGAGGGGGGAGGGAGGAGGGACGGAAGAGGAAGGGAGGAGGGAGGAAGGGAGGAGGGAGGGAGGGGGAGGGAGGAAGGGAGGGAGGGGGAGGGAGGGGAAAAGGGGGAGGGAGGGAGTGGGGACGGATGGGCAGAGGCGGAGGTGATGAGGGTGAAGATTAATCGAAGGAGAAGCGATAGCATCTTCTATAGTCACAATCGAGAGCAGCGATTGTGGCAAATGATACTCTTCGTTGCAGGAAGTCGCAACAGATGAACGATTGCGCGTGATTCGATGGAAGAAAGATGTAATCGAAAGCGAATTGCCTCCTTCCCATCAACGCTCCCGATTACCATTTCCGTGTGAATTTGCTATTCTATTAACCTAGTTTTCTTAAATTTGGAGATGTCTTAATCCAAAAACTTCCGGAACATTTGCGGAGATATATCGCTGTAAGATTTTTAAGATTAGGAATTGTTTGATTATCACCATGATTACAGAAATCTCATAGTTGCGATCTAATGAGAAACCAGTCGTCTCTGGCGATTTTAGAACTATAAGCATAGCGTTTGCTATCGTTCCACCGTTCCGCCTTATTTCCTCTTGAGGTACATGCAGGCCTGACGACAGGGAAGGGGCAGTGGAGATCGCTGACCCGAGGCCCGAAGACCCTCATGGGGCCCGGACCCGAGGTTTGGATAATACTATCCTAAAGTCGCTTCATTAAAAAATTCACCGTCTATAAATACATAATTGGTATTATGAATTTTAACAAAAAAATATTACGTAAAAATTGTAAAAATGTATAGTGATGTTGTATGCATTTAAAATTCTGCTCGATGTCGGAACGGCATCCCGCTGAATACTCGTACCGAATATGTGAAAGATAAATACAATTTATTACTTCGTTTATTTTGCTGACAAGGTCGTCGCTACGCCGCGGAATCTTTTATATTCAAAAGCGTAAAATATAATATCCACCGCTGGCTAACTGTGAATGTATCGGGGATTGCCCGAAATCACGCTCTGGCTTTAGGTATTTAAAACCTGATGCACAGTGCAACATTATTGGCGAGAATATTGAAATTGGATGCGATAAGAAAACGTCGCTCCATTATTAACATACACATACATACACTTCAGTCAATTTGCATTTAATTTTGCCTTTGAAAGAAAATATTCACTAATGTGGTAAAACAATATAAGGTTTACGTCAGTTACCAAGACCTTTAGAGAGAATTAAGTTCGTACAGTGGAGCGACCCTGGGTAGATGGCAGCACCTTAAGAATGACTAGTTTTATGGCCAAGGAATATTTGAAATTGTATTACAATTAGGATTTTACAAGCTCTAAATAACAACCGACAAAAAATGTGTTAAAAAACAGCGAAATAAACTAGTCCTGAAGAAGCGAATTTATTGGCAAGAATTGATTTCTTCAAAAGATAAAATGTTTCCAGCAAAGTGCAACAAAACAAAAGTTAAATCCTACTTTTGTAATAACTATTGCTACTGATAATCAGAATATAATAAACTCTTATTCTCTTGGTCATTCTGTCCGTAACGCTCAATATCTCAGCCGTTTCTTCAGTCAGTTCAACCAAATTTGGTAGGATTGCTATATTATTTATTATATTTATTTTATAATAAAATTGTCTTGTTTGTTTTTATATTGTTTTATTACAACGCCCGTTTTAAACGGGCTAATTCATCAAGTAAAGAAATAAAATGGTACTACATGGGACAAGGGAAATTATGTCAATGAAATATGCTATACACAAATTTATAGATTTATAATTAGGAATATATTAGTGAAATTTCATCGACCGTTTACAGTACCTTTATTATTGTCCTAAGAGTCCAAACAAGTGAAAACGTTCGATGAATGCCTTCACGGATAACTCTGCGAACAGCTCTAACTCTGAAATACCTTGGAAGTACATTCCCTCATATTTCGAGAGCATCATTCAATAACAGAATCTCCTCAATGGAATTTTAAAAGACATACCTCGAATAAAAAAAGGCCATTGCAATGGCTTCTATTCCAGCATCTTTTAGATTGCTACCACTAAAATAATTTTTAAAAACAAGTTATACCGCAAAAATCATTCATAAATTTTCCCGAGTGACTTTATAAATTGGAGAGGTTACCATGGAAATTTTAATGTAAATATCCTAAACAGTTCATAATATAATTTCGTTTCTCAAGGACATGCCAGTGAAAACCTCATTGGGAAATAATGGCATTATATTATAAGGCGCAAGTAGGCGCAGACGTTTCTGATTTACCATTCAATATTGGATGCATGGATAAAATTCTTTGAAACGATCGTGACTTGCTCACCCGAACTTATCTTTAATGGGTGTGTTAGAATCAGGATTTCTGAGTAATAATTCCGTTGTGAAAGTGTTATTTAAACAAATTCCGGAATTTCCACCTGACATTGGAGTTGCAACTTCAGGATGCGATTAAAAATTCAATAAAACTTACCTTCTTTGGAATTTTCTCGTGGAAGAATTTTATTTTCACTTTCTCCGTAGATCTCTTTCCAGCGTGTCACATGGAAGTATATTTGAAGGACATTTGAATTTGAACCTTACAGAGAGGCGAAAAGGAAGAAATGGAATATGCTTTCCTGTACTCGGTTACATGATTAAAATAGCCTTTTTTCAGGAAATGGAAAGGAAATATCTAAATATAGACTGTTTTCTAGGAAAGAGAGACATTATTCCTTCCATCGGCACTGGGAGAATTTGTTTTCCTCCTGTTCTCATCTTTGCCAATGACTCATGAATCTCGGGATCACATTAATAATGCTTTTAAAAATTAAAGGAAGTTATGAAAGCTGATCCACATAAGAAAGGCCACGTAATCAAGTTGGAATACGTTCAGCATAGAGCGGGTAGATTCGTGGAAAAAACCTACTACTCAAAGCAAAGTGTTACAGCATTATTTAAGAACTTGCGTTGCAATCGCTAGAGAAGGGCTGACTACACACTCAATTAACGCTTATAGAGAAGTACTAACCGGAAAATTCAGCTGAAAGAGTATTAGGAATAACTGAAATACTCAGTTATCGTAGAATACACGAATACGAAAATAAAGTAGATGAGATCGGTAGGCCAGAGGAAAAAAGGTTAATTTTTTTCTCTGAGAGTGTGGGACCATAATGGGAGAGTCAACCCTACGAGCGGCAGCTGTTAGAAGCAATCTGGCGCATTACTTCCCCTGCCACCCATTCATCTGGTGATTAACATTTACTTATAGATGTGCATTTGTGTATGTCGCCCACAGTGCCAATACTTTTTACGTCTTGAAAAATATTAGCCGATTGCGTCAAGATGACAGGGTGAACGGAATGTATAAATATGCGCCCGGGGCAGCTTCCCTAGCGTAGGCAGGCCAATGGGTGAGGACGATAAAATTTCAGGGCTATTTCTCGCTGTTGAGAGAGCTGCCCACCTGACCTCGCTGGCCACCGCCCGCTCCTCCGCTGTCTTCTTCCTCATTCTCATCGCAATCTTAATCTCATCCAATAGACGCTTACTTCCTCTTAGCTCCCAACTCCCTTTGAAATATTTTTCCTTCCGTTCCTCGCCGCAATCGCGCTATCGACGAGATATTTGTGATTCTCGCAAAGGCCTAATGATAATAAAATATGCTTTTACGAGGTATCTGCGAGGAAATATTTCTATTGTCGATGAAGCGAATTTATATATTAAATTTACGTGTAATTTAAGCGTCAATTCGAAAGATAACCCTGAGGTTACTGCGGCTGTGCCTTATAACCAATACATTTGAGAGGCCATCGATCATAGTCGAATAAGGAATCGAATTTTTTCCGGTGAGAAAATAAATCTTATCTGTACGCATTGTATCTCTTACAAGGAGAGGTTACGAAAATTGGTAAACGGATTTTAACGAAACTTTTACAGATGAAAATATATCGAAAATAAGCAGATACGTGTTTCGGATTTTTGTCCCATGCTGCCTTGTTTTCGAGAAATGAATATTTTTAAAACGTTATTTTACGCCGATTTCAATATTCAGATACACATAAGCCTAACGTATGAAAGTAATTCGTTGCGCTTTTAATTCTTCAAAACTTTTAAACCATAAGAGATAACACCGTAAAGGAAACAGTATTGGTATTATATAGTATTTACTAATTGTAAGTTAACACTTTGCTTCCTAACATACAATGTTATTGTTAAACTAATCATCATGCCGTTTATTTTTCATAAGCGGACCGCAACAACACCCTTGTCTCTAACAATAGTTAGTTTTGACACTAACAATAATAGTTTGTAAAACAAACTATTTATTTATATCAATTTAAGATTTTAAAGTGTTAAAATTTATCAGTATATAATAAAATAATGTGTTACAATCCATAGAAATACGAAAATGGATCAAGTGGCAACCTGTTTAACAAGACTGAGGACCAGATTTCCTCTTACATTTCTGTGTACTCCAAACAGGAAATTACCAATGGCTTTCATAAATGTATGCTACCTTTGCGTGCGATGGATATCATCGGAGAAACTGTCAGCGAAAGTATGTCCCATTAAGCATCGCTTTTAGGCGATGCCATGAGGGATGTATTAGTAGGTACAGCTTTTGGATGAAAGTTACTTTGAGGAAAAGGAGGAATTGTTACATGCAGATGAAATCAAACCTGAAACATATGCATTGGATGAATCATCTGACGAGGACTTCGCGGAGTCGTCAACATCAGCAATAGTCCCATCTCAAGGAACAGGGTATGAACAGAGCAATAATAAAATAAAATACGAAGTTGTTCTGCGGGACGTAAAACCGCATGTATTTTTATGCATCTTCTACATTTTACCCTGCAAGTCACCTTTTTGGTGGAGGGCAGGGGGTGCAGTGCACCAAGGGTCCATAGTTTTCCTACGTTATCTTTTCCTATTATGGTCTCTTATCGTCCTAGGGAAAAACGATCCTCTATATCGCTCCGTTCTACAGCCGATCTCGCGAATATTATCCTCACTGTCCTGCCTTCCGAGATACGTCGGGCTTCTGATAAGTCCTACTACCTCATTCGCTAGTCCCTCCGACATAAATTTTTCCAGTAATTTAAATCTGGCCTGCAGCCTACGTTCCTCTAATGATGTCCATTTCAGACCTTCCATGCAGGAACCAAAGGGTGACTTTGGACCACGAGTTCAAACACAGGTGGAGAGCTGGAGTTTCTTTAAAATCTATTTTCCAATTTTCGCAACCTCTCCTTGTTAATCAAAATATTAGGCCAAAATGAAGCACGTACCTTGGTAAAATCTTGTAACGACGTATTTCAACTTTGTGCTGAAAGTACATATATTGTACTGACGCTGCTTATTAGAATCAATGCAGGCTAAAATGTTAAAGATTCGTCATATAGCACAGCTAATTCACCATTTCTTCAAGTGTTACATTTTGTCATCGTTTCTTTTTTTAAGAAAAAGTCTTTTAACAAAATGATCTATATCATCAACTGAATAATTTTCTCACAGTAACGATTTGACTTTTACTACATTCAATTTATTTTTAAGCATATATTACCTTTATCACTTAACAAAACTATTTTTATTTTTCGTCATTTTATTCGAACTCATAATAATTGCCATTCCTAATCATTAGCCATTAAATGATGTCATGAAAAAATCTGATCTATACATGGCAAGCGCCTTTGGGTTTCCAGCGCTATATTGACACGCTGATGAATGGGAAACGAAATGTTGACCCCGGAAGTCTCTGTAAAGGTGTAAAAGGGAAATCCCTAAATGGTTTTCTTGGAATAGGTAATGTGTTAAGAAAAGGGATTGCGGAGAAAGCGCGGAAAACCAAGGTCTGGAGTTATAATTATCCCTCGAGTCGTAACTTTTGCTCAAAGCATAACAGCGGACTTCGACCAACAATAATAATGCCTAATAAGTACGTACACATTGAAAAAGATGGAGCCGAAACTACTCTAATTTAAGCGTAATGCGGAAAAATACCTAAAATTGAAGTCTACATTTACATATTACCTGCAATTCACTAAACTGGTGGGTGCCAGGAGGTGCAATGCACCGAGGCCTACCTAACAGTTATTACTCGCAGATTTGTTTTTCAGTTATGGTGTTGTATTGTACTCGGAAAGAATGAGCCTGAATAACGCTCCGTCCTACAATCGATCTCTCGTATCTTATCGCCATAATCGTTTCTACCTATGTACGTTGGAACCTCAATTATTCCCACTGCATCCTCTGCCAGACATTTTGACCTGTATTTCTTTAAGAGCCTTAACTTTGAGAATTTTCTACGCTCTTCCAAATCTCCATATTAAGTCCTTCAATAAAGATGCGAGGCTTTTTATATGTTCGTACTTTTGTTTAACGAATCTGGTTGCTCTCAGATGTACTCGCGACAAATGCTAATAGTAATATTTTACGTGCTCAGCTGCTTGAATATTCCTTGTATCGATTTCGTACTCGAAACCTATATCTCCATTCATACTTATTCAGAACGATACCGCGGCACATTTCCTGTAATTCATTTCAATTTTCCATTCCTTACACCACGCGGAAATGGCTTTTAAATCTTCCTGCAGCGACTGATGGTCATCTCGGTTCATTATCTCCCTATACATGATGGTTTAATCTGCTAAAAGTCTAATTTTACTATCTACTACCAAATAAATATCATTTACGTTAATTAGGAATAGCAAAGGGCCCAATACACATTACTGAGGAACACCTGACGCGACTTGAACGGATGAAGAGTGCATTCCATCAATGGTCACTATCTGTTATTCCTGAGGAAGTCCCTCTCCCAATTCACAATTTTCGGGTTGATACCGTATTTTACGATCTTCGCTATTAATTTCCGATGGGAAACCTTATCAAACGCCTTCCTGGAGTCAATTAAAATAGCATCGACTTGAATATTTTTCTCTACTCATTGCAACAAATCATTCACGAAAAGGCCGAGGTGCATTTCATATGATCTGTCTTTCAGGAATCTCTGCTAGTATCCGCTACGACCATCTAAGTAACAAATAACAGAGCTAAAGATAATATGCTCGAGTATTTTGCACGATAATGATTTTAACGAAACAGGCCTGTGATTATCAGGATTCTCTTTGTCGCCACCTTTGTGAATGGGGGAAACGTGCGTTAACTTCCAGTCTTTAGGAACGACACCTTGCGCAATTGACTTCTCGAATATTGTTTTCAGATGCGGTGCAATTTCAGAGGTCATTTATTTTTGTACTCGCGCGGATATTTTTTCCGGCCTGGAAGATTTATTTTGTTTAATCGAGCGAAGTTGATGCGCTATACCTTCTACCGAGAGAACCAAATCCTCCATCGAGTCGCCATCATGCATAGGAATAGGTTCATATTCATCGATAATCGCAGTAAAAGCTTTCTGAAAATGTTCGTTAAGCAGGTTTGCTTTCTTCTCACTCTCATGAACTACGTTTCCCGTTTCGGTTCTCAGTGACGCAATAGTGGAACCTCTACCTTGGATTCTCCCTTGACATACGACCAAAATGCTTTAGGGTTCTCAATCAAATCGTCGTGTAAAACCTTCGTTCTGTAATTAATAAACGCAATACATCTACATCTACATCTACATCTACATTATACCCTGCAAGTCACCTTTTCGGTGGATGGCAGGGGGTGCAGTGCACCAAGGGTCCATAGTTTTCCTACGTTATTTTTTCCTATTATGGTCTCTTATCGTCCTAGGGAAAAACGATCCTCTATATCGCTCCGTTCTGCAGTCAATCTCGCGAATCTTATCCTCACTGTCCTGCCTTCCGAAATACGTCGGGCTTCTGATAAGTCCTACTACCTCATTCGCTAGTCCCTCCGACATAAATTTTTCCAGTAGTTTAATTCTAGCCTGCAGCCTACGTTCCTCTAACGATGTCCATTTCAGATTTTCTATTAATGATGTTACGCTTTGTTTACTATCGTAATTCCTCTTTACAAATCTAGCTGCCCTGCGCTGAACCTTTTCTATCTCGTTAGTGAGTCCCTTTTCGTAAGGATCCCACACAGCTGAAGCATATTCGACCTGCGGTCGAACCAAGGATAAATAGCATAATTCTTTCACTTTTTCGGAGCTATTTCGAACTATTCTCCCTATAAAGGCCAGCTTTTTGTTAGCGGCACCTATCAATCGGCGAATGTGGGTGTCCCACGAGAGATCACGATGGATCGTGACTCCGAGGTATTTAATCGAGTCTGAAACTGGAATCTCTACTCCGTCCAACGAATAATTATTATTCAACGAGATACTCTTGGTTCTCCAGAAGTTGATGACGCAGCTTTTCTTTTGGTTTATCTCTAACTGCCATTCCTTACACCATACAGAAATAGCTTCTAGGTCATTTTGGAGATACTGGTGGTCTTCCGGATTGCTTATTTCTCTATAGATGACGGTGTCGTCCGCGAAAAGCCTAATTTTACTTCTGACTACTGAGCTGATATCGTTTATATAAATTAGAAATAATAACGGACCAATTACACTACCCTGTGGAACGCCAGAGACAACCTCCACTAAGTTCGAAGATTTCCCATCTATAACAACCTTCTGCTTCCTATGATTTAAAAATTCACGGATCCAACTAACGATTTTAGAATTTACGCCTAAGGTTTCTAATTTCGTTATTAACTTCCTGTGAGGTACCTTATCAAAGGCTTTCCTAAAATCTAAGAAGATGGCATCGACCTGCCTATTCTTTTCTTCGCTTCTCAGTAAACAATTAACAAAAAGACCGAGCTGAGTATCACATGACCTACCTTTCCTGAAGCCGTGTTGACAATCATCTAACAATAAATTACTATCAAGAAATCGCATTATGTTGCTAACGAGTAAATGCTCGAGAATCTTACACGATATCGAATTTAAGGAAATCGGTCTGTAATTTTCTGGGTTCTCCTTGTCGCCGCCCTTATGAATTGGGGTAACGTGCGCTAACCTCCAGTCGCTAGGGACCTCTGCGCGAGAAATGGATTTCTCGAAGATTATCCGAAGAAAAGGTGCTATTTCTTCTGCTAATTCTTTTAAAACGCGAGCAGGAATTTCTTCGGGGCCAGTGGCTTTGTTATGTCTGATGGAACTTAATTGCTTTGCTATTCCCACCTCAGAAAATACTATATCGTCCATCAGGTCCCCCCTTATTGCGGGTGCATAATGTACGCAATGGTCGCTGACGGCTGTGAATGCTTTTACAAAATGACCGTTTAACAGGTTGGCTTTCTCTACGCTATCATGAATAACGTCACCCGAGTCATTACGCAGGGAAGGTATTGTAGGGCCTCTACCTTGGACCTCTCTCACATAGGACCAAAACGCTTTAGGGTCCTCCTTCAAATAATTATTTAATACCTTATTCCGGAAGTTAGTAAAAGCCTCGCGCATAGTAGTTCTCGCTTTAGCGCGGGATTCCTTATACGTCTTAACTTTAGTTGCTCTGTATTCATCGGATGATGTAGACGGCATATTTTTTATTTTCGCGTGGCATATTCTCTGACGCCTAAGCGCACTTCTAACTTGCTTATTGTACCAACGTGGCTCTTTATTGTCGACCTTCGATTTAATTGGAATGTACTTATCGATACTCTCTAGCATTATATCCTTGAATAGTTTCCATGACGACTCAGCACCTGATCGTTCGGTCATATCACGGAAGCCAGGTAGTATTTCTCGTAGGCGCGACCTGAAGCTTGAAAAGTTTGCCCTAGCAAATATATAAAACTTTCTTTGAGGCTTGGGGTGCCTATCGATTTTCAACTTACACTCTGCATATACGGCCTGATGATCACTTATCCCATCTTCAATGGTGACTTTGTTTATTCTTTCTGGGACGTTAGTTGCTAATAAATCTAATATGTTTCCCAATCGCGTTGGCTTTCTGACTAATTGAAGGAGAGAGTGCTCGCAGAATGTTTCGATTAATGCCTCACAGGATTCGCGTTCTTTACCTCTAGATTCGAAACATAGATTTTCCCAATCAATTGAGTGTAAGTTAAAGTCACCACCGACTATAACGATACCATCTTGATTTATCAGTCTAAGCTTTGATAATTGTTTCTCGAGACTTAAAATACAATCTACACCAGCGTTAGGTGTCCTGTAAAACGAGCATATGAACACCTTTTTGGAGCCATCTTTACCTATGCGGCACCAAACACTCTCGATATCCTTGTCACTTATCGGAATCTCACTGCTATCGTACTTATCGCTAACCGCTATGAAAACTCCCCCGCCCGATCTATTAGCGCGATCTTTTCTATAGACACGATAGTCTCTAGGAAATATCTCCTGACTCTGAATTTCATCCGTTAACCAACTTTCTGTGCCTATCACGACGTCGGCATGCAGACTGCGAATAACATGCTCGAACTCAGCAATTTTCCTACGGATGCTGCGACAGTTCAGTACGACGGCGTTTAATTTCTCACTATCACTTCGCATGCTAATCTCACCCTTGACTTTCTCTTCCACTCTAAAACTACATGCGCTCCCACCACAATCACTCCCACGACTGTATGGCGTCGCATCAAAATTGGAATTGCGACCCGTCGCGCCCTTAACGGAACATTCTATCAATGACCTATCGCGAAATTGGTGCTGCATGTCACGCTCGGTGTATATTCTATCATTAGATAATCTTGCGGGATTCTTATTTTCTACAAATGCATCGATTATCCCCTGACCCAAAACTGACCTACACCCTGCCCTACTCTTTAGCCTAAAAATCCCTACTGTGCATCAGTACTCTTGCTCTTGTGCGCGCCTCTATGTATTGCTGCATTTTCATTGTCATGTTCAACCGTGTCAGTCGAAGATGTATTAATTATGTGGATGTGAATTTTGCCATGCCTTCTAAGAGCGTTCCTAACTTCTTGGTTGTACCATCTAGGTCCCGAATTATCACGCTTTAGTTTACTTGTAACAAATTTATCTGTACACTCTCGCATCGTATCTCGGAATATGCGCCAAGATTCTTACTTTTACATTATTTATATAGTATATTCAACGGAGAGTGGTAAAAAGTACGTACACATAAATTTAGCTTATGGTGAAGTAAGTTACAACTAAACTGTGTCAACTTTGACGTATTTCATATGAAAATTACTATGGAATTATTTAATTGTGACGTGGAGCCTGCAACTGGTTCGAACGACAAGCAAGGATGTTTCCGATTATTTCTATTAATTGCAAAATAGTGATCGGACAATTAATAAATATAACAATTCTATGCTAACTTTGTCTTTTTGAAATATTTTTAAAAAATGTCATTCCTTTATGCATTTTATTATATAATTTTTGCTATCTGCCATCAAGTGCTAACAATTTAGTTAGTGCTGAAATCTTTTAGAATTTATAGTTTCTTTTCTACCCTGTCTCCCAACTCGTGATGTCTCTCCACCTATATGGTGATGTTTATTTGCTGGGAGTGACATTACGCTTATGAACAGTTTCCGTTTTCTTTCGGATTACTCTATTATCCATTTTCTTGTCACAAATCTATGTTCTCATAAATGCGCACTGCGGATTACAATCTTCCTATCTAAAATCGCCCATATTTTCTCATTTCCGATATTCTTTAATCTCTCCGCCCTCTGCGCCTGCATCTCCTGAATGTACGACTCTTTCTCGTATTCGAGCTGTCTCAAGACCTTAAGGACTTTTTTATTGTACATTGCTCTTGCAACAAAGAAATTATTTCCTAATTCATGGGCAAAACATTTCAAAATTTGTTTACAAAAACCAGTAAATCTCAAGATGGCACTGAGCAAACTGCTTCAATTTAGCAAAGCAAGGAAAAATAAGAAAGTAATAAACCTTGCTCGATCTTTCTAACCGTCCTCGTACCACTGCCATAGTTGGAGCATATAACTGTAAAGAGATCGCATTAGAAAGAAGAGATCCATAATGTCGTCAATGTCTGCCTGAATCATCGACGGTTTTGTTTATTACGAGAGGTTATCCGCTTCTAGAAACGCGCTCTGCTTTTTTACTTTCTCTAAAATAGGCATTTCCCCTCCAACCGGTCCGCATACGCAAGGTATATGTTATGGCCGTTTATTTCCGATTAACCGTTATCAATATCCTTGCTTTTTAAAAGCATATCTCTTACTGTCAGTTCTGTTGTTCTTTAAGATTTAAATGCGGTAAAACATGTGTCATCTCCTGAAGATGCAGACTGCAATGTCTGCGAAACGTCGAGAGCCAGAAATGCCGCCAACGCAGCGAAACCCGAAAACCTCCACCAGCATTCAGCAACGCTGCGAAAGCCTTCAACTCAAATTCACATTCAAAATTGTTTTGTATTTATGTTAACGTGCATTCAAAACTCAATAAGTCGTGCCTCATTAGAAGGAAGACATTTTTCGGTTTAGCGAAAATTCGAACTATGGAGCTTAATTTTGGCGGATACGAATACGAACGGGAAAAGCGTCTTCTTCGACTTAGCGTAAATTTGAATTGCAGACGTTAAAGCTCATAATAGCCTTATTATGGAATGATTAGAATACATTCATTTATTTTCATTAGGCATATTTCAAGCGTAACCAATCAAGGCAAATCCTTCTAAAATAGAAAATGTGTGCATACATGTAAGGCCGAGGCGCTTTTTACGATTTATGAATTCACGAGGAAAAAATAAATATTTACGGCTTATAATAATACCCAAGCATTGCAAAATGATAAACCATAGGTGATGTCAAGGAAATATTGATCTATCGATTCATTTTCTAATCATTCATAATTAATAAAACAATCGAAAATTATTCAAAACACACTCCACTTGAATTGAGTAGTAGTATTGTAATCCTTACTTTCACGTTCATTTCTTCGTCGTAAATTATCCATTTCTTTTTATTTACAAACGCTGTGGATATACATAAGCAAAATGAATGTATTCAAGTTCATTTCTTTGCCGTAGATAATACATTTTCTGTCACTTACTAAATGCTGCGTTGGTACAAAAGGAAAATAAACTTATTTACGTACTTATAGCAGATCATGTTTAAACAAATCCGCGGTACTTACTTGCCTATGTTCTAAAGAAAATATATGACTAAAAAGCGTTTGAATTAACTTCGTTACCCCATTGATAGATGAAACCTTTGGAAAACTAAATTTAAATGTTTTAAAGCGTTTTTGCCAGGTTGCTGAAGGAGAGAAGTATATTAATGAGTCAGTATAAAAATTGCGTAATATTCAGGATAGGTCTTGGATAGTAGTTGGCTAACTAAGAGGATTGTTACACTGCCCCCCAAAGTAATTGAAATATGGATACTATATTCTTATAAATGGATCTTTCAAAAAAACTATAAAAACTTTAATTTTAATCTTAAAAATGCAGCCAGAAAAATACAAGTTTTTAATGACATTCTACTCAGGCACAAGTTCCCGAGAAGTAAAAGTTAGTGTGGAACTAATAATAAAATCTACCCTGAGAATTTGAGTTTCGTCTCTTTTGTATTGTCATTTAAGTAAGTGCACAGAAGTACAGAGTGACAGACCGTCAATTATACAGACATGGCGAAACAATATACAGATAAAAAACACGGTAAAAATATAATGATACGACAAAATATACTAAATATCAACGCAGGAGATAATATAATAGGAAGGTGCTAGATGCCTAGGGGGTAGAAAGGTCAATTAAGTCAAAAAATAGAAATATTTAGTCTCCATTATGGAAAACGATGTTTCGAGGAATTTTACGAAGGAATCTAAGAGAAGCATCAATGCATTCAGCTTCTGTTCGCAGAATAGCTGGTAGGAACAGCTATAAACACGCGAATAACTACTCGTAAGTTATTCTGCCGCTTGGACGTACCATTCGTTCGAGCGATTCATCTAAGAGAACGCAAAAGAATCTAATATATAAAAATCTGGTGTGTCCACCACATGACTTTCTCCATACCTGTATTATTTCTAAAAATTCCAAATAGGTTACATAATAATAAATATTTTAAGGAGCTGAGAGAAAAAATTAAAGACTAAAAATAACAGAACTAACTCAAACCGTAGCCTTCTGATAATGGATATAGCCACAAAGCTCCAACAATTAAGAAAAGAAAAAGGAGCTTTAATAAGACGTAGCTAAGCGTCAATTATTAACAATAGTCGTCGGTAGGTGGCGCGGTGGTGGCAGCTAAAAATATAAGATATCTCTTAAACAATGCATTATACGGAAAAATAGTTCAAACAATGGTTGTAGAAAATTAAATTTCTTACAACTTTTATTTCAGTATGTTTTTAAATTTATCAAATATTAAAGTAAATATATCAAAATAACGGATAAGTGACAAAAGTAAACGCCCACTTTCGGTTGTCCGATTTTTACCAAAAACTAAGCGATTCTTTTGGCCTTTATAAAAATGTTAAATATAAAATTTCGTGTTGACCTGATTAATAATTTTTGAGTTAGAGCAATCACAATAAAGCTCTGACACTTAGATATCATTGAGAAAATGGTGTACAGGGGATCTCAAAATGTGTATTTCCGTTAAAATCTCGAAATCGATTTTTTTCATGAAAACCGTTCTTATGGGGAAAGTATTGTTTTCATGAAATGGAGAAAGTAACAAGATGGAAAAGTATACTCTATAAATGTAATACACAGAGGTTTCAAAGGCGTTCTTAATGGAAAATACGTATGAAACGGAATCGAAAGATTGGGAGATTCTCGAATTTTTATCCCCGACTATCTTGAAGTACATGTTGTTCTCCATCCAAATAAATTTTTAAATCTATACCTCACATATAATATAAGAGAATGGCAGAGAAATATATGGATTGTTAATTGTTTTTTTTTCTGAGAGAAATGCCTTCGCGATCGATGTAAACAAAATATGTGATGTTTTCTCGGGATTTTCTCGAATTTTTATCTCCGAAACTATAACTCGTAATTACATGGCCTCACGAAGTTTCTTGTAGTAAATGTTGATCTCTCTATCCAAATAATTTTTTGATCTACACCTTACAGATCATATAAGAGCTAGAGAGATAAAAGTTTGATATTTGATTGTTGCTTGACGGATGCCATTTAACAAGATACAAGTATAAGTTTATTAAAGTAATTATATAAAATGGAAGTTCTAATTGACGGATTCAGTTGAAAATCACAATTGGGCGATAAATTTTAATAAAGATAACTCATACTTATTTAAATTAAAATCCGTCCAGCGGTTTAGGAGATAAAAGTTGCGACGGACGGACGGACGGACGGACGGACCAGACGTGCACGTAAGGCGTTCCGCTATTACCGCTTCGCTGGTAAAGAACGCCTAAAAACGTCGTCGGTGGGCGGGAAAGCGGAAGTGTAATGCTATTTTTAACAAACTTTCCGAGTAGCTAGAAGATTGGCATTTGGTGGAAATATTCGATTCTTAAAGTAAAAGCCATTTACTAAAAACATTTTTCAAAATCGACCCGGGTTCGATTCCTGAGAATGATTTTTATACCCCATAAGATAATATGGAGAAACCGATATTTCGACCTGCAAGCTTATTTTCTTTTGCTTATTAAAATTCACATATTTTACCTTTCACCTCCGGATTAGAACTGCATTAAAGAAAAATGACAATAGTTTCTTATTGTTTTCGTCTTTTATCGCCTTTTAATAGTAATATCTCGAATTTAATGTTTTAATATCATATTTTGACAAAATTGCATTGTTGAACTCGAAATTCTATTACTCTCACATACATATGTTCCCGTTCCCTCCGGACCTCCATAGATCCTCCCGGCCGAATTCATAGGTATCAGAGATATCTCAGATATAGTTTTCACTTTCTCCATATACGTATTATAGAGAAAGTATTGTTTTCATGAAAAATTTGAATTCTAGATTTCAACGGAAATACACCTTTTGAAGCCTCCCGAACACGTTTGACTATTTTCGCGATGCTGTCTGCGCGTCTGTCGGTCTGTCTGTATGTGATAGGATTTTTACTCTCTCCATATGTAGTATAGGGGAAAGTATTGCTTTTATGAACATGAAAAAATGCGCAAAAGTTGGAATGATTGCGTTACCATGTGACAAATATGATTTTTATTCGCCGAAGAGATCTGGCGTAGCCCGGGCATCGTCGGGCACTTTCAGCTAGTAAACAATAAATTCATCGTTAAACTGAGAGCTTTGGAGATTATACGTATTCTCCAGACAACCTAGGTTTGGGCTCGTTATAGAATAGATATAAAAAGTCCGGGCAAAATTTTTCATCGAAATTAAGAACGGATGAATTTATTCGAGACTCGAATTATTTTAAGTTATCTCGTGATCATATGGAAACGTTTAAAATAAAGCAGATCGTTCTGAATTAATAACTATTTCTCAGGATATTTCAAGAGCAACTCAGGAAGATCTTGAATTAGGCCGGCGATTTAAAATTGTTGATATCTTGAAGGATATTCGTCATTATATCGACGCGATAGTGGCTATGGAACCTCTTTTTCCACCTAACTATGATTTAATAATGCAAATGTGCACAAATAAAAATAAATAAATAAGTTTAAAAGTGTCATGAAATTATTTCTGTAAGAAATAAATAACGTTTTGTGTCGGTATGGAAGGACAAGGTATTTGTATAAGCAGATCATTGTGGGCTCCCCTCCGCAAATGCTTCAAGATTACGCTGTATGGAGTTTGTAGCATATCCTATGGAATTCATACTCGCAGTGTGGCGGCAGTGACTTCGCGAATGGAGCATCCGTGCAACAGAGATCCGTCTCCGCCTCCTCTGCTATTCCAGCGCCATCTCAAAAGGTGGCGCTGCGAGCAGACGCTCCGTTAGCGACCCAAAGAGGGAGGATCGCGCCGATTGATTGAGGTCGCGGGGACATCGACAGATCTAAAATTCCTTTAGCGGAATCTGTCGATATTTTTTCTGCTTTTCATTCAATAGTTTGAGGGGAGATTTTGAACTCTGCCAAACGCGCGCTAGGATAAAGTCAAAGAACTTTCGTTGATTAGTTTCGTATTATTTTGAAATTTCGTGCAGAATTAAGTTAACTTTATAATTGCATGTAAACAACAGAAACCTTTGCGAGGTAATTAAATTTAATTTCATTCGATAAATTAAATTCGCTTCAACAAAACGGGATCTACGAACAGGTAGAGCCTAAAATACTACTTCAGTTATATTACAATATTAGCTAGTCATTATTATCCAAGGAAGTGGTGACGCAAAGTTAACTCGAATTCTCTTCATTTATTGGGTACTAGCAGAACAGCCCGTTCTTTTCTCGGGGTATTTGGGATTAATATCTTGAAAAGGTTTCCTCGGTAGGTACCAATGGTCTTTCATGATTTCGAAGTCATAACTTTAACTTCTTTGATCCCTATAATTTTTAAAACATACCGAATGCCCTTTTACAATACTTCCTCATGGACTATTTGACGCTCTTGCCACTTGGAGAAAGAATACATAAATTATTTAGGTTACTTAATCTTGAACATGCTATGTAAAACTGGTCATGAGAAAAGTAATGGGCACATCAGTGGACCCAGACAACTCTTAGCATATGACCTTGGGCCTTAATAATAATCATTACAAAACAAACACCGGGAATTGAAGACATTTGTATGCAAAAGGAAAGTCGCTAGGAATCATAAGGATACGTGGTATAAAACACTGACCTTTTGCTCATACTGTCGAAATAACTGCTTCAATAACATGATGAGGATTTAAAGTCTGAACGTGCAAACGGGTCCGATATAAAAGTTTTGGAGCATCTCAATTCCACAGCAATAAAACTGGTGCAACAACCTTTAACAGCAATTGAAGAGGAATTTAAAAACTTAACTGAATAATTTACTGCTTCGCCCACATCTGTTACGGTATCCACAGAGTTATAAACCAAGAAAAAATTGCTTTATAAGATGACCATTTCATTTTTGGAGGAGAGAATAAGCACTTTCATACAACTATGAAACAATGTTCACTGAAATGAGTAATTTCTGGATAAACCTTTGATTCTAGTTTATTCGATTTCATCACACGACCCAGCTTTTCTGGTATTTCAATTTCTCCATTTATATTTGGAATATTTTCATGGCCTATTTGCAGCAATAATTCTGCGAATTTACCAGCTGTATTAGCCCCTTTTAAATATTCTCTCATGTTCATTGATAGGCTTAATTCTTGGCTTTCCTCCATATAACTGATGATTTTATATAAGAACGTGGGTGTTATCACGAGGGACGGCCTATATTTGTTATAAAACTACTTACCAAGCCAACGAAGAGAGAGAGAGAAAAATTTGTAATGACGCATACAAAACTGTTTTCCACAAAGCTTTTCAACATTTAGCTAACTATGCTAGTAAACAATCTGTTTCAAAGCCTATATTGACACATCTCGGATGTATTTTCCAATAAATAAAGTATACATACATATACGGTATGAACTTGAAACAATTACTCCCTTTTACAACGGCGATGGAAATATCATTCATAACAATAACTCTTCTTTAATATTCCGAACTCGAGGAATAGAATTTCACGCCATCTTTTCTGTACTTAGATAAATATGACGCAAACCCTATATATCAGTGTAATTTGGATTGCGCTAATTCCTTAATTTGCAACAAATAGGCTGTCGGGAGAGCAAATGTTTTTCGATTAAGAAAACTTGAAATTTTGCAGCTCAAACTTTAATTTAAAATTCGACCGTAAGAAAATGATACTTCATACTTTTCTCTATTCCTGGGTTTACAAGTCGAATTCAAATGATGGTTTGAATAATATGAAAATGCGTACAAAAATTATGCTACACCATTTCCCATGTTATTTAAATGGAGAAAAATAAAAAGGAAATATTTTTTAATTAAAATTTTCAATCAAATCTGTTTAGAAACCATACCCTTATGCTATCGTATTCTATTTCGGTAAATAAATAACTTTTCTCTTGTTCCTATATTCCGTAACTGTTTAGTTATAGCGGCACAAAAATCCAAACTTTTGAAAATACGAAATGGATACGATTAGTCGAAAACGATGTCAGCAAAGAAGAGAGAGAGAATATTTTGCAATAATGGCACAAGAATCGGAAGTGTCAATACAATACCCAACACTTCATAGATTAAAGGCGCATGCTAACTCATAAATGTTGCGTCAATGTAAAAATCAATCTTTGTTATTATTTTCAGTTGACAAACTCTTATGGAATTATTAAGGGAAACAAGATGATCCAAACGGAACTAATGATGCCTACTTTCCATTTAATCATTTGTTTAATACTTATATTGGCTTTAATAGCTTTAAAATCAGCCCAAAATTTCATAATTAACGTTATAAAATATGTATTACAAACACATTTGAACGGGAAACTAAATTGGTGTGGCAAAAATAACGCGTGTATGTATTAGAATACTAGACCATACCGAATCCGAGTACAACAATAGTCGTTGCGATGGCAACACTCTCGTAATGAGTGATAAAATCTTCAAAAACGCCGGTATTTACGCGAAATTCGAAGAAATACGATCAATAATCCAACTTCTACGATAAAAATTAGAATTTCCATTCTTTTCCTCAGAGAATAGTACAAATTTCGCTCTGATACTATAATTATAAGATATTTTAATGTGCAAGAGAAAATTACCCTGCACGAAGGATTTCAGATTTCCCATGTAAATCAAACGGGAATCCTGGAATCGAACCCGAGACTTTCAATATACGAAACAAAAACTATCCTCGGAAGCTCGGCCCAAGTAGCAAGAGATTTCCACCAAGTGTCATAAAAATCGGTCAATTGGTTCAAAAGTTATTAGGGGGGACAGACAGACAGCCACGACGACTAAACTATAAGCTTATTTCCATTCTGGAAAGTAGGCTAAAAAATGAGGTTCGATTCACATAGAATGAGAGTCCAAAATCACCCGAACTCTCGTTCGAAATAAGAGTTTACTGTTCTGAAGTCCCAACGAGGTCGTGAAGCGAAATTTAATTCGCAAGATGTAGTAGCATTGCCGGCTCCAAATGTGGTTATACGATGCCACCTACTACAAAACACTGCGAAAAGATTTCTGCGAATATATTGAAGCACAGAGCATAGCTATCATACATATAAACGTAAGTATCAAGTTATCACTTTCCCTAAGCAGAGTATTGTCTCTAAACATACAACATTATCATTCCTAAATTTATTCGCACTTGGTTCTTAAATCTGGCATTGCAGCATGATACTTTTTAGAGTATTCTAGCTTTATAAATGAATATAAATTATCGATATATTATTAGCAGTTAATAACTCCGTGCGTAACAAAAGATATACGAATATGTTCCTGGAGTAACTTTATGGAACTGTTCTTCAATAAAGGCCTTATTACTTTATTAAAAAGCGTACATTTACTAATAAGTTTCTTTCTAAGTTTATGATCAATAAATGGCTAATAAATTTAGCTTGCAATTTTGTATTTCGATAGCAATTAAGCTTTTATTTCTCGTCATAGATCGTCATGAAATATCATTCCCCGTAATTGGGCGTTTATTTCAAATCACAACAGAGAACAATCACGAAAATAAATATGAGCGTAATGTTTCGACTTTCCCTTACAATAATTCCACCGATGATTTCTACCGATTCAAAACGGTTACTCTTATTCTTTCTTCAAAATCTCTAACCAAAGGTATCATGAATACCACGTCATTAATTATAAACAATCCCGCAATTTTAAGGACAACTCTCGTATTAGACGTTAGAAATAGGTTGTTTCCAATAGAAGCTGATTTTATCATGATATTCGAGATATTTAAGACATCGCTTGTTTAGGGAAAAATTTATTTAAATTTCCCTCGGTGAACGACGCATCTCCTTTCTCGAAGGTACTTCTACTCGCTTCTGCCAGATGGCAGCATACAGAAAGCGGATAACTGCCTGTCCTGCTCTCATGGCAGTGCCACAGATTTTATTATGGCGCCGCGGATGCGGACTCGACCGTGAACTAATGCAATCGCAGTACGAATAAGCAGCGGCAATGTTTCTTCTTTTCTGTTACATGATTAAATTGCACAACGGAGAATATAAAATGATATAACACTACACTGCAGCCCTGGCAGCATAGATATCCGATACGAGTCTTAGATTAACTAAACTGGGGGTGCCGGTGGTGTAGTGGTTAGGACGCTGGCTGCTACTCGCCCGATGCTTAAAAAAGTCATCGGGTACGAATCCTGCGCGAGTAGGATTTTTCTCAAGGTCACACGGCCCCCTGTTTGCGTAGTTTGAGGAGACCGCGCAAATTCAGCTGTTCCGTCCTTCGGAAGGGACGTTAAGCTGTTGGCCCCCCTGGTGTTCTTCGTAAGAGCAGGCAAATGCCGGCACCTGGTTTCCCTCCTCCCTCCCCGGTTATTCATTGCACTACCTCTGAGATACCCATTTGTGCTGTAAGAGAGGCGAATTGACTGGGCATACATACATACATTAACTAAACTTTTGTCACAAATATCTTTAGAATTGACAATTTAAAACTTATGGCTTCATCCTAATGAATCACTGATGAGTGACCGTTTTTAGCTTACTTTTCAGAGTGGAAATCTTACATGTAGTTTTTCAGTTCTGTCTGCCTATCTCTGTGCTGACGTCATCAATGAAACTTTTTAACGCGTTTTTAATTAACTTCCCGATTAGGTGGAAGGTTGAAATTTCGCAGGAATGTTTGATTCAGATATAAAAATTAAAAGACAAAAAAATACGAAAAAAGACCAGGGTTCGACTCCAGGGGGGGGGGGCGATTTCTATTTCTCGTAAGATAACACGTAAAAAGTGACTTTTTTAAAGTATAGACTTTTATTCTTTTGGGAATTAAAATTAGAAAAAATTGACGCACGATCTTCAAATTTAAAATGTTTTAGGAAAATTAATGAAGTGTCTTATTATATTCATCGTTTTTCGTCTACCTTTCGAAATCTCTCATATTGAACATTTAAATCACATATTTTGAGAAAATATCGGCTTTTAAACGGGATGTTGCCTTGCCGACCACGTCATTGTTAAACTTCGAGAAACAATTGTTGTCTCAACCCACATGCGTGTAATATATACGAGTGCATAGATTGCCTTAAATTATCGTAGGATTTTTCGCTAAATTACGTAATCCTAATGGGACTGGGATTTAGTTTGGATTCTTTTGCTTATCTAAACGGCTATATAGATGTCGTGTAAGAGAGAGAGGGATATGGAGTGGGATATAGGAAGGAAGGGTTATAGAATGGAATGTACATTGAGAGTAAGGGAGGCATAGAATTAGAAAAGGACGGGAGGAAAGAAATAAATAGGGAGACGGAGAAAAAGAGGGAAATATGGATTGGGACGGGAGGGAATGAGAGACGGGTGAAGTGAGACAAAAGAGAGGCAGAGAGAGGGAGGGAGAGAGATAGGGAAGGAAAGAGAGAGGAAGGGACATACAGACAGACAAACGACTTTATTAGGGCGAAATTGAGACTATGTAGTCCCTTCTTACATTTAACCCTTTCGTCATATAAGTAATTACAATATTTACAAAATAAGAGGAATTAATTACATACAGAATTCAACAAAATACATATTAATTACAAGTTAATATATTTGTTAGTAGATAACAGAGCATTACCAAAGAATGTTAGTTTTGTGGGTCATAAAAAACTGTGTATCAGTTATGTTTTAACACAGAAAAAATTCCCACTGCGGAAAACACCTACGAAGAGAAGAGAGGTGTAAAAAACAGCGAAAATTTCTAAAATAGTTCAGGGGAAGGAAAAAAATACAATAATATGAGAAAAAGAAAAAAATCATTCATAAATACAAACATATGTGCATACATTTATGTCCACATAAAGGAGGGAGGGGTGAGAGGGGAATAGAGATTGCAGGGCATGATACGCCTGGTTGATTACAGAGTAATTATAATACAGGAGAATAAAGTAAATAAATTAAGAAATTATGCACAATAATCGTATCCTTTGACAACCTGAAAGAGAAGATAGAGCGTGGTTCAATGCATGGAGAGTGATAGGAGATGCTTGTAATACAAGCGTTTAAAAGTGCTTAGAGATAGCGAGTTTTTTATTAACGTTGGAAGGCCATTCCAGAGTTTACAAGCAGTGACGGTACAGGATTTGTTGTAAATTTCTGTTCTATGAAGTGGTATCATCCTCTGGTATTGCAACGGTGAACTGTATTAACGGTGACAAAATTAGACGAAAGATAACAAGGGATGGGAGGGAGGGAGAGAGGGACGGCGAGAGGGAGGGAGGGATTATTTTCATTTATTTATTCATTATTATTACTTCATTTTTGAAAAGGAGCTCATCATGTAGCATATCTTACTTATTTTTCATATCGAAATCAAATATATTTGGAATACTTTTATCATAATCCCGTCATATTTGACGGGCAATTACGGTAGCAGGCTTATAGTCTTGTATTCGTGTCTGCCTTTCTCTCTGCCCGTCCTCACCTATTAACTATTGAACCAATACACCGATTTCATGAAATTTGATAGAAATCTCTCGCTGCATGGGCCGAGTTCCCGAGGACAGTTTTTGTTGCGACAGGATGTCCCGTTGGCAGAATTGCCGTGCGCCAATTGTTGTTTCGGGCCGAATCTGCTCCTAAGTGCCGAAGCTCATCTCTCAAGCAGTCATCGCACCTCATAAATATGCCGTTGGTCACGTCTCATTGTCAGTTCTTCGATCGCGACGCTCGATACTGTTCGATGAAAATTTCTTCAATTCTTATTCTAGGGGAGGGTTGCTTTGGTACACTTTGTCTTTCATAATACGAAACCAAGCGCACTTCACTGGACTCGTCCAGAAACAACAACTGGCGGACGACATGACTTCTAACGGACAAAGCGCACTCTGCTGCCGAGACGTCGCACTCAAAGTAGTCCGTCAGAGCGGGGCCCGCGATAAAACGAACACCGTATTTGTAAGATTTAATTACTAATGTAATAAAAATAATGTCAATAAAATCGCCACAAGCGACGATTCGTGGAAACCTGTAGTATTTTTGATCGTTATTTCTTTGGCCCAACTCTCGCATTGTATAATTACAGGGCAAAGCACTATTGCGACTAAATCGTCGTACGATTTTATATTCTTTATGTTTCGTGTAGAACAACGAAACCAGGATTCAGCATCTGAACCTCAAACTGCTGTAAGGTTATCTTCCTGGGGCTTCCAAGGTATTGAATGTGAATCCCTTTTTAGTGCTTTTCGTCATTGCTGAAAAGCACTATTATCTTCGTGATGTCCGTCCGTCCGTACGCATATATCAGGGAAGAATTGGCTTAACCGATTGCAACCAAATTTGGTACATAGAATTTTCACAAAAAATAATGATTAAAATGATATATTTCGACCGAATCGACTCAGCAGGGGTGTGAAAATTAATCTTTTTGGCAATTATAAAATTGGAAGGAAGTAGTTCAACCGATTTCAACGAAATTTTGTATAAAGGAGCTGTACAACATAAAAAAACGAAATCAATATGTTTAATACAAATATCAAAACAAGGGCTACCACAAAACAAGAAATAAAAAAAATCTTTTTTACAAGTATTTGTGTTGAATTAACCCCAACCATTTTAACCAAATTTAATATTTATAACATACACATAAATGCATAACCATATTAGCATATTTAGACCGAATCAGCCAAACGGGTGCCACAATTACAATTTAAACTCTTTCAGTAATTAAGGATATGGAAGGAATTGTCTGAACGGATTTCAATTAAATTTTGTATATTAGATTTGTACAACATACCAAAATAAAATAATTATGTATAAATCGAAGCTAATGACCAGGGCTACCATGGTAAAAAGTAAAATAATAATTCTCTTACGCGTATCTCTAGAGAACTGACAGCAGGAATTTTATCCAAATATGGTAATATATATATAATCTTCATATAAATAAATATCCAAAACAGCATATTTAAACCGTGTTGACTTGACAGGGCTACCACAATATCAAGGTTGTAATTTTTCTTTAACTACAAACTTCGAAGGTATTGGCAGAACCGATTGCAAAGAAATTTCGTTTGTAAGACGAGAATAGAATTGCAAAACGAAATGAGCATGTTTAGAAGGGATCTAAAAAGCTGGGCTATCACAATATGAGTAAAAAATAATTTTCTGATTTCAAAGCAAATGCATTAGTATACCATTATACTACGGCGAATTTCACGAGAAGGACTTCTGTACCACGGGAAACACGTGTGCATCCCTAGTTGATAGTGATTTCGTCATTGATGAAAAGCACTATTAATCTTCGTGATGTCCGTCCGTCCGTACGCATATATCAAAGGATTGGCTGATCAGATTTCCACCAAATTTGGTACATAAAATATTCACATAATTTAATGACCATAATGGCATATTTGAACCGAATTGACTCACCAGGGGTGACACAATTGTAAAGTTAAACTTTTCAGTAATTATGAATTTGGAAGGAATTGGTGGAACCGATCTCAACAAAATTTTATAAGAAGAAAGTGTGTAGGATATAAAAACAAAATCAAGATGTTTAGGGTAAATATAGAAAGCAGGGCTGTCATATTACAAGTAATTATAATATTTGTTTTACACGTGTTTAATTTCCCAAATCAATTTTAACCAAATTTAATATTTATAATGTACACATATATAAAAAAACCATATTAGCATATTTAAACCGAATCAGCCTAACAGTGAGGCCACAATTACCAATTAAACTTTAGTAATTGAGGATTTGGAAGGAATTGGCTTAACGGAATTCAATTAAATTTTGTATGTGAGATTTGTACAACATTTTATCACAAAATCAAGATGTTTAAAGGGGAGATGAAGAGCAGGTATACCACAGTAAAAAGTTAAATAATATTTATAGTATTTCTTTTAGATGTATTTCTAGAGAACTGGTCTCATGGATTTTAAGCAAATATGGTGTACATAATGTTCATATATAAATTAATAACCAAAATATCATATTTTATCTGGGTCGATGAAACAGGGTTACCACAATATCAACGGTAGAATTTGTTTTTAAGTATGAATTCGGAAGGTATTGCATGAAAAGCTTTAGAAGAAATTTCGTTTGTAGGGCAAATATAAAAAGGGAAAACAAAACCAATATGTTTAGAACGGTACAAAAAGCAGGGCTACCACTATATAAGGAAAAATAATTTTCTGATTTCAAAGGAAATACATTAGTATACGATATTACTACGGCGAATTTGACGAAAAGTGTCTCTGTACCACGGAAAACCCGTGTTCACCCCTACTTGTTACCCTTTCTGCCCTCCTAACTCGCATTCTTCACCTTCCTACGTTTCTATGCTCTTCTACTTGTTAGTCGAGAAATTACCACTATCCTTTATTTTTCTACTCTTTTCTGGAAAAACTCTATTTTTTTATTTTTACAAATTTTATCTAGAGCGAAAAAATTATTGTCATTCTTTATTCTTCCTTGGGGACGGTCCATATATGACGTCACGTACAGAGGGGGGTCAGACTTGTGTGACGATGGGGAGTAGAGGGTGTTTTGAAAAATGTGACGTCACAAAAATACCACCAGCTTCATCTACCAGAGAAAACTACGTACGTTGACTCTTTTCCATCCTTGGAAGACAGCATTACGTTTATGGCGCGCGCAGTTGCCAAATTTCCCCAGTGCTATACGCTTATGGCTTCGTCCCATATTAAGCGTTAAAAAATAAAACTAATAATTTAATGTAGATCACCGGATGCCAATAAATGCGCATTTTTTATAATAATTATTAGTTGATCTTGTCGCTTAATTATATTTGGTAATTAAAATTATGCATATTATTTTCATTATCGTTTTAAAACAAAAATTTTCGGAGTAATTTACAGTTAAAAAGAATAGTATTACCGTTATGAATCACTACGTCACTCACACAGGACACTCCTTTCGTAGTGGAGTGTGTCGAAGGCCATAACACGTCAAACAATCACTTGCTTTAAACTCTCATTCGAGACCGTTTCATTTTGTCAAACACTGGGTCCTTCTCCCTTGAGAAAATTTTTGCCACGTGTCCTTTCGGATAATTCCGTTCCTTCCTTTATAATTCGCGCACTTTACAGAGTAACCAAAAAGCTGGCACCGATTCACCATCTATCTCCCTTAGAAACATCTCAGTGCAAACCTCTCGTCTATACATTTAAGCGTCGTAAACTATCCTTGTTGAGAATTTGCAAACGAATTTGTGTCTGTGTATACTTCCAGGGAAGCTTCTTTCTTCACAGGTTGGAAAGTCGAGGGTAGATTTTTTTATTATTTTCTGCGCCTCATTTCCTCGGAATATTTTTTGAGGCTTAAAAACTGCTTTTTAGAGCAGAGCGGAGGAACCCAACAAGTAGGGATGTACACGGATTTCCCGTTGTACAGAAGTGATTTTCGTCAAATTCGCCTTAATATAATCGTATGCTAATATATTTGCTTTGAAATCAGAAAATTATTTTCCTTATATTATGGAAGCTCTGCTTTATAGATCCGTTCTAAACATGTTCATTTGGTTTTGCCATTCTATACTCGCCTTACAAACGAAATTTCTTCGAAATCCGTTCAGCCAATATCTACATCTACATACCCTGCAAGTCACCTTTTTGGTGGATGGCAGGGGGGTGCAGTGCACCAAGGGTCCATAGTTTTCCTACGTTATCTTTTCCTATTATGGTCTCTTATCGTCCTAGGGAAAAACGATACCTTCGAAATTAATAGTTACTTACAAATTCTAACTATGATATTGTGGTATCCCTGTTTAGTCGACCCGGTTGAAATATAATAATTTTATTATTTATTTATATTAAGATTATCTACATCATAATTGGTTAAAATCCATGCTGTCAGTTCTCTAGAATCACGTGTAAAAGAAATATTATTTTACTTTTTACTGTGGTATCCCTGTTCCACTTTAAACATCTTGATTTCATTATGATTTGTTGTATAAATCTAATATACAAAATTTAATTTAAATCCGTTCATCCAATTCCTTCCAACTCCATAATAAGTGAAAGAATTTAATTTGTAATTGTGGCACCTCTGTTTCGATAATTCAGTTTAAATGTTATTATGGTTTTTATATATGTCTACATTATAAATATTAAATTTGGTTAAAATTGATGCAGACATTTCAACACAAATATGTGTAAAAGAATGTTTTTTATTTCTTGTATTGTGGTAGCCCTGATTTCTATATCTAACTAAACGTCTTTGTTTAGTTTTTTTTTATTTTACACGTCTCCTTCAATCAAAATTTCATTGAAATCGGTTTAGCCAATTCCTTCCAAATTCATAATTACTGAAAGGTTAACTTTGCAATTGTGGCACCCCTGCCTAGTCGATCTGATTTAAAATGTCATTCTGGCCATTAATTTATGTGAATATTCTATGAACCAAATTTGGTTGAAATCGGTTCAGCCAATTCTTCTCTGATATATGCGTACGGACGGACGGACGGACATCACGAAGATAACAGTGCTATTCAGCAATAACGAAAAGCACTAACAAGTAGGGATGTACACGGGTTTCCCGTGCTACAAACATGCTTTTCGTCAAATTCGCTGTGGGGTTATCGTATACTAATATATTTGCTTTGAAATCAAAATTATTCTTCCTTATATTGTGGTAGCCTTGCTTTTTAGATCCGTTCTAAACATGTCCATTTCGTTTCGCCCTACAAACGAAATTTATTTTTGAAATCAATTCAACCAACACCTTCCTAATTCATAATTACGGTAAATTCTAACCATAGTATTGTGGTAGCCCTGTTTAGTTGAGCCGGTTTAAATATAATATTTTGGTTATTTATTTGCATAAAGTTATATTTACCATATTTGGTTAAAATCCATGATATTAGTTCTCTATAAGTACGCGTAAAAGAAATATTATTTTACTTTTTATTGTGGTAGCTCTGCTCTGTAATTCCGCTTTAAACATACTGATTTCATTATGGTAGGTTGTACAAATCTTATATATAAAATTTAGTTGAAATCCGTTCAGCCAATTCCTTCCAAATCCATAATTATTGAAAGAGTTTAATTTATAATTGTAGCCCCCCCCTGTTTGGTTGATCCTTTCCAAATATGCTATTATGGTTTTGTATATATGTGAAAATTATAAGTATTAAATTTTGTTCTAATTGATGTTGACAGTTCAACACAAATTCTTGTAAATCAAAATTTTTATTTACTTGTATTGTAAAAATAAAAAAGATGAGCTTCGCTGGCAAGATAAAATGATATAAATAAACTTTTTTCCTGAAGCCAGCAGGTACGTTAAGGTAAAAACTTTTTCATCAACAGCTGGTCACAAGTGAAAGTGTTGGTGACAGCCGATGCTGAGGCTGCGACAAAGCTTATATTGGACAGACAAAACGAAACCCCACAGATAGATTTAAGGAACATTTAACACACAAAATATGGGAGACCGGAAATATCAGCCGTCGCAAAACATATTATAGAAAGAAACCACCGCATTGAAAACCTAACCTTGCTTAAAGGATGCCCAAATGTCAAGTTAGACGCATTAGAAAGCCTTGAAATTTACAAACACCGACACGCGAGATTAAATCTCGAACCAGGAAACATTGATAGCGTACTATTCAAATTAGTCCCTCCACCTCCTCCGAAACCCCCCCCCCTCCCCTCCGGATCTCGATCGGATATAAAAGAGACCCGTGACCGATCATCCTCACTCACTGAGTCACTACACTTGGCCCTGAAGATGGTCGCTTGGCGACCGAAATACGTTTTGGCCAAAAAACTGTTGAGGAAGTATGTTTCATCGACATCACTGGCACATCATTATTTTCTAGAACATCGTTGGTTTTTTCCTTTTCGTTCAGTCGCTGTTGAGTTCCCTCCCCATTGTGGGGTCTTTGTTTCGTCGGGGGATTTTTGGCCGCATCGTGGGAAGTTTGCTTCAGCATCGGCTGTCACCAACACTTCCGCTTGTGACCAGCTGTTGATGAAAAAGTTTTTACCTTAACGTACCTGCTGACTACTTGTATTGTGGCAGCCCTGATTTGTAAATCTATACTAAACATCTTGATTTTAATTTTTTGTGTTGCATACCTCCTTAACACAATATTTTGTTAAAATCGCTTCAGCAAATGCCTTCCAAATTCAAAATTACCGAAAAGTTAAACTTTGCAATTGTGGAACCCATGCTAAGTGGATCCGGTCCAAATATGTCACTTTGGTGATTAATTTATGTGAGTATTGGGTGTACCAAATTTGGTTGAATTCGGTTCAGCCAATTCTTCCCTGATATATGCGCACGGACGGACGGACGGACATCACGAAGGTAATAGTGCTTTTCAGCAATGACGAAAAGCACTAAAAACCAGCTTTGTTAACTGTTTTATTTTTAACTGCCCGTATATACGAAGTTTACATCATTTTCCTTTGCTTATAGTCTTAGTTAGTTGCATTTTTAACCACTCAATGTCGTCTTGCGTACTCAGGACGAAAACTTTATATGCGGTCGTCCTGCGTACTGAGTACGCCGCAGAGATCGCTATATTTCTTTATTTTTTGACGCAATACATTTTCTTATCCTCCTCAGTCCTGAGAATAATTCTGAATTTTTAAATTTAGTTTTTTGTTTATTTATGTTTAAATATGTGAGAGAACAGAGAATAAAATGATAAAAATAATTTGGCAACTTTCTGTTGGAGAAAAGTTGTGTATCCTAGAGGAGACATTAGGTTTCAATGACAACTAAAGAGTTTGGATTTCAGTGCATATTTATTACATAAACTGGTGTTAACTAAACTCCATATTATAATAAAAACTGTGTATATCATAAACTAATATCAAGGTAAAGTCCTAAAATTCAAAATTAGAGAGACAATGAAAAAGGGGGGAGGAAAGGCAAATGACAATAAAAATTATAAACTTACAGTTTTAGGGGTTGTTATACCACGCCAGGGACCTGATGTCACTCACACATTCACTCACTCAATCGCACAAGGTGGAAAAGGATTGTGTGTCTCTAATTTTGAATTTTACGGTTAAGGAGTTAATTTCTATTTAACATCAATTTCGCCGTTGTCTCCATCTTTATTCATTTAAGGTAAAGTCATTTCACTAAATTACATGTATTTAGAAACTGAATCTAAACTTTTTTATACTTTTCAGTAATATTTACAACAAAAATACACAAGCAGCTTATCACAAAATGAAATAAAAAATTGTAAGTAAAGTATGAAAAGAAACATATTGGCAAATATAACATAAAGCCAAGAAAAAATTAGTTTAACTTAAAAATGAAGCCTAAACGATTACAGTTGAAGGCATATTTGAAACAAAAAAAAGTTTTTTTTACATTTCATGGGACAGTTTAAAGCACTGTCGGTCTTCTTGCACACACAGGTAAACTTTACAAGTAGAACATCTTATCCTAGCAGAATTTGCTCTACAACCTGGCATTCTGCACCGGTTCTTCGTTGCTGGTGTTCAGATTTCTGGCAGATGCAGAGTTGTTTTTGTTATCAAGTGAGGAGATGACAGAGGAACCTTTGCATTATATTTTTTTGGGGGGATGGTTGGCTGGGCTCATATTCTGATGTTTAATTTTGCTCACAATCAGATGAATGAAGAAGATAGTCTTCAAGTTCCATTCGGAAACCCAAATAGTCAAGGACCTTTTTTTTGGGAGTTTTTATGACTGTCTGATGCCTTCTATAGTCAATCCAGCTAGCTGCTATGGCAAAATCCAAGAAGTGCATTATTATTCTTATCGTCCACTTCTTTGTTCTGGCAGACATTCTGTAACTAATCACTCTGTCTAAGAAGACAACAACCCCCATGTAACTGCTATAGTTCTTTACAATGGCAGGGCAATTGACTAGGACATACTATTTTTCCGTCTTCGACCAACTGGTTTGTTGTCAAACCATTTGACACCACAGATTTGACCATCATTTCTCTCTTTTTCATCTACAGAGCCCTGACCAAGAGTTTTCATTTCCCTGTCAGATTTAAAATTGACATTTGATGGTATTCTGGACTTTCTCAACGTCCCTCTAACTTGGCACATTGCTTTGTAGTGGAGTACATCTAACAATTGAATACATGTAAAATATCTATCCATGTATAATGTACAACCTGGAGGCAAGTTCTTACAGTCTCAAAATTACCCTCCCCCAATATCTAGAGCCTTAGCCTCCTCATCAAAATCATCTCTGTTTATTTCGTCTCCTTGACTCTCATTAACAAATAAATCGTGTGGAAAACCATCAGGTGCAGTGGCAACAAAACATTTAAGGCCGCACGGATTAGGTTTGCCTTTGACGTACTGCCTCGCAGGACAATTACCATAGATATGAATTATTTGCTCATCTATGGCAACTTTTCTGGACTTATCATTCAATAAGCATGCTGTTTCAATGCTTTTTAAAAGTGGCCTAACTTTCAAATACTTGTCATTAGCCTTTTCCTCAGCACTAACAATGTCATCATCTCTGAATTTAAAATTGTTTCGTATCAGAAAATACCTGTCTCGAGTAATATTGTCAGCAATGCCTGGGACTCTTGTTTTATCGACCCAATACATTTGTATCCTCGGATAATTGAGATACGACATCATAATGGTAACTGCTAGAAAGATTTTTGTTTCTGCTTCTGTAAGCCCAAGATTCTCTCCTGTGTCTTTAACAATTCTCTGATTTGTATGATCAGTTAGAGTTTTTATGAGATCATTTGGGATATATTTATGAAAATAATCTTGAAGTTGAAGCTCGATGCCGATAGTACTACTTTCCTGATATGGTGGTGCCGGCGGCAGAGGGTTGAACTGACCTGGACTCGCACTCTTCCAGTAAGTTCTTCGCGAAGTTGCTGGGGAGGTTGAAGTTCTGGGGAGGCTGACGTACATGGAGAGAATGAAGTTACGGGTGGAGTTAATATTTTTGCAAAATCCTTTGTAGCTGCTACTCTTCGGGACGTTCTAGACGAAATTGATGCTGCTGGAGGGGTTACACTTCTAAGAGTGGTAGAGCTCCTGTGGGAGGCCGATGTTCCAGGATAGCTTGAGGTGCACGGTAGAGTGACCAAGTTTAAAGTACCACTTGATTGTACTGCTTCTTCTTCATCATCATTGTCTTCTGAAGAGGATGATGAACCAACATTTTGAGGCACAAAAGGTGGATCATCCATGTCGTCGTCAGAAAACCACTCTCAATCTGAGGCATAACTATTCAAATGCTTCTCCACAAATTCACGTAAGGCAGCAGAATCTGGGGGAAAATCTATATACCATCAAAAATTAACAATAAAAGTCCACCAATAGCGTCGACTTCATTGTACGATTGCTATCCACATGAATACCACAACAATCTAAAACGAGACTACAAATAGTATCTAAAAAATATGAGGCATTGACAACATTACACATAACAAATAAAAATAATGTATTAATGTGTTGATTTTTAGAGCAGAAAAGCCTTGAATTTTTGTAATAGTGCCATTGTTAAGTTGGTAACAATGTACAGGCTAGGATCCCAATGTCTCCCTCAGTAGACACTAAAAAATAAACGTATTTTCTGGCCAATAGGATTTACTTTCGTAAAATATTATATTAAAAAATGGAAGACTGATATTTTAGGATCATTTATAATGAAACAATTTTATATTACGATAAACAATAAATAAAAATGTAACTTACTTCCATGAACACGTGAGGTTCAGCTTCTTTGTGAAATCGCCATTTTTCAACCGATTTGGTAGCCCTCTAGATGACTTTTTCTCTAAAGCTGTTAATTATGTGACTCACGCCATCTCTTAGAAGCCGTATGAAATATATTTAAAACCTCCCATAGGTCACAACGCAAATTGGCGGCAGTTTGAAAAAGGTGGGTTTAGTGTCGTCTACAGGAGACGCCAGGACTGAGGGGATTAATTTTGAAAAAAAATTGATATATTTCAAAACAGTAACCTTGGGCTTTCTTATTGTGCTTAATTCTGCAACCGTTACTGTACTTTGTTTTAACTTGATTATACAATAAATTATTTGGTCGAATTTTCACGAAGTTACGCGATATGTTACTGTATTTCACTTTACCTTTATTATACGTTAAATTTTGTGGTTGAATTTTCACGTAGTGACGCGAATTGCGGCTTCTAAAAACTCTCATTCAATGCTGAGAGGAATCAAATCTCTATACTAAAGCTACTGTGTACTGGAAGGGGATGTAGGCACTGTTTATCTGGTCTGTGACGTCTCCTACTCTGGAGATGACTATATTTTTACTTTCTCATATACGTAGTAGGTATATTGAGAAAGTATTGTTATCGTGAAAAAATTCGACTTCGAGATTTTGATGGAAATACACGTTTTATGTGTCCCTGAGTCCATAAAAGTGGTTTTCGCCATGCCGACTGTCTGTCGGTCTGTTCGCCGTTCTAGGACCAAAATGCCTGCATAAAATATCTAATGATATCTCGTATTTCCCTCGGAGGAGCCTGTAACCTCTAGAGGGCGCGTCCCCGGGTGGCGGATAGGGGAATGCTCTACAGATATGTAGGGTAGGAGGGAAATAAAATACCTCCCGCGGACCAACAGGCAGCAGCGTCTGTTCTCCATATTAGGGGCGGCTGCAAACAGCGTCTGTTCCCCATGTTAGGGGCGGCTGAATATATGGGCGGAAGGCAATGGGAAACCACCGCCACAATATATCCCATGTAGAGGCATCATGACGGAGTCTTCTCTTGTTAAATATTCCGGAGGCAAAATGGTCCCCCGCTCGGATCTCCGGGGGGGACAACACGAGAGGTTCCGTTTAACACAAGGAAGGAAGGAAGCTGGAAAGAAGTTGAGAATTGGCACGTGGAATGTTAGAACACTCCTACGAGCAGGGAAGTTGGAAAATTTAAAGAAAGAGATGAAAATAAATAGAATGGATATGATTGGCTTAAGTGAAATGAGATGGGAAGGAAGAGGAGAAATAAAAAGTGATGACATCACGGTGTACTATTCAGGAGGTACTGGAGGAACGAATGGAGTAGGGGTAATTTTGAATAAGGAAATAGCAAATTGTGTACAGAGGGTGATATTTGTAAATGATAGAGCAATTGGTCTTAGAATAGGAATGCACCCAAAAGATCTACTGTTGATACAAGTTTATATGCCGACCAGCCAACATGAAGATGAGGCTGTTGAAGAAATATACGAGAAGATAGAAAATATTATGGAGGAGGAAGGTAAAAACTGTTGCAAGATAGTGATGGGCGATTGGAACGCTGTGGTAGGAGAGGGAAGAGAAGACCAAGTAGTAGGAAAATTTGGACTAGGGAAAAGAAATGAAAGAGGTGAAAGACTTGTCGAGTTCTGTAAAGAGAAGAGGATGTTTATATCAAATACTTGGTTTGAAAATCATAAGAGAAGGCTATACACGTGGAAATCACCAGGAGATGGAGCCAGATATCAAATAGATTATATTCTAGTGGAAGAAAGATATAGAAATGGAGTAAAAAAGGCATATGGACTTCCAGGAGCAGACATTGACATTGATCATGTGCTCCTCATGGCCGAAATAAAACTAGCCTTGAAGAAGGTTAAGAAGGCTAAGATAGTTAGGAAATGGGACTTAGAGAATATAGCCACAGTAGGAAAAGAAAGAATAGGAGAAAAATTAGCTCAGGCAATCAAAAGAGAAAACGTGTCGGAGGAAAATGTGGATGAAGCATGGAATAGGATAAAGAAGGCTATAAGGATAACAGCAGAGCAGGCTATTGGGTTTTTCAAAGGAAAAAGAATAAAAAAGCCATGGGTGACAAAGGAAATGATAGAAAAGATGGAAGAAAGAAGGCAATACAAAAGCAGGACTGATGAAGATGGAAAAAGGAAATACAGGAAACTGAATAATGAACTAAGAAGAGAAACCCAAAAAGCAAGGGAGAGATGGCTAGAGGAGGAATGCTCAGATATAGAAGATCTAGAGAGAAAAGGAATGTATGACTGGATGTATAAGTAAAAAATGTAACGTGGGATAGATGGAGAACAAGTGCATGTGTGAAAGAGATTGAAAGTAAAGAAGATAAAGTTCTATATAAGGAAGAGGAGGTTCTTAATAGATGGAGAGAATACATGGAGGAGTTGTACAAATCAAATGAAAAACCAAAGGATCTCCGTATTGAAGAGCAGGATGAAATAAATAATGACGAAACAGGGGTTTCGATATTGAAAATAGAGGTGCTACAAGCAATAAAGGATATGAAGAATGGGAAGGCAATGGGGGTAGATGAGATACCGATAGAATTATTTAAGTGTCTTAATGAGGAAGGACTGGAAGAAATAGTGAAGTTGTGTAATGCAATCTATGACAAGGGGATGTGGCCAGAGGATTTCGTCAAAACAATTATGATTCCAATTCCGAAAAAGCAAGGAACAAGAAAATGCAGTGAACACAGAACAATCAGTTTAATTACACATGCAGCAAAGGTTCTACTTAGGGTTATGAACAGGAGACTAATTAGCAAAATGGAAGAAAATGTTGCAGAGGAACAGTTTGGATTTAGAAAGAGTAGAGGTACAAGAGATGCAATAGGATTGATAAGAATAAGTGGAGAGAGATATATAGAAAGGGGTAAAGGAATTAGTCTGTGCTTCATAGATATGGAGAAGGCATTCGACCGAGTGAACTGGGAAAAACTGATGGAAATACTAAAAGCAAAAAAAGTAGACTGGAAAGATAGAAGGTTAATTAAAGAGCTGTATATGAAACAGAAAGCAGCTATGAGGATAAAAGATGCACAGACCGAATGGTATGATCTAGGAAGAGGAGTAAGGCAAGGTTGCTGCTTATCGCCAACCCTGTTCAATATATATGCTGAAGAAATGATTGACAATGGAATAGGGAATGATAAAGGAATTAGTATTGGGGGTAGAATAATAAATTGTATAAGGTTTGCTGCTGACATGGTAATTTTGGCAGATGAAACGAGGCATATTCAGGAAATGGTTACAAAGCTAGAAGACAGGATGATGGAATATGGAATGAAAATGAACATAAAGAAAACAAAGGTGATGAGAATAGGGGATAGAGAGATTATGAATGTGTCAATAAAGGATGGAAGAGTGGAGCAAGTAAAACAGTATAGATATTTGGGAAGCATGCTAACTGAAGACTGGAGAAGTGAAAAAGAAATAAGAACAAGAATAGCAATGGCAAAAGAAACATTTAATAGGAAAAAACGGGTACTATGTGGTAAAATGGATTTAAATCTGAAGAAACGTCTTGTGAAGTGCTATGTTTGGAGTGTATTGCTTTATGGGTGTGAAACATGGACGCTAAAGAAAAGAGAGAAAGAAAGACTAGAGGCATTTGAAATGTGGGTGTGGAGGCGGATGGAGAAGGTTAAGTGGACGGATAGGATAAGGAATGAAGCAATACTAACAAGGGTGAATGAGAAGAGAAGATTACTTGAAACAATTCAGAGGAGGAAAAGTAACTGGTTAGGGCATATCTTGAGAGGAGAAGGTTTACTATTGATGGTGTTGGAAGGATCAGTAGAAGGTGAAAGGAAAAGGGGACGTAGAAGAATAAAAATGTTTGACGATCTGAAAGAAAGGGGAGGGTATCAGGAAATGAAAGAAATGGCAAGGAACAGAAATGAGTGGAGACAACGCTGGTGCCAGGGACCTGCCTAGAGGCAGAACACCTCATGATGATGATGATGATCTCGTATTTGTGCAACATCTTATTTTGCAGACCATTTTTTCATAAAAATGATATTGCACAAAAATAAATGGCAGTTTGTTCTTGGCGATTTTATGAAAAATTTTATCTACTCAAAAATGGCTCCAGATAATTTGATTTAAATCAATCCAATTGTAGAGATTAATGTCACAAATAATACTAACTAAAGCATGTGTCCAAAAAATAGTTACTATATATCGTCCATTGGCATTATTTCTGCACAAGACGCTCAGCGCACGCGTCAGAGAGGATACCCTATTCTAAAATTCCGTACTTCTCTGTTAACGCTACGCGCTTATTAGTGAGGGGTATTAGACGTGAGAAGTTGATGGTGTCAGTCACTTTGGTTCTGTTGCTATGCATTATTAGCATAATT
Source organism: Tanypteryx hageni (assembly GCA_028673005.1). NCBI lineage: Eukaryota > Metazoa > Arthropoda > Insecta > Odonata > Petaluridae > Tanypteryx > Tanypteryx hageni. The sequence continues at coordinate 223,912,012 of CM054112.1, read as the reverse complement.
GGTAGTGAATTGCCAAGCACACAGAGTTAATTTCGAGGCAAAGAGTTTAATGAGACCAAACGTATATACGTATATGAGAAAGTTTGTGCAATGTATATTGCGCCGTTTATTTCTTATGCGTCAACACTTGAGAGCTATATGGAAAGAGAGGAAGAAGGGCCTTCGAGTCTGGGCTAGTGCTTGTTTTAGCATTTCTTGAGAACAATTTAATGAGAGTGAGAGAGAGAAACCAGGGACGTACTGATAGGCCCCGCAACCCTCGCAATGCGGGGGGGAGGCCGAGATTTAGGAACCCCCCAATCATTCAAACCTTACTGAGGAAGACGTCTTGACGCCCGCTTTAAGAACCCGAAAAATAGAATTGCGACTTCTACAATACGACTTTATAACGCTGAGAAGAGGCATTTCTCCCCACGAAAAGTATTGCAAGATATACGCTATGATTATATGCCTTCTGTCGCTCTTAGGCCAATGTATTTTCTCATGTGTCAACACTTCTTGGGTGTTAAATATAGCTAGGGAAGATTATTATGCTTATTTGTGTATATTGTGCCTATATATTTGTTAAGTGAAGCATGAGTTCAGCGCACACTATTCAGGCTTTAATGGATGACGACTTGACTTCAGTTACCGGTCGGTCCGGTATTCACTACTTTAGGCCTCCAATGTCGTCATGAAGTAAGTTTTTGTTTTCATATATAGGTACGTAGGTAGATTTTGGTTGACGTGTAGTCCCCTTCTTTTCGACGCCACGACCCGCCCCTGATGGAACATAATATTTTACAGTTCGTATCTACTCACTAGGCAGAGGTTCTCAAACTTTCAATTGTCACGGGCCCCTTGAATATCATGCGGGCCCCTTTAAATTGAAACTAGTAAATATAAGAAACTTGATTGCAAATGTCTTTGTGTTATGAAACTATTAATAATTTATATAGCATCGTTTTTCTAAAAATTTTATTATTCGTGAAAACTTCGTTTTTCGTCATTGAACCTTGCATCCGAAATAAATTTGCGGCTCCCTGGGGGGTCGCGGCCCACAGTTTGAGGAACACTGCTCTAGGGGGCCGTTCAGGTATTAGGACAGCAAATGTTTAGATATTTTTACCCCCCGTCGCCTCATGTTACCAACCGTCAGGATTTCGGTGACCTCCTCTCGTGTTACATTACGCGGTTGTTTTTCCGTCCCAACCAAGAAAACATCCGCGTTCAGAAACGAGAAACTTGATCTGCTACGATAGTTCAGTGGTAGAATATCCGCCCGGAAAGTTAAATACCCGGGTTCGATTCCCGGTCATGGCAGACTTTTTTCTCGTTTAAAGATTATTCTCAACATCTTGAACGTTTTATTCCGAAAAAATTAGCTATTATGGACTCACCAGATATGTTGATTTTCTGTATGAACAACAATGCTGTTGATCGCCAAGGGAGCGTTTCAATAAAAATACCAAATTTTGACAAATTTTCGAATATGTTAGGTTAATGTGAGCGAATTCGAATCGAAAACAAAAATCGACGATAAAAATAAGAATCTTCATTTAATTTCCTTTAAAATGGTTCTTATCCGAAGATCGTGCGTGAATTACTTTAATTTAATTTTGCAAAAGAAAATAAGTCTGCAAGTGTGAAAGAAGTATATTTAAGATCCCTCTTATAGAAAATCCCATATAGCGTTCCAACCAACCAACCAACAGATTAAGGCTTTTATTAATAGTTTAATCTTTTACAATTTCAGGCTTTTCAAAATATCAGCATCGTTTTTGTGAGGGATGAGAGAATTCTCCATAAATATTTTCTAAGCTTAATTACTTATCATTTCCTAGATATTAAAGATATTCATATTGGAGTCCCCAGATTTTCCGGTACGCCACTGAGAGAAATACTTATCTGACATCATTGCACAAACATCATTGCACACTCAATGATATTTACGACGCTACCTCTTGACCGAAAGGATTATATACCTAATTCAGAACGCAATGTTATATCGTTGTGTATTTTTATAAATAAAAAGTGATTTCAAACCAATTATATCTTTTGTAAATTAGTATTTTGGGAGAGGAGGGAAAGGGTCAAAGCTTTGTGACGTCATATGGGGGGGGACCGAATGTTTGTGACGAAATATGACGATGGGGTCAAAAATTCGCCAAAATTGCGTGACGTCATTTAAAGACGGCACCTTGTTATGAAAATTCCTCTTCTCGAAAACCGCATTTCCGATGCCTGAGGACTAATTATTCTCATATCCGTAATTACGCAGTTTCCAATACAGAGTTTGCTAAATATTTTACGATCCTTCGTAATTGCGAATGCTTCAGCAGGCCGAATATATCAACACATAATTTTCTATTCTTATAGTCTTTTCTCCAATCTTGAAATCTCCCATGCCTTCTAGGGCTTCTTGCATTATCCTTTCTCCAAACATTATGAATATAAGAGAGCTGGCTATGGGCAATAACCTGGTCTGACTTCTCTACCAATATTTACACCGCTGGTATCATATTTCTTCAATTTGACTTCACTTCTTGATTCATGTGTATTTCTTGGTCATTGTCCTGTCTTCCCAATCAACACCCATATCCTTTAACGTTCTAAATTTTTCATATATAGGTTAGTAAAAATCGCTTAAATCCGACATTAGACTATTCGCAGACAACTGTAAAATCTATAGCACGCAAATTGATAGCGAAACCGATTATAGTATGTTGCAAAAGGATCTGAACGAGCTAAAACAATGGGCAGTCATAAAAATAATGGTTATAAATACCGGGAAAATATTGGGTTCTTCAGTTCTGCGGAGGAAAAATGTAAATGTGTGTTAATAGGTAAAAATACAACAAAAGATAGTGAATGTAAACAGGGCGGCACGAGGAATTTTGGTGCCCAGGACGAGATAGCACTCCTACGCCCCTTCCGTAAATGTTTGTTGAGATAAAATTAGTGTACGAGGCCAAGACTTCGTGGAATTACATATTATGGATGAAATGTGGCGTCTTTATTTAATTAAAAACAAAAATTAAAACAACACAGTTTCAATAACACTTCGATTTATTCTCTATAAGATATGTGTAATAAGAAGTGTTATTGAAACATCTACAGTTTACCCTCCAAGCCATCGCAAGGGTGTGTGGCAGGGGGTGCATTAACACCAAGGGGAAAACTCCAAAATTAGGTCTGGGTTTACGCCCCTACGCGAGGTTACTTTTGATCGCAAGTTTTATTCTGCTCAGCTATCGTTCTAGGAAAAAATGAGCCTTTGTATCTCTCCGTCCTACAGGCTCTCTCTCTTATTTTACGAGGATGGTCCATTTTACCGATATAGGTGGGAGTTCTTATTATTTCATCGAAGTCGCTGGAGAAAGTACGCTTTCTAAATCTTTCAAGAAGTTTTAACCTAGCACGTAATCGGCGCTCAGCTAGTGATTCCCATCCTAAGTCCTGTATCAAGCCTGTAACGCTTTTATTTCTATCGTAACAATTTTTGACAAATCTAGCAGCTTTTTGCTGCATTTTCTCTAACTCGGTGATTAATCCTTTCTCGTACGGATCCCATATGCTCGACGCATACTCTAGCAGCGGTCTAACTAAAGAAAAGTAACATGTCTCTTTGACTTTTTCTTCGCTTTTACCCACTATCCGTTTGATGAATCCTAGTTTCTGCTTAGCTTTCCCGGATATATTTCGTATGTGTGTGTCCCACGAGAGGTTACTTGTATTTGACGGATTCGGCTAATTTTAGATGTACGCCTTTTATACTGTAATTCATCGCCTCAATTTATTTGTTTCTCCAGAATCCCATGACGGAACACTTACCTAAGTTCAGCTCTAACTGCCACTCTTTACACCACTCGAGATTTGCGTGTAGGTCGTTAGAAAGTAATGCTTGATCAGCAGGACTGTTTATCTCTCTGTAAACTACCGTATCATCCGCGAATAACTTGATTTTATTTGTAATAACTTTATCTAAGTCATTTATGCATATAAAGAATAATAGGGGACCGATGACACATCCCTGTGGAACGCCGGAGGCCACGTTGACCGAATCTGATTTAAATCCATCTATGACTACTATTTGTTCCCGGTCATTGAGAAAGTCCCTGATCCACTCGATTATCTTTCGATTTATTCCACAGGCTTGTAATTTATTCAATAACTTACTATGAGGGACTTTATCGAATGCCTTCTTGAAGAAAAACTGAGTCTTTCGATCACCGGATCGTAGTATGTAGGTTGTTTTAATTTTTGTTTTCAATTTTAACCGCACATGTCACCCATCTTTGTTGAGATATTCAGAAAGTACATGTTAATGAATTCATCGCTCTGTAAAAATTATCGGAAAAGAATAAATAAAAGGAACGCCATCATGATTCCAGCCTGTTCTGCGATATGAATTTGTATCCAATATTTATTCACTTGCAAGTAATGCATAGATAGATGGTCAGGATAGCGCTCCAGGACATCGTCACCTCAAGCAGCCGCCCTGCTTGCCCATGCCTCTGGCAAATTTACTCAATTCAACTTCTTCGAGGGATTTAAAATTGATCTAGCGAAGTGCTATAGCCACTTTCCCCTCTTTGTTTATTTCACCGCACAATTTGTCTTTTCCTTGTTTCTATAACATTTCTTCAGGGAGATCATCAACTCCTACCGCTTTCTTAGACATCATATCCCTAAGAGCCTTTTCAATATTATCACAGTGTACATCCTCCTCCATTTCGATCTCAATCGATTGTAGTTTAAACCTTTTGCATACCTATAAGAATTCAATATACTCTTTACTCTGTGGTACACAATACAGCATAAATAAGTATACACCTTCTTCTGTCTAATCCCATCACATCATCACACCATATTCTCAAAGGGGAGTAGCTCTGGTACTTAGGAAAGATATGAAGAAAAGGGTGACAAAGATAATAGCAACGAACGATAGACTGATGGCAATAAAGCTAAAAGCAGTCCCAGTAGACATGCTGATAATCCAGGTATATATGCCAACGTCAGCTCATGAAGATGAAGAAATCGAGGAGATTTATCAGCAGATTAATGACATTTACAAAGAAGATGGAAGAGGAAAGGTAAACTGCATAATAATGGGAGATTGGAACTAGAACTCTGCACGGGCATGATATTTTTCACCTGTACCCGACCCGTACCCGCAGACTACTAACCCGTACCCGCAGAGTATTAACCCGCACCCGACCCATACCTGCAGGCTCGCACCCGCACAGAAGGTCTACTTGTCCGACCCAACCCATATTTTTTAACTGTCTGGTCCTCGAGACACAAATCCGTAGCAAGAAATCGTGAAAAAATAAAAATATTATTTCTGAGTCACAGTCATCGAACCCGTGTCTTCCACTTGCCGGGTGGATATTCTACCACTGAACTATAGTAGCGGATCAATGTTCTCATTTCTGAATGCAGATGTTTTCTTGGTTGGGATGGAACTAGCCAAGCTAGCATCAAATTGCCCCAGCGGACGTCCTCGAAGAGATACATCAAAGAAAACTCCCACTCAAATGGTGAGATCGCCAACCGTAGCCTTCTGATATTGGATATAGCCATGAAGCTCCAACAAGTAAGAATAAAAAGGAACGTTAATAAGACGTAAAAATGAAGTATTTACAATCGTTGCCGGTAGGTGGTGTGATGGTGGCAGCTAAAAAATATTCATTTTAAAATATCTCTTAAACAATGCATTATATAGGAAAATGTTTCAAACAAAGGTTGTAGAAAATTAAAATTCTTACAACTTTTATTTCAATACTTTTCACATAGGTAATATATTAAAGAAAATATTTCAAAAAACGATAGTTGACAAGAGTAAACACCCACTTCCGGTAGACCGAATTTTACCAAAAACAAATCAACTCGATTGACATTAATAAAATGGTAAATCTAAAATTTCGCGTTGACCTAATTAATAGTTTTTGAGTTCGAGCATCCACAAAATTTCGGTCACTGAAACATAACCACAGACATCACCGAGAAAATAGTGAAAACGTATTCAGGGGACCTTAAAACGTGTACATATTTCCGTTGAAATCTCGAATTCGATTTGTTTCATGAAAACAATACTTTCTCTTTACTTCGTATATGGAGAAAGTAACAATCTTCCAAATGATCTTGGGAGTTTTTACGTATATATTTTACTTATTTCATTATTACCGACTATTTTTACTTTCTCCATATACGAAGCAGATATAGAGAAAGTATTGTTATCACGAAAAAAATCGATTCTGAGATTTCAACGGAAATGCATTTTTTAAGGTCTCCTGAACACGTTTTGACTATTTTCTAGATGATGTCCGTGGGTGTCTTTGTGTGTCTGTGTTTGTGACCGGAATTTTGTGCTCTAATTAAAAAACTAATAATCCGGTCAGCATAAAATTTATATTCAGCATTTGTATAAGAAAGGCAAGAATTGATTAGACTGTCACATCCGATTTTTTTTAATATTTGCTTTAATATTTGATAAATGTAAAAAGTATTTGAATAAAAGTAGTAGGATATTTAATTTTATACAATGTTTGTTTGAAACATTTTTCCAAATTATCCATTGTTTAAGAGATACTTTAAAAACTATATCTTTAGCTGCCACCAGCACACCACCTACCGGCGACTATTGTTAACATTTGACGCTTAGTTACGTCTTAGTAACGCTCCTTTTTATTCTAACTACATGTCTTATTTATTCTTATGTTTTGTTTTGGTACAAAGTACCTATATCATGGTTTCAAATTGTCCGCCTATCGCCTACATTTATCATTGTGCATGTGAGAAAATGATTTCGATTTAAGTTTCGTTGTACACTACAGTTTTCAACTCATCTCCGATGTATTGCCTGAATCTGCTTAATACCCAATTAATATTTATTATTAAGTTCTCTAATACAATTTTCCGGATTCATTTCCATGTCTCGGCATATTTTCGAGTCAGTTCCCTGTGATTGTGTAAGACATTCGAGTCTCTAAGCAATTAGTAAAAGTGGGAAGAATAGATGAAGAAAATTATCAATAATCATTAAATGTTCAAATATTTCATATGTTTCATCAGGATTATAAAATAATTCAATGATCAAAACTGCGAATTCTATAGTTAAGAAGTAACTTTTAGTCTCAACTAATTGAGAAAGCTATAATTACTTCAGCCCTGAAATATCGCTATAATTTTTTAAAAATTTCCCAGTGGTCTTAGCTGGACGATAATAAAACATTGATATTCTTTTCTAGCCTAAAATTCCAACTTGACCATTGCACACCTAGCACTCTGTGGCGGCGCATCAGGGCGTCGTGCCACAAAGGTTGCGGAACAGTGCTCTGAATGCATACAAGAAGCGTATCTCGAGCGCAGTAACTCTTTGAGCGACTGCAAATATTCTAAAACAAGTAAGATACCCTTGCTAAAGCAGGAGGTAGAAGTACGTTTTCTCGAGTATTTTCAGGGTTCTGGTTTACCTGCCCCTTTGAGGGGGCAACTCACACCGTTAGAATGTAGATCCTCATTAGATCTCCCCGCCCTTGAAAACTTCACTCCTCTAGCTTCAGTAGTTTGGTCACAACCCCGCTTCAAAATTTTTAATTTTCCGAAATTGAAGTCATCTAAATCTATGAACTATCGTGAAAATCCAATCGATGAAAAATTCTTAGATTTATGATAGCTATCTAATTCTAAAAGAATTATTCAAATATCTTCAGTAGTTTGGCTACAATACCATATCAATGTTTGGAGTGTTCCGACGCTCTACGAACTACCGTGAAAATTTAATGTGGACATTTAATGGCTTGATAAGAGTTATTTAATTCAAAAAGAATTTTTTAAATAACTGTTAAAACCAAAAAGTTGATTTTCCACAGATGGACAGACTGACGGACGGACAGACGGATATACACACAAAAAGATTTTATCTTTAAATAAAATTTTCTAAAAACAGGATAAAACAGCGGTGGCTTTTAGTACTTGCATCACAGCTACATACGATGCGGTCTGCGGAATATTTCATAACGACCAATTTGCTGAAACGAGGAATTGAGCTGAACTTGCTTTTGAAGTTAAGTGACCAAGCGGAAGAACCCCGTTTTAAACCGATTAACACTCGGTTAGGGTTTTTTGTAACCGCTTTTGTCTTAAATTCTCGGAATGAGTTTTGGCACAACGCCATGAGAATGACTGCCCTGGAAACCAAGTCCCGCAGCGCGTTATCAGCTGGTACTCCACGACTCCTCAAAATTGATATTTTACATTTCCTATAGGTTAAAAAAAAAAACAATCTGTCGTAAATTATTTCAGAAAAAGTGCGATGGAGAGTAATATAGCGAATGAAAGAAACGCCCACCGTTTGTCGAATCTCTAATATTCATAATTTATAAAGTACGTTATTTTTAATCACAATGACATAATGGTAATGACAGCGATTTTCGTGAAGGGCAGAGGATACCGTTTACGTTATTGGTAATTTTCAATTGCTTAAGATTTGTGCCTATACGAAAAGCTTTTATTACAATTTACCTGAACATGGTGTACCAATCAGTTGTCTTATTTGCATGCCAGCCCCATTTTATTGTGTTCCCGACTGATATTAGATCTAAACACATCACAGTTATTATCGACCGTAACCTGACCATATAAACCACCTAATCGATAAAGAACAGATCGAACAAATTCCCCGCTCATTTCGTGGTTAAATAAATATATATTATAATATGGATATTTTTATTTTTCCGGTGTAAGTATTAGATGTAAGATTTTGTAGATTCTAGATTTACTTTATGTTCAAAACAAGCCTTGATTGTCTTCTTCCGCGGCTCTGCCTCCGTTATTAAAAATTTTCCAATTGCTCTTTGATAAGCTCCGCGCCGCTGATCCCTCGATCGACCCGACCTCTGGGAAAACAGGACGGTTTCTTCGCCGCATTCTTTCCATCTTCGATAGTGGACTTCTCTCGGACGCGCATCACGCAACAGATGCACGGTAATCCACATGCGCCAACGTTATGTCTTTTTTCTGTCTAAAAATACCGGAAGAGAAGAGAGCCTTAGAGAGCACATCACAATGCATTGTCTTTGAAAGTTTAATTCCCAAACTTTGGAAATATAACGTTACTTCAAGGAAATTGATGTGTCCTTTGTAGCCATTACCTTTAGAAAACTTCGTCTTACAACCCTACCTTCCTACGACTAAAATCATGCTGAATAATTTTTACGGGAATTTTTATGACATATCGTCAGATGGATTGATTACTATCAAAATTCATTGCATGCAAATGCACGGTGGGAAATTTTGTTTGAGTTCGAGAGAATATTTGGAAATATTTTGCCACAATAAGCGAAATTTTAGTCTGCATCGGAAAAAATTCCGCAGGAGTTGCCAAATTTTCAACCGTGCTTCCTTTTTCCGCAAAAGAACTCTAATTATGCGCACCTTCATGGTAATCCGCCCGCGAAATCAGGAAGAATGGCTCAAGTCATGTCGACGTAATGAGAGACGAAAAGAAATTAATAGGAAATTAGTATCTGAGGCGTTGGGAATCACGATTTCCCCTCTCTCTGTTTCTGTTGCCGGAGCTTAGCAAAGGTCACGCTGTCTCGCTGATATCATATCTCGAGAAATAAATGCTATGGAAAAACCTTAAGCTCTCAATGGTCTAAAAAAATTTAGAATCTCTGTATGGAAAAAATGGTCAGTGACGATGACAGTGACTCCGCATCTTCAGCTGTCAACATGGGAGGCTTGTGGATTGCGCGAGCATTCCGATGGCTCTCGGACTCGCACGGGCGGTGAACCACACGCCCTTTGCTATTTGATAAAGAAAGATAAAGTGGAAGGCATGCCTAGGGCCGAAGTGGGCACCTATACCCCTCTCTAAGGGGCAATATCAAAGATTACCGCAGCTGCTTAGGAACTACAGTTAGACAGCAGCATCCACATCACGCGTTCAACAGTGTTGTTGAAAGGCATGATTTTTTGGAGAAATATAATCCCAACCTCTCCCAGATGAGACGAGTCATTTCATTATCCTAATATTTATATTTAAGGTGGTCCAATGAATGTTTCGTCACAAAGTTCCAAAATGGTAGCGCTGGCCCTGCCCGTATACGAGTAACAACTACTACTGGCTTGAAATGAAAATTCCAATCTCAGGAAAAAGTTAAATTAAATATTTGATTTATAATTCAATTGAAATATCCACATGATTTGAATATCTATTGAAGAGGAAGTAAGGGAATCATGGAATAATTCTATTCTGATATTATTAAATATCCCCACACTAACCATAAACACAGAATTGTAGTTATTAAATGATTTCCGGTTTAGATACTTAAATAATATCAATATATTTATTGATAATAATAAAACCAGAAAATGTTTAAATAGTGGCAAATCAAATTCAAGTACGAAAAATTATGAAATTAAATGCACGTAATAAACATTAATTGAACGAAGACTTTAGAAATAAACGGCGCAATATACATTTCACAAAATTTCTCATAAACGTATATACGTTTGGTCGGTGTGTGAACTTATAAAAGAAAAACGTTTATAAAACAAAGTTAAGCGTATATTTTAATGTATATATAGTAATTTTTGGGACATATGGCTTAGTTAGTATAATTTGTGACATCAGGCTGTAAGACTGGATGGATTTTAATCAAAATCCTTAGAGCCATTTTTGAGTTAATCGAATTTTGTTTCAAAATATCCAAGAATAAAGTACCCTTAATTAATACGCAATATCGTTCATATCTTCAGAGTGTCTATTATGAATGATATTATCCGCACATATGAGATATCATTTGATTTAGTTTAACCGACTAGGCTGTAGTAGGATTTTGAGTGGATAGCGGAGGAGGCGTGACGTCATAGGGCTTAGGTACGGTAGCTTAGCGTTCATTTTAATGCCACTGGACGCCATATAGTGATTATGGCTTAAGTAGTATTATTTGTGACATCAGACTCAACAATTGGATTGATATTAATCAAATTCCTTAGAGCCATTTTTGAGTAAATGAAATTTTTTAAAAAATCGCCAAGAATAAACTAACCTTTACTTTTGTGCAATATCATTCTTATAAAAAAATATGATGTGACCAACACATGACTTTCTCCATACCTTTAATATTTCTAAAAATTTCAAATAGGTTAAATGATAATGAATATTTTAAGGAACTGAGAAAAATTTACTTTACAAAGAACAGAAATAAACTCATACCGTAGCATTCTGATATTGGATATAGCCAGAAATCTCCAACAATTAAGAAGATAAAATGGAGCGTTACTAAGATGTAACTAAGCGTCAATGTTAACAATAGTCGCCGGTAGGTGGTGGCAGCTAAAAAAATTGTTTTAAAAATAAACAAAACAATGTATTATATGGGAAAATGTTTCAAACAAAGGTTGTAGAAAATTAAATTTCCTACAACATTTATTCCAGTATTTCTTTACATTAATCAAATATTAAAGCAAATATTTCAAAATAACGGATAAGTGAAAAAAGTAAACACTCACTTCCGGTACACCAATTTTCACTAAAACCTATACGACTATTGTGACATTTATAAAGGTGTTAAATATAAAGTTTTGCGATGACCTGATTAATAGTTTTTGAGTTAGAGCATCCACAAAAAAACTGTCACATACAGACATCATCGAGAAAATGGTCAAAACGTGTTCAGGGGACTTCAAAACGTGTATTTCCGTTGAAATCTCGAAATCGATTTTTTTCCCTGAAAACGCCCCTGTAGTAGTAACGTTTGGAGAAAGTAAAAACTGTCTTCAAAAGATGATATATTGCATAAATACGATATATCATTCGATTTTATGTACGCGTTTGGGCCCTAGAACCGCGAAAAGACCGACAAACGAGCAGACGGCATGGAGAAACCCACTTTATGGACTTAGGGGCACCTAAAACGTGTATTTCCATCAAAATCTCGAAGTCGAAATTTTTCACGATTACAATACATTTTCTATATACTACGGATATGAAAAAGTAAATATATCCAAACGGGACATCAAAATCACACCTAAAGCAGAAAATTCAAAAACTTCGGTGCGCTAGCGTTATCCTTGAGATTATTCAACTTTATTCGCCTATAAATATATAAAAAGCTCACGAGAATCCTGATGCACTCTGTTAATAACCAGCCAAAAACCTTCGCAATATAATTCAGTTTCATGTTACTGAATCTATCACATTTTAAGTTCGAATTGCATAATTTCTGTAAAGTTACCCAAAACTAAAGAGAGGAAACAGGAATTTCGAGAAAGTCATGTGTAAATTGTTTCCTTCCTATAAGAGGTGTCCTCAAAGTTACGATTGAAAAATATTATTGTCAATCAGCTTTATTATTTACAATATTATTTTAAAATTTATTCGACATTGCGTTTATTAGAATTTTGCATATCACTTGTAAACAATTCCGATAGCCTCTTAATTTTAATGTCAATAGTCGTGTCAAATGAAAATAATCCTATTGAAAATACGTCATCGGAATGAAAACTACATAGGTAAATAATAAATACGCTAATTTTACGGCCTCTTTATACTTAGGGTAAAAGGAACAGCTATCCAGGGCCCCTCGATGACAGGAAGCCCTTAGCACAAGGTCCCTGAGGCTTGCTTTAAGGATGCCACCATTGGTTATCGGTCATTTGATCCAAACCAAAAGGTCCAGTCTTCAATTTGGTCCATGCAATTAGATCCAGTCCAAAAGGTCCATGACACAAGGTCCAGTTGTTATATTTGTCCTTTCTTTATAGGCCAGTCCTATAATGATCAAATGCTTTAAAATTCAATATTGCACGATTTACACTGCCGTATCTAAAAGGTGCAAAGTCAACAATGGGTGGTTGCTTAGTGATTTTCTGCGATGGCTGAGCTTCATTTCAAAATTTTATTGTATTTTGAACACTTTAAATCAGGGTTCGGCAACCTTTTCACCTACGAGGGCACAATTTATATTACTGAGGACGTGAAGAGCGCATAAGCAAGATCAGTTGATATCTCTCTGCATCAGTGGTCGGCAACCTCTTTATCTATGAGGGCGCAACTTTAATTATTGGGGGCGTGAAGTGAAGTAACAATAGTAGACGTGTACCAATATTTATTAAAATGATATTTTTGTATATATAAGAGAAAAACTTTTAAGGAATTTATTATAAAAACTTGAAAAATAAATCTATGTGAAACTTGGGACTGCATATCTTCAGCCAACTTGCTATAATTTGGCACATAACTCGAGATACCTGATCTTAGGCAGTTGTCTAAATTGTAATCGGCGAGTCTCGATCGGTACTTGGATTTCAAGTGTTTCATGCTTGAAAAAATGGACTCGCAAGTGTATGTTGAAGCACAGTAAGAATATATTTTTAGGGCACATTTTCTTAATAATGGATAGCAATTTTCATCAACTAAATTCCAAAAGTTTATCATTTTTATGTGACCTTAAAATAATATCATTCTGCATATTTATTATTTTCATTTCTAAGTCCTCGGTGTTAATGATATTAAAGTAAGTTCCAATATTAACAGACATATCATTGTCCATAAAATTAAACGGATTAGCAAAGAATGTTATTATGGGTTCTACTTCAGAAAACTGACGAAACCTAAAATTAAATTCCTTCAGGAGTGTTTCAATGTGTTGTGAAAATGTAACATTTTCATCAATCAGACCCTCAATAATATATTTTACATTCGGGAAATGTGAAAATGAATTTCTCTCTAGGTGAGACTTCCACAATGCCAATTTACATTTGAATGCATCTACTGCACTGAGAAGAAAATACAATTTTGTAAATCATTTGCCAACTCTTTCCCATTTTGGTTGCAATAACTTCAATTCTTCTTGTAACTGTTCTTGCTCATAACTGAATCGTGTTTATTGCTGGGGTAATTTCATTTTAATTTTTAAAATCTTCGAAAAGTGAACCAGCGGTTGCTAACATGGCTTCTTTTACAATCTCGCCATCTTCAAAAGGCTTTTTCCTCTTGGCCAACAAATGCGAAATTTTAAGTGATGCAGTCGTTGCTCTTTTTGATTGCTGCACTGGTTTGGTAAAAATGCTCTGCTGCTTAGTTAAATAGATTTCATATCAAAAATTTTCATTTTCCTGATCTCTGAGTTTAACGGATAACTATTATTAAAATTTCCGTGGACCGTATTAAAATGTCTTTCAACATTAATTTTCTTTGAAAGTGCGACACAAGCATTGCACAATAAACAAACACTTTCCTTTCAAATCAATAAAACAGAATTGTTCTTCCCAATCAACATTGAAGTAATATGTCCTTTGAATCTTATTACTCATAATGGGGACGAAATTTTCTACAAAGGAATTAATAAACACAACACATTGAATATCGGGCAAATATCAGAAATATTGTGAACTGCTTTAAATCACGGAGGAATTAATATTTTCTCAAAAGAGCAAACCGATTCTCCATTTGAGTCATTACTGTTACCATTTTCAATACTTCAATAAAGACCGAACAAGAAGATACTGGTGGTGTGAAAAAAGAAGAAACTGTAACACGAGATGCATCACCGGAGCAGAGCTGGAAAACATATTGTTTTTGAAAGACGGCATAGATGATCACCAGCATACTGCCGGTGATGAAGGCAATGTGAGGAAAGCGGTAAACGGATTGAAGCAGAAAGCAGAAGAAAACCCGAACGCTGCACCAGAACAAGTAATGTTGAAGTACAAGAAGAAAAAATACTACTTAACTTACCAGAAATAAATGCTTTGAAAAGGACTATCAACAGAGTGCAAATTAAAAACCGACCTTCAAAGTCAATAGCATTAGCGGACATTGAAGTTCCAGAAACGTACAAAATGACGAACAGGTGAAAGATTTTTGAAGTGTGACTCCGGTAATCATGATGAAAATCGAATCCTCATTTTTGCTACAACCGAAAATTTAAGATTGTTGGCCGCCAGCACGAGCTATTTTAGTGATGGCACTTTCAAATCATCGCCGAGGCAATTTCTTAAGTTATTCACGTTACACGGAATTGTTATGGGGCATGTTATGTCCTTAGTGTTCACTCTAACCGTCAGGAAAAATGAAGATACCTACAGATATATCTGTCAGAGAATTGTTGATTTTTCTAGGCAGAGAAACATACGCTTAAACCCAAAGCATCTGCATGATGGATTTTGAAATTTCAAACATGAATGCTGCAAAGGAGATATTCCCAAGTGTTAATGTTTAAGTATGGAATGTATACAATGCAGTCATAAACGGAGAACAAAGGACGAACAATGCTGTTGAAGGTTGGCACAATGAATTCCAAAAAATTATGATAACGCACCATCCGTCCCTCTGGAAGTTTACAGAAGTGATAAAGAATGAACAGATGCAAAGTTAAAAAGTCATAACTAACTCATGGGAGGTCACACGCAGATAAGGCCAAGCGTTAATTGACGATATGTCGCCAATCAACGCCATACCACTCATATGGTTGTAAACTATCAGAAATACAATGAAGAGGACCGCCTAACGATCTATATCCGAGGCATATCTTATACACTAAAAGCAAATCAGAGTACTAACGAAGTGAATAATGATTAAAATCTAATAAAATACATTCTTCTATTTTCATGTAATTTTAATTGCTAATAAATTTAATTCATTATATATACCAATTAATTATTTGCATAATAATTACGCCAGCAAGGACAAGCATCTACAGTGATTTTCGTTATTTTATTTTTAAAGATTCTGACCTTTTGGAATGGAACAAATTGCATGGAACAAATTGTAGATTGGACCTTTTGGATTGGACCAAATGTCCTGTAAGCCCACCATTACCTCTCACAGCGATCTTCGGTCAACGGGCCACTAATGGTTCTATAGTCTACCTTAAATTAAACCAATCAAATGATATGCCAACGGTTTTTAATGCATATATAAAGAAATTACATGTAAAATTAAAAAATAAGCATCTTCGTAAGTTGTGTGGCTATAGGAGATACCCGAGACAAATATTTGTTGACTCGTTGTCCTTGAATTTTTTCATCCATAAGACCAACTGGATAATTCACTGTTGGATTAACTTCGTAAGGATTAAACACGTTTTGGGCCGGATTTAGGCGTGGCCAAAGCGGACGACTGCTTATGGGAGTCCGGTAGTCACATGACTGTCCTTTCATAATATAATACGTGTGTGCAACGTACACCGGCGGCCGATAACCGGCAGTTGATCCCGTTTCAATTTTCTTCTTTTTCGGTCCTCACCTTGGTTATTCCTTACGCTTCCTCTAGCTTTTCAATCTCTGAACACTCCGCGCCTTCTCCCACACTGCTCTCATTTGTTTCCCAGTACGGTCATTAACGCAACATAAAATGGTGGGGCGCCACGGTTGTGGCTCGTGGCTGAGGTTGAAATTTTGCTGGAGCGCAGGCAAAAGTAGAGGTATGCGGAGGCAAGAAAGGATCTGGAAGGAGAACTTTTATTTCATTTTCTGACTGAATGGGTCATGTAAACGAGTGTGTGCCGACGGGGAAGGACGTTATCGAGAAATTGTGTAAAATCGGAGTTCTCCAGGCACTCGGTAGGAACAGGGATCCCTGAAAAGCAATTTTGCTCTCTTTCGAGATATCAGGATAAAATTATCCAGCTACGTATGGCCCCAAGGTGTGCCATGGGACAGCCCAATTTTGGCATGCATGGAATCCGCATTTGAGTTATCTTTGGAGAGATGTATATAATGTCCGCCCTTTCTTAGCCTGCATTTAGAACAAAGGATTGTATGCTGTTATATTTCTACGCGTTGGAGAACTCAAATCGCTCAGCATCCAACCCTCCCTCCTCCCTCCAATTTTGAATTTTAGAATTTCTCGAACTAGGACAGTATAAAAAGTTTATTCCGTATAACTCGGGAAAAATATGAAATTTTAATTAAGTTGGATTTTATTCTCTTTTTTAACGGAATTACTTTTGTCTACATAATATTAGACGATTTATCCATTTAAAAGCCGTTTTCATCAGTTTATCTGTAATTCAGCAGTATTCTGGCCTAATAATATGGTGCTCTTGAAATTTTGAAAGCGCCTCGTTATAACGCGGTAAAGAGACATGGACCCCCTGGAACGCGTTATAGCGGGTGTACAACAAGTAACTTCTCTACAGAAGTCATTTATTCAAGCGTCGCTAAAATTATTGCAATCACACCCATCGTGAGTCGGTTAAACCTTTTAAAGTGAACATATTATTATATTCTCAGTCAAATATAAACACAAATGGTAAAGAACATTTTTACAACACAATACATTCAGTATTCCTCTTTTGCTTTTATCATAAATTATTAATTCCACATTTAACTCTGAAAAAAACTTAAATTTGAGCAGCAAAAAACGTGTTCATTATTATCTAAACTGGCACATTTAAGTATCTTTTTAAGTTTTTTTGTTTTTGCTCACGAAATGACAATATCGTTGTAAAATTCTTAGTTATGTTATTTCACACCAATATGCGAACGTAAGTAGAAGAATTCATAAAACAAACTAATCAAAAATAGAAAAAATAAGTGCTTATTTTTTGATTCGTTAGCGCTTATTTCTTAAATTTATTTTAGTAATTAGACAAGTTCAATAGTTGTGTGTTGAATAGGTCGATTGGAAAATATGAACGTTTCATTAAAATTGTAATTGTATTCGAGATTCTGAGAATTAAATTAGGTTTCGGTCAATTTAGGTTTGGTGACGCAAAACAAATCGGAATTTCCCTCGACGTCTGGACCTTGAATTTTTTTGCACACGAAATAAAAATGACAAAGGAACAATGGGCAAAAAATAAGCAACGATGAAAAACTTGGAACGGTTTCGAAAAGAAAATGTGCTGATTTGTTCCATAAGTCGCGCAACTGAGAATTGTGTTTCTCTAACAAATTAACTTAAGTTCTCCATTCATTAACAGCAATATTTATTAATTCCTCTATGATGTAATTTATTACTACGAGTTTTTAGTGCTTGTGTACTGCAAGGGCTTTAAAAAAATCACGATACACCAAGATCTAAACTCGTAAATAAACCAACGCAATCTCCAAGACAACAGCACTTGAGGCACGCGGAGCCCAAATAAATAAGATAATAAATTGCAAGAGTTTTCGCAGAACATTTATAAATCCCTTCATAGATTCTCATTCTTTATTATAAGGTATTGAAATGGAACAATCGGGTTACAAATGACCCCATAAAAATTAATATTTTTGAAATTTTCTAGTTTACCCGTTGATTGTACCCGATGACCTATCAACCTACCAAATTTCAGCACTTCTAGAAGCACCTAAAAATTTATATCCTCCTATATCCTAGGTAAGAAGCAACTATTTACGATAGATGAAAAATTTGATTAACCCTATAAAATTTCTTCCGCGGCTAAATTCCATTTTGTTATAAATTCGTTCGATTATTCCTTCGTGTTATTTTTTTCTTAATTTAAATTTTTGGGAACGTTCTCATACACAGTTCTCCCAGACTACTCCGAATATTTCGGGGGATGCACGGCAACCTGCAACCCGCATAATACGATCTCACGGCATGGCTCCTAAGCTCCAATACAGTATTCAAATGAAACTTTTAAATTTTTCGTTTCTAACTTTTGTGATTGCTACAAACATCGGAAAATTATGCTGATATCAACCTATAGCTTTTACGATGGGATGTTTTTAAGTCAAATGTAGAATTTATGAGGAGAGAGGAAGACACGCAGTGCATCCGAATTGACGGTATAAGTTAGGGCGTTACTAACTGCAAGTGCCGTATCCAAGGCCGGCTCGAAACAGAGGCGAGCAGAACGGTTGCCGTGGCCGCCATCAAGTTGGGGACGCCACTACGATAAATGTATGCTAGCAATAAATTTCGCCGAAAAGGCATAAAATCTATAATATTCTTTCAGGTTTCGTAGTGACTGTTTTCATTTTTAAGGGGTGATAAATAAATGAACATGTTCTTGTAAATATCTTCTTGATTTATCTGAAAGGGGCGGCGCTCAAATGTATCTTCGGCAGGGACGCCAAAATACTTAAACCCGTTCCTTATCATACAAATATGTAAAAACCACAGTATTGATGTAATTTTCCGGCATAACCGCCGCGGACTCTGTACATACTAGCGAGTATAAAGAATGACGTAATTATTGACCAATGTGTTCAGGTGGTTGATGAGCAAAAAGGGAGAGGTAATGCACCTCTTGAATGTTGTTTCCTTGAAAATTCACATAATTGAATCTTTCATGAAGTAAAAACGTTTTGAGCATTTAAAAGTCGTGTTGCATAATGTTTAACAAATAAGTCTTCATTAATATTTCTTTGCCACTCAACTTTCATATGCCCAAAACTTTTTTTTTCTTTCCAAAACATTCAATCACGTGAATTTTATATTTATTGTTTACATTTACTGTGTATAAAAGTAGCTTTCATTAAATTTTTCTTTGAGTTTTATTTTAGCTTAATACTTAATATATTGAACAGTCAATTACGCTGGAATATTTCTATAAACACAGAAATCTTCCCACCACTCCCTCGCTTCCGCTCAGCAACCGAACGGCGTCATTTCTTCCTCATGAGTTTCGCGTTTTTATTTTCCTTCCATTCTCCGTTTAGAGGTCATCTGCAGCCATTGTGAGTTTTTATAAAGAAGTATGTTTTATATGACCTTTTGAATCGATGTTGCATGCTGTGACAATTCCGACTTAATTATCCGCATATGCACAACATATGGGATTTCATAAAAGACTGCGGAGTATCTTCAAATTCGACAAATTCGTAAGCAACGTGGCCTTTTTGCAAACAAATGGAAACAAAAACAAGGGCAGATGTCTATGTCCATGGTAAGTTTCGAACCCGTGATTGGAAGGCAAAATCCCTACGCTCACCTCAAACAAGAACGGCAAATCACACCACCGTCGGTTACACTGAGGCGAGAAAAATGGATGGAAAGAGGTAGAAAAAGAGATGAAGAGAGAGAGAGAAAGGTGGAGAGAGGTGAAGAATAAGATAGAATAAACAAAAAATAAGAGAGAGCGGGAGGAGAAAGGGAGAAATGGAATGAGAATAATAGGAGCGATAGTGAGAATAATAGGAGCGATAGAAGGGAGGTGAGGGAGAAAGATGGGAAGCGGCAGAGGAGAAGAGTGACGTGTGAAAAGAGAAAGAGAGTGGAGACAAAAGAAGGATAAAATGAGAGAAAGAGAAGCTATAAATACGACGGAGAATGACCGAAATACAGAATGAAAGAGAAATAAAAAGAGTATTGAGAGAAGGAGACAGAAAGATTGAGGGTGACAAAGAAATTACATTTTTTTAAAGGATGGAAGAAGAGAGAGAGAGAAGGAAAGAGTAAGAAGTCTTTTTTCTAATGATTTCATCAGCGCGCGCGGCTGAGATATGTAAATGGCGTCATCTAAGTTAAGAGTCTAAGTCGGTGGTGCGCAACCTTTTTTAATCGCGGGCCACACAGACCCGAAAAAAATATGGCAAATTGCCACGCAATTTATTAAAATCACACTATCAGTAAATTTACAGTTAATCAATTTTTTTAGAAAAATTTCATTAACTGTACATTTTCAATTTTTCACCGTAGTCACCTTTTTCTCATATAACTCAATCAGTATATAGACTAATTATGTACTTATGGTAGGTTGAATTTCCATTCTAAAGCCATCTTTTTTACCTTTCGATAATTGTCTTCCTCCCTAATGATTCGACAGGTGAGCCGATGGGTTAATATAATTCAAAAGTGAAAATTGTTCGAAAGCTCCGCGGGTCACCTGGAATCGGGTCGCGGGCCACAGACAGGGTTGCCACCTCAAAATCCTCACCAACCCGGAGATTTTTAAATCTGACCCGGAGATTTCCTAATCTGATTCGGAGATTTTTACAGGTGAAATGCTTCACTGTTTTTACCCTTGCAAAATGAAACTAGGCTTATGGCTTCTTTGTTGTAACTATGTTTCTGTGTTTGTTTGCAGGTCCCCACTATCAACTTTTGAAGCAACCGACTTTCATTAAAATTGGTTAGGGGTCAAACATCTGGGTATAGGGTTAATAGCGAAAATTGAAGCCCCGGGATCGATTCCATGAACTATCTTTTCTATTTGATTTACATAGAAAATCTGAAATCCATCGTGCAGGGTAATTTCCTTATGCGCAATAAAATATCTAAGAAGAGTGATATTGGCGCGGAATTTTTGCTATTCTCTCCGGAATGAAATGGAAATTCTAATTTTTGTCGTAGAACTTTGTTTATCGACCGTTTTTCTTTGGATTTTGCGTTAATAATTGCAATTTTGCAGTTTTTTTGCTCATAACGAGACTATTGCCATGGTGACGATTATTGCTGAACTATCCCGACGTATAATCTACATAGTATACAAATGCGTTATTTTTTCCCTCCCGAAATCGCGTAATCAGCTGAATTTTTATTGGAATGTAAGTATAATACTTTATGATGTTAAATTATGTAATTTGGGAAAGAGCAGTGCAATAGCGAAATCTTAAGATACTTCCAAAAAGACGTCAAACGGATTAATTTGGAATGTTGCCGCCCCTTTTCCATGCGTAATCGGAAGGCTTACGCAGGCAGGTGGGTATTTATTCGTCAGACTGGACATTCCGACGGACGCCCTTTGAAAATTCTTATCAATTGTATGCCTGGAGTTTGATTCACAGCATAAGTATCACTTATCTTGGTTTAAAAAAATACCGTAATAATTCCATAAAATCCTGATATTAAGAAAAATCAAAGATAAATAGTATTTTTTGAGGCAGCTGTGTATAATTAGATGTTCTTAATCAATTACGCGGAAGTAGCGGAGCGCCTTATGGGCACGTCTTGTCCGTCGCGGCTTTCGTCTCCTGAAACGCTGGACCGATTTTA
Source organism: Tanypteryx hageni (assembly GCA_028673005.1). Classification (NCBI taxonomy): domain Eukaryota; kingdom Metazoa; phylum Arthropoda; class Insecta; order Odonata; family Petaluridae; genus Tanypteryx; species Tanypteryx hageni. The sequence goes on along the minus strand of CM054112.1, from coordinate 223,890,126 downwards.
ATTGAGTACGAGTGACGCTAATTAAAATGTATCGCCGAATTATTATTTTTAAATGCATCCGTCAATTACAGCATTACCTTATATACTTAAACTTATAAATTGAATACCATATTCTTCTCTCCCTAGCTCTTATATGATCAGAAAGATTTCGATTAAAAAATGTAGAGGTAAACATTTGTCACAAAAAAGTCCGCGAGACCATATAATTACGACTTAAAATTTCGGAGATAAAAATTCAAGAACCATCGAAACTTTCGATAGTTTTATTTGTAAATCCTGTAAAGAACGCCTTTGAAATCTCTGTGTATTTCAATTATGGAGTGTATTTTTCCGTCTTGTTTTTACTCTACCAATCTTTTTCAGATAATTTAAAAATAGTGGTGGCAGTGATTCACTCCGTTTTATATTTATCAATTCGGTTCAAAAATGTAGTCAAGCAAATGCATATATTTAAGGCTTGATAAAAACACAAAAGAAAAGACACCGTAAGTGAAGTAAATAAGGAAAATAAAACGACGTCTTTAAGAGTTCCCTGATGCACTTCTCTCATATTAAAACCTTGTGGATTATTTTTCATGGCTTTACGCTAAAGAAGTCTATATTCGAATATCTAGGGTCACAACTCCTTTGTGCCCAGTTTTAGTAGCATCTATGAAAATGGCCTAACCGAAGCGAGTCGTTAAAATAATGTCGCGTGTTGAGTAGATTCGAGTCCAAGCCGCCGTGGAATAGTACTTGCTCTTTCGATAATCACATGTATGCAACTCCAATGAAAAATAAATGAAAAATTCAGTGATGGTTGCATCCAAAAGCAAAATAATTACTTTGAATTTCTTTCTCTGACAAATCACAAACAAAATATGTAGTCTAAAATATATTCTGCGATAACCAAACACATTTTGATCTATAGGGATTATATTGCGTCTACGATCCAAATTAAGCCTAAACTGTTAATTTATATGAAATGCGAAATGACATAAATTTCATACAATTTTGCGATGTACATGGAGCAATATTAATTCTAATTTCATTCGTTATCAAAAAGAAGAGAGTAGCCAGGAGTGCATAACGTGTTGCTGCTGCGGTTTCCAAGAGGCGGGCAAGGGAATATCATATTAGTTATAAAGAATAATCAACAAATTCAAAATTATTAATGCTCAAAAATAAATAGACTGCTAATTAAAAAAAGAAATTCTTTTCGTGAATAAATTTTCTTAATAATAATATTATTTACTATCTGCTAGTTATTTGAAATACAAGAGCGAAAGATCGAGATTTTTTACAATCTTAAGCAAAATACATTTTATTTCACAGCATTTGATCACTGCATCACTCAGAATTTCACTGACGGCTAATCATCATCAAATCCTCCCTCTCTGAATTTTCTACCACAGTTCCACGAAGGGATGCCCATGAAGCTTAAAAATTAACCCAAAATCTATCTAGGGCAAAACGATATGGAACGTGAAGAATTTAATGTATGTACTTCTTGAAATGATAGAAGAAAAGCGCCTGGACAAAATATAATTATCATCTTCGTCGTGGTATCTTCATTCATAAACATTTTAGTCCATTAAGATACTTATCAGAGAAGGAAACCCAGAAAAATTCTCAGTCTTCGGAGTTTAACAGGAAATTCCATCGAAAGGACGATAAGACGAAGCATTCGCTATTATGGTCAAGTTACCTCTAAAAGAAAGAATTTCAATTTGGCTGCAATACGTAGATAACACGTGCGTAATTTTTCCACGTGGAAAGGAAATCTCCTTTCACCTCAATGAAGCGTTATCTGGTTTGGTTTCTAAAGATGGGAAGTGGACGATACATATTTCATTCTCAAAAATAAGTTATTAAAGAGTTTCAATCTAGTATACGTAAATTGCACTTACACTACCAGCGTCCAGAATTTTACACAGCCAGTTTCACGAAATTACGTATGAACTAAGTATCAAGCTAAAATAAAATTTAAATAAAAATTTAATGAAAACAACTTTTATACGCACTAAAAAGTAGGCAATAGATATAAAATTCATATAATTGAACGATTCGGAAAGTAAAAAATGTTTTGAGTATATGAAAGCTGTATGGCAAAGCAATATTAATGAAGATTTATTTGTTTAACATTAAGCAACATGATTTTTATATGCCCAAAACAGTTTTTACTTAATGGAACATTCAATTATGTGCATTTTATATTTATTTTTAGCCCACTTTACAAAAAATGGAATTTAACCATATAAATCTTATTTAACATTGATTTTCACTTATATCGCATCCCAGAATATATAGGAAATTTCCAGTTCACACTCTAATCCGGCCCGCCGAAGGATTTGCTACGACCGATACGGCCCGCCGTGTAAAAGGTTGGGCGCCACTGACTGTGGTGTACAACCTGCGGCCAGCGAAAGGTTTTTGAGCGGGTCTCGAAGCTATGAAGGAAAAGATATTCGAAATTTTTAACTTAAAAATTCATACATTTTTATGAAAATTTTGATAATAAAACATTTTAAAGTGAAATATTAACCATAAAAACTTGTTCCGACTTGATTTTCACTTATACGATACATCGATATAAATAGGTAACCTCAGATTTAAACTTGAATCAAGTCCGCCGAAGAATCGGGAACTTCCAAAGACTGGGAGCCTTAGCGTTCGCCATAGATATAAAACAATGACTTTACTTCAAGGGAAAATGGCGACATTCACATGAAAATAAAAAAATCACAGCTATGGAAATACAACATAAATCAGATCACGGTGGTGCGCAAAAAAAAAGAAAAAACAAAGGAAATTGAAATACAAGACTTTTTATGACGCTTACGTAAGATTAGTGAGAGGAATGCTCCCGCCGATTTTTTTTAATTCGCCGAATATTGGAAGTAATGCTGGTAAGATAGATTTTCATGATTATTCCGATTTTTAAGCGCGTTTCGTTTCCAGCGTGAGCGCCTATTAGCTTCGGTCTGCTCGTCCGAACGCATGTTCGTTCCCTCGGCTTCTACTGAACGGATTTTCATGAAATTTGGTAATAAGGACTTCAAGGCAAAAACAAAAAGAAAATGATATAAATGGTTCACATAGCCCAATTAAGGGTGCAACGTTACAAAATAAGGAAACTAACTTTCCGTCATATCTCGTAAAATCTGACAATGAGTCAAATCAAAAAAGTCTTCATATAAAATTTGTAAAACTAATCAAACGAAATATTTCTTTCCGATAAATTTTTATAGAACAATAAGCCGTTTTCAAGAAAATGAAACAAGAAAGTCGTAATTCACTTTGAATTTCAAAGCCTTCTTTCATGGATTTTAGACGTTCTTTACCAGCAAAGCGATAATAGCGGAATGCCTTATGGACACGTCTGATGCGTCCGTCCGTCGTAACTTTCATCTCCTAAACCACTGGGCGGAATTTAATTTAATTAAGTATGAGTGATCATTATTAAAATTTATCGCCCAATTGTGATTTTTAACCGTATCAGTAAATTAGAACTTCCAATTTACATAATTACTTTAATAAACTTATCCTCGTATCTCGTTAAATGATATCCATCAAGCAACAATGAAATATCAAACTTTTATCTCCCTAGCTCTTATATGATCTGTAAGGTATAGATTAAAAAAATTATTCTGATAGAGAACAACATTTACTACAAGAAAGTTTACGAGACCACACACATACGAGTTATAATTTCGGAGATAGAAATTCTAGAAAATCTCGCGAAAAACATCGCACCCATATTTTGTTTACATCGATATCTAAGGCGGTTCTCTCGGCAAACAACAATTACAATCCATGTTTCTCTATCCCACGTCTTTATATGATCTGTGAGGTATAGTTTAGAAAATTTATTCGGATATAAGACAACATTTACTACAAGATAGTCCCCGAGACCACATAATTACGAGTTAAGGCTTCAGAGATAAAAATTCGAGAAAATCTCGAGAAAAGCATAGCATATTTTGTTTACATCAATTGCAAAGACGGTTCTCTCAGCAAACAATAATTAAAAATATATATATTTCTCTTCCATGCTCTTACATGATCTGTGAGGATTAGATTAAAAAATTTATTTGGATAGAGAAAAACATTTACTATAAGATAGTCCCCGAGACCATATAATTACGACTTATAGTTTTGGGGATAAAAAATCGAGAACCGACTAATCTTTCGATACCGTTTCATACGTATTTCCCATTAAGAACACCTTTGAAATCTCTGTATATTCCATTTATGGAGTATACTTTTCCATCTTCTTTAATTGTTGTAACAAAAAAAATTTGGAAGCAATTGGAATAAACAAGATCTGCCATATTTTCTAAAATGCTTTTAATCACCTTTCGTGCGCATACAGCATTTAATAAGCGAAAGGAAGTGGATTATGTGCGGTGAAGAAATTACCGTAAATACGTTTATTCTCCTGAGGTACACACAGAGTTTGTAAGGGAAATGAAATGGATAATTTACGGCGATGGATTGAACGTAAATGTAAAGATTATATTACAAAGATTTAGCTCAAGTGAAGTTGTTTTTAATTAATTTTTAGTTGTTTGAATAATTACCACTGATTAAAAAATAAATCGCTAAATCAAAACTTTTATATTTCCTTGGCACGATTTTTGATACGAGTTTTTGGTGGTTGCATACTGCAAGCGTTCAAAAATCACCATGCACCAAGATATAAAATCGTAAATAAACCTACGCGACATCAATTGAAATACACAGAGCCAATTTATATAAGATAATATCTAGTTTTCATTTTCTGCGAAATTAAGGAATCTATCCGGAATTTCTAAACTCTTTGGCAATCGGCTTCGTGTCCAAGTTTTCAAGTTTCATGGCTCACAATCAGATCGCCCTTTTTAAGCAATAGCTATAATCATCATTAAGACACTAGCCTACATGTTATAATAATATTTATGAAAAATTAGGATATTCTGTGTGATAGGTGTCATTATCCCTGCCTTTTAGTACGTATCAAGGTAAAAAAAATTTCAAGTGTCACGTCATCATATGTAAACGGCTGAAATCAAACGGATTATAATGCAGTCTAAGCATTAAATCAATGCTGTTAAAGTATGTAAAATCAATTCCCATTGAAGGGCATTGGATTCTTTGCTATGGTATTTAATATTTTTCATTGTTGAAAACCGAAAAATGTTTCATAATTTAATGATTAAAATCAAATTTTTATGCAAATTCAGCAGGGATTTGGATTCTGTCTTCAAGGAAATTAAAATTTATTCTATTTCCACAGTATTTTGTATGTTTCGACTTTTAATCTTAATTATAAATAATTTTAAAAAGAAATTTTATATAGCCCTGCACAGTTTTTAATGCTTTTCTTATGGGTGTATAAAATTGGACTTAGGGGTCAAAAACACCCCTTAAATATAACTTTTCCTGAAATTTCGGATTTTTTTCAAAGGTTGTAACCAATTACCTGTATTCATGCCAAATTTCAGCCCTGTAGCACTTCTAGAAGTACCTTAGGGTTTTATATGATATATATCCTATATATGTAAGAAGCAGCTATTTGTAATGACATCGTTTTGAATTATTTAGTCACGAGCGGAATTACCCGTTGAACATCAAAGGGGATTTTGTAGTGTGATTAAAATATAACTTCTGAGGTGTGTGTGTGCGTGTAAAAAATTATATATATATATATATATATATATATATATATATATATATATATATATATATATATATATATATATAGTAAATGTAATTGTTTGATTAATTAATAAATTCCAGACATTCATATGAATTCTCCCAGAAAATGAAGCGCTTGAAATTTATTACATTCTGGCATCTATATACGACTTGATTTGCCACTCTTTGGCTCCGTTATTCTTCCTCTTCGTATGTTTACTGAATAATAATAGTCTTAAATTATTAACGTTGCAATATATTAAGTTTGAAGCGAATAACACAATTCTTTCGTCTATTTGAAGGCTTAATAGACGCTAATATATCGGAGGCAACAATGTGGGTCGCCTTGACAACACCCGGAAAGAGTACGAAAAAGTTATAAAATTTCGAAAAGAAATGCGTGTTTCTGACAAATTCTTCCGTGTGACATCTAACCATTGCAATAATAAGATATTTTATAGTTTAAGCCGTCGAATAAAACAAAAATGGAGAAATTTGGTTCATATTTACATATTTTAATGAATGAAGGAAATAAACCTAGCACCTTGAAAAATCGAAAATCCGATGTAAACTTATGGAAAAATATAATTGTCTCCCGGAGTCGAATCCGGAACTTTTTCCGGGATGTTTGATTTTTCTAGAGACCATCTCATGGGGTTTAACGATTGTGAAAATTTCAGCTCTTAATTTCATTGGGAAATGTTCAAAAATACCGGGACAGACAGACGGACACTTGAGGATCATTATATAAGGATTATAGTACAATTACGTAAATTCGTTTATTAATGCGCCAACTTGGGGGAGGGGAAGAAATTTTTAGCAGAAACAGAGCCACAATCGTGTCGTTGTGTTTTGCTGTTTTATGGTGTGCATTTGTTCCAAGTTTATCGCTTAGTTTCAAATTCTCCATCGCACGAAACGCGCCTATTTGTGATGCACTCTACACCAGGGGTCGGCAACATGCGGCCAGCGGGCCGGATGCGGCCCACGAGAGTGCTTTATGTGGCCCGCGAAACCATAATGAAAAACTGATTGGTACAATTTAAAAGAAAATTTTGTATTTTTCAGTAAAATTTTGGTCTCAAAACCTTTTCTGGTGAATATTTAACGCTGGTAAATTATTTAGATATGATTTTTACCACAGAATCTCCGGAAAACTTCGGACGTAGACACTCATGCGGCCCGCCGAAGTACTCGTGACTTTCAATGCGGCCCTCCAAGGCATTCACATTACAAATGTGGCCCGCCATGCACAAATGGTTGCCAACCCCCGCTCTACACTTTCCTAACTCGTTTTTCTTGCAGCCGAAATATCTCGAAAACACTAATTCACGCAAGCATTTTTATGAAAAAGAGTGAATCTTGCAATTTCGAAACATTTAGCCCTATATTTAAATTTCTGCGAAAGTATGAGGGAAATTCATTTAATCTTGGTTTAGGCGTAGAGTCAGAAATATGTGATGTCATCCGAACTGCGGCCATCTTGCATTTGTATGCCCTTTTTGCATCCATATGATGTCGTCAAACAAGCGAAATTTTATTTAAAATTTTTCCATTCATGACTTTCTTAAACGAATCTTCGCATTCGATGCAAACGAACAATAACTAAAACAGAAATGCAGTGTATGTAGCTAAATATAACGGAGCTTATTAAAATCGTAAATGAATTGATAATATTGTTCGGATAAATACAGTAAAACCTCGTAAATCTGGCATTCAAACATTCTGAATTCTTAAATATCCGGCACTTCATCAATTGCTTTTTTTATGCCTGCCTTAAGAGCTTCAGTCTACGCACACTTACAGCAATATTCAGAGAAATGTTTCATTAGTAGCCATTGCGTGTGTTTTTAGGTAATGTTATTGGTCCTTTTGTTCAAATGTGCTTTTAAATGTCTATAAAACACAGAAAACTCCCATACGAGTGGTGTTAATACATGTAAACATAAAACTCTCATGTTCCATGTTTTCCGGGCTTCTACCGCGTGTTGTATCTTTTAATGACGTCTGTTTCGCACCCATTCCAGGTTGCATCTTCAGGTCTCGATCTAAAGATGCAACCTGGGATGGTTGCGAAACAGTCGTCATTAAAAGATACAACACGCGGTAGAAACCCGGAAAACATGGAACGAGCACGGAAACACCGCGGAAGCCTTTGCAATAATAAAACTCTCACGAGTAAAAAATATCAAATTGCTAGTAAAGCTTGAGAAAGGTACTTCAGTGAAGAATATGAGAGGTAGTTGTACCGTATACGGTCTAGGAAGCCTAAAGCTATGAGTAGCCGTAAAACACTATACACTACACGCAGTTCCGTGCCGTGGGTATGTTCCGCCCGTGTGAAAAGTAGAATTTTCCGCCCCCAACTAATTTTTAAAAATATTGCAGCTCGAGAAAAAAGTAGATATAAACTCATAACAATTATATTAACATATTTATTAGTTACTAACGTATATATTATTATCATTTTAATATAAATGCTAAAATTAAATTGTTATCATTTACAACCAAGTTTTTTGGTTACATCGTTACAGTTTATAAAAAACGTTACTTTAATAAACACTTTGCGAGCTTTAATATTAGAAAAGCGTTTTATGATATCATCTATATATAAATTCTCGCAAAGCTCATGTGTCATGGATGATCGTAAATAATTTTTTATTTAGAGAATGACCCATTTCCAGACGCAACGGTAACAGGAAGGGTCAATAAAATATGTAGTGCCACTGATGTTGTCGGCAGGTTATTTTCTACCATATACTCTAAAATCTCAATTATATTCATGTTAGGAGCCAAATTGTTTCCAATATTTCTAATTCATTCAACAGATCTATTGCGCTGATATCAAATTCATTTCTCGTAGCATCACTCAGTTTGATCTCGAAATCTGTGCATAACTTCAGTTTATCTTCTTGGCTTAATTTATTAAAATTATGGATATCGTATAAAAAGTGAAAAGTTTTGTTATGATCCTCTAGCTCAGGTGTCCCCAAATTACGGCCCGCGAAAGGGTTTTATCCGGCCCGCGGAAATTTTATTAAACATCATAAAATCAGTGTTTCCAATTTAAAAACAGGCGCATTGTTCGCATTAGAATTTTTCTTACATTTATTCACGTTTACTTATAATATATGCATGCATGCTTAGGTAATTATAGAATAAAATATTTTAAATTTTGAAACTTTCAATATTCTTATATGGCCTTCCTCTCAAAAAGTTGGGGGACCCCTGCTCTAGCTGGGTAAAATTTTCTATAACAGAATTAATTGTGGTATCTAAAATTTCGAAAAATATGTATTTTAAAATTTTGCTTTGTATCTAATATCGTCTCATCAGTTGATTCATATTCTAATTTTTTTTCCTGTTTCGCAGTCGAAGGACAGCTACTTCTGGAAATTTAGGTTGTGTCTAAATTTTCAGCAAATTCTCCGACAGTAATCAAAATGTCATTAAAACTTGCGTCAGATCTTAACTTCCTAAAATATTTACTGAGATCTTTTAACACATCAATACATTTGCGAATATTTAAACTTGACTATTGCATGATTTTACTGACTACGTTAACTCTCGATAAAATTTTATACCAAATAACTACGGGACAAATTAATTTATATGATTGCATTTTCATGTCAAGGGATTGTGCCATTTGTTTTGTGTTTAAGTCACGATTTTCATCTGAAAACATTTCAAACAACGCATCGTAAATTTCTGGTAAATTGAAGGGGGGTAGGGTTAAAGAAAAATGAACATTTTGCGAAGAAATATAGATTCTGAAGACTTTCATTTTGGGGACTTGGAATATTGTAAACATTAAACAAGCCACAGGAGTTTTTGGCCTGGCGGTAGGACGTGAAATTTAGAGGCTTGCTTCGAGCGGGAAATAGGATAAAAAAGAATAACTTATAGGAAGTTGCTATTTTCGGCCATTCTGTTTGAACACCCAGAATATCCCTAATACGAAGATTTCACAGAAGATTAGGATATTACTCCAATTTGCTGACATTTATAAGACAACTCTGTCGCTCCAACGCAATTTACAGGAAGGCAGCCTTCTTCATCTTGCGTCTCAAAATACATGAAAATACAGTCATAAACACTCCCAACCAGTGACGCAATGGACACACAGCCCTCGGGTGGCGGAGGACGGCCAGAGGAGACCCGCGGAGAAAGAAGACCCCCTCCCACGTGTTTTACCATGATTGTGGTCTAGAACGACACTGCTTCCAACCAACTGCCAATATGCCACAGGGATGCACGAGAAAAAGAGGAACGAAATAAGTAACGTTCTTCGGTTTAGGCTCGGCTTGTTCCAATCCGGTAAAATAACGAAAGCAATAAATGTAGGGGGTTTTTGCTCAAGTCTGTACCCGCCTTAAACTTTTGAAGGTTGCTGCTCACTGCCGCCTTATAGAAGCTGCCGCCCGTGTGCAGTGCACACATTGCACCCATGGTAAGCACGGCCCTGACTACACGTAGATATATTGTCTATAAGAGTATTTTTCAATGGTTTCTGCAACGGAGAAGTGAAGGTATACCCGTTTTAGGCCAAATGCAGATACTCCAATTGAAGAAGTTTTGCAATGACTTAAAAATTACCAAAGCCTGTGATTACTCTCAAGTTTGGCTACATCGAATCACACTTCAACATGTCATACAAAAATTAGCAGTGCCAGACGAAAAACTTCGTGCTGGTTCGGATACTGCAGAGAAATTTATTGATGAATTTTTCCAAGTTCACTTTGGATGAAAAGCTTACAGCTGAGAAAATCTATAATACCAACTAAAAAGGATATCTTGGCGGTGTCTTCCTCGTAACACACAGCTGGTGAAGAGGTCTTGACTTGTGGAGTGAAGGAGCCAAAGGTGATGCTGATGTCCCTTGCATGCGCAAATGCATAAGGCAAGACTCAAATTAATGGTGATTGGTCAAGGTACACACCCTCCTTTAAAGAGTTTTTCGTCCATTACCGTGCAAACATACGTGCATGGATAACTTCGCAAATGTTATTAGTTATTGGTTTTCGAATCGTTTCGCGCTAGAGGAAAATGCGTATTGCTAGTCTAAGGGAATGTTATGACCAAATTTATTTAGATATTCGATAACTGCCTTGCCAACCCTGATGCAATAATAAAATTAATTAAACGAAATTTTCATTTCTACCATTTTCTTTTCTCCTTTCATCTTTTTTATTACTTCTGCTTAGTTATTCTTTTCTTTAATTTTTTTTTGTCTAAATATTTTTTCCCACCATATACGAAGTCACCCACATCTGAGGATTTAAACGCCAATAAACAAACAAATATAAACCCAAGGTAAATCAATAACGTTATAAATGAGAAAGAAGAGGATGACATCTAGCCAATCAACTCTTATAAAACTAAGAAAGATGAAGAGTCCTCGTTATGAGGAAGGAACAAGGTGAGATTTATGGGAACAGAAGCAGGAAAGCAATGAAAGTCCAAAACGAAGGCCAACGATTCCAAGAAGAAAGTCCGGAGGAGGAAATGACGAGGAAAAATATTAATGTCTATACGTTCAGACATATTGGATCAGGATGGAAACAGAGAAGGAAAATCCATCGGTTAATTCGAAAATTCGAGAAATTCCGCGAACAAAAATATGCATATCGGTAATATAAACGAAAGCATGTTAAAATTTTACCTTTTCTACCATATTTGCCTCCATTGAGTAGTCGGATTGAAAAGACGTAAGAGTTTGAAAGTTACGATAAAACATAAATTGGTGGATGTTTTACTGAAACTTTGAATAGCTAATAAGAAAATGGGACCAAAAATTTTCTTTCGGTTGAAAAAATATACCTAAATGCACAAATCATGTCAGGTAATAAAGGTACGAATTTAATGAGTTTCTTTCATTAATATGGTAAAAAATGTCTCTGGTCGTTGTTAGAAGTCGGTGCCACCCATGTGCCATAACAAAGGAGCTGCTTTAGATGATATCTTTTAGCCGACATGATGGGAGGTCGGTAAATTACCACTGAAGACGGCTGTATTGTGGCCGAAATGCGCATATGATTTTTCATAACTTTATTGTCATTATTGGAGATACCTGAGATAAGTAATTTTTCATTTTTTTAAATATTAAAGCGCTAATTCGTGAATGTGTTTTAATGTGGGCCTGACAATTCAAAATCCTTCTGAGACGCCGTTATTCGACGATAATTATGATTGATATCCTATAATCGCTCAAACCTGTCAAGAAAAAATTTGTCCCCAATGCGACGGGGTGGACAGAGTTCATAATTACCCTTACAATTGAGAATAACAAAGCGAATCTTTTGAACTTGTTGGTGGCTCTGAAATGGGAAAGCTAAGCGGATATAGGTTGCGGAGATAAAGAAGGACGAAAATTTAATAGATATGAGATATGAGCCGCAGAATCTGTTGATATTTATTTGTAGTCGAGTTATTTTCATACCGAGGGACAGTTTCAATCCATTGGAGGAATATAAAGTAGGATTTAATAAGTACGTTGCCCAGATGCGGCTGTCGGTTGAAAATTCGCCGTCAGTGTGGTAACATGAATTACGATTTCAATCGATCCTTCTCAGGAGCGTTTCTTTTTTAATGAAAAAAGATCATATTGTATGTTGTTTGTTCCTCTGTCCATCTGTGCGAAAATATCCGGGATAGAATTTAGTAGCAAGAGGTATTGAAAAAATAGACAAAGACATGCTTGTGTCACATCAGAGCTTATACTTCAGTGGAAACAGAAAATGAACTTTCCACATTAACTCCTAAAATATCTTTTATTTCATGCCCAGTTTTTGAGAAACTCATGATTAAATCTATTTAATTACATATCTGTATCATATAAATGCATCCATTCAGCTTTCAGCCGACGACAGTTTTTCACCACAACGCTGCGAAAACATTCGCCGGAAGTGAATCTGGGTAATATTATTCAGTCAAGGCTGCCAGATTATCTGGATAAAGAAAAGGTTTCAAATGTTACTCCCTGTTATAATGTAACTCCGTAATATAACCCCATTCTATTGAGCATTTAAATAATATCAAATATCCCGCCAGGCTTGGCAACTTACAGGAAATAATCCTAATTTCAAGTTCAGAAACGCGTCTATACTACGTTTCATAAGTGTGTCATTGCTACTTGTTGACGTAATCTTGCGGACGATATCATTATTGCTTAGAAATTCCTTCTTCGCAATCATCGATGCAGACATGGCATTCATTTCCTGAAAGATTTCTCTATTTACTATTCCAGGAAACATAGGAAAATTGCAGTGATGGCTCATTTCTTACCTCTATTATGTTCATATTGTTTCAGATGCTTTCGCGGTGTAAACACATAAATGTTAAATTTTCACAGAAAAGTTTCTAATGAATTACAGTCAAGATAAAAATTGATTATATTGGCGCTGATAAATATGTTCAAGTATATAAAAATAATGAATATGTATCTTCAAAAAAATAGCTAAAATTTGGATGGCAAAAGTAAATAATAACCTGCAATGCTTAGGAGCAATGTATGGCGATTAAAAAGTAGATAGATAATTTTATAAATATTGATCAAGCAGGGTATAAAATGTTCTCGTGGAAATAAAACTACTCCAGATACGACAGTTTTTTTTAAATAATCTCATTACATACGTTAACATTTCCTTTAAATTCCGAAATTATGGAATCCATTACATATTCATTCTCTTAAGAAACTTTTTATTTGATCAGAAAAGCAGCAAAATAGCTAAATTCCTTTGAAAAGAATTCATGACCGTCCGTCTTACAATTAGTCCAAAACGGAAGCGACTAATCGGGGCACCACAACGAAATACGAAGCACGTTTTTTAAACAGAAATCGCAACGAATATTCAGACGATCGTTCGGAACGTGTGCATGAAGATACGCAGAGGAACAAGGGATCGATGCCGTCACACAAACCAACGAGAAGGATATAAAGCGAGAAAAATCCAAGGAAAGCTCGATAGCTCGATTTCCTACCAGGAAAGGTTCAGCGGGCATCAGCGGATAAATAAATATTTTGATGACGACACTACGCAAGGAAACGGCACTCGAGAAAAAACTGGCAGAGGTCAGATCAAAGAGACGATTGCAGGAAATCATCGTGCCGGGAATACGCAGAAGGCTCCAGCGATTTGCAGAGAAAAGATTCTGTATTTGCAAAGATTCTGTATAAGTAGCTTATGGATTCAACATACTCATCCTGACTAATCGAAAAAACACAGCCCTCTCGCATTAGATACATAACAGAAGCGACGCGGAGGGCGAGAAGGGGACATTAATTTGTGCCCCCCTCCCTCCTTCCCCCGCTTTCCGCCCCTCCCGCAATCTCTCCCAGCCCCCGCAAGCGCCCTCCTCGCGAAGTCCTTGGAGTCGATGGGTGCGATGGCTTCGATTTAAATCGCTCCCATTTTCCGCGTTTCGGCCGTGCCAGTCCCAAGTTCTCTTTTTCGGCCGACCGAGTTTTTCGAATTAAATATCCTCGCCGCGTCCTTAGAATAGCGATTACTCGGACTAAAAACAAACGAGCGGTGATATTCGCCCGCTGGTACGACTGGAAGAAGAAAAATGGAAGAGAGGGAATAAGCGCGGCGAGCCGTTTTTATTTTCGCGATCCTTGCCTCCCTCCCAGGGAGCGTCCTTGGTTGCCTGAGCGACGCGGTTGCTCGCAGACCTGAGGTCGCCGCCCTATTAGCGACTCCCTCGCCCCGTGGGTTATCTTCTTCCACTAACAACCTGTTGCCTCGATCTCGATAGAAGAGCGTTTCGATCATCGGAAGGGATGTTCGGATAATATGAAATTCAGGCAAATGGATGTTTTAAGAAAGTCGTATGCTACTGGCGAAGATTTTGGCAGCGTTGTTCTGGAACAAGAAAGGCTTCCGGTGTCAGCTGCGTGAACTAGAACAATCTTTCAACGTTCCGCACCCAATATAGGTGTGCTTCTTCAGAGAATTAAAGAGGCAATGAAGAAGGTGGGGTGGAGGGAGTCCAATAGAAAAAGTAAAGGGGAGAGTTACAACAATATGATTGATAAAAATCTGATGTGGCCACCATATGGCTTTCTCTATATCTGTAATATTTCTAAAAATTCCAAATAGGTTAAATGATAATACATATTTTAAGGAACTGCGAAAAAAATTCAATAATCTTACAAAGAACAGCAATAAACTCATACCTTCTGATATTGGATAATGCCACGAAGCTCCAACAATCAAGCACAAAAAAGAGCATTACTAAGACAACTAAGCGTCAAGTGTTTACAAAAGTTGCCTCCAGGTGGTAGCAGCTAAAATATGATTCTTAAAATATATCTTTAAAAATGCATTATATGGGAAAATATTTCGAACAAAGATTGTAGAAAATTAAATTACCAATAACTTTTATTCCAGTAATATTTTACATTGATCAAGTATTAAAACAAATATTTCAAAAAAATGGATAAGTGAAAAGAATAAACACCCACATACGTTTGACTGATTTTAACCAAAACCTAATCAACTCTTTTTCCTTTAATAAAAGTATCAAATATAAAATTTCTCGATGATTTGATAAATGGTTTTTTAGTTAGAGCACCCAAAATATTCCTATCACATACAAACATACAGACATCATTTAGAAAATGGTCAAAACGGGTTCACGTTCACGTGACCTCAAAATCTGTATTTCCGCTGAAATCCCTAAATTGATTTTTTTCATTAAAACAACCGTCCGTCCGTCCGGCCCCCCTTTTATCTCTTGAACACAAATTTACATGAAGACCTACATGTAGTTTACAATGTTCCTTTGTTTCAATTCGGGAACCGCTTGATATATTGTGAAGAAATTTGGTATTGTGGAGTTTTGTTAAAATTAATGTACCGATTCCAATTTTGGTTAAAATCGGACAATAATTGCGTCTACTTTACATGAAGACCTACATGTATTTTACCACGTTAAATTCTCATCTGAGCGCAAAACATTGATAACTTTGTGAAATCTCAAAGAACGCATTTGTAAACTCTGTGTACTCCGACATGGAGTACACCTTTCCAATCTTGTTCGTATGGGAGATAGAATTAAAATTGCTCATATAAATTACAAAAACAAACGACATTCAAAATATCAATTGTCTGATTTTATAAGGAAAATTGGATAGTATTACTTTTAAACATGCAGATTTCTGACTGACTTCACAAAAGTTTTTGCGGGCACCACTAGTATTTCTAAAAATTCCAAATTGTAGGTTAAATGATAATAAATATTTTAAGGAACAACGAAAAATTAAATACTTTACAAATAACAGAAATAAACAAACCGTAGCCTTCTGATATTGGATATAGCCAGGAAGTTCCAGCAATTAATAAAATAAAAAGGAGCGTTACTAAGATGTAACTAAACGTAAAGTGTTTACAATACAGTCTTCCGTCGTTTTACGAACTTCCGTTTTACGAGTGTTTGCTTATACGAACTGATGAATTTCATACCTATTTTCCGATTTGCGAACAAATTTTCGCTTATACGAGTTCGTTACGTTCGCATGAAAATCCTATTTTTCAAATATTGAATAAATAAAAATAAAATAAAAATAAAATAAAATCATTTTGTGAACTATGGGATATTTTTTTAATTTTGACCTTCGGAATCAATTAAAAATTTTTACATAGGAAGTAATGAGAAAATAATTTTTGTTTTACGAGTTTTCGCCGAACGAGCAGTTTTTGTGGAACGAATTAATTTCGTAAAACAAGGGAAGGCTGTAATCGCCGGTAGGTGGTGTGGTGGTGGCAGCTAAAAAGTTGAATTTAAAAAATATCTCTTAAAATATGCATTAAATGGCAAAATGTTTCGAACAAACGTTATAGAAAATTAAATTTCCTGCAACCTTTATTCTAGTAGGATTTACATTCATCAAATATTAAAGCAAATATTCCAAAGAAACGGATAAGTGACAAAAGTAAACACCCACTTCCGTTTGGCCGATTTTTATCAAAACTAATCAGTTATGACTTTTGTAACAATGTTAAATATAAAATTTCGCGTTGTACCTGACTAATAATTTTTGATTGGGAATAATTTTGAAACGAGAAAAAAGTCTGCTATGACCGGGAATCGAGCCCGCGTCTTCCACTTGCCGGGCGGATATTCTACCGCTAAACTATCGTAGCATATCCATCAATTTCTTGCTTGGCAATGTCACCATGTGAGAGGGAGGAGTTTTCTTCGAGGACATCCGTTGGGGCAGTTTGATGCTAGCTTGGCTAGTTCCGTCCCAACCAAGAAACGAGAAAATTTATCTGCTACGACAGTTTAGCGGTAGAATATCCGCCCGGCAAGTGGAAGACCCGGGTTCGATTCCCGGTCATAGTTTCAAAATTATTCCTAACTTTACAGCTTATGCCTGTCTGCATAGGATCTCCGGATCGCATTATTCCATCAATTAATATTTTTTGAGTTAGAACACCCACAAAATTTCTATCACATACATACATCATCCAGAATATGGTCAAAACGTGTTCAGGGGACCTCAAAATGTGTTTTTCTGTTGAAATCTCGAAATCGATTTTTTTCACGAAAACAAAACTTTCCCCTATACTACGTATGGAGAAAGTGAAAAGGGAGGGATCGCAACGACCTGAGAGTGAAGGGTGAGACGTGCCGTATAAATAGTTGACTGAAGATAACCACTGCACTACAAATTCCAGAAGAAACACACCTGTATTGGGTGCGAAATCTTGGAATAATGTTCCAGTCTATGCAGCTGACAAAGAAGCCTTTCTTGTTCCAAAGTCCTATGTTGCAATTCCGTAAAGTAGGTACCGTGTATCTTAAACCTTTAGTTAATGAGGTGCAGCCCATGAGACATCTCGTACGTAATGGTGTCAAATCATTCTACTACTTTACTTTCCGATAGTTAACATTTTACGAAGAAATAGAGTGAATAATAACTTTTTTATTTTAATTATCTCTTAAAGCTCATGACAGATTATTAAACACGGAAAATCCAATCGCAGATATAGTTAGTGAATAAAATAACAAAAACAATAGAGGTGTTACAACGTGATCATAATTTCACCTCAATAGTTTTAAGGTTAAAATACACTTGAAAATATTCGTAAAACGTTAGCCAAAAAAACACTACGTATATATAAATGCTTACACACATGAAGACGAGATGATTTTTTTTAAAATAATAGGTCTTTATCCTGCAAAGAGGGTAGAGACGCGTGAAGATTGCACATATGCCGACGCCAATGGGTTGAAGACGTTGAACATTAATGTTAAACTTTTCATAGTAATATTATTAATTTAAAGTATTCCTAATATCATCATTATGGGTATTCGGTCAGGTCCCTGATTATTCTTCATTTAACCTGGTTCTCCACATACTCCTGCTAATTCGTAATATGCCACTCTAATTTATTGGCCTCTGAAAATTGATGGCAGCTGACTTATTTCCGAATTTCACTCCTGAATATTTGGAATTAGGATAATCGGAACTCTGATATACTTTGGTCCTCTCCTCCCCACCATACCTTGCAATGGGACGACGGGGAATCCCCACTCCCTTCTCCGTACCGCCTCTTCCTCTCGGGAAAACTTCCTTAAGCTTAATATGAACCTCTCCCCGAAGTTTCCTTTCCGATTCCTAGTATCATCCCCTCCACATCTAACTCGGATTTTGATTTTAACCTGAGGAAAATTCCATGAATTATTATATTATTTTTGTGTAACGACATAGAGATTTGATCTTTGACTAGACTTTCTCATTATCCCTATCGATGAAATATTTCCTTTCCGTGTTTTCAAATAGTCCTTGAATATTTTTAATCTTTAATCTTTTCTTTCACAGTTATCACTGGTTTGTGAATCAACCGGATTAATAAAAACAAAAAGCGTTGCACAAGTGCGCCGGTTTAGAAGAGCGACTGTGTTATATTCGCTTGACTGCCGCCGATAAGGGGAAGATACGTATGCAATTGACACCATCTATTGGAATTATTTTTTTACCGTAGCTGACAAATTACCGGCTGTATAACACCGCGATTGCGACAGACGAAAATTTATTAGACCACATTAATTCATTCATTTGACAGAGACGCCATCTAGAAGTCCATCGACCAATAACTTTAAAATTAATTTTCAGGTCTATATTTAAACAACCTCTATCTGTCTCTATCTCTCTCATCTTCGGAGACATGCGGCACGAGTCCCTCGCCATCGCACCTGCTAAGGGACTCCGGATACCTCTACCTAGAGCAGTCACCCGCTTATCCCCAAGCATTTCTTTTTGTGTAATTTTAGAAGAGTCACATCATATTCGAATGTTTTTACATTTTTTAATATGCTGGTCGTTTCACATAAACCTTTCGTCCTTCAAGTGACATTCATTCTGGGTCGATAGGCCTTTCACTGCACCTCTTCCAAGAGGCGTTTGGTTTCAGCGTGTGAACGCTCGGGATTTTTCGAAAGGCCGTCGGCAAATACTAGTTGCTTGCTAACCTGTTGGAGCTCGACATGGCGAATCCGAACCTCCGCCTGGAAACAAGAATCGATGATATCGCTCCTCAAAGCCTCGGCGCCCACTCTCCCGTTCTCCCTCTCATTAGTGCATATCTGAAATTTAAAATGAGATATTTCACAGGTTTGTTTCATCCCTTCTCTTCGTTCGCATTTTTATGCAGTGCTATTTATTCTGTGATAGCCAAAACCTGTTACTCAAAAATTTTTGCTTGATAAAATCCGAACTAATTTCAATCCATTTTCTCACTGTTGCTTGAATTTTAAAATAACTAACTTTTAAATAATATTATATTTATCTATCTTTGATGTGCGCATATATATGTATAACAAATGAAACGGAAATATAAAAATATGTACCCATAATTTTAATCAGACGTAGTAGAATATAATCCTATTTAAATTTTTATATATTAAAATTTATGTATATGCTATGCATGAACCTAGCCTAATTTTGTGACGAAGAGTTAAACGTAACAAGTGACCATGTACTAACAATTTCACCTGCATAAAAACGTCAGCGTCTATTCCTCCCCCTCGCCCTCTCTTTCACGCCGCAACCATTATTATATCTCTTCAAGTTCCAAGGAATGAGTTCGCAAGAAAAGTGAAGAAGCGATCTGCGAACTGCTCCCTTCACCAGTTTTCCGGAATGTCTTTTGAGAAACAAAGCAAAGGACCCCCTCCTTCCCATTGCCTCTTTCCCTTTCTTTCTCCCTTTCCACGACACATCCCACACCGACTACACTCTCCGTCTATCCTCGATGTATTTTCGACTCGTGAGTATTTTAACAGAAACTCCTTTCATCAGCAACGCGCTAATAATTTTTTCTTTCCATTCGATATGCCAGTGACGAACGTAATTTTCAGAAGGTGAAATCCGAAGACTCCCGAATAAAAACAAAGAGCCGCAATATGATCTTCCGTTTCTACAACAGGGGTCGGTCAACTTTCCTGCATGGCGGGCCGCATTAAAAGTTGAGAACGTCTTGGCGGGCCACATCGTAAGTTGCGGTTGCTTCAGCACAAGATCTTACCTCCTATGATATCAAGAGATACCGTGGCATCGTAAAAGAAAAACTAAGTCTAAACATTTTTAGCGATAAAATTTAAATAATTAAGGTATTTATCCGAATTTCAATCAACTCAAAATTTTTTGAGTTAAATTTAGCGGTTCCCTCTTTCATCATAGCTTCGCGGACCGTAGTTTGGCTACCCCTGACCTACCACAACCTAAGAGACTCCTAATTCTTTCTCATTTCCTCCGCCTATCTTCTCCCTCCTCTCTTCCTCTTCTCACCTGTGCCTCTCCATATTGAGCCCAGGAGACTTATAATCATCACGTATTGCACTATGCATTCAAAATTTCGTTATTTGATTCTGTCACAGCCTCCAACACATATTGCCTGCAGCCGGAAGCAGTATCATCTCTCTCCTATCTCCATCCGTCTCGAGGATCACTGTGATCGGCGTTATCCTTAAAGGTCGACTGACAAGAGGCAAGAGGAGAGTCCAGGAGGAAGGCAAGCGGACTATGAGTGGCGAAGTGACAAAATGATCAGCTGGAGCATCGCTCCTCGAGCGCAGGTTCTCTTGCCCCAGTCCCGATTCCCATTCTGCTCCGCGTGTGCCGTTATCCAAGGTCGTCAGCGAGCGGCCATGTCAGATATCTTCGGAAATGGAGTGAGAGCGTGAATGGAAGGGATGAGACGGCGGAGAGAGTGATGATGGGGAGAAGTGAAGAGAGAGTGATGATGGGGAGAAGGGAAGAGTGAACGGATGGGGAAGGGTCGGAGGAACAGGGAAAGGGGAATATTTAAAAGGGAGAAAAAAAATGTCCTTGGCAACTGGGTGGGTGGAGTAAAGCTGTCTCCAGATATTATTAAGGTCGCGGGTTCGAAACATGCAGTGAACATAAATTACTGTATTGATCTTTCTGAATGCGCTCGGTTGAATTTGTCGAGTTGTAAGGCTGACATTTCTGAAGTCGATCCCCAAGAGGTAAATGCAACTTGCTTGCTACAGCTAAGGGAGGGACGGAAGGGGTGGGAGGGAATGGGAGAGAGAGAGAGGATGCATTGATGCCTTTAATTGGGCTACTAAATCGTCAGGAATAACACAATACAATATTGTATAATACAATAAAATGTTTCAGAGAAAATATAACAGCATACGAGGAAGGAAAATACAGTTTATAATGTGAAATAAAATAAGATGAAAATACATAGAAAATAAAGAAAGCCTGGCAATCTAGGTGGGAAAAGCCAAATATGAATACAGTTCTTCAGATTTAGTAAATAACCACGCGGAAAACAGCCATAACAAAGAACGGTAGAAGGGGTAGGGAAGGAGAAAAGATGGGAGGAAGTAGGGGGCGAAAGTACTAAGTGGGGAGGACGTGTCGGGGATGAACTAGAGATGACGTCCTCGGGGAAACAATGCCTCCGAGCCCTATTTAAGGGGCGAAGGGGGATGGGGCATATTCCGGAGGCCTCTATCTGCTATTGCTAGTCGGCCCACGGAGGAGAGTGGGCGTGATGAGGAGGGGAGAGGAGCGGGTGGGGCGGAGTGGGAGGCGCTGCCCGAGGGAGCGCGGAGGAGAGGGGGAAGGGTGGGGGAGGAAGGGAGGTGGGGGGCGATGGGGATGACCACCGCGCCTTTTCCTCCGCTCCGGCCATTCTAACGCACGCCGCTTTACAGCGAAGAGGCTCCCTTCAGAGACGAAACGATGGGAAACACTGAGGCAAATGAGGGTGGAGAGGCGCCGGCGGCCGTAGCAGGACCGATTTTGAATCCCTTCGTAGAGCAGAAGAAGGCGGTGGATGAAAATACCAAGGAAGCAGAGGCTTCCCAAACCGCCCCCGCTGTTCCCGCGCCGCCTCCCACCGGCAAAGGTAAGGCGGATACGCCGCTTCGAATACACTTGTCCCGGTTCCGTTCTCCGGCTGGAGTTTCTCGCAAAGAGCGATTGACTGGCCGCCCCTCGCTTGCTTTCCCATTCTCCCTCCCAAGCTTCTTCCTTCCTCCCTCCTCCGCAGCCGATAAACAAATAGTTTAGGGCTATCCATGGTATTATTTTACTTACGGCCAGCGGTGGCTGTCATAGAACTGACATTAAGTCTCGTAGCGAGACACATTGGTCTTGCTTCGTCCTCTCTCCCTTTCTCCCAGAATATCAGGCAATCAGTGCGACGAGGAACCGATTGACTGTAACCATGAAGACGAAGTTCCGCCGCTTTTAATTTCACTGAAAACGCATGTAACCTTTGAAATCGCCGGCGTGATTACCCAGCCATTACTTATCCGCATATAGCGTAAAAAAAAACAAAAAAAACTAATGATTTTGAGCATTATCTACTAAAATTTTAGGAATTTATATATTAATAAGAATTTGTTTTTTTCTAAGAATATATTACATATTTACGAAATCAAATAAGAGCATGATTAAAAAATTAATAATTTTTATAATAAAAATATTTTTATTGATATATTTTGTTTTGAATACAGAATTGACGCTCGGATATCATACTATATATCGAATACTTCTTCCCTTCAAATACTTTTTATGATCAAATGATTGAATTTTCGCGTCGTGAGTTGCGCGGCCAACGACTGGAAGTCGAATGTGAAGGCGTACGTTCCAATGTCAGCTCAGCGGATAGGGACGGAGGGAAAACACTGCCAAGGGTCATCATCGGAAAGATAGTAAAAGCCTTCATGCGACCTCCCTCTCTCTCTCTCTCTCTCTCCGTTTTCTCCTCGCCCTCCTTTCTATCTCCCTTCAATAGGTCCCCAATTCTGTTTCCATTTTTTCTCCATGTCTCTTCACCTCCTCCCATCCTCCATCTCTCTCCTTAAATGTAAGAGTGGACCGTATGGTCTAAATTTCGCCCGAATAAAGACATCTATCTATCTATCTATCTATCTATCTATCCCTCCCTCTTCATCTCTCCTTTCCTCTCTTCTTTCACCTCCCTCTACTCGTTCCGTTCCTCTTCTCTGTTGTTTCGAATGTGCAATTTGGGAGGGATTATTTATTTTAACTCTTCCTGTTTCGCCACCTCTCTTCGCGGAAGATGCGATCCAGTCACGCACATGGATCTATCGCTATCGCGATTATCAGTACTTGATTAGACATCGTCCGCCTACTTAATCGTGAAGTTTATAAGTGCCCCTCGATAGGTTTGGATTATATAAAATGTCTTACTTATCAATGCACTTTTTCAAAAAGACGTAAATAATATGTCGGCTTAACGACAGCGTCCTCTTTCGATCTATCATAACAACATTTGGTTCAATAGATATTGAAGTCCCTGAGACACATTCTTGGAAAAAAATAGCCGAAATGGTTGTCGCGAGGAAACATAGGAGCGTTTAAACTAAACGGACTTCTGATTTCCATAATCATAGGATTTTCTCCGAATAGCCTTTTTAGAACGTGCATTTAATTTGCCGGTTCGCTTTTGCTCGTTTTTTTTTGTTTGACAGCGGAATAAACCTATGGGGCATTTTTTTCGGAAAAGATATTTTTACTCCATATTCAATTTCTACTCGTCGTTAATCCGTCCATTGCGTTACCCGTTATTAGACCGGCTCTTGTTTGAATCGACGCCGGTTCGAGCGGTGGTAAAACTTGGAGGCCTACTTTCCCCAGAACACGAGAGCTGAGCTTTCATTTCCGTAAAATTAGGTACAAATCGGCGTTCATGACCTCGCTCAAGCCGCGCTGATATCTTTTTATCGAATGAAACTATGTAGAAACTATGGAATTTCTCACGAGTGACGCGTCAGTTTAAAATCGGCGCGTACCTCGCACACAGTCGCAGAAAATAATTAAAAATATGTACGCCTGGAATTCGGATGGAAATCAAAATATCTATAATGTCTCGATGAAATCACGCGACATCACTGTCATTAGAGAATAAATTTTTGGGCTAAATAAATACGGTAAAAATGCGGAGATGAATTAAAGACATAATATTTTGTTTTTATAGCAGAAGTATTGCTTTAAACCAACATAGTAAAACGCACATTTCGTGATTAACGCAAGACGCAGTACTCTAAACGAGGAACTCTTCGAAGTATACTTCATATAAAAAAACGCTAATGTCATACTTCCAAAAATATTTTAAAATTTAATGCAGCGAAATAGTAACTCGATTTAGGGAAAACTCGAGAGATATTATTAATTCAAATCGCGCTTCATAATCTTTACAGCTCCGATCACACTTAAATTGGTCTCTACTTGTCGAAGCGGACGCTGTCGCAATGGATGCCGTTGGGTGACCACCTCCGCCCCGAGAAAGGACCGGTATGAGACTTTTCGGTCCATTTATGCGTCTGAGGTCACTTGCTAATTTCGTAAAGGACAACCACGTTTTCATGAATATCGTATTGCCCAAACCTTCGATAGGATTACTTTATAGTATATCAGAAAGAAACGTAAAAAGTCAACTATGTATTTAGATATAAGAATTTAAAGTGATAAGATCTCATAAATTTCTTACTGCTCGATTGGACTGAGCTTCAGCAATTGCAAATCTAGTTCCGCTCCGAAAATCCGCGCAGTGTCACATTTTCCGAATGTCATGAGTTATCATTCTTTTATTGCACGTCATCCAAGCAATCTATCTGTATGCTACTATTTGGTGATGCATTTGAACAAGTCTTTTTAAGTATAGCTAGATTGAAAGTCCGAAAATCCTAAATAATCCAATATCAAACGCTTAAAAATAATGAAAAATTAACGTCGACTTAATATGCCGAGTTTAAAATGCGATCCATACATTCCATGCGAGTGACAGGGAAGCTGGGGAAGATGTCTCATCCTCCAGGGTATGTGATCGCCATTTTAAGTCAGCCGTTTACAACTTACTTGATGTGATGTTAAGCAATTCATGCGAATGTTAAGAATTTTTGGAGTATACTCTGATATTAATTTAAGTAAGCATTATTCACATGTTTATTTCCATGCTTAGTCCAAATTTTGCCAGCATTAAACATTGTTCCGAAAAAGATTTCATAAAAATGATTTGAAAGAAGTGAATCACTTATACATCTAATAAATTCCTAAGTGTGCATTTCTCAAGCTCCGAAATTCGAGGGCGAACTATACGCCTCGATTAACTGTAAATTCATTTTCCCCCATCTCCGCTATATGAGGAGGGATTCATAAATAATCTTCTTCACTGAGCAAAGTAAATAAGTCAGGAATAATTAACAAATGTTTATAAAAGTCTTTGTTTTACCCTTCTACCCTAAACGGACGACAGTATGGCTGTGCCCTATTTAAAGTCTACGCAAGAACTCTTAATCTTATTCAACAGTGTGTTGCTCGTGAGAATGAGTACATAGGCTAGTGAATATCTCTGAAGCTAAATATAGACAAGGACAGATATTCCGATTATTCCCACATGATTAAAGATGAAATTAAAAGTTCGTCGACTCCGATAGTGCCGGATACACTCAGAAAGCTCAAAAAGAAAAGATCAAAGATAGGCGTGTCGACGCAGAGGTAAATATGATTCGAGAACTCTTTAATCTCCCGCCGACAACAATGGGATTAAGGATTACTTCCAACTTGAAGGCACTTATCAGTTCTTAATCTCCAAGGATGTCGTTTTGTTTGCAATTATATTTTATCGCTTGCTTCCCTCAACTAGCTTCAGATTGTATGCCAAATATAAAGTCATATCGTCGAATGAAAGAAAGCATGGGAAGACGAGCGATCTTCTCTTCAGATAACCCGTTCCTGCAGATCACGCACCGTTTTTATCTAATCATATTATTTCATCAACGGCTACGTTAACAGGGAGTAACGATAAATGAAGGAGATGATAATGGTTCATCAGCACGTGGCAACAGGATTTCTTCGTGAACCCTAATCCGTTTTTAATCCAAAGTTTTAATCGTCTCGACAACAAAGCGCTAAGATTAGCGTAAAGTAAATGCGATATGCGAACAATGCAAACAGTAGATAGAAATTGGATAAGGTATAACGAGGAAGAGGGGGAAACTGGAGTTTTGGATCGGAGGAAGGTGGGATCGGAGGAAGGTGGGTTCGACGGAGCAGTTTGGTGGCGGAGAGGGAGAAGTTGAGAAGGTGGGAAGGAGGCAATACTTGAGAGCGCTTTATTTGCTGAAAAATCGATTTGCTAAATAAAAACTATTAGGAATCGGGGAATAGCCCACAGGAATAGAAAGATTATAAAGGGCGCCAAATTGAGAAGCTGACGATCCTTTTGTAATACTAATTAACATATAAAATCCTGCGACAAGAAAGTGATTAATAAAAATTTGATGTGACCATCACATAAATTTCTCCATTATCTGTAATATTTTAAAAATTTCCATACATTAAATGATAATAAATATTTGAAGGAACTGCGAGAAAAATTTAAAGACTTAACAAAGAAAATAAATAAACTTAAACCGTAACCTTCTGATATTGGATATAGCCCTGAAGCTCCAACAATTGAGAAAAAAAGGAGCGTCAAGTGTTTACAATAGTCGGCGGTATGTGGTGTGGTTGTGGCAGCTAAAAAATTTAGTTTTTAAAATATCTCTTCAATAATACATTATATAGGAAAATGTTTCAAACAAAGATTGTAGAAAAATAAATTTTCTACAACTTTTATTCTAGTACATTTTTACATTTATTTATCAAATATTCAAGCAAATATTTCAAATAACTGGATAAATTACAAGAGTAAACACCCACTTTAGGTTGACCAATTTTTGCTAAAAACTAATCACTTTTTGTGACTAACAAAAATGTCAAATATAAAATTTCGCGTTGATCTGATTTCGGCCACAGACACACACAGACAGATCCACAGACATCAAGAAAATAGTCAAAACGTGTTCATGGGACCTTAAAACATGTATTTCCGTTGAAATCTCGAATTCAATTTTTTTCATGAAAACAATACTTCGTATATGGAGAAAGTAAAAAACATTAGGCTTGATTTCACAAAGTGGATGCGAATATCTTTGGCTGGTTATAGTTTTGATATAATATATTTTTAAACTCAGTGAATTCCGTATAAGATAATGTTCGATATTAAAAATACCTACAGTTTACTTTTCCTGCCAAAACGTTTATGAAACCAAATAGAATGTTATCTTTATGTCTGCCATACGGAAAAACTAAAAATTAAAGTATCTCTACTACGCCTAAAGAAAACTTATGTATGGGTCAGGTATGATAAACCCCAATAGTGTTAGACAGATCAGTTCATAAAATATTGCGAGAAAATATCATGCAAAATTTTAAGAATATTTTATTTGAAAATACCATCGCTATATTTAAACTTTTAAGACTGAAATCGCTTTGGATAACATGCAGTCTAACAGTCAGGGCCGCCTCTAGGATTCGCGGGACTCGGGACGAGGCGGCACACGCGGGACCCCTTATACCCCACACACGGAAAAATGATACTGTCTCTTCTAATTATATTATGATTTTTTTACTTATTATTTTTTGCATTAGTATTTTATTTTATAAACACGAGGCGGCACACGCGGGACCCCTTATACCCCACACACGGAAAAATGATACTGTCTCTTCTAATTATATTATGATTTTTTTACTTATTATTTTTTGCATTAGTATTTTATTTTATAAACATACAGCAATAACATAACTTTGACAAAAACAGCATTTGATGCATATGAATAGTAAAATCCAAAAAATAAAGTAATTTCACAGCATATTTAAAACTTTACTTTTCCAGCTTTAGTATGAGCAAATCTATCGATAATCGTAGACTTTATCATTTAGAGCGATTTTTAACCTTCCACTCACGTTTAGTCCTTCCAATAAGAGTAGTAATTAAGAGTAGCTATAGTAACGCGGAGCCACCCTAGACGTGGGATCCTGGGAAAATTCCCTCCCAGCCCCTCCCCATCCTAAAGACGGCCAACAGCTATAAATCGAACGTCTATATGTAGCTCGTATTTTGGATAATTCAAAGAAGAATGTTTACCGAATGAGTATCGTTCTATAGACCGATAGGCTTTTTTTGTGGTTGCATGACCATACAAAACTAAGTATCTTAGTCTTTACTAAACACAAATGCAAGATTATTTGCGTTCATTGGGGTACATGAGCGTGTCCAATAGTGCCCCTCCACGCCAACCTCTTCTCCCAAAATAATTATTTTGTTCATAAAGAACTGATTAGATAAGTATTTGGTCACTTATAAAAGTATTAAGAATTTTATCGTGCAATTTTCAATTTAAATTTAAGTATGTTACAGTGATCGGTGTTAAGTGCTAAATCTTATGGTGCAGCGTGTATACAATGGTCGTAAAATGGGAAAAATCATACTTCCAATAAGGCTTAGTTTTATACGCAATTTTAGATATTATTATGGCATTACTAATCATTTGTATTAGTAATTATTTTCATCGTCACATTTAATGTAATTTCTACTTCTATCGATTCAAAACAGCGTGATGCTAGTGACGTCATGATTTCTGTTTTGGTTTCTATGCTTTCCCTATTAAGCGGTAAGGAGTCCCTAAAATTCGTGGCCCCAGGCAAAAAAGAACCGAAAGAAGTTCCAACACTTATGTGACAGAGAGAAATTTCAATGACTATCATTTTCCCTCCGAAACCCTCGGCTCACTCGACACAACTTCCCTCCTAACCCATATGATACTACATCTGGCTTAATCTACTGAAACGGTATGATGTGGTCATTTTGTTCACAGGCCAATGCATTTTTGTGACAATTATACTCGGTGTGATTCTAACTTACTGGTAGTATCTGAATTTGTTCTTAAAAATCGCGGAATTCACGCTAGAATTCCGGTATGTGAAAATGATGATTCGCCATTAACTATGAGGATGTATAATGAACGCCCAAATGTTTAAGATAAAAATTCCGACATTGAAGATCGGATGTGATTCGTAGAGAGAGCATTTAAAAGATAGCAATTTATGTCTCAAAATCCTTTCTCATTAAGCGACGCTAAGGGTTTCGCCCCGTAAAAATGGAGTCGGGAAGAGAAAATCATTCAAATGGTTGGATTCACGTTCACCTTCAATAACTTATGACTGTGACAATATGGCGAAGTTTCCTTTGAGGTCCCGACTCGGTAAATTAGGCCGCGCGCAGGCGTGTCCGTTGACGCGGTCACAGCCAAGGTACCACCATCCGTGGTCACTGGTTTTAAGGTCCCGATTTAAGCAATGTGATGACTAAGATAAGGAGGGATTCGGTAGAGGAAGACGGATGAAGATGAAAAGAGGGGGGAGGGGGATAGAGTGGGGGGAAAGAGAAGAGAAGTGGGTGAAGGAAAGAGGGAAGGGATAGGGAGTGGAGGGGAGAGAAAAGGGGAGGGGGCGAAAGAGAGGAGAGGGGTGGAGGAGAGGGAAGGGGAGGGGGAAACAGGAAAGAAGAGGGACGGACGAGGGAGTGAAGGGGTAGGGGTGGAGGGGAGAGGAAAGGAGTAAAGGTGGAGGGGAGAGGGAAGGGGAGGAGACGGGGAAAAAGAGGAGAGTTCGAATGAGAGAGGGATGGAGTTGGGGGGAGGGAAGGTGAGGGAAAAACAGAGAAGGAGAGAGGGCGGATGAGCGAATGAAGGTGTCTTCTCTTTTGGTATCACGAGAAAGACGGGGTCGAGGTAACTGCAAAGTGCTGACGTTAAACTTCTGCGTGCGTTTCCGTGCCATTCCCTTCACGTCCTACGTCATAATTTAATTGATTATGTTTTGAGTACTTGGTGGTACATCTAAACCAGTGGTTGGCAAACTTATCACCTATGAGGGCATAAGATAAATTACTGGGGACGTGAAGGGCGCATAAAGCAACAAGAGTAGATATTTATGAATATTTATTAAAACTATATATATATATATATAAAGAGAAATGAAACTTTACTAAAGAATTAATTATAAATCAAATATAAAAAATAAATCAATGACAAACTTGGTACTGCAAATCTTCAGCCAAATTGTAATTTGGCACCTAACTCTAGTTTCCTGTTCTTAGGCAGTTGTCTAAATTGTAATCGGTGAACCTGGATCAATACTTGGATTTCAAATATTACGTACTTTAAAAAGGGACTCGAGTATGTTGAAGCACAGTAAGGGTGTATTTGCAGGGCACATTTTCATAATAAGGGATTTTCATCAACTTAATTGCAAAAGTTTTCATCATTCTGCTGTTATTTTAAAATAATATCATACTGTATATTTATTATTTACAATTCTGTCCTCTGTGTTAATGATGTTAAAGTAGATTTCAATAATATCAGACCTATCATTGCCCGTAAAATTGAATGGATTAATCAAGAATGTCACAACTGATCTGTTCAACTAATGTTCTCTTTTCGGCCCGCGGGCGACTGTTAAATGTCTCGCGGGTGCCTTGCCGGCCTCTGATCTAAACGAAGACATTATGAAATGAAACAAGTTTTCGTATTCTTTTGATAAATTTTACATCTGTTCAAATAAACGCGCACTATATATAATATTCCGAGTCAGATTACAATAATTTATATATATGTATAACGGGAAGTTTTTAAGTTTAAGTGACCCAAACAAATTTTAAAAATTCGTAAAATTCCGGTAATATTAACATTGGAGTTCAATACCAGGACAGTTTCCATCCTACATTAGATTAAAACGTACAAGAGTGTGACATCTTCCGTATGCTTTTTAAAATTACTCATAATTGACGTACGAACTAGAAACTTGACTCATAGTACGTGCAAAATAACGCAAACTCATTTTTCTACCGTCGATTTCCAAATACTGTTCGAACTGACTCAGAAAACAGTTTTGAGGACGATTTTTAACCTACTTTCGAGAATGGAAATAGACTTATAGTTTTGCCGTTGTGTCTGTCTATCTATCCGTCAGTCTGACTGTCTGTCTATCTGTCCGTCCCCCCTATTAACTTTTGAATCAATACACCGATTTTCATTAAACTTGATAGAAATCTCTTGTTACATGGGCCGAGCTCCTGAGGATAGTATTTGTTGAGAAGATTGAAGTCCCGGGTTCGATTCCAGGAACTATCCTTCCCATTTTATTTACATGGGAAATCTGAAATCCATCGTGGAGAGTAATTTCTCTTGCACATGAAAATATTTTAGAATTGTAATAACGGAGCGACTTTTGTACTATTCTCTGAGGAAAGGAATGAAGATTATAATTTTTACCGTAGAATTTTGATTATCGATTGTATTTCTTGGAATATCGCGTAAATACTGGCAATTTTGCTGTTTTTATCACTCATTACGAGAGTGTTGCCATAGCAACAACTATTGTTGGACTTAGATTCGGTCTATTCTAATATAAACAGGCGTAATTTTTGCAGCACAGATACGCGTGATCAATTTAAAATTCCGTTCGAATGTATTTGTAGTATTTTATAAGGCTAGATTATATAATTTGGGAAAAAAAGAGCTACACATCTGCGGTGACTTTATAGCTATAACAGCTAATATAAGTATTAAATAAACGATTAAATGGAAAGTAGCCATAAAAAGTTCTGTTTGGATGATCTTCTTTATGATTAAAATATTTCTTTGCCAAGAAACACCAGCATTATTGCCGTACTTATAAAATTATATTGGACCGTAATGGGAAAACGGAGGGAGACGGGAGTATAGGGGAAAAAGGAGAGTGAATGATATAGGAAAAATAGTGAGAAGGGAAAGATAAGGACACGGGGAGGGAGATATTGAGGGAAAGTTTGGGAAAGAGAGAGGTTTGGTGGGAGGTAGAGAGGGAGGTACAGAAGGAGGTACAGAGGGAGGTACAGAGGTAGGTACAGAGGGAAGTACAGAGGGAGGTACAGAGGGAGGTACAGAGGGAGGTACAGAGGAAGGTACAGAGGGAGGTACAGAGGGAGGTACAGAGGGAGGTACAGAGGGAGGTACAGAGGGAGGTACAGAGGGAGATACAGAGGGAAGTACAGAGGGAGGTACAGAGGGAGGTACAGAGGGAGGTACAGAGGGAGGTACAGAGGGAGGTACAGAGGGAGGTACAGAGGGAGGTACAGAGGGAGGTACAGAGGGAGGTACAGAGGGAGGTACAGAGGGAAGTACAGAGGGAGGTACAGAGGGAGGTACAGAGGGAGGTACAGAGGGAAGTAGAGAGGGAGGTACAGAGGGAGGTACAGAGGGAGGTACAGAGGGAGATACAGAGGGAGGTACAGAGGGAGGTACAGAGGGAGGTACAGAGGGAGGTACAGAGGGAGGTACAGAGGGAGGTACAGAGGGAGGTACAGAGGGAGGTACAGAGGGAGGTACAGAGGGAGGTACAGAGGGAGATACAGAGGGAGATACAGAGGGAGATACAGAGGGAGGTACAGAGGGAGGTACAGAGGGAGGTACAGAGGGAGGTACAGAGGGAGGTACAGAGGGAGGTACAGAGGGAGGTACAGAGGGAGATACAGAGGGAGGTACAGAGGGAGGTACAGAGGGAGGTACAGAGGGAGATACAGAGGGAGGTACAGAGGGAGTTGGGAGAGGGAGATGGGAGAGGGAGGTGAGAGACGGAGATGAGAGACGGAGATGAGAGAGGGAGTTGAGAGAGGGAGGTGAGAGAGGGAGGTGGGAGCGAGGTGAGAGTGGGAGGTAGGAGAGGGAGGTGAGAGTGGGAGGTAGGAGAGGGAGGTGAGAGAGAGAGGTGAGAGAGGGAGGTGAGAGAGGGAGGAGAGGGAGGTGAGAGAGGGAGGTGAGAGAGGGAGGTGAGAGAGGGAGGTGAGAGAGGGAGGTGAGAGAGGGAGGTGAGAGAGGGAGGTGAGAGAGGGAGGTGAGAGAGGGAGGTGAGGGAGGTAGGTGAGGGAGGTAGGTTAGAGAGGGAGGTGAGAGACAGACAGACAGACAGACAAACGACTTTATTAGGGCGAAATTGAGACTATGTAGTCCCTTCTTACATTTAACCCTTTCGTCATATAATTAATTACAATATTTACAAAATAAGAGGAATTAAATACATACAGATTTTAACAAAATACAAATTAATTACAAGTTTATATATTTGTTAGTAGATAACAGAGCATTACCAAAGAATGTTAGTTTTGTGGGTCATAAAAAACTGTGTATCGGTTATGTTTTAACACAGAAAAATTCCCACTGCGGAAAACACCTACGAAGAGAAGAGAGGTGTAAAAAACCGCGAAAATTCCTAAATAGTTCAGGGGAAGGAAAAGAAAAAAAAATCAATTATATGAGAAACAGAGAGAAAAAAAACATTCATAAATACAAACATATGTACATACATTTATATCCATATGAGGGAGGGGGTGAGAGGGGAACAGGGATTGTAGGGTAAGATATGCCTGGGAGATTACATCGTCATTATGATACAGGAAAAATAAATAAAATAAAATTATAAATTTATGCCTAATAAGCGCATGCTTGTGACAACCTGAAAGAAAAGATACAGTGTGGTTCAATGCATGGGAAGTGAGAGAAGATGCTTGTAATACAAGCGTTTAAAAGTGCTTAGAGATAGAGAGTTTTTTATTAACGTTGGAAGGCCATTCCAGAGTTTACAAGCAGTGACAGTAAAGGATTTGTTGTAAATTTCTGTTCTATGAAGTGGAGTTAGTAGTTTATCACATCCTCTGGTATTGCAATGGTGAACTGTATTAATGGTGACAAAATTAGTTGAAAGATAACAAGGGATGTTGTTATTTAGAATTTGATACAATAGAGAGAGAAGGTGAAGGTTTCTTCGGGAATCAAGTTTTAGCCAGGAGAGTCGACGGAAGTATTCTGAGACATGGTCAGATTTTTTAAGATTAAATATGAATCTGATGCAGGCGTTATGAGAACGTTGTAGCTTAATGGCGAGTTCCTTTGATAAGTCCTGGTATACAACATCACAATAATCGAAGTGAGGAAAAATTAGTGAGGTCACTAGCTGTATTTTTAGTGACGAGGGAAGAATGTTAACGAGAGGCCTTAGAGTGTGTAAGGAGGAGTTTACCGTCTTGCAGATTTTTATTATATGATTATTCCAGGTGAGCGTTTCATTAATTAGAATCCCGAGATTTTTTACGATTTTGCAATAGGGTATAACTGAGCCACTCAAAGACAGAGGAACTGATTCTGCAAGGTTTATAGATGCCAGTAGTTTCGGATAACCGATTAAAATGGCTTGAGATTTCAAGGGGTTTATGGTGAGAAAATTATCGTAGCTCCATTCTTGAAGTTGGGCCAAGTCATGATTTATGTTAGCTATGGAAAGAGATAAGTTATTGGGTTTTGTGTCTAAGTAGATTTGGAGATCATCGGCGTACAAATGATGCTTGGAGTAAGTTAAGTATTGAGAACAATCATTTATGAATAAAGAGAACAATAGAGAACCTAAAATTGAGGGTACGCCTTGGTTAACATTAAGCCAAGAGGACGAGGAATCGTTGTAGATGACTTGCTGGGAACGGTTGCTAAGGTACGAAGAGAACCACTCTATTGAAGGTGAAGAGAATCTCATGCAGCGAAATTTTGCTAGGAGTATGTCTTTATCTACTGAGTCAAACGCTTTACTAAAATCAAGCAATATTAGTACCGTGAGTTTTCTGTCATCCATGTGTCTGCGTATATCATCAGTTATTTTAATTAGCGCGGTGGTGGTGCTATGAGACTTCCGAAAGCCAGATTGATGGGGGTCAAGTAGATGATTAATGTCGAGAAAATCTGCTACCTGTTCGTGTGCAAGTCGCTCCAGGGCTTTTGATAAAGTGGGAAGAAAGCTAATCGGTCGATAGTCATTGTTTGCGGTGAGAGATTTCTTAGGAATTGGGCGGACTAACGCGTGTTTCCATTGTGATGGGAATTTTCCCTGTAATAAAGAGTGGTTGAAAATGTTAGTAAGTACGGGGAGTAATAGATGTATTAATTTGTTTATAATAATTATAGGAATACCATCAGCACCCTGGGCTGTAGTTTTGATTCTGCGTATTGCTGAAAGTACGTTAAATTGCGAAACAGCTTTAAAGTGGAATTGTGGAGAACCGGATGACTCGTTCGCTTTTGCAGTAAGACTACTAATTACTTTGCGTTTTCGTTCTATGTCGATTGTTGTTGGATTCGTCGAGAAGCTCTCGTTAAGAGAATCTAGTGATATGTTTGGAGGTAAGGAAGAATCCTTGGACTTGCCAATTCCAAGGTGTCGCAGATTGTTCCATAAGGCGGATGTTGTAATATTGGAGGCGGATATAGAATAAGCGAATTTTATTTTGGCATTTCTAATCTGTTGCTTGGTTTTGTTTCTAATATTTTTGTAGGTATTGAACGTATTTGGGCATTTATTTGATTTGAAGAGACGAAAAATTGAATCGCGTCGAGCCATCAATAGTTTAAATCGGCCGTTATCCACGGGGCGCGAGGTTTAGAGACGCGTGTGGTTTTGATGGGTGCGTATTTATCGAGTAGATGTAAGAGAAAAGTGTTAAGTGCTTCAATTTTTGCGTCTATGTCGTCTGCATATTCAATAGTGTGCCACGGAAGACACGCAGCTTCGGATATTAAACTATCATAGTCAAGGTTTTTAAAATTTCGTTGGGAGATAAATTTCTGCTTAAATTTTTGAGAGTTTAGTGAGTAGGCTAGAAAAATTAAGTCATGGGAGGAAATGCCCTGGACAGGTAATTGACCATGTGTGCAAACTTTATCTGGGTTAGCAGTAACTAATATGTCAATCCAAGTGGAAGAATTTTTAGTGTTATTTGTGGGTTTTAAAGGTAGTATGCTGAGGTTGTGCGATGTAAAAGAGTTTTTAAAAAAGACAGCATCGGAGGAGCTTGAGGCAAAATTTGCATTAAAGTCACCAGATATAATTAAGTGCTCATAATCGTGTCTTAAGTTGGCAATGATCTCGTCAATGTCAGATAGATAACCAATTTTTGGAGGACGATAAACGATTCCTAACAATATTTTTTTTGAATTGACGACTACTTCAAGGAAGAGATATTCAGGTCTGCGGGAGTATTGCGCGTCGCTGGTGGCGAGGGAGGTGGGAGGGGGAAGGGGGAGGGTAGGGAGGTAGGTGAGGGAGGTAGGTTAGAGACGGAGATGACAGAGGGAGGTGAGGGAGGGAGGTGAGAGAGGGATGTGAGAGACGGAGATGAGGAAGGGAGGTGAGAGAGGGAGGTGAGAGACGGAGATGAGGGAGGGAGATGAGGGAGGTAGGTTAGAGAGGGAGGTAGGGGAGGGAGGTGAGAGAGGGAGGTGAGAGAGGCAGATGATAGAGGGAAATGAGAGAGGAAGGTGAGGGAGGGAGGTGAGGGAGGGAGGTGAGAGAGGGAGGTGAGAGACGGCGATGAGGAAGGGAGGTGAAAGAGGGAGGTGAGAGACGGCGATGAGGAAGGGAGGTGAAAGAGGGAGGTGAGAGACGGCGATGAGGAAGGGAGGTGAAAGAGGGAGGTGAGAGACGGAGATGACAGAGGGAGGTGAGGGAGGGTGGTGAGAGAGGGAGGTGAGAGACGGAGATGAGGGAGGCAGATGAGGGAGGGAGTTGAGAGAGGGAGGTGAGAGCGAGGTGAGCGAGGGAGGTGAGAGAGGAGGTGAGGGAGGCAGATGAGGGAGGTGGGTTAGAGAGGGAGGTTGGAGAGGGAGGTGAGAGAGGGAGGTGGGAGCGAGGTGAGAGAGGGAGGTAGGAGAGGGAGGTGTTAGAGGGAGGTGAGAGAGGGAGGTGAGAGAGGGAGGTGAGAGAGGGAGGTGAGAGAGGGAGGTGAGAGAGGGAGGTGAGAGAGGGAGGTGAGGGAGGGAGGTGAGAGAGGGAGGTGAGAGAGGGAGGTGAGGGAGGGAGGTGAGGGAGGGAGGTGAGGGAGGGAGGTGAGGGAGGGAGGTGAGGGAGGGAGGTGAGGGAGGGAGGTTAGAGAGGGAGGTTAGAGAGGGAGGTGAGGGAGGTAGGTGAGGGAGGGAGGCAGGGGCTGAGGGAGGGAGGGGAATGGGGGAAGGGAGAGAGAAGCCCGAAAATAGGGTTAAATATAATTTTCTTTCTAAAATACATGCCGAAAGGATTCAGGATTGCACGCGGGAAACGGAGTAATTCATCTCGCGGAGCGAGGCACTGGGTTGATGCGCTTAGCATGTAGGGGGGGATCCTAGTACTCTATATATGTACTCGCGTAATTGCCCGTCAAATATGGCGGGTATGTGTTGGTTATATATTAAAATTAAAGTACTTATATTTATTCCTCCCTTTTTCCCTCCCATTCTCTTCCCTCCCTCTCCACTTATTTTCTCTTCTTCTATATTCTCCATCTCTCCCTCCTATTTTCCCTTTCTCTTCCTTCTTCCCATTCTCCATCCATATCTCCCTCCTATTCTTCACCCTCACATCTTCCCATCCGCTTTCTCTTTACCATACTCCTCCCTTTCTCCCTCACATTCTCCTTCTCCCCTCAAAAATGTACCTATCTCTCTCAGCGTGATATACGTAGTTAAAAGTCTTACGTACAAAAGAATATTTCTCTGTTAAACATTATGCTAGACAGCTTTAGCTCGCCAAAATGATTTCAATTCTCTGGAACACCATAATGTGAATTATATATATTTTTTAATTTTCAGTCCACATAAAATAGTTCTTTAAATTAAAATGTATAAATTTTATTCGGAAGGAGTTCAATATATCCCCCTCCCCTCAGAATAGTGCCACAAAGGAACATTTATTTCCTACGTTAGCATTTCAACCATAATTAAACAAATTTTGATTTACTCATTATATAAGTTTCAATTTTCTAACTAATTCTTGATCGAGTTATTCGCGTTTTAATTACTTTACACTCAGACCAACTGGCGGACAATGAACCCTTTATTATTATTTTTGTGGTTTTCTCTTTCTCTCCATATTTTCCAAATCGTCCTCAAGTCCTCCAGTCTTCTACCTAACTCTCGTAACCTGTCGCCCAATCCTTCTCTCTATGTAATGTTGACATGCTCGGTTTATTAAAATGTCCAGCATGTTCTACTCCTTCTCATAAATAACGGAACGAATGTTGTTTACATTGATTGCTATGAAAACATTTTACCTATCCTTCTATCTTTCTCTTCTTCTCGTATTAAAAGCTTACAAAGCACGCATAAACCTATAAGAGTTGAGATAACAATAGGATTTCGAGGTTTAACAAGACAATATCCCGTTAAAATGACAAGATTTCCCCAAAATATGTTAATTAAACGTTTAACATGAGGGGTTTCGAACTTTAGACAAAAACAATGAACAGAATAAGAAACTTTGCAATTGCGTCTTTAGAATGGTCTAAATGCAATGGTCTTAGGTCAATTCTTTCTAATTTTAATATCCAAAAGAAGAAATGCCAACACGTCAAAAGATGATTTTTACGTGTTATCTTAGGGGGAATGCAAATCATCCCCTGGAGTCAAACCCTGGACGTTTTTCCTAAAGTTCCCTTCATCACAGCATATTTATATATGAATAGATTATCTCTGCCAAATTCCAAGAATATAACAGCATATTTGATTCGCGTTTTAAAAACGAGAAATTTTTTTGATGTCATAACTCACCTCATCACAGTTATACATACAAGCACAGAAACATCTGGTCTTTTATATTAGTAAATCTAACAATCTATGATATATGTCTATTATAACCGCACTATCCTGCCTGACACAAATTATGTCAAAATTATTTCTTACTTCCGGATGAGCTAGAAAGCTGAAATTCTGCAAAGCGATTGTTTATGATTTATAAACAAAGGAAAGATTGCGAAAACGGGAAGTTTATAAGGATGCGTGGCCCAAAAAGTTTTTGAAATTTCGAAAATTTCCCATAAGATTACCATTGGAGCATTGTTGATGTCAGGAACGCTTCTTAAGAGGACTTTCAGATGGAATTACAAATTCAAACTCGGCATGTACGCAGTAGAGCAAAGGGTAATTAAATCGCGATATGTCAATCCGATTTCTATGATTAATTATAATACTCGGCGTGAGTGTTTGCATGTGAAAAATGCGTAGTTGTGGCAGTTTTGGAAAACGTAAGGCTTGGTGGGAGGGAAGGAATGCTATAGGGGATTAGAAAGGGAGGTAGAGAGAGGAAGAGATATATAGAGAGAGAGAGAGGAGCGAGGAGAATGGGAGGAAGGGAGAGAGAAGGTCGGAAATAGGGCTAAATATAATTTTGTACCTTAATACATGCCGAAACGAGGAGGTACATGTATGCACAATGTTGCACAGGGGCAGCAGACAGACAAATTCACCTCGTAAAGCGAGGCATAGGATTGACACGCGTAGCCCCTAACATTATATATATATATATATATATATATATATATATATATATATATATATATATATATATATATATATAAACTTAAGGAAAAGAAAAGGTAGTGATGAGGGTGGCAACAAGGTGTTGAAGAAAGCCCAGCGGACACTTACCAAGTTGAGGACCAAATTGGCAGGCTGCTGGGGGCGTCGGAGAGACACACGTAAATGAACACGCACACAGAAAAAACGAAAGCTTATCGGGTCTATGCCCTTCTTCAGCGATGGAGATAGAGTAAATGTATATGTATATATGTATATGTATATATATATATATATATATATATATATATATATATATATATATTACTATAATAAAAGCCTTGATGTGTTTGTATATCTATAACGCTCATGTCATCAATGGCACTTTTTAACGCGTTTTTAACAAACTTTCCGATTAGGTGAAAGGTAGAAATTTCGCAGGAATGTTTTATTCAGATATAAAATTTAAATTACGAAAAAAATACAAACGCCATATGGGCAAGTCCGGTCCGTCCGTCCGTCGTAACATTCATCTCCTAAACCGCTGGACGGATTTTAATTTAATTAAGAATGAGTGATCTTTATTAACATTTATCGTCCAATTGTGATTTTCAACTGAATCCGACAATTAGAACTTCAACTTTACATAATTACTTTAATAAACTTATACTCGTATCTCGTTAAATGGCATCCGTCAAGCTACAATGAAATATCAAACTTTTATCTCCATAGCTCTTATATGATCTGTAAGGTATAGAATAAAAAATTTATTCGGATAGAGAACAACATTTACTACAAGAAAGTCTACAAGACTACATACCTACGAGTTATAATTTCGGAGATAGAAATTCTAGAAAATCTTACGAAAAACATCGCACCCATATTTTGTTTACATCGATATCTAAGGCGGTTCTCTCGGCAAACAACAATTAAAATTCATGTTTCTCTATCCCACGTCTTTATATGATCTATGAGGTATAGTTTAGAAAATTTATTCAGATAGAATACAACATTTACTACAAGATAGTCCCCGAGACCACATAATTACGAGTTAAGGCTTCGGAAATAAAAAATTCGAAACCATCCCGAGCAAAACATCGCATATTTTGTTTACTTCGATCGCGAAGACGGTTCTCTCAGCAAACAACAATTAAAAATCCATATATTTCTCTCCCATGCTTTATGTGATCTGTGAGGTATAGATTTAAGAAATTATTTGGATAGAGAAAAATATTTACTACAAGATAGTCACCGAGACCATATAATTACGACTTATAATTTCGGAGATAAAAAATTCGAGAATCGCCCAATCTCTCGATACCGTTTCATACGTATTTCCCACTAAGAACGCCTTTGAAATCTCTGTGTATTCCATTTATGGAGTATACTTTTCCATCTTGTTGACAAGGGGCTCATCATTGGAGAAAACAAGATTGAGAAAGAAATTCTCCCAAATCTCTATTTCGGCATATTTTATAGCGGCTCTTACTCAATAATTACAGCTGTTATTATTCTTTTCTAAGTTCCCATTTGAATTTCAACGAGCAATTACACTAAAAAAATAAAATAATTTTGTGATTATCCATAATAATGAGTTACGATTTCTTAAGATGTAAGGTTTCAGTAGGATTGCCAGTCTTACGACGGGTTTTTAATGCGAGGCAGAGTAGGCATTGCAGGCAATAAAATGCAAAAAAATTCGTCGTTCACACAGTTTAGTTTACGTTGCTCCAATATTATTGTGCCTCCATTCAGGGGCGGACTGCCAGGTAATTTTTTATGAACAGGCGGTCAGCCCCACTCCGATCGCACTATATAAGCGGATAGTGGATCAAATCTTATCTAAAATCAAGTAATATAATAGAGAGAAAATTTTATTACGGAAAAGAATGACTAATTATCAAAAAATTAACATATAAGTTTCAGCAGACCGGCTCTTTGCCAGTCTGCTCCTGCCTATATTTATGTTAAATTCAGTGGCGGGTGTATAGCTTGCAAATAAACGCCGAAGTAAAACATAAATAATTATTTCAGGCTCGTTAAAGTATATCAACCATCCACGAATGAAGGCATTTCTTCTGCTCTAGCTTCTATAGAAATAATTTTGGGGATTGCAGACTTATTTTTCTGGTTGTCTTCAACAGTTAATGATATAATTCTACTCCATTATATTACATACAAATGTATTAAATACTGAATTTGACGCTTTTACGATCAAGATAAAGTGTTCTTAAAATCCAAGCAGGAAAATATATGTATGTATGTAATTTTGTTCATACACAAGCATCATAGATCTCACATGTCCCGTTAAATTACCAGATCGCCTAATCATTGTAATGGTTTGTCACCAAACTTATCACTATTATATAAAAATTCTGAATACAAAGCGACAGGAAATGAAGGTATTTTAATGGGGATGGAGACAATGCAAGTGACTGTAAGGAGGTTGTCCTCTCGGGAGCAGCCGGATGTCTCGCTTCCGCAATTAAGCGCAAGGACGTGAGGCGGTGTACTCGAGGGGAGGCGTCGTCGCTAAGTCATCCTTCAAACAACTTTCATCGGCGCTCTCTTTATTTGTTTATTTAAATTATCCAAAGATGGCATTTAGGTATTTTCTATTGGACGTTCAAACAAAATAATAGAATTACAATAACTAACAGATCTAGAACTTAAATATATCAATAACATAAAATACTAAAAAATAACAGTAACAAGTGGAAAAAACGAAATAGGAAAGAATTATTAACCGTAATTACCGTATTATTAAATATATGGGTGTGAGTTGCCCAACTGAGTAGGGAAATGTAGAGACTTGAGAGGCGGAATAAGAAGCGCTTGGCAATTGCAAATCTGGGGATGAGACCGGATAGTCGTGTGGTGCGGGATAAAACACGTAATCAACGGTGTCAAAGGCATTGGACAAGGTCTATCCAGTTGGACTGGAGCTTCAAAAGAATACGTGATATGATTAAGTGGAACGGAGAGACTGGTCAAGGTGGAACATCCAGGAATGAAGGGAGGGGTGTAAAGGAAAGAAGCCATTTATCAATATTTTTTCGCAAACTATATGAAGGGTCGAAAGTAAATATATAGTGTCTGAAATTTTCAACGAGGTTTTTGGCGCCGTTATTACGGATGACGTTGGCTGTTTTCCAGTGCGGAGGAAAGACTCGAGCAGAAAAAGAGTAGTTGGAGATAATAGAGAGAGGAGCGCAGAGTCGGAGGGAATTTCTCTCGAGGGATTCCGTTCCGGTGCTATCGGGGACAATGGCCTTCTTTGAGGAAAGGATATGGAGCACCACTAATGGAGGCGTAGAGAGAATAGGCAATCAAATAGACCACTTGGTGTCGAATGGCTGGGAATGAGATGGGGAAGGTGAGAGATTGGAAACAAAAGTCATTTAGAAAGCCGAATTTCTTCTAACAATATCATTGTCTTGAGAGTCACGATCATAAAACTGACAAAAGAATGCAGCGTATGTTTTTAAATGCCCTTTACTGAGGTTATAAAATTCATCGTGTACCTAGTTATATCATAAAAGGTGTAAAGATTGCTCATGAGTCACGGTAAGTCGCATTATTTTCGCATAAAAATCGATTAATTAATAATAATTAAATTTTCATATAAATAAAATATATCCAAAAATGCAAACGTATAATTACGAACTAGTGGGTTTATAATTTTTGGACTTGGAACTGTTCCCTCTTCATACGATGATGGCTTTTGGAAGACGGATTTCGAGGTGTACCGTTTCGAGAAATGTTCGAAGGATGTTTACCCGACTGACGTAATGAAAAGACTACGCCCACGGTAGAAGCTATAAATTAATGACGAATGAGAGAATAACAAGTCAAAACAGCAGACGGCCAATGGGTCCCTGGAGACAGCTAGAACTGGAGAGAAGTTGATGTACTGGGTTTTTTCTTTCCCAACACGAGAAGTAAATTATTAAAAAGGGAACAGAACCGTTTGCAAGCCGCAAATAATAATCAAAGCTCAAGAACTAGATCAGTTCCTCTGCAATGTTTTTATTAAGAATGAAAGATTTATTTTTACTTTCCCCATATACGAAATATAGAGAAATATTGTTTTCATAAAAAAATCGAATTCGAGATTTCAACGGAAATATATGTTTTAAGGTCTCCAGAACAGGTTTGTTTATTTTCTCGTGATGTCTATGGGTGTCTGTGTCTATGACCGGAATATTGTAGCCACTAAATCAAAAACTAATAATCCGATCAGTATAAAATTTTATATTTAGCATTTGTATTAAAAAGTCAATAACTGATTCGCTTTTAGCTAAAATCGGTTCACATAAAGTGAAAGTTTATTATTTTCATTTTTCCGTTTTTGTCAAATATCTCCTGTAATTCTTCATTAACGTAATCGTACTTAATAGCCTAAGTTATAGAAAATTTTATTCTCTACGAATTTTATGTTTAATAATTTTTTGTAGGGCCAATTGTTAAGTAAATATTTCAGTTCAATATTGACAGCGATTCCAGCGCCGCAAACTCGTAAATTACAACTACATATGGAGAAAGTCATGTGTTGGCCACATAAGATTTTTTATTAATATCAAAAAGTTATGTATTTACGTAGAATATCGTCTTCAATGATAAGCTTAAGGCAAACCTTTTTTTTTCAAAGGCAGCGTCACAATTTTGGAAAAGTAAAGACTACTTATTCCCTGAATGAGTTTTTAGTTTAGAGATAATTATTCTCTTGACATTATATGAATGAGCAAAAGACCATTCATTAATAAAAAGATGATATTTTGAGTTAACCTGAGCAATTTCTACCAACAGAAATTCATTAAATGATTAAAATCGTAAAAGCGATTGTTCTTTGTCTCGAATGTTTTCTGACATTGTTTTTGGTACATATACAAAATATCAGAAGTTTCCAAACTATATTTATCTAGTGCTAAATTCACGGTCGCATCAAACCAAAAAAGCGACAGAATTTTCCGATTTCCATATTTCATAAGACTGCATACCCTCAATATCTAAATGTAATGGCCGCGTTCTCAATATTTCCCTTTAAATGAGATCTAATGAACAATGGTTCGTCCTCACGCGACAGTAAGAAACCTCCACCAACCTAAGTTTGTTCCTACGATTGCGGCAGACCTTTCCAAAGGCAATAGTAGCAATAGTTTTCAAGCGTATGACCGTTATAAGGAACATTCCAGAGGCTTAATGGTTAAAACCCAAGTTTCGAATTAGTCTTCTCCGCAGACGTTATCATACAGAGAAAAAGGAGTTTCAGGCGACAGAAAAATCTCTCAGAATGCATACAATTATTCGAGATAAATCTTTGGAAATTGCGGTAATTTATATTGCATCGCGTGTAATGGAATGATGGAATTTTCTTACCAAAGGATCTGAAGAATGTCTCGTAGTTGCGAAAGCGCATTATCGAGAGTCCGTTGTTTTCTTTCTAAAAGCTCCAAAAAGAAACATGTTAGTGGATAATGTAACAGATCGCATC
The DNA here is from genome assembly GCA_028673005.1 of Tanypteryx hageni. Taxonomy (NCBI): domain Eukaryota; kingdom Metazoa; phylum Arthropoda; class Insecta; order Odonata; family Petaluridae; genus Tanypteryx; species Tanypteryx hageni. The sequence continues at coordinate 223,845,230 of CM054112.1, read as the reverse complement.
ATCTGCTCGAAGCATAGGAGGCAGTTGTGCAGCTTTGAGGTCTCATAAATTGAATAGACGATAATACGAAGCAAGCGCTTTACGGACATTCCACTAAGGATGAATGATAAGCTCCACGAGCGAGAGCAAAGCGCCATTGAGATATTTCATGGCGATTGACTAATCTTAATACAAGCTTCAAATTTTATGTTTATAATATTAGGATTAGTGGTAACAAGGTCGTTATAATAGGCAATATATACCTATGTTTTTGCTTTGGACTAGAGTATCCTTCGTGTATATTCAATTCTATCAAGCACCATTGTTTTGGCCCGTAGATATTCTTTTATTTTAGTCTTTAACGGGATGATTCCCAAAAGGCATTGTTACATTCGTCATTGGCCTTTCTGTAGTTTTTCTTGCTATCAATGTTCAAATGTGTGTCGCTTTGGTGAGAACTAGCACATGCACTTATCCACGAATTTACTCTTCGGATTAATTTGCATTTCATTATTTCTGTAATTATTCCATCTCCCGTTCATCGCATCTTTAGTTCTTTCCTTCATTATATTTGGTCCACTAATGACAATGGCACAAATATTTGTTTACTACTTATATTTTTACATCATCATAATTTTTCTAAGTGTTTCAACGCCATAAATAACGTAAAACAACAGTATAGGATGAGTATAGTCGGTATGGCACTACAAATTAAACAAACGTATATAATAATAAAAATTCTGTAATAAAACTCGTTGTTAACTTATTATAATGAAACACAAAAACTAAATGAAACAAAATTTTAAAAAGAAAAAAAATACAATTTCTCAAACAAAACATTTTTAAGATTATTCAAATGGTTGTAAAGAAAATGTAATGATGGTAAAGGACAAAGCTCATTGTTTAAATCATAGACGGGGTACCTTTTTTTGTCCCGCTCCTCCCCCACCTCCCCCCACCAAAAATGCTTTTTATAGGATTGAAAATATATTTTTATTTAACGTTATAATGTACATTTAATGAGACAGTTGATGCTGCATATTTTTTACAAGGTGATCTATATATAGAAAATATGTTGGAAGCGGCAACTCTCAGGTGATTACTTAAATTTTCGTCAGTGATTCTTGATCTATGAGTAGAATTATCTTATTTCGGTTTCGGAAAAAAACTGTTCACTAATATGTGTGGTCCCGAACAATGCTATTATTTTGATAGCGTGAGCTCTTAGACGAGGGAAATTGCTGTCTAAAACGTTCTTTGTAAAAATTAATGCTGTCCATTCCGTGGTACTTTCCCCTCATCTCATCACCGCCTTGAATTTCGATAAGTTCCATTTGTAAATTTTCATCTTCGATGCTATCTATGTTTACATCAAAATGGCAAGAAAAAAGCTGAAAGTGATTTTGATGCAGCCTAAAGTCTGTAAACCTCTTCTGAAATTCTTGATGCAATGATATCCATTCATCAGCGTATTCTGAGCAACCGCCGTAATTTGGGTCATTTTCTTGCAACCAGAAAAATTTCTTTGACGAAGTCGAGACTCCCAAAAACGAAGCTTGGTTATAAAACATTAGACGTGTGAAAATAACGTATTCGCTAACTAAGACCTTCCATGAATCTTAATGAGGCACTGGCCCAGGTTATTTGCACCGGCTGCACACCCTCTCCCGGATCCTGGTTTAGCACGCACGGTTGACAGTCTTCGCGGGACCCATTTCTATGATACAGGGGAAAGTCACGGCGGGCCACTTTTAAAGGCCTCGCGGGCCGCAGGTTCCTCACCCATGGTCTAAATTCTAAAACAAAAGAGTGCATAAAATTAATAGAGGAGGCCGAGACTTGGTGGAATTCCATAAGTGAAATAAGTCGAAGTGTTATTAAAACTGTTGTTTCAATTTTAACAACGTCACATTTCATCCATGAAATAGTAAATCTTAAGCGTTTGGTCATCAAACACTCTCCTTTGGCCAAATCACATAACTATAGATAGCTCCAAATTTAATCGTATTTAGCTTTATTTTAAATCACTAGTACTATAGTAGGAAATAGATAAAGAGCCTCTTTTATGATAGTTCAAAGCTTTCTAATAGGCAGTTAAGCGTAATTTCCTTAAGCTGTGTTAGAGAACAGCGAACCAAAGCGAAAGGTTTAATTGAAATAGCATCGAAAGGAAAACAATCTGTTCGATAGTAATCTTGTTTCTGCTTCCTCGATGGGAAAGTTTTTTATATTTCCTCGCATCTTCTGCGTTGTATAACAGGTGATGTCTCAGATATGGTGCAATAACCTTCTCTTATCTACCGCATAACAGTTCCCTTGACCATGAATTGCATTTGAGTGACAAGCAAGTTATGATTCGTAAATTATAGATAGCGATACTTTTATTGTGTGTAATATTTATCTCATCAATCGACAATCTCGATAAATTACATTCTCAAGAACTTTTTACCAACTTTTATATTAACTTCGCTATATATATATATATATATATATATATATATATATATATATATATATATATATATATAAAACAGCTTACGGAAAAGGAAAGGTAAAATGGATATATGTATGGCAACAAGGTGTTGGGATGAGGAAACCCAGTGAACACTCACCAATCGGACGACTTCAGGTTGGCGAGGCCCCGGGGATGTCGAAGCGACACACGTAAAAGAACACTAAAACACAGAAACATCACAAACGTAGAAGCTTTCGGAATTATTCCTTCATCGGCTACAGAGAGAGAACTCTGTTGCCATCCATATATATATACATATATATATATATATATATATATATATATATATATATATATATATATATATATATATATATACACACACACACTAGTAAAAGGTGCTTGCATTCTGCAAGCATTTCATCTCACCTTGAAAAAACATTCATTTTTCAGAGATATTTCATCATTGGAAATATTTTTTTAATTCTAAAGATGTCACCTCCTCACCGATTTTCGTTCTTTCCTTGTGTAACACAATCCCTAAAATTTGTAGTTTTAAGAATATTATACTTTTTCCACAGTAGGGTACTAAAGCCACACATTCCTGCCAAATTTTTAAGTTGTGGCTTATTTAATATTTATCTATTTGTTTAAATTTTTAAACATTTTAACAGCCGCAACAACATATTCATCGAGATTTTCAAATGGTTATTTGGGCATGCGCACTGAGCTCTAAATAACTTGAAAATTTCCGTTCCAACACGACTTTACTTTTTTGACAATTCTCTAATATTCCCCGTTTTTGGATTTTGACGTCGTTATAATTTTACGCCGTAGTTTTAAATCAATTGCATTATAATATAATATAATAAAGTTCATCAACCCCCGTAATTTAAAGGAGTAAGATACTTTTATTTAATAATATATATCGCTTTTTAAAATTATGACGTCATCATATATATTGAAATCAATGGAACAATAAGAATTTCCCAATTAAAAGGCATTAAAGTGATGCTATTATAATACGGATTGCCAATTTCCATTAAAAAGCATTGTTCTTGTTGCTATGGTAGCTGGAGTTCTTTACTGTTAAGCATCTGCTTTTTTCTATTAAAAACATATTTCTTCGTCAATTCGGCAATGATTTGAATTTAGTCTTCAAAAATAAGAAACTTCATTCTTTAGCTATAGAATTGTTTTCGTCCCGAGTTTTTATCTGAATTATAATTAATTTAAAAATGCAAATTTATGAAACTGTACAGATTTCCGTGTTTTTCTTATGGAGTATCGAAATGGAATATTGAGGTCAAAAAACCCACTAAAAATTAAAAAATTTGAAGTTTAGATTTTTCTGGCTGGTTGTACCTATCATCCTGATAAATTCCAGGTCCGTGGCATAACTGGAATAACCTTAGGTTTTATATATATATATATATATATATATATATATATATATATATATATATATATATATATATATATATATATTAGGCCCGATAAGCTTGCGTGTGTTTTTGTGTTCGTGTGTTTTACGTGTCTCTTCGACGCCCCCAGCAGCCTGCCAGCTTGGTCCTCAACTTGGTGAGTGTCCGCTGGGCTTCCCTCAACACCTTGTTGCCACCCTCATCACTACCTTTTCTTTTCCTTTAGTTAATATATATATATATATATACATATATATATCCTATATACATATATCCTATCCTATCCTCCGTAAGAAGCAGCTATTTATAATACGTCTTGTCGGTGCTTGCATACTGCAAGAGTTCAAAAAATCATCATACACCATTATATTAACTCGTAAATAAACCAACGCGACAGCATTTGAACTACACAGAACCCATTTATATAAGATAATATCTAGTTTTCATTTTCTGCGAAATTAAGGCATCTATCCGGAATTTATACCATATTTTCCAACTGTTTTCTATAATTTTCTGAAGTTCCTCTTCCTTTCTTGTTAGAAGTACTTGATCATCCGCGTATTTTACTGCTCTTATAATCCTTCCTCCAATTTTGAAATCTCCTAAGCCTTCTAACGCTTCTTGCATTAAACTTTCTCCATATATATTGAATAGGGTTGGCGATAGGCAACAGCCTTGTCTTACTCCTTTACCGATATTTACCCCGCAGATGTCCGCATTCTCCAACCTGACCATTACAACTTGATTCACATATAGATTCCTGACCAGCCTCCCGTCTTTCCAGTCTACACCTATATCCTTTAATATCTTCAACAATATTGCCCAATTTACTCTATCAAAGGCCTTCTGGCAGTCTACAAAACATACGCAGATATTGATGTTATTCTAACTACCCCTATAGCATCTCAGGTTCTTTTTCCTTTTTTGGAACCGAACTGATCTTCCCCTGGCATTTCTTCTGCCTTTTTCTCCAGTCTTTTATTAAGAATCCTCGTGATGATCTTCGAAGTGTGTGGCAGAAGGCTTATCGTTCTGTAGTCTTTACACTGCATTGCCTTTGACTTCTACTTTAGAGCGATCATTGTTACTTCTAGGAAATCCCGAGGCCACTCTCCCGTGTCGTAAATCTTATTAATTAATTTCGTGATCGCTTTTAGTCCTTCTGATCCCATAACTTTAAGTACCTCATCCGGTATTTCATTGCTGCCTGTGGCTTTCCCTTTCTTTAGTTACACTATTGCTTTTTCTACTTCGCTCTCCATAATATTTGGTCCTAAGTTGTCTTCTTCAATGTTTTCCTCATCTTCCAGTTCGTTTTTTGCCGATCCTGCCTGCTTGCTGTATAGTTACTTAATGTGTTCTTCCCATACCTGTGCTACATCCTTTGTTTCTGAGATTATCTTCCCATCCGTATAATAAACATCCATATAATGATTATAAATAAGACTATAATATTCATTTTCCGCGAAATTAAGACTTTTATACGGAATTTCTAAATTCCCTAGAAATCAGCTCGCGTACTAGTTTTCGAATTTCCGGTTTCATAACTCAGATCGTCCTGTTTCAGCAATAACTATAATCATCATTAAGACAATATCCTATATGTCACAATAAAATTTACGTAAAAATGAGGATATTTTGCGTGTTAGGATAATGGCGTCATCATCAGTGACTTTTAGTAAGTATTCGGATAAAAAAATTAATTTAAATTCATCACGTCATCATAAGTAGCTATACTGAAATCAAATGGACTATAATTCAATCTAAGCATTAATGCTGTATAAGGATTGATAATCAATGCCCATTGAAAGGTATTGGAATCGTTGCTATGGTAGTTAATATTTTCCATTGTTGAAAATCGACAAACTTTTCATAATTATATGATTAAAATAAAATTTTTACGCAAATTCAGCATGGATTTGAATTTTTTCATCAAGAAAATAAACCTCATTTTTCGTCCACGGTATGGCCATGTCCCGACTTTGTATCTTTATTATAAATAATTTAAAAAATCAATTTCAGGTAGCTCTACCGTTTTCAATGCTTTTCTTATGGGCGTTTAAAATGGGAAATTGGGGTCATAAATACCCCTTAAATATAACTTTTTTTCCGGAATTTCGGAATTTTTCCAGAGGCACCCAATGATCTATCTTCATTCAAATTTCAGCTCTGTATCATTTCTAGAAGTACCTTAGGTTATATATTTTTTCCACAAAAGAAAGAACGAAAATTGGTACAGAGACGAAATATTTTGAATTAAAAAAATGTTTATAATAATGAAATATCTCTCTGAAAAATTGTTTTTCATGGTGATATGAAATGCTTGCAGAATTCAAGCACCTTCTACTAGTATATACTACTAATGCCAAACCTTTGTGCCAAATTTTAATGTTATAGCACATATAGAAGTGATATAATATTTATCTAATTTTTAAAATTTTTAATGCTTTTAACGGCCGCAATAACAGCTTCATGGAGATATTCAAATATTTATTTCTGCATTTGCACTAACCTTAAATAACTTTAAAATTTCAGCTTCCTAGCTTGCCCTGTAGTACCTAAATATTTATCTATTTTAAGAATTTTTAACAGCCAAACAAATTAAGATATCAAAATTTTTATGCTCCATATTTTGTTGTTTTTTTTAATTCTGTCTTTAATAAAAATTCTATATAGAATTTGCTACAAAATGTTTGTAAAAGCTCGTAGCTACGACTTATTGTTTCCGCGATAAAAATTAATAAACTATGTACAAATTGGGTTAAAACAACACCTAAAAATATACAATTCTGAAATTTTCGATTTTTATAATTGGTTGTGAGCAAATTCCTATTATCGTGCAAAATTTCATTTCCATATTCCTTTTAGATTGTTCTACACCACTGGTGGCCAACCTTTTACATACTGCGTGCCAAGATGCGCCAAAAAACCTATAGATTTTAATATATATATATATAAAATGCATAATTGAAAAATTAGTCTTACCTTTAATGAGATTTTTGGGTTTGTTTTAAGCCTGCTAACCTGTCTCTATCGGGCTTTAGATTTGTCGTAGCAAGTAATAGCAGATTTTTCAAATTTGCGTCTGCGAGTCGAGATCCTTGTTTATTTTTAAAGAGTTTCATTGATGAAAATGCTCGCTCACACCTGTAGGTGCTTGAAAATCGACAGATGTAACTTTCAGAAAGTTTTCGAAGATTTGGAAGTTGATCACGCGTTAATATTTTCCAGATTGGATCATATCATCCGCCTCAGGGATGGGAGAAAACTCCTCAAATTTAGCTTTTAGCATGGCATTTGCTTTTAATAAAATAACTTCAATCTGTATGCTAGCATGCAAGTCGTCGATTTTTTGTTCCGTATTGGCAAATGGGTTGACAAATAATGCTATGTTATTTTCCTCTCTGGAAAATTCACTAAAACGAGATTCAAATAAGTCTTGCCATAGTTTTACTTTTGCAGTATATTTTGATAAATCAATTTCACAATTCTCATTTTCACTTTGCATTTTTAAAATGCTCAAAATGATTGAAGTTTTTTGCTTCCAATATGAAAGAGAAGAGATTTAATTTCATTCTAAATGCATTAATATCATTTACTAAGCTAGCAAACAATCTGTTGCTGCCTTGTAGTTTCAAGTTTAAGTTGTTAAGATGATCCGTAATGTCAACTAGAAATGCTAAATCACATAACCACTTAATGTCACATAAGAGCATCCTTTCCTAGGCAACTCTTTTTCCTCTTCTAAGAAATGAAAAGCCCCCCACTGATCATTAAACTCACGGTCACTATCTGCACTAGCTTTTCTTTTGCGCATTTTGCTGTAGATCATAATGGGTAAAAATACAAAACACTAAAATCCAAATTCGAATTAGCTGATCACTCACTCTGATCCTGAAAACAGCATTATGGCGAATATGGCAAACTAGGGGTCGGCAAAAAACATGGATATAATCGCAACATCAATGACAAGCTGCGACGTATAGACATCGATGTTTTTCTGGCAGTAGTGACACCTATTCGCACTGATCAATAACTACGTGCTTCAGCAGGCGGAGCAGGCGAAAACTTGTGAAGCCGCGTTAACATTGAGATCGCATCCCTTGGGTCATGGTGAGCCAATTTTTATAGACCAATGCGCCAAAACTAGCGCATGCGCCACACGTTGGCCATCCCTGGTCTACACATTGGAATTCCTTTTCTCCATATTAACTTATGGCAGATTTTTCTTTAATATTTCCTGTTTTTTGGATTTTGACGTCGTTATAAGTTTACGCCGAAGTTTTCAATCAATTGCATTATAATACAATCCACTGATTCTCTGTAGAAGCACTAAATTAAAGCTATTATTATATACCCCCGTATTTGAAAGGAGTATGATACTTTTATTTAATAACATATATCGCGTTATAAAATTATGAAGTCATCATATGTATACGTCTTTGGTTGCAATCAATGGAACAATAAGAATTTCCCAATTAAAAAGCATTAAATCGATGCTATTATCATAATGATTGCCAATTCCCATTGAAAAGCGTTGTCCTGGTTGCTGTGGTAGCTGAAGTTCTTTATTGTTTAGCATCTGCTTTTTTCCGATTAGAAACATTTCTTTGTCAGTTCGGCACCGATTTCAATTTAGTCATCAAAAATAATAAACCTTTTCTTTAACTATAGAAATGTTTTCGTCCAGAGTTTCTATCTGAATTATAAGTCATTTAAAAATGCAAATTAAGAAACTTTGCACAGATTTCCATCGCGTAAGACGAGTGATGTAGTCATCTCGGCCACCAGATCTGCGCGCTGTTGCTGCGATAAATGTTAATTTGAATTTGCGTGGGAAGAGATATATATATATATATATATATATATATATATATATATATATATATATATATATATAACAGCTTACGGAAAAGGAAAGGTAAAATAGATATATGGATGTCAACAAGGTGTTGGGATGAGGAAACCCAGTGAAAACTCACCAATCAGACGACTTCAGGTTGGCGAGGCCCCGGGGATGTCGAAGCGACACACGTAAAAGAACACTAAAACACAGAAACATCACAAACGTAGAAGCTTTCGGGACTACTCCTTCTTCAGCTACAGAGAGAGAACTGGCCTCGCCAACCTGAAGTCGTCTGATTGGTGAGTTTTCACTGGGTTTCCTCATCCCAACACCTTGTTGACATCCATATATATATATATATATATATATATATATATATATATATATATATAACACCAATTACAAGCGTCCATAATTATCTTAATTATATATAGTATAGAGTTTATTGATATTGAAGTATTAACTATATAAAAGTTGGTTATAAAAATTCATTTTTATATCTTCACTTGTTTATTCTTTTTGCAACTTTTTACGCCCATGCAAGCAGAAAGGTTATCATAATTATATTATAGAGTTTATTGATATTGAAGTATTAACTATATAAAAGTTGGTTATAAAAATTCATTTTTATATCTTCACTTGTTTATTCTTTTTGCAACTTTTTACGCCCATGCAAGCAGAAAGGTTATCATAATTATATTATAGAGTTTATTGATATTGAAGTATTAACTATATAAAAGTTGGTTATAAAAATTCATTTTTATATCTTCACTTGTTTATTCTTTTTGCAACTTTTTACGCCCATGCAAGCAGAAAGGTTATCATAATTATATTATAGAGTTTATTGATATTGAAGTATTAACTATATAAAAGTTGGTTATAAAAATTCATTTTTATATCTTCACTTGTTTATTCTTTTTGCAACTTTTTACGCCCATGCAAGCAGAAAGGTTATCATAATTATATTATAGAGTTTATTGATATTGAAGTATTAACTATATAAAAGTTGGTTATAAAAATTCATTTTTATATCTTCACTTGTTTATTCTTTTTGCAACTTTTTACGCCCATGCAAGCAGAAAGGTTATCATAATTATATTATAGAGTTTATTGATATTGAAGTATTAACTATATAAAAGTTGGTTATAAAATTCATTTTTGTATCTTCACTTGTTTATTCTTTCGTTTGAATCTAAGCCAATTACAAATATGCCGATTCATATGGCCTACTGTTCTGTTTCTTTAAAAGCCACTTCTTCCGCTTCGCTAATCTAACCGCCGATGTTTTTCCTCCGATCGCTTCCTTGTCACCTATCTTGACTCCCTTTCCCCCTCGGTCCTCCTACTCCATCGCCCCCCACCACGTCTCACTATTTCGCACCCCAGCGCCTCCTTCTGCCGTACCATCATCATCTCCTCCTTCTGTGTTCCGCTCATAAAGGCTCTCAAGCAGCAGCGGCCTAGTACAACACCCATACAGCAAAACAACAACAAAATACACGATAAGTACGGATTTGCCCTTCTATAATGATTTTTCCGATGATATTTGGAAGATTGCCAAACTGGTGCACATCTTGCATTATATTCGTCACATGATATGAAACAATTTATACTTGCGAAAATTCTATATACATGAAATCCGATGCTAGTCCCTTTGTCGCTGTCGCCTTGAGGGGGTGGGCTGAAACGAATTGAAAGAGAGCAAAGCCATTTTGATTTGAATTTGAAAATCGGGTTATAAACGAGTTACGAACTGGGGACTTGGACGGTGCTTCGCCTAAAAGAACAAAGTGTAATTTTGTTCTAGTGAGAATTCAAATCCTTGCCGTGATATCACGAAAATATTTTTCGAGGACGAAAAACGCTGATTTTTCGTGCCATGCGGCATTATAGACGACATTGTCGTTTCCTTTCGCAATCGAAGAATTTCAGTTCGCGTTTTTTAATGCTTATATAGAAGCTATATAAATGTTCCCGAGTTTTTTTATCTATTCGTAATAGTCAAAACATAAACGAATAAAAACCATGCTATAGTATTTCAAGATTTGAACATGAGTTCGATGAACTTCTCTTATCGTTATTTAATTTGGGCAGGAAATAATGAGCCGAAAACAATCCGTATAATTTGTTAATATTTAGCGTGAAAGCGATTCCTGTTAATATTTCACTCTTGATAATTTATCTAAACAAAGTGGCAGGCAGAATAGGTAAGCGATCGTACGTGATCAAGTGCAAGTTAATTAAGCAATTAAATACTGACGGGCAATTACGCTAATGATAAATATTAGCGGAGCGCAGGTTGCTTTGCAACGTTTGTTCTCGTGAGCGTTATAATAAATAGTTCTTGATTTATCTTTTAGAATAGAGGAAGTCAATATGTTCAAAAATATGGGTAGGAAAGTAGGTAGTAGGAATAGGAAATATAGAAGGCTGGCAGACGAAAGATTCTCCTTCTCTTAAATGATTTCGTAGATTTTGAACTCTAACAGCTTGAAGGTTTTTTATTATACATTACATATATTGTTACCCACTAAACAAAATTATATTCAAACCACATTAAATAACATTTAACATATATATATATATAACCAACAAAAGAATAGAAATCGAATATCGTGCCGGTTATGCTCAAGTGTTTCTTCCTCGCTACACATCGTTTCCTAAGAATTTTACTAGACTAATCTAAATCCGCTCTCAGAAGCTTGCTTCAATCGTCTCATTGATACTCACTCTCGAACATATGCACACTATGTTGGAAACGGTTCATTCACCCAATCCAGTGGCGTAGCGTACAATGTGCCAACAGGTGCAATGCACCGGGGCCCCAAATCCCCTAGACGTCTTATGTTGATCTTATGAAAGAGCGAGACAAAAGTGCGGCTGCAGCCCTTTCAGAGGCCCTGTTCTCTTACATGCGATTTAAAGGATTTACAGCTTAGGCCTGTCAGAATAGGATCTTCGGATCAATTTATTCCATCAAAGGATTAATGCAAGCAGTTTTACCGACAAAACATCGCTATTTCTCTACTCCACAATAAAATTCTAGGACATTCTTCATTGTTTCTTTTTCTTTTCCTGGACTACAAAGTTAGAAAGATATTTAGGGCAAGAAGTATTCAATCATTCGACTTTAATCTACCTACATCGTATGATAAGATATGGTATATCTTTACTTGCTACTTTTTCTAATTCTTCACACTTAAATGAAAACCCCCATTATGTACATTAAAATTTCTAACCTAAGTTCTTCTTTTGAGTTCAAGCAAAAATTCTCCCGCGTGAGATAAGAATTTTTACGTCAATCATCACTAATTAGAGCATCATATACAGCGTTTTAAAGTTAAGTACTCTGTTAATCGATTTGATATAATTTGATGTAATCTAAAACTGATCTCACAAGAATGGATATTTCTCCTACAATATTCCCAATTTTTCTATTATCTCCAAAAATTAACAGTTAGAATAACTAATAATAATTTTTATAATACAAAGAGTGATGTTTAGTATCTGTCTGTGCCATGGTTAATTATTATATTTTGTTTAAAATTTAAGGAAATACAACTGAGTTTCTATTTCTTTTAGAGAAATACACCCAAAGAAAGAACTCTGAAACGAGTATATGAAAGTGGATCTGAGAAAATAAAAAGAGCGAAAAAGCAAAAAGAAACAACTCATAAGGAAAATTAAAAATATACATTTTCTTAAAAGTAAAAACGAACGAATTAAAAGAAGATTTGGAACCTGAAGTAAATGATGTTAAGTATACACAGTTGCTTAAAAGTTTTGAGAGTGAATCGATGGATCTTCACAGGAGTTCAAAAGAAGAGCATAGTAATATTGTGAACAAAGAATGTTGCGATGTGATAAGTTTTCCAAATGATAACTTGCCAAGAGATAAGGCCACATTTCGGAGTCAATTGTCTAATGAAGATAAGCAAAGAATTGTCTTGTTCGGACCTTACCAACCTGAAGGATCTTTCAAAAGAGACCTAAACCAAAACAATAGGCATTTTTCAAAATACTTTTACTCATTAAATAATAAGGCAGGAATTGAACTAAAACTAACTTGGCTTTGCTATTCTACCATATTGGATAGAGCTTTTTGTCAGCCATGTTGATAATTTTCAACAGTTGAGCCAAATTATTGGGGACAAGCCTTAAGAGACTGGCTGCACTTATCTGGCAAAATTAAAATTCATGAAATTTCTAGGGATCATATCTATTATTGCGACATTTTTGATAGGTGGAAAAAAGCAAGACTATTATTGATGATGTGGATCAGCAAATTCGAAAAGAGGCTAAGTTTATGAGAGTTGTATTGCACAGAATTGTGAATATTACATTAACTCTAGCGGGAAGCGCCTTAGCGTTCAGGGATCACAGAGAAAATAGAGAGGCATCGAACAGAGGAAATATTTTAAGTATAATCAATCTGTTAGCAAATTATGACGCTCCTCTGCAAAACCTCCTAAATCGTCCAGACAGGAGTATAAATATTTGAGTCCCCAAATTCAGAATGAAATTATTAAACTTCTTTCGAATTCCGCGCTACAAAAGATCCTAGACCAATGCAAATCAGCACCATTTTATTCCATTTCAACAGATTCGACACAAGATATATCTATAGTCGAAAATCTTAGTTTGATAGTCCGGTATGTAAAAATAAATTAATCGGAATATAGGAATCCAGAAAGCTTAGAAATAAAGGAATCGTTTTTGGGTTTCCTTAATGCAGAAAAGTATTCAGCAAATGTTATTACTAGTAGAATAGTTAAGCATTTACAGGATAAAGAACTTTCACTTGAAAAGCATCGCGGTCAATCGTATGACGGTGCTGCAGTTATGAATGGTGCGTACAACGGCGTCCAACAATAAATTTTAAGTATTCAACCAAGTGCGCCATATGTACACTATACCTAGCTTATAGAAAAATATAAAAACGATCTCTCAGATGAATTTCCAGAGCAATTGTCTATGGTGAAATTTCTGTTAAACGAGGAATTGACACCATTAAAGACAATTAGAGAGGTTGCGGAGCTACATGTTATACAGATATATATACAGATATACAGTTACTTCACTATTATTATTCCTTACCATTCCCGTGACATCAGTGTCGTGTGAACGTAGCTTTTCTAAGGTAAGAATTATAAAAAATTATTTAAGAAGTGCAATGTCATCTGAAAGACTGAGCAGTTAGGCAGTCTTATCTATAGAGAATGACGTTGACCGTTCTTTAGATATTGACGAACTGGCAACAACTTTCGCAGAAAGAAATACCAGAAGAAAATCAATAAATTGATTATCATGTGATAATTTTTTTATATTATGTATTTTGAATTTGTAGAATGTTTATAAATATATTAATGTTAGCATATGGTTGTAAACAGTTTATTTTACAGAATATTCTGTGTAATTGTATATGTATTTAAAGTGACCATTAATTTGCTTATAAAAATATAAAAAATCACGTGTTTATTCTATTATTGGTTTTGTAATAGATAGGGGCCCCAAAATCGAATTTTGCGCTGGGGCCCCATTGCAATTTGCTACGCTACTGACCCAATCACTTTATATCCCCCAAAGCTGCAAGACCAACTGAACGACATAATGAAACCGTTGACCACTCACTTTCCGGTTTCCCTCGGTCCTGAGAGGAGTCGCAATCGCTTTCCAAGTGGACTGCTTACGGCAGCGCCTCCAGTTCGTCTGCGGTGAAATGGTGAAACTCGCTCATGGAATAGATACTAAACGCGTGCTGGAATGTGTCGCTGAGTTGGCGTATCGCGGGAACAAAGAACTTGCAGACAGTATATCTAGCGTTTCATAGAGGCGAGCAATTCACAGTCCTTACTTTTCTTAGCAACCGAGGAAGGTAGACCTTCGAGTAAGAAGGATGAATCGACCTTGACACCCATACACAGGGACGTGCATTTATATCTCGCGTGAGCTCTTTGCTGTACATATTCTGCACGCACCTCGCGTGCGTCGTGACCAAAAGAGTAAGGTACTCAAATCGTGACGTTTAATGTCTATTCATCACATCCCAAAGACATTTTCAGCGCCTGCGTCATTGCTGAATATTCTATTCGTCGGTTCAGACAGCATCAAAAGAGGAAGAAGAATAGGGATTTAAAGGTCCGCTTGCAGGTTTTTGTCCCTTTTAACATTCGAGGCATATTCATCCACCGCGTGTAAAAGTGTCGATCTATGTAGTGTTTTCCTCGTGACATGTGGGGAATTTTGAAGATCACTCTATCTCTATGGACAGTGAACCGTGTGAATCTCTTTGATTCTCGTCATATTCACTTCGCGGAACGCGGCGAAGGAGAGTTACAAATAAAGACGTGTTCTCACCATTGAATTTTAGTTGATCAATTGAAGTTGATCAATCGAAGTTGAACGTATAATTGATCAACTCGCTGTTCTCATCTTTCAACGTTAAACTGAATAAACAGTTGTATTCATTACGACGAGAGAGGCCCCCGCGGAGGAGCGAATTAGTAAGACTTTTCAGATAAATGCACAGCGATATATTTTCAATAAATTGCCTTCACAAATGAGGGTATTTTGGTCCTGATTGGTTTTTTAAAAATATCCAAAAACAAATCGCTTGTGTGTGTGTGTCTTAAGTAATAATCTCTTCTTTTTATAACTAGTTGCTTTTGTTTCCTAAGACTGTTATGGATAATTTTTTTAATTTTATTTTATCCGATCATCCAACATGTTAAAATAATGGTCTCTAAATAAGCTAACGTTTTTCGAAAGAAGCACATCCCTTTTTTACAAATCTTAAAGTCTTATTACTTTCAAGCAGAAGAATAACATTTAAATTTGCTTCTTTAAGGTAAACATTTAAAAATTTATTTTCTTTCAAATCGAAAGCCCAAAGACAAAAATTTATAGAAACCAACATTACAGTTAATTTAACATTTTAGACCTGCTTAACGATTCCAGATGTCGTTCTCGTTTTATTTTAGAAAATTATAAAACGTCTGGTTCTTTTAAAGCAAAAATTACAATAAGCAGGGTGAACTCCATCCTGTTGCAAAATGAAGTACAAGATTATTATTTTCTTCAGTATCACCATTGATTCCATTTATTGTTCCATATAGAGTCAAACCTTAATTGTTCGAACCTTAGAGAAAGAAAAAGATCGAGTAGCAAAAATTCGAGTTATAGAACGCAGGTAATTGCAAGGAAGCAGAATAAAATTGTATCTCCTTCAAGTTATCGATTCTTCAAGACACATACATTCGATTTATCGAATAATAATATTTAAAAATATGTAATTTGAGCAACAAAATGCATTTACTTCGAGCTAACGAAAATAATAATTTTAAACGTTTGAGCTATCTGGTTCGGGGAAAAGCAAAAAAAAAATGTTTTTACCTAAGAAATAAACTATTTTTGATTTATGCAATTGATAACCATACATTTATCTCAACACTATCGAAAGGTGTTAATTCCTCTCGTTTCAAAATGAAACTGATTGCATTCCAATTTCTGGTCATAAGCAGTTGAAAGTTTGAGATAAGACAAAAACAGGATTTAACAGAACTGTCTAAATTCATTAATGGGACAGAGAGGAGTTGTTTTATCTTATATCTTGCGAACCGAACATCTTAACATCAGATTGATATCTTCTAGATAAATCGTCCTACACTTCAGTAAACTTTTAATTAACTGCATTACGGAATGAACGTTTTAGTAATATATCTATCATTATTATCAGTAATAATTCAATTGCAATTATAAACAGAGCAAAATAAGCAACAAATCTGTCTTTTCGAAAATTCGAAGAGAAATTTTCCGGGACATTTTAATAACGTAATATAAAACATATACAAAATAAAAATAATATACAAAACTAACCATATTGCTTTTATAATTGCAATATTAGGTCAATGTTATGCACATAATTTGCGATTCAGCTTCCCTCTGAAAATTGCTCTCTCTTTTTTTCCTCCCTTTATCTTTCCTCTTCCTCCAAGCTCTCCCACTCTCAACCAAGCCAATTTCTTATCTCACCTTCACCCTTTCTCTCCTTCCTACCCTCCTTTCTCTTTTCTTCTCTCACTCTTCTATCCCGCCCTACTTTCTTCCGAATTCTCTCTCCTCTCATCTCTCTCTATCTCCTTCTTCCGTCCTGTCCTTTTACTTTTCTACTTCTCCTTCCTCCGTTCATTTCTTCCCTCCTCTCTTCAACTCCACACCTCTTCTCACCTCTTACTCCCTCCATTCCACTCCAAATGATGGATGGCACTACATCTTCGCGCCCTTGATCTCATTCTACCAGAAACATGCGCTTACCTCGATGTTTTCCAACCTTCACTTTGACAACCAACGCCATCTCCAAGCTTATGTTTTTCAACTTAGAACTGTAAGTGACTTCGTATATGCGCGTGTAAATGAAGAAAATATATTTTTTTTTATTTTAATAAAAGAATCTTTAAACTAAGATATTCATTGTTTTTAAATTTCGTCTGAATTTGGGGTGCATCAATAATCGATGTGTTGTCTGCAGCAAAGAATTAAGAATAATGCCGAGGAGAAAAAGAGAAGGACTTATTTAGGTAACTCCTAATTAGAGCTTCCAAACCTGTTTTTACCGAATCGAGTTAACCGGTTATTTTTCTAATTTTCTTACTATTCGTTAACCGGTTAATTGTGTCGATTAACAGAATATTTTAAGTGAGAAAAAAATACTTGCCATAATCAGTTTTCAAAAATCCAAGTGAAAAGAATTTGTTGGAATATATAGGTATCCTTAGAGGACCCATCCAGACCTATGTTATTTCATAAAAAAATAATTAAAAACACCAGGATTTGTGAACTGTTAGAATGGATTTTTAGGGAAACAAAGAAAAACTATTTTTAAAGTCGTTTCTTTGTTTTTTGCTACATCACGGGGCTGGTGGGTTAGTAGTGGGTTATTCAGTATTCAGCCTGCTTCTACAGCCAGTTAACGAGTTTTTTCTATGGCCAATAGCTTTTCGATGAAAATTCGTAATTCTATGAAATACGAAACACTTTATGCACTCGTATTCCTGAAATATTATTTTTTTAACATTAATAAATATTTTTTCTCGTATTCTATTGTGCTTTTGTATGAATAGTATTTTTTGTACCTACGAAACTGTCGTTTATTTATAAAGCTATATTTTAAAATCATATTAAATAACTTGTTTTTCTTGTAGGTATTCTCGTCAAAAATTTTTTTATACCAAACATTTAATGAGCTTCAATTTTTTTTATTATTTACAGCAAAAACTAACGAGTTTTCCTTGTATTCCTTTGAAATTTATTTAAATGAACGTGTGTACAAATTAATGGAGTGTTTTTATTTTACCGGTTAATTGCCGGTTAACCGGTTAGCTGATAATCTTTCACAGAAAAACCTGTTAGAAAAAATTCCGGTTAATTGGAAGTCCTACTCCCAATAATTACTTTTTGCACACAACATATCTACCAGCAGCCTATGCTGATATAAAATGGGCTTTTTTCGGTCTAACGTCGTGTGTAGTAGTCCAATGATCATTGTGAGAACATACCCTCTCAGACTGTCATAAGCAAAGCCATTAGTCAACAGCGTCTTCATCGCTGCACCCTGTAATATCATAAAGTAGGGATAAAAATAACTGCTTAGCTAAACTGAGTGCAGCTCTGCTATGCGATGAGCTTCCTTTTCGTATCTACAGCGACTGAAGCGCTACATTTTAAACCTCCTGGCACTTTGTATAGGAAATCAAGATTCAGAAAAAAACTCGTTGTGAAGAGAAAAGTAAAATTGCTTACTTTCATCGACTTTCAATACTTTTCTCGAAAAACACATTCCTATTGATGTCTTATGTTAGAGCAGTGGTTCACGAAATGGCTGGCTCATCAAATTTTTAGGGGTGCGACGAAAAACTTTGTTTGTTAAATGTATCAACGATTTGGATATGTTGATAGTTAATCCTCCTCTTATAAATTGAACAATTAATGAATACGTCCGCAGATTGCTACACCCTCATTTAAAAATTGTTTTTAAAAAAAATTTTTTAAAAACTAGTTTTAATGCTGGGGTGCTACGATATCTGTTTATCAGTTATAAATTTCAACTCTCTCTACAAATGTATCTTGTATTATTTGTTCTGGAAGCTGAAAACTCAGTGAAATTTTCATGTATATTTTTCCTAAGATATACTCCAGCTTTAGAATGAAACTAGCACATTAGGGTTCTGGTCTCTTTCTAACATGGCCTAGTTCATTACCTATATAATTTGCTTCGGATACTGAGATTTTGACACATTTTCATTCACGGAGCGAGTTTTTGGCATTAATAATTTCTTTAATAACTTATTAACTTCCTCACAAACGAGGCTAAATCTAAGTGCAATCGCGAATTTATTCTTCAACCCGCAGTGTGTCCGCAATCACTAAAACCCAGTGACATTGAAAGACGAAGAAACGCAGACCTTCAGAGTCTACATAAGGCACCAGACCGTGGTCAAAGAACTCATTCCACCTTTTGAACATTATTACGACTCCCACGAATTTGTTTGCATTTAGTTCATTTAAGTACACTATATTGCATAATCTTATGCGTTAAAAATTGGTGCAATATACACTGCATAAACGTTTTCACATACGTATGCATCTGTTCGCATAATACTCTTTCCTGAAGGAACTCCTGCAGAAACCATAATACCGAGGAATATTTTCTCTGAATTTACATGGTATTAATATATTGATAACCTCATAAATGTTAAAATCAAACTTAAGAAATAGTTATGCCATACATAAATATCAAGAATTATGTGGATGGCGAAGGCACGCAGATATTGAAGCATTATTGCTGGACAGTTATTGCCAGGGGAGGTAGAGAGGGCGGGCGTAAAACTCGAAATATTATGTCGCTGGACGCCATATTGTTACTTTTATAGAAATATGATCTATGTAGTATTGTTATGACTCCATGCTCTATAACTGAATAAATTTAACCAAGATCATTAAAGCCATTTTTGAATAAATCGCCCCTCCCCCTCTTGAATCCACCTCTGCCGACTCTCTATTGGCAACAGTCTCGTAATGAGTGATAAAAACTGCAAAAACGCCGGTAATTACGCAAAATTTGAAGAAATACGGTCAACAAGCAACGCTCTACGATAAGCATTCGAATCTATATTCCTTTCCTCAGAGAATAGTATAAATCGCGCTCCGATATTACAATTCAAACATATTTTAATGTGCAAGAGAAAATTACTCTGTAAATCAAATGGGAAGGATAGCTCCTGTAATCGAACCCGGAGCTTTCAATCTTCGCAACAAAAACTATCCTCGGGAGCCCGATCCCAGTAGCAATAAATTCCCACCAAGTGTCATGAAAATCGGTCTATTGGTTTAATAGATAAAAGGGGCGGACAGATAGATACATCGAAGAAAGTATAAGGCTATTTCCATTCTGGAAAGTAGACTATAAATTACGGTTGGTTTCAAATCTATACACCTAGACGTACCTACGCGCTTAAATTTTCTTGTAAGACTTAGTACAGCATAATGATACAGTATACAGGGTGTCCGAGAAAGGTATGAAAAAAGAAAAATTCGCATACGGAATAATATGTATTACACAGAAATGAATCAGAACAATCATTAGCATATAGTATATACACAGAGGATAGGAAACGCACATCAAGATAAGTTTATATACACAGAGGATAGGAAACGCACATCAAGATAATTTTAACCGTTTTCCGATATTACGAGTACTCGTTAGAACATTCGATGAATTATGAAATTCTCACTACACCAAGGTTTCACTGCACATGAGAAAGTACAATTAATACCAGAACCATTTGAAAATACTCCCTTCTGAACACTTAAGCATTTTTTATGGAAATGTCCCTTTAGAAAAGCAGTGGCGGTGACGGAGTGGTTAGAGCGTTGGCCTTCCACACAGCGATCCCAGGTTCGAATCCGGCAGAGGTCGGATTTTTCAACCTGGGATCGTCCCGTCCCCTACTTGTATGATTTGAGGAGACCGCGCAAGCCAGCGCTCCGTCCTTCGGAATGGACGTTAAGCAGTTGGCCCCCTTGGTGCTCTTCGTAAAGTGTAGACTAATGCCGGCACCTGGTTTTCTTCTTCCCTTGTGTGCGTGTTCAGTGTGGAAGGATTAATGGCTATAATAATCACAAGAGGTTGATTAGCCAGAAATTCCATATAAAAAATCCCTTTAGAAAAGGTGAACTCAGACGTTCCAATCGTTTCCATTCTTATTTCTAAGAGTGGAGGGATATCCATAGAACGTTATCACAAAGCAGTAGCTCTTTGACTGTGTGTCATGATACATTAAATAAGTGGTTTTCTAACGTATTTTTATTGACGACACTAAAAACGCTTGCGCTGATTATCGCGTCACCCTCGCTTGTACGGTTGTGAAAAAGATAATTAGATATTTTCCTTTTGCTACACCCATGGCAGTTAGCAACGAAACAAAGGCTGTACACCGTGATGTCAATTTTTAAAAAGTTGGAAACCATAAGCATAATCTACCTTAAAACGATTTTTTTCCGGAACCAAATCACGTAAGATATTTATTAGTCCTTTATTATTATGGTCATCTTGACCAAAATTTGCTGGCAAACTCCTATATAACCTCTCTGTTCTTATTGCAGCTGCCATCTTTTACATTTTCTAGATTTATGAAAAAAAAGAATATGCAAGATGGAGCGTTACGCGACAGTCGCTCCATTAAAGTGGTTCGACTATTTCCCGTCCACAGTTGCTTTTCAATAAAAATTCGAGCAGTTTCAGGGAATTCAATGAACTATCTAAATTAACTAATGAACAATATCGTGTTCAAGGTGTGCAAGGGTGAAGGAGGATTAACCCCAATCGAACGTGAAAATCGAAGAACGGATGCCGCTCTCTATTACTCGGATCAGTCCTTTCTGTGAGCATACTGCATATGGCATACATTTTCATCGCGACACGTCATTCCTCGAACGGCGTCAAACTGCGAAGAGGAGACGTCTTACGAAAAGCAAGTCCCGCGATTGCATATGCGTACAAGCGCCCGCCCGTAACCTGCTTGCATATTTAGATAAGGCCGTGACACTCTTGTGTCCTCTACGCTCTATATCACCTGCAAAGATCATTGAAAGTTCTTATCTTCAAAAAGTCCTCCTTTTTTCTTGGTTTTAATCTCATTGCTACCTTACGGAATTCCAGCTGACGTATCGATCTTATGCGATAAGGTCTTTATCGTAGTTATTTGGAGTAATTGCCTTGTGTAACCAAAGCACTTCAATTCGATTCCTGTGTCAGTATCGCTTAGTATTTTCTGACGTCCTATCCACTCTGAACACATTCCATTTTACTTGATAACTAGGTCGAAATTATACGAATGGTGTCCAAACATTCATGAGATTTCGTTGTACCAAAAATGCATCTTAAGCGGCGAAAAATATTTTATTTAAAATTTACTTTGTGGACAGATATGATTAAGTTGTGCAACATCTCTCACTGCCATTTGTTTTGAATTTGCGAAAAAAATGCTTTAACCCATTAGTGCATAAAGTTGTTTTAACGTATTTTTCGTGTTTTTTTTATTGTTCCGTGGCCAATATACCCTGTTAAACTACTAATGATGAAAATTTGGTTTCAAAATATTTCGGTACTCAAAATATGGGGTGTCTTATTTTTGGGACGCTATGCATGGAGGTTAGCTGTATAAAAAATGCATGATATATCATATACAGTAAAAATTGCTAAAATCTAAATGTGTTTATTGTTTTTGTATTGTAATTGGGTTGTCCTTTAGGATTAAATTTAATAAATATTCTTAACAGTCAACCACATGATTAGGTAGCGATACATTCAAGTGAACATAAAAACATAATGAAAAATCATAATATTTTCATTGTGACTGTTTCGATGTGTGGATATCTCTAAAGCATGTGGGGTGAAGCCCAATCTGACATTTACTATAAATGAATTTCTCCATTTCACTGCAATTCTGCCAACTTCGCTGTATCTGGTTTTGGACCAGCCAGTGATTTGGTCAATCATAGCATACTGATTGCTGCTGACTGCTCTTGGCATGATGGCACTCCATTGGTTTTCAGAAGTGAATTGCCCAAATTTTGCTTGAACTTATGAAGTTGAGTTTCCTGCCCTGTTTTGCGTGATAGAAGCCATGCATTTACGACTGAAACTTTCTAATTGAAAGTGCACTGTGATGGCCTCCAAATAGTTTTTTCATACTGTTTGTCAGTGGTTGATTTGGCCAAATTGGCAGTTTTTGCATTTTTTCGTTTTGGCCTCCATATAATGCGGCCAAAACAACTTATTTCCGGTTCAACTACATGTTTAGTCTTTTCATAAACGGAAAATAATCTTCTTCACTTTATTTTAATAGGCCTACTTGTATTTGAACAATGTTTTCGTGGTTCTCATCACTTTTTTGTTCATTTACAGGATTGTCAAGCCGAACTTGTACCTCACATGCAGCTAGGAGCATATTTTTACCCAAGTGGTTCAGATTAGCTTCATGTTCATCGTCAGACTTGTCACTGTCCTTTTCAGTGTTATTTCCATCAGAAGGGAAAACATAAATTAGTGTCTCACTTTCCATGAGTGTCTCATCCTCTAGTACAGCGGTTCCCAAACTTTACATGGTCTTTCACCCCCTAAACCTCTTTCTAGGAACTGTGGAAAAAAATTGTAAAGAACCCTGTATGCTAAACGCGTTAATAAGTTGTAATTGTTACAATGTAACATTTACAAAAAAATTGCCATAGTATATTTAGTAACTCATTCACGTTTAGCCTAAAAAACATAAAACGCGGCCTTACAAAATGGTAAAAGTGCATGTTCCGTGCATCAAAGTAAATGCATGTCAAGCATGTTCAATTCATTCAAAGAAGAAGTATTACAAGTTCAAATGAAAAAAAGACAAAATTTCATATGTATATATTACGGCGGTACTCGGTGCATGGCGTCCTAAAGTTTTAGTCAAAATATAAGACATATCTAAGAAGAAGAAGATCAGATAACTTTTCAAAGATAATATAGTGGCTTATTTTTATGCCAAAATATAAATTATAACCACAACCCATGAAAAAATAAAATAGTTTTCATTTTCCCAGTCCTCGAAACAGCATGCTGCTTGGCGACCAACATGAATAAACACTATTTGTGTCGCGCTAGCAAAGTTCACAATTAAAAACCAGTCAAATCAAATGAAAACCATGTCTCGTTGTTGACAAAACCATAAAATATTAATTTAAGAAACAATTACGAATTTTAAAAAATCTGAACCTAACGTCCTATTTTTGGGACACTAATGGGTTAATCGGAAAATGTTTAAGCAATCTTTTAGTGGCGGCGGCAAAATTTCGGGTAAGGACGAAACGGAAGGGCGAAACTTGACCCTAGGATGCATACGTGGGGTGTTTCTGATCTGGCCTAACAAAAATTGCTCGATTTTCGAAGTTTTAATGATATCAGTTTAGATGTGCTTCATGCACCTCCTTCGTAACTCAAAACCACTCATTTGAAGAATTCATTATTTGTTTCTGACAAATAACAAAAAACAACAAACACATTCATATATGTGAATTTTTCTCGATTCCATTCATGATTAGCGATGAATAATTCGTTTTTGAAGGCATTTGTATCGCAGAATTGTGTTTTTATTATTTGAGGATTTATCAAACAATATAATGAAGTGGGTGCAAAAGTGCAAAGTGAATGACAATATTTATGTTAGATTTTCTTGAAACTCGTTAGATAAAAATTTACAACGCAAAAATATTCTCTTTAACAATTCCTACAAACTATAGTTACAAACACTTTTGTGTGGCGGTGGCGGAGTGGCTAGAGCGTTGGCCTTCCACGCAGCGGTCCTAGGTCGAACCCGGGGGAGGTCGGATTTTTCAACCTGGGATCGTCCCGTTCCCTACTTGTGTGCTTCGAGGAGACCGCGGAAGTCAGCGCTCCGTCCTTCGGAAGGGACGTTAAGCAGTTGG
The DNA here is from genome assembly GCA_028673005.1 of Tanypteryx hageni. NCBI lineage: Eukaryota > Metazoa > Arthropoda > Insecta > Odonata > Petaluridae > Tanypteryx > Tanypteryx hageni. Next base: position 223,820,509 of record CM054112.1, on the reverse strand, counting down.
CCTCTTGGTGCTCTTCGAAGAGCACTGGGTTTCCATCCTCACTTGTGCGTGTGTTCGGCGTGGAAGGAGTAATGGCTATAATAATCCAAGAGGTTGCTTAGCCAGAAATTCCATATAAATAAACAATTTTTTGTGTGATTTACATTTAAAGAGATATATCACGGAAGTTCATTTTTTGCTGCTTGTAATGCGGTACTCCTGATAGGGTTATGTAAAACATTTACATCACTTTCTTATAGTCTTTGGCCATAAGTTCTTAATACCAAATTGAATGAGAATCCGTTCATTAGAAGCCGAGAACAAAAATAGGTGCGGACAGACGGACGGAAGTGAAACGCGCCTATATATTAAAAATGCGTTTTTATGGAAAAACATAACATTTTACAATTGGATCTGTTTCACCCCACCCATGTAAATGTGTACTGGTGCGAAACCATGCATCCTTCTATGAATTACAGTTTCTCGATCTGTGCTAAAACTGGATCGAACCCAGCCTAAAAGGTGTTGTTAAAGGATAACACTGAAATGATATACGAGGCAGAGGGAGTTATCACGCGCATTACAGCGCCTTACGCTTAATAGCGTGAGATTGTTTCATTTCCATAGCGGCCCATAAATCGAGAGAACAAATTTCATGTTTAAACTGGAATCTTGCGAGAGACATTGAGCTTCCATTTAAAGTCGAAATCTCAAAAAGTGCAACTGCTTAATTACAAGAGGTACAGATAGATGGAATGAGTGGTGGAGATGAAGGACGTCAAAGAGGGGGAAGAAAAACGGAGAGGGAGACCTAAATTGTGCGGGACCTTGAAAGCGATTGGAGGAGGGGTAGGAGTGAAAGAATGGCACAGAGAAAGGACGTAAAAGGAGAATATAAAAGTTACTCTGTTTGAAAGCCTGTCAATGCGCAACGGCTGAAGAAAGAAAGTTGGTTTCACCGATTGACCTTCTGTATTGGCATCCTACAATTTTAATTCAATCGATATTAATTCATTGGCTCCGAATTTATTTAATTATTTGTTTTTTAATTGCCTCATAAACAGCACTTGACGGACTTTTACAATGAGCGCAACAACGATAACAAAACCGAACACATACGACCATGCCCTCGGCAGAATGTAACCAGTACACACGCTTTCCACCCCCCTATAAAGGCCGGTAATTAATCAATCTAAAATTAAACACCATTGAAAACAATTGTTACAAATATAATATAAATTAAATGAGTCATCGGACCACTTTTCTCTTGGATGACGATAAATAGTTTTCATAAAAGATTTTTATGATGAACTTTCGCTTTAGTTTCATTATTTTCCATCCAAGGGTGTCATTCAATTTGTGGAAGATTCTTCGATTTCTAGAAAGTAAATAATCGCTAATTTATTTCAAAATACATAACAGTATTTTAGTGGTTTTTTTTGGTCTGTGATTAATCTATAAACTGATTAGACTGGTGTCTTAGGACACAAATTGATAAGATAAGCAGTAGTACATTCAGTGAAATTTTAAACTTTTTTCTCCAGTCGTTCAGAGTTAAAGTAGACGAAAGAAAGTGATCGTGGGCGAGGGAAATAGAGAGACAAAAATGAAAGATAAATAATGTTCTTTAAGAGAAGAGGAGAACAAAGAACGGTGTGAGAAATTGGCTTTGGAGCGAATGAGAGAGGAAAAGAAGAATTTCATACGAGTGGCTCGATAAAAGACGGACGTACAGGAACAGATGGGGAGGGAGAGAGAGAGAGAGAGGAGACATTGATACAGCAAGTGTTGTTGGCGTAATTTATTAATTTTCAGTTTTATGACTTCAAAGACATTAACATGAATACAGAAATTCCTTCAACAAAGCCTTCAATTTATGGATCAAAGGACTTGATCAAAAAGTCTGAGTCAATAACTGCGAACATTTTTTCAGTATTTATTTCAGGAAATAATATTCCTTAGACGGAAATGGAATTCTTAGGCCCGTTTCTTAAAAGAAAAATCTCCAGCATAATTGGTTAGATCGTCCATAGATCTGAGTTCTATAACGCTGGATGAATTTCCACAAAATTTGTAATTTAGGAATAATACCAAAATAGAAGACAAAACGACATATTAAAATGAAATTAATTACAATACTGAAAACAAAATTCCTTCTCCTAAATCTTCAAAGAGAATCGAGCCTTATTCCACGCTTTCATATTGCTCTACTCCTACTTGTTTACTTTCCATTTATAGATATAAATGTTATATATATATATATATATATATATATATATATATATATATAAGATATCCGTGAAAACTTCCATTTTAGTGTTATCTATTTGTCATTTGTAAAGACTTTTCTCGATTTCTTATTTTGGTATAGTGTACAAACGGTATTAATAAGATAAATGGATTATAAAAGTAAATAAATCACCAGAAAGGATTATAAGAACCCAGAAGCGTTTACTACAAAGGAGATGAAATGGAATGATTGTACGAGCTAGACCATAAGTAATGGAGGAATAGGGAGACGATATTCATGATGAGTATTTTACTAATACGCTTAATATTTATTCCCGTTCTAAGTAATTCTATAAATAGAATAAATATTTTTTTAAATATTTTATTAAATTTACTGTAGTGCTATATATTACTATATTAAATTGTTCCATTAGAATTCATTTGTAATTATAAATAATTTAATATTACTTTCTTGATAGAAATATAAAAATATGAGACTTTTTAAATATTTGTACATTTTCCCTCAGAAATATTAACCCATTAACTCCCACTGTCCTCATTTGAGAACGAGCAATTATCAATTTATTATGGCTATAATCGCATAGGTACACATTTAAAAATTTTATTTTCACATTTACACACCCTAGTCCACAAAAATATCTTTCGCATTTTAAATAAAATGTATTTATCATCAAAATTCAACACATTAAAATAGCATTCAGAAGGTTTATGGTACGCTCTCATTTTCAGTGCGCTTTATTAAGGTATGTGATTTTCTGCGTCTGGTATCTAATATGTATACAGATATTAATTATATTGTTAATATCGTTTTTTTAAATCCAGTACTTGTAACTTTTTCAGAAATTATCTTCGAATTTGGGTGCCCTCGCATGAGGGCGCTGGGATATTTTGTGTTTTGAGAGGTATATGCCGAGGCTTAGTGAGCGCGATGGGATTTCTGGCGATGCATGAGATATTTACGTCGAGGCTTGTGACATAAGCTTCGAAGCGTAAACGACACTATTGGCCCAATGAGAAAAAGCTTGAAGTCGCACCAGAAATACTTTCCAAAAAATCAAGCCGATATTAGATCTCAACGATAGTGATTTAGCCCAAACAAATAATTTTGACAAAGATTTCAAAATATGGCCTCTGCTTCTCTTATTCAATGAATCTTTTCAGCAGTTCAGAGTTTTTGAGGAAAAATTGCGTGTGGACGAAGGGATTGTGCGTTACTTTGGTCACCAAAATCTAAAATAATTCAATAAAGGTAAGCCAATACGTTTTGGAATAGAACTTGGGGCACTTCGTGGGATATCCTGTCATTGCTACTATTTTCATCTCTATTGCGGAAAAGGAATTAAAGAGGGAACGAACGAGGATCTTGCTTTCGGTTCTAAAGCGGTTTTGAATGCGTTAAAATGTGTGAAAGATCCCTCCCTAAACACATAACATTTACTTTGACAATTTGATAATTTACCAGCCGAGACTTGCTTTTTCATCTTCATAATTTAGGATTTTATGCAACAGGCACGAATCGTGAAAACCCTCTCAGTAAGTTTCCATTGAAGAGCTGCAATAATATGAAAAAGGATAATAGGGAGAATTATAATTACCGTTGTGATGGTCAGGGAGATGTAATGACGGTCACTAATTTCGACACGATCGAGCCAACGCATTGGGAACAACTGAGCGCAGGAGCCGCATCAAAAGAGAAAGAATATATATAATCAAAAGCTAAAATAATTACAACAAATTTATGTGCCGTGCAGACTATCGCGACTGGCTAGAAGAAGCTGATTTTATGCATAAAAGAGCATAAACATACTTGCCTTGGATATTACCCAGATCTGGCTTTTCATTTTTTCATTAACAAAATTAGCAACGTTCGATGGAAAGCGTCTATCAAGAGGTAAAAACATCAGCGTTTTGGTCTTCATTTATTTGATAAATACCTATTGTTTAAATAAGATCCACATGCGTTAAAAATGCAGCTCATACGGCAAAGTCACTCGAACACAATAAAACCGGGAGACTTTGATTTGATATAGATTGACAAATAATGTAGCTGGATATTTCAATCAATTTCGTTTCAGTCATAATACGAGCTTAGAACTTTTCTTTTGAATATATTATGATAGTTTTGCCAAGTTTCAGTTGCCGTTTAGACGCTTTCTTGAAAATCTCTCTCCAGGCCATTAGAAGGACTATGCGTACCATGTTAATATAACCCAGTTTCGGACATCAACATTAACGAATGTATATTTTAGCAAAATAATCTTTGTGTTATGCAAGAGTGTTTCTTAAATAAAATGAGAAGAGAAGCCATGAGTAAATTTGCTTAAATAACACATTCGGTAGTAGTTCTAAAATTGCATATTTTGTGCGCAGGCCTATTCAGCACAACACCGATAAAAATCCGCACTTTCGAGAAAGAAAGTTGTTTTTTGTTTAACATCCGTTGCTTCAGGTGACTCAAAATCGTCTGATGGAGGATTAAACGCACAGTGTCACCTTTATATGCTGATTTATAACGAGGTATTTTGAACAAAATCGATCCAAGTTCCACTTTCGTCACGATGCGAAACCAATTAGCCAAATTTGCTAGCCCTCTGAAAGAGAGAGAGAGAAAGAAACTGGAGAGAGAGGGAGAACTATAGAGAGAGAGAGAGAGAGAGAGAGAACTAGAGAGAGAGACAAGTGAAGGGAGAGGGAGATAAAACATTATTTTCCTTCGCTTTGTTTCGAGAGGCCTCGTACAAGAGACAAATTGCGAGAATTACGTCCTCTTTGATATTTATTACCCTCTATGGCCAAACCTACTACGTTCCGAGAAAGAGGCCCTGAGCTTTTGCACGTTTGCGTTTTGGATCTGAGGGGAAAGAAAACCGCGTAACGAGCATTGAAACAACCCTCCGTTTGCTCAGGCAACGTCTGACGATCCGTTGGATTCGGTCGTTATGGTTATCGAAGCCTTGGAGTGCTCTGCCAACAATTCCCAGACCGCAATAGATTCTAGTCAACTTAAATTTTTGACGTAGAGTCGCGGGAAAGATCTCGTTTGCCAGGTTCTGTTTGACTTAAGAAGGCTGTGTACATTTTTGTTTCGACTTTTAAAAAATGCCAAATCATTCGACTAATTAGTGAAAATCTGTGAAAGGAATGTTAGCGCGTAAGTCGCGGGAAATTAATTGGTAGAATTAGCTTTCATCTCGGTATTAAAGCCATCTCTGGAGTTATTGCACACCGTTTGACACCTCGTTCGAAACACTTTATCGCTCTTAGCGAGGCACGTCGCCGGCGAAAACCTCATATTGGGAGGCACTTATTTATGAATAATATTCGTTACCTGGGCGCTAAAAATAATTGAGGCGTCATAGATTGTTAGATAGCACATTTTATTCTTCTCCTTGTTGTTGCCAAGAAGTTAGCAATCGAATGTTATATTAACTGCGTGTAAGCAGGGCAAGGAATAATTAACATAGAAGATGTAAACGACCGTTTGGTGGCAGTAGAAATTAAAGGCAAAGCTCACCAATTGACTAGTTAATCAATTATAGGCATCCCCAACGATGCACCATAGTGGCCGCACATTAAGTGTATTTGGACGATCCATTAGAAGAATCGATGAATGAGACGAGTAAAAGGAAAAATGTACTAAGCAGTCATCGGTGATTGGGATACTGCAGTTGATTAAGGCAAAGATTGGAAGGATATTCGGCAATTTGGCATAGGAAAGAGAAACAAAATAATAAATAAAACTGTAATATTTCTAAAAACAACCAAAAATATATAGGTTAAGCGTTATAATAGGTTAGGTTAGTCTAGGAAATTAACGATAGATATACAGAGGCAGCAATTGGACTAAATCGTGGTTAGGAAAAGGTACTTATAGAAATTATGTTTAAACTCTCGATTTTTTCAATGGGCAGATTCTGATTTTGATCATAACTTTTTCATAAAATTCTATTGAAATCAATCACGACCACAAAAGAAAAACAGGTGGTGAAATGGACTTGAGAAATACGCACGAAAGAAAAGATGAAATAACATCAGTAAGCATTCATATAAGATTCGGAAAACAAAATCTGTAGTAAAATAACCAAAACCTGTATTGTAGAAAGCGCGGCATACAATAGGAAAGGAAACTTGGAAAAAAAATAAATTTTGTAGTATAGATGGTATGATAATAATAGATGAAAGAAGCTGAAAGCGGATTAATAAGGATAATGGGAAAGGATTTATCAATGGTGAAACAATAAACTTGAAAGGGAATCTATAAAAACAGACAAGAAGGCCAAACCAGGACTAATGCAGGCTGGTTTCCCAAAGTTGACGTCCCGATTTGATTACTTATATTGGCAGGAAATGTTTCAGTATGTGTTAGTCATTACAAGGAATTCTTATACCATAAATACCACTTGTAGTTAATAGTTTATCTATGATAGAGAAAAATTGAAAAACAAATTAATAGAGCATTGTCAGGTTTAAAATACTAAAAACAATGTCAAAATCTCTTTCTGAGATATATTTTACAAGTATTTTTTTAAATAAACAAATTTAATAAATGTTACTATTTATACGCTAATATGTCTGGATCAACTGTCCATTTCTGAAGAGTAGTCGAGCGGAAAAATAACCCATTTGTTCATTCGTCTATGCTCAAGCCGAGTTCGGTAATAATCGTCTCCATGGCAACAATCCGATGAAATGCGATTTAAAACGCAAAAACGCTGTTTTAATAAACATTCAAGAAAAAACCACAAATTATAAAAATTCTGTGATTAGAATTAGAACTTACATTCTTTTCCCCTTAGACCAGTACAAACCTCGCTCCGATATCACAATATTTTAATGTATTAAAGAAAACATCTCTGCACGATGGATTTAAGATTTCCTATGTAAAACAAATGGGCAAAAATCGTTCCTGAAATCGAACTCGAGACTTCAATCTTCGCCAAACAAAATATAGCCCGGAGGTGGGCCCTGGCAGCAGGAGCCTCATACCAAGTTTCATGAAAATCGGTACATTGGTGCAAAAGTTGTTAGTACACACACAGACATGACTATTTCATAAGGCTATGTTTCCTTTGGAAACAAGCCTAGAAATGTAACAGAAAATAGAATTTAAGGCTACGGAGGGACTTCAGTGACATCATTCCTACTCAAGAAAAATTAAAAAGTTAACTGGGAACAGGAAAGCAAATGCTACAGTTATCATTAAAGGAAATGCGTATATATTCAATTGAGGCAGAAAATGTAAGAAAAATATGGAAATAATTTGAGGAAATATATGGAAAAGACCAAACTGGCTGACATAGAAAATAAGGAATATTCCATATCAATCTAAGCCAAATTGATACTGAACAGTAGGAATTAAAAGGTATTTAATTATATGAATGCAATAAAAGCAGTAGCAGGTGACGTTCCAATTAAATTGATAAAGTGGTGAGGATAAGTGGCGAAAGAGGTTTGCATAGACTGTGGCGGAAAATTTACCGAGAATCAAAAGGAATTCATTTTGCGAGACAATTTAATTTCATATGCAGCCATAATTATTCTCAGGGTTTGTAGCAAAAAGATAAAAGTTTCAGGAGACGTGTAAATATTTGAAATTCATTTCGGATTACGCCGAAGATATGGAACAGAAGATACCTTAGATTGATGAAGACTAACGAAAAGAAATTGAACAAAGCCAGAATGTATTTTTTTTGTACATACTGAAAAGACCGATTTTTATTTCGTTTAATGAAAAGATTCAAGAAAATATTATTAAACGGGAGAGAGATGCGTATAATGACAATTTTGTATGTAACAGCACAGGTAATTGGGAATATTTTTAAAATAGAAAAAAATTGCTATGACCGGGAATCGAATCGGGTTCTCCCACTTGACGGGCGGATATTCTGCCACTGAACTATCGTAGCAGACTAATGCTCCTGTTTACGAAAGCGGATGTTCTTTAGATGGGGCCAAGCTAGTATTCATGTCTGCATAGGATCTTAAATCGCTTTATTCTATCAGCAGAGGTAATGGTGGCCAAGTCCGAATAATAATGGACCAAAACAGATATGTTCATCAAAATGCCGGAATAGAATTTTACCACGTTCACAATAATTTCTCTATATACTTCCAATGTATGAAAGTAGTCACGAAGGTGGCGAACAGATTGATAGGAAGAACTCGTTTTAATCTACAATCACGGAATTTCAGTGAAATATAAAATTAAGGAGAAAAGAAGAGTTGAAGGTTATAAGAAAAATTGGTGGATGCTTTTCTACTGGTTGTCTATGGCGACAGAAGAAAGGATGATGGAGCAAAGTTTTTAGGCGTCCGCCCTTTATGAGCACGAGAAATATTCGAAAATCGTTTCTTCTATGGCCGTAGATCTCCAAAAAAACTTTTGAAGTGTCCACTTGTTTATTCTTATCCCTTTCAAAACCTTGTCGATTTTTAATTACGTACATTCATCTTTACCTTAATCATACATGCACGTATCCATTCACTCATACTAATAATACTAACTCAGCACTGTAAAAAAAATTTACAATTTTGTTTTCACAAAGAGGAATCCCGAATACTTCGAAACTCGACTCAAAAACGTGCTAATGGAAACCGTTTGTCACATATACACGCTAAAAAATGTCCACACACTTATGGAACTCGAACCTGTAATTAACAGGGACATTAACAAACTATGACACAACTTTTTTGAAATATTTATTTCCTTTTATGACTTTTATTAGCTCTGCATCGCTTTAAAAGAGAAAGAGTCCTTAACTAGATTCATGTATGAGCCATCCACTTCAACAGTTTAGCATACGATCCTGAAGAAATTCGCCTGTGTAAAGAAAAACTAAAAACTCGTTTAACTTATTTTAACAAAAATACTAGTATATATAATTTCGGAAAAGAAATTCTGAATTTTATCGTTTCAATTGTTAATACTTGAGTGTTGCGATCTGTTGATGATTTCAGACTTTACCAGCAGCCATTAGAAGCACGTTTCGTACGTTATCATTTTGAAGTATCTGTGTCACATTTCCTTTAGCAAGGTCTAGAAAAGATTTTAGAAAGGTGTTTATACACGTTTACTTAAGTGAAATTTAATATTTTTATCAGAAACTATCAAGAAATATTCAAAAGATGTCTGATTCTTAAATTAAATTTATTAAAATATTTGTTGAAACCATCTATATAATTTTAAAAATTCTGATATTGCTTCTTTTGTTTGCTATTGAGGCATAATGCAAACAAATTATTACAAAGTTCAGCTGGTTTCCAAAATTCTTAAATAGTTTTCGAGAGAGAGATATATTATGTAATACATATAGGTATATTACTTATAAGAATAATTTGACGCAGAACATCAATAGCAAAAATATCGGTAACGAGTCAAACGTATAAAATTTGGATGAAAGTAGAGAAATGACGAAAAATATTACGTAAAATCAAGAAACCGCTGCATTACTTCGAAACTTATTTTCTTCCCGAGTTCCATCGCGAATAAAAAGCTCTCCAAATCAGATTCCAGCATCTCCACGATTGATTTCAATCGCACATACAACGTTAGGCCACTTGGCATCATGTGCCACAATGCACGCCCAGTGACACAGCATCGAAAAGTTAAAAAAAAACTTATCAATGAATTCTTCTATGTGAATAGTTTAAGAAGATGAGACATTATTATGCGTTCTTTGCACGAAGTGAACGCATATAGGGGAGGTCGTCTCCGCCCGTCCGTCCGTCCGCATGTTAAAACTCAGAAACCGCTAGACGTATTATGATGAAATTTGGTATTGTGGAGTTTTGCTAAAATTGGTCGACCGATTTCCATTTTGGTCAAAATCGGACAAAAATGATGACCACTTTGCATAAAGACCTACAATGTTCCTTTGTTTCAACTCGGGAACCGTTGGACGTATTTTGATGAAATTTGGTATTGGGGAGTTTTGCTAAAATTGGTCGATCGATTCCAATTTTGGTTAAAATCGGAGAACAATGACGATCACTTTACATGATGACCTACATGTTGTTTACAATGTTCCTTTGTTTTGACTCGGGAACCGCTTGGCATATTGTGATGAAATTTGGTATTGGGGAGTTTTGTTAAAATTAATTGACCGATTTTAATTTAGGTTAAAATAGGACAATATTTACGACTACTTTACATGAAGACCTACATGTATTTTACAACGTACTTCGCTTGCTTCTCGTTAAATTCTCATCTGAGCGAAAAATATTGAGAACATTGTGAAATCTCAAAGAACGTATTTGGAAACTGTACTCCGACATGGAGTACACCTTTCCAATCTTGTTTCGTTTCATGCAAATACGGAAGACATTACATAATCATCATGAAAATTTTGGAACTGGAAATAAATTTAGTTTTACCAAATGGAGGCGTTAAATTAAAAGGACGCGCAACTCGGACCAGTGTCCAACTTGGCGGCTGTAACCGCTTTCTCCCTCGTCCGCTCTTCCCTGCACATCCAGTCCGGTTCTTCCCCTCCGTTGGGAAATACCGTACTGGAGGAAAAACCGAAGACAGCGAAAGGTCTGGAGTGTGAAACACTTCTCCGTAAGGTGGTTACTCACTCATCTGACGCGCACACGGCGCCCCCAATGCGCGGGACAGTCTGACCTCTTAAGCACGTGGTCGGAGCGTGGCTGAAAAATGCATTCGGTTCACTGCTCGACTGAAACCAAAACTAGAATCTTCTTCCAATATCAATCGATGGCCGGGCTTCTATTAGCCGAGGCCCGGGTACGGTTTCCGATTCGGGACCTCAAAATTTTGGCTTTGCAAGCTAGAACCCATTTAATACCCACCGATTAAATGTAAACATGCGATCAGTTAACAATATGTCAGCTGTTGAGGTTATTTCTTCACCTGAGATCAATTGTGATATATTCATCGGCCAATCGAGAATTAATTTTTTTTAAATATAATTTTCAGCAGCGATCTTTTAAAGCGGACTTTCTAGCTAATCAGTTTCTCAGACTATAGTGAATGCTATTCAGAAAACATGAGATTTTCCTTAAAGAGTTGGAGTCACAATGAATACGTTCGTCCTAACACACTTTTATTCTAGATTATATTTCGGTTCTTAAATTCATCAAGAAACCTTTGTTATTTTTAGAATGATTTAAAATACATCTGCGTGGGGGTATCCTTTAATTCTCTTCATTTTATATTTCTCATTATAAGAAACCGTTTTAAAGTGTTCTGTCACCAAGGCAACGGGTAGTAACGAAAATCGTACCTTTAAAAACAATCCCAAGTACGTAGCGTTTCTGTATGTTTATAAATGGTTAATCCTGATCTAATCTGAGATTTCTTTTAAATCGTAGATTTTCTTCTTTTTTAAAATTGAATATATAAATATTTTAGCATAAATCTTGAAATTTTTAGGGGGAAAAATGCAAGGTGGTCAGTGTTTTTCAATCGGTGTTCCGCTGGCATTTCCTAAGTGTCCGCAAAATATTCCACCGAAAATAATTTTTCTATAAATTTAGATTTCTTAATGAATCTTACATATAGTTTTCCAGTTCTGTCTAGAAAAAGAGTGAGACGCCGGCGTCATCAATGGCACGTTTTAACGTGTCTTTAACAAACCTTTCGATTATGTGGAAGGTTGAAATTTCGCAGGAATGTTTGATTCAGATATAAAAATTAAATTTCCATTTCCCGTATTATAACACGTAAAAGGCAACTTTTTAAAATGCAGACTTTTGTTCTTTTGGAAATTAAAATTAGAAAGAATTGACGTAAGATCTTCGTATTTGAACTGTTTTTGGAAAATTAATGAAGTTTCTTATTATATTCATCTTTTTCCGCCTACCGTTCGAAATCCCTCATATTAAACATTTAAATCGTATATTTTGGGAAAATAACGGCTATTAAACGGGATGTTGCCTTGCCGACCACATCATTGTTAAACTTCGAGAATCAATTGTTGTCTCAACCCGCATACGTGTAATATATACGAGTACATAGATTTCCTTAAACTATCCTAGGAGTTTTCGCGAAATTACGTAATCCTAACGGGACTGGGATTTAGTTTGGATTCTTTAGCTTATCTAAACGACTATATAGATGCAGTGTAAGAAAGAGGGGGATGTGGGAAGGGATATAGGAAGAATGGATATAGAATGGAAGGTACATAATTGAGAGTAAGGGAGGTATAGAATTAGAAAAGGACGAAAGGAAAGAGATAAAGAGGAAGACGGAGAAAAAGAGGGAGAGATGTGGATTGGGATAGAAGGGAATGAGAGAGGGGGGAGGTGGGAGAAAAGAGAGGCCGAGAGAGGGAGGGAAAGAGAGAGAGACAGATAGATAAATGTCTTTGTTCGGGCGAAATTTAGACCATAAAGTCCGCTCTTAGATTTAAAGAGTGAGGGAGAGAAAGGGGGAAGGGAAAAGAGAGAAAGGGATGGATACGGAGGAAGGGAGAGAGGAACGGCGAGAGGGGGGAAGAGAATATTATTTATTTACTATTATTGCGTAATTTTTGACAACTGGCTCATCATTGGAGAAAACAAGAATGAGAAAGAAGTTCTCCCGAGTCTCTATTTTGGCAAATTTTATACCGGCTCTTACTCAATAATTACAGATGTTATTATTCATTTCTAAGTTCCTCGTAAATAATGTATTCCTTATCGTGATATTGACGGGCTTTTGCACTAGTTTAAAAATAAAAGGTATTTTAATTTTGTTCCCACACCGTAAGTCCATCTATCGAGGAAGCAGAAAGTAGAAGGTTACAACTTCTAACCTGCTGCAGTACGCATGCGCGTTTCCGCAGCCATTGTAAATGTATAGGCGTATGTACTGGTACGTACATATATAGGTGTTCCGTCAATTTTTTCTCCATTCCAAAGTGTTCCGCTACTCAAAAATGTATGAAAAACACTGGTATAGGTGAATTGTGCAGGTCCCATTGCAGCGAATTCTTCCTTCAAAGAAGCTTCTTAAGATCTTTGCATCACTCATTACACAATATGAAATGTTAATAGTTAATAGAGTTTTTAAAAAAGCTCTATGGATGTCATATATCCAAAAAAAAGCTGAATGAATGCTAAACTTACGGGCGCGGAATGTAGCGAGTTCGTTTGAATTATTACTGTATTTGACCAAATCTAAGACCCTCCTTTTAGCAAACTGTAAAAGCAGAAATAATATTTCATGACCTAATTTCTTACTGAACGTATTTGGTGTATATTTCGAACACAAGTATTCAGTATAGGTATACTAGTTCGTTCATTAATTGAAATGGTACAAATTTTTGTTTGCGAAAAAAAAATTATTTTAAATGTATTTAAAAATTAATACTGTATTAATGGAAATCCAGATGGTAAGTTTGCAATGAAAATTTTCAGTAGATATAATTATCTATATATTAAGAGCGTTTCCTCATTTTATCTTACGTTTTATTTGCTTAAAAATATCGAATAAACGAGTAACTATACATCGCACAGTTCTGCGACAACTCATTGCGATCAGTTTGTCGTGCGTCAATTCGTCTTAAGAAAAGATCGTCGCGCGTCAATACATTGCACGGCTAACTCGTCGCACGTCAATTCATTACTCGAAACAAATTGGAAGGAGAGACACCATGTACGACAGGGGGATACATTTTTCCACAACAAAAGTTTTCTTTACATTTCGATAATACCAGGATGAATGGCAATTCTCTTTGCAAATCACGCAAGGCGAGACATATTTGTGTAATGCAGGGGGTAATTCCCAAACTCCCTGCTGTGCACCAGACATGGTGTCTCGCCTTCCAATTTGTCTCGCGACGAATATATCTGGCGACGAAAAAACCTCGCGATGAATTTTTCGAGCGTTGAATTGACGCGCGAAGAGTTTGTCGTGTGACGAATTGGAATGCTAAGAATTGACGTGCGATGTATTGACCGCGATGTATTGAAATTTGGAAAAAAGAACCTCGTCTTGGAGTTGGATAAATACGGTAGTTTCCGGAAGTGTTAATAGGAACACATCCCAAACGTCGTTACATGAGCCGGCAAAAATATCTGGTCCTCTTTTTCTGAACAGAATTCAAATCGCTAACCGAATGAATGTTAGTGTACCCAATTGTAAGACAAAAATGGCTCTTGTCTCTTACGTACCACAGAGAGATAGCGTCAAATTTCAAACCAGCGCGAACCTTGATTTATGGCTTCAGAAACAAAAAACTTAACAGTTGTTTTTAAATACTAATTCATATTTATTTAGCAGAATTTATAAATTTTCGACAACAATCTACACGGTCAGCCAAGAGCCAAAAGTAACAATAAATTGCAGACTTAGACGATGCATTGTCGAAAATTTAATTAAATGCTAAATTAAAATTTAAAAGTAAATGAGAATCGCGCAGAATCTTTTGCCGTAAAAAATTCGTTAAATGCTTCCAACAGCATTCCTTAAGGGGATTGGTTCTCAAAGTGTGAGCTGTAGACCATTGGTGTCTCGAGAGAGTCCTCAAGACATGCTGCTAGATGCTTCAAAATTACTGTATCAAAACGCTAAGGTGTGGTTTTTTGGGTTTTTTGTCCTGTAGTAATCCACAAACCAAAAAAATCTAATAAAAATCCTCATCTCTTTAAAAAATCGACGCAGCAATCAAGAAAACGTGTGATATCAACGTATCTATGGACCTCATTCGATACGAAGTGAAAAAACTTAAAACAGCATCCGCGCTATATATATTAGGAGATGAAAACATTTACATATGGAATAGTTGAAAATTAATTCATTTAAAAAATAAAAATATTCCCATAAGAAATATGTTGCATCGCCATTTATATCCATAATATCGCCTTTTTAAATCAATACTAATAATAACAATAATGGTTCTGATAAATGATGCTTTCCACCTACTCCCTTGTCCTGTTATTTGTTTGTTTCCATATACCGCTCGGCTCAAATGGGGCGATCTTACTCAAATAAACAATTAGGGCGAAAGGATTTTTATTAGAGGGATTATAGGGATTAATTTTAGGCGCCTTTTCTAGAAGGTAAAATTTCTTTCTGTACATCTTTACCGATATAACAGAAGCTACACCTTGGCGCATATTTCAAGGAAATTTGTTTGTTTCTAATTAATTACAATAACTCGAAAACGTTATACTGGGCTCAGATTGCCCAAAAAAGGGTGCCACATTACTGGAAACAAAAGATTAACTTTTTCAGTCTGTAAAAATACACATCCGCAAAAATTATTACTTTTTATAAGTTGTCGAGTAGAGAAATAGGAGCATCTCTTTTGCGCAGAAGATTGCATTGATTGGATTCCATTTCTACTGTATATCCGTATTTTATGGACGCATCCATTCCATCGTCTTATGTTGGAGTTATATAACAAGTAGTATTAAAGGCACTAAAAGTAAACCTCAAAAATTGAATTATTTCAGCCAAATAATCTCAAATTAAAAAATCCTTTATTTAACCAAATATTCTTACTGCTTCATACCGCTTTATCTATCCCGTCCGCCCATGCGCCTCCTATCTCCAAACCCAACCCTATTCATTTTTCCACGCCGCTGGAGGCCATGGTGATGTGGGGCGCAAACACTCGATAAGCCGCACAGATTGTTTGCTCGCAATAATTACACCTGCGGCGAGGAGATGAATTGTCCCCCAGCACCTCTCTCTCTCTCTCTTTCTCTCTCTCTCTCTCCTCAACCCCTTTTTGTTAGGAACACCAATGGCATGAAAGATATTGCGTGTTTCTCACCGAGAAGGGTTGGAGAGAGGAAAGAAAAAAGAGGGAGAAGGGATGATGAGAGAGAGGGAGAGAGAAAGGGAATGCAGAGAAGAAGCAAACGAGGAAGAGGAGTAAGAACGAGACGAAAAAGAGGAATTAAAGTGGAGTTGGTGTAAGTTGATAAAAAAATCGAGGGATGATGAAGAAGAAGAAGAAAGAAATGGGAATTAGAAATACAAACAGCAGAGTAGGGCAAGGCATGTGCAAACGTTTATCCTGTCTACCGCATTCGCGTTGAATCATATGTTACGCTTCTAAGTCGCACATTCGAACAAGAATATATTCACGGCCTAAAGCAAAAACATATCGTTTTTCATTAAATAACGTTTTAAATGGAATATTTCCACAAATGGGCCGCCCATTAATTGTTACCACATTGTCGCCGACTCGAAGAACGTAAACTTCAAACGCCAAGGCCTGACATTTTGCTAATGCAATTTTGAAACGAAAGTAAATGTCCCTACAGAAGCTAATAGTAACCACATGAAGCTTATAACCAGAGATATCCACACGAAAAAAACACAGAAATATATTAGTTTTTAATGCTGGTCCAACGAGAGGCGGAAACCTTCATTGAATGGAAAACTGTCAAAGCCATAAATTTACTAAGAATCATGCTCCTGTTGCGGTTCTATAAATGAAAGTTCCTCTGAAAGGTGGAAACTGCGAGACCAGAACGGTAATAATATTTTATCTACAACGAAGCATGTTTTATTGCTGTATTCAGAGCCTGTAAAAGGTGTAAATAAAGTCATTCACTAATAAAACCCGTAGATATCTCTCATGGAAATCTCGATTCGTATACATTATTGATGTCATTACAAATATCTGCCATATGCCGTTAATTACAGTACGTTCTAAAAGCTTTTTAAAAACTGCTTTTGTTTTGGATATACTTAACGTATGCATAAATAAATATCTAGTGATAATGACTTTGCAGAAATACGGTGCTCATCGGCCGACTGTACACATTGAATAGATCACCTTCAGTCGAGTCTCCATGCTAGTGATGCAATATCCTATTCCTGTTGTTTCACTGGTGCGTACTTCATAGTAGTGGAAGGTGCTTGCACTCTGCAGGCATTTCATCTCTCCTCGAAAAAACATTAATTTTTCTGAATGATATTTCATTATTATAAATATCTTTCTAATTCAAATACTTTCACCTATGCACCGATTTTCGTTAATTCTTTAAATTAAAAATTTTAAAAATATTTTTTTTTCCATTGTGGAGTACTAATTCCACACATTTTAGCCAAATTTTAAAGTTGTAACATATCTAGAAGTGAAATAATATTTATCTATTTGTTTAAATTTTAAAAATTATTAACGGCCGCAATATCAAATTCATGAATATTTTCAAATCTTTATTTGTGCACATGCAATACATTCTAAATAACTAAAAAATTTCAGCTCTCTAACTCGTCTTTAATTACCTCAATATTTATCTATTTGTTTAAACTTTAAAAATGTTTAATAGCCAAACAAATTTAATAACAAAATTTCTATAATCCCTATTTTGTTTTATTTCAAATTCTACCTTTATAAAAAATTTCAGCTTCGTAGCAGATTCGGAAATACATAAACATTGACATTTTGTTTAAACAATTGAGAATTTATAGCGGCCGCATTGTTGCACTTACTTAAGATTTTTCGCTTTTTCTATTCGGTTTTTTACATCGTCCTACGCACATTAAATATTTCAATTCTCCAGCTCATCTGGAATTGCCTAAACTAAAACCCAAGTATATTCCTGATACATATGTTATTACAAGTAGTTTGGTGCATGTATTCTGCAAGCATTTCATTTTACCTTAAAAAAACAATACTTTTCCATTGTAGGTTTCTAGTGCCACACATTTCTGCCAAATTGTAAGGTTATAGCACAGCTAGAAGTGAAATTATATTTCTCTAATTGTTTAAATTTAAAATATTACGGCCGCAATAACAACTTCATAAAGAATGTCAATTATTTATTTGTGCATATGCACTAAGCTCTAAATAACTTTAAAATTTCAGGTCCCTAGCTTGCCTCCTAGTACCTAAACATTTATCTATTTGTTTAAAATTTAAGAATCTCTAACATCAAAACAAATTAAAATATCAAAATTTCTATAATACCTATTTCGTTATGTTACAAATTCTACCTTTAAAAAAATTTCAGCTCCGTATCACATTTGAAAATACATAAACCTTAGAAATTTCTTTAAACATTTGCGAATTTTTAGCGACCGCATTGTTAAACTTTATCAAGATTTTCGTTTTTTCTACTCAATTTGGCACATAATCCTACCGAAATAAAAAATTTCGCGTCTGCCTAAACATTAGTATCCTCCTATACGAAAATCATGAAAAAGTGCAACAATGCGGCCGCTAAAAATTCGCAATTGTTTTAACAAATTTTCAAGGTTTATGTATTTCCGAATGTGCTACGGAGCTGAAATTTTTTAGAAATAGGATTTGTAAAAAAAAAACAAAATAGGGATTATAGAAATTTTGATATTTTAATTTGTGTTGCCATTAAAAATTCTTAAAGTTTAAACAAATAGATAATTGTTTAGGTACTACGAGATGAGCTAGGAAGCTGAAATTTTCAAGTTATTTACAGAGTAGTGCATTTGCACAAATGAAAATTTCAATCTCTCCTTAAATTTATTGCGGCGGCCGTCAAAATGTTTAAAATTTCAACTATTAGAAAAATATTATTTTACGTCTACAAGTACTACAACTTTAAAATTTTCAGAAATGTGTAGCAGTAGTACCCCATAATGGAGAAAGTATAAAATTCATAAAATTGCAAAGTTTGAGGATTGTTTTAATCTATTATTTTTACATAAGGGAAAAACGAAAATCGCAGCGGAGGTGAAATCTTTAGATTTAAAAAAATATTTGTAATGATCTGTCTGAAAATTTAATGTTTTTCAAGGTGAGATAATATGCTTGCAGAATGCAAGCACCCTCTACTAGTAACATGTAACATATATATAGGAGGATACTAATGTTTAGGCACTTCCAGATGAGCTAGAGATACGAAATTTTTTCTTAGGTAGGAGTTTGTGCAAAACAGACAAAAAAATCGAAAATATTGAAAAGTGCAACAATGCGACCGCTAAAAATTCGCATTTGTTTAAACAAATTTTCAAGGTTTATGTATTTCATAATGGGTCGAGTAAATAAAAACTAAGCAAATGCTTAAAGCATTAATCAAAAGCATAAGCATTTGCTAAAAGCATATCATCATCATCATGCTTCTGTCCGAAGACAGGTTTTAACTGAATCGCTGCCTCCATTTCTCTCTCTCCCAAGAAGCCTCTTTTATACCTCTATAAGTAGTATATCCCTGCTTTATATTATCTAATATTCCTATTCTTTTTCTCCCTCTTCCTCTTTTTCCACTAATTTTTCCTTCTAAGATCGTCCTTTGTAAACACTGTCTTCTCAATATGTGCCCTATCCAATTTGCTTTTCTTTTCCTGATTGTTTTTATTAGCATCCTATCTTCTCCCACCATTTCTAATACTTCTTCGTTTCTCTTCCTCTCTGTCCATTTCACTTTCATCATTCTTCTCCATACCCACATCTCAAAACTTTCTAAATATTTTTCCTCCTTTCTCCTTATCGTCCACGTCTCTGCACCATAAAGAGCTATGCTCCATATGTAGCATTTTGCTAATTTCTTCCTTGTTTCTAGATTTATTTTCTTGCTTGTGAGAAGCTCCTTCTTCTCGTTAAATGCTGCTTTTGCCATTGCAATCCTACTTCTGATGTCCTGTGTACTACTTCCATCCTGTGCTAAAATACTGCCGAGATATTTGAAACTACTTACTTGTTCCAATTTTTGGCCATTTACCATTATATTTAATTCTTTATGTTCCTTTGAAACCACCATGACTTTCGTTTTTTCTGTATTGATCTTCATTCCATATTGTTGGCCAACCTCAGCTAGTCTGTCTGTCATCCTCTGAAGCTCTTTCTCGCCTTCTGCTATTAAGCCCTGATCATCTGCGTATTTAATGGTGGTAATACTTTCACCTCCTATCTTAAATCCTTTCTCTTCCATCAACGCTTCTTCTGTTATTGTTTCTGCATACATATTAAATATCGCTGGTGAAATAGGACAACCCTGCCTCACTCCCCTCCCTATTGAAGTACTTTCTGTTTCTTCTCCTTCAACCCTGACTCTAATCTTTTGATCAAAGTAAAGGTTTTTAAGCAGTCTTTTATCTTTCCAATCTATTCCTATTTTGTTTAAAATACCCAGCATCTTATCCCATTTCACTCGGTCAAAAGCTTTCTCCCAATCTACAAAACAAAAATACATATCTTTATTGACTTCTAGCGCTCTTTCTATCATGATCCTCATACATCCTATAGCATCTCTAGTCCCCCTTCCTCTTCTAAAACCAAACTGATTATCTTGCAGCTCCTTTTCTATTTTACATTCAATTCTTTTGGTTATTATTCTGGTTAGAACTTTAGCTGTATGAGAAATTAAACTAATAGTTCTGTAATCCTTACAACATTTTGCATTGTTCTTTTTCTCCAGTGGTACCATCACAACATCTAAAAAATCTTCAGGCCATACGCCAGTATCATATACTTGGTTAAAAAATTTTGTGAGTTGCTTAACTGCTTTAGACCCCAAAACCTTAAGAACGTCCACGGGTATATCATCACTCCCAACTGCCTTTCTTCTTTTCATGTCATCAATTGCTCTTTTAACTTCAGACTCGAGAATACTTGGTCCTAGCTGATCTTCTTCTACATCCTCTTCTTCATTTAATTCAATATTTCTTGGCTTTCCTTCTTTGTCATACAGAACCTCAATGTATTCTTTCCAGACATTCTTTACATTGTCTGGCTCCGATACTATTTTACCACTTTTGTTCATGATTCCTTTACGTCCTATCTTTCTTGCTTTTTTCTTGAATAGTTCCCTTGCTTTGCTATACATGAGGTCTGTTCTACAAATTCTTTCACATTCGACAATCTCCTCGCATTTCTCATTTATCCACTGTTCTCTGGCTTTATCTGTTTCCCTTCTTAAAGCATTATTTAACTCCTTGTACTTTCTTTGGCCTTCTTCAGTGTTTATGTTCTTCCACTTTCTCCGCTCTTCCATTTTTTGCAGCATGGCTGCTGTGATCCAGGGTTTTTTGTTTCTTTCACCCGTTATCTTTCCTACCTTCTTTTCCATTACATCTTTAATGTTGCTATGGATGTATCTCCACTCCTCATCTACATTCTTCCTATTTTCTTCATCTCTCTCCCCCAACCTTTCCTCCGGCTCAGTCATGATAGCCTCCTTGTTTTTAAGGAGTTCCTCTAAGTTCCATTTCTTGTTAACTCTTACGTTTCTCTTAACGCTCTTCAGTCTACATTGTATATTTGCCACCAAAAGGTTGTGGTCAGAATCGATATCTGCCCCTGGTAGTGTTTTCACATTTTTAATGCTATTTCTAAATCTTTCATTGACTAGTATGTAATCTATCTGGTATCGTCTCTGGTCTCCTGGGCTTCTCCATGTGTAAAGTCTCCGCTGGTGATGCTTAAACCATGTATTAGTTACAATTAATCTATTTCTATGGCAGAATTCCACAAGTTTATCCCCTCTTTCATTTCTCTTCCCTAGTCCATATTTTCCCACTATGTTATCTTCCTGTCCCTCTCCGACTACACTGTTCCAATCTCCCATTACTATGGTGGTGATCCTTCCTTTTCCCTCATCCTCCAATATCTCCATAATCTGTTCATAGATTTCATCCACTTCGTCGTCGCCAGCATTAGTTGTTGGCATATACACTTGAATTATAAGCATTTCCACTGGCTCCATCTGAAGTTTTACGGCTATTAATCTATCATTAACTGTCACTACCTTGCTAATTCTTTCAGCTATCTCTTTTCTCATTATAATCCCCACTCCCCTTTCCTTTTTCTCCCCTCCTGAGTAAATAATCTTAAATTCGTCTGAATTTATTTCGCCTTCTCCTTCCCACCGAACTTCACTAAGACCTACTATACCTACATTATGCTAAAAGCATTTGCTTCATATTGAGTGAATAAAAGTTTGCTTTTGCTTATAAGCATTTGCTACTCAGTTTTAAGCAAATGCTTAAATTTTACGGAAGAAAGCTCTTTGCAACTCTTCCTTCACTTGTTTTTGTTTACATTTAAAGTTTTACATAGTTGAATTTCAAACTAAAAACATAAATATATTGGGTAATATTTTTAAAAAAGTTAATTAATAATTTTTTAAAACTATTTCTTTTATAACTGAATTTGATAATATCACAAATCATGGGTGTATTTTTATTCAATTAGTTATAGTCATTTTATCCAGTCATTTGCCTTTATAATGATTTTGGACGCCACAAATATTTCTATCTTACATCACTTAAGTACCTTAAAAATATTTCTATCTTCTGTTTGGAAGACAGTACCCCGCCACGTCTCTCTTGATATTCTCCGAGTAACAGATTTGAAATATAGGTACTTAACATTTTCTTCAGAGAAACGATATAAATTTTTATAACCGTTGGTTGTTGAAACTTTTCTCGTATTTTTTTACCTTTCGTGTCACCATAAATTACCATATTTATATTTAGGATCAATTATCATGAAAATAGAGTATCTGGAAATATTTTAGCAAACCCTTTACCTCACTTAAAAAAGTTTAAGCATATGCTTAAAGCACTAAGCAAAAGCTCGGTTTTATTCACACAATTTTAAGCAAATGCTTAAGAAAATTCCTAAAAATAAGCAAATGCTTATTCTTTCTAGCAAAAGCAAATGCTATTTTTTTTATTCACCCCAAATTAAGCATTTGCTTAAAAAGTGAGGGAAATCTTAAGCATAAGCATTTGCTTATTTTTTATTCACTCGACCCAATGTGCTACGGAGCTGAAATTTTTTTTAGAGGTAGGGTTAAAAAAACGAAATAGGGATTATAAAAATTTTGATATTTGAATTTGTTAGGCAATTAAAATGCTGTTTGTCAGTCACGATTCTTAACTAGCAGATTTTGAATTGAATAGAGAGTAAGTGCAACTAATGCCAACAGCATGTAGGCACTACAGTTATATTTCCAGCCAGGCAAAGGATCACGGTTACGATGTATTACTGATTGTCTCCGATATCAATCCATTTCAACATTTAATCTTCCAAAGGGTGAAGGATCGCGGATTTTATACGTTTGTGTCATGGGTGAAGGATATAAGATAAAAAGGGAAACAAATAAAAAAGGACAGGTTACTAAGGAAAATAAATTCAAGAGTTATTATGAGCAATTTCATTCACTTAAAGGAGATCCACGTATGACGTTATAGGAGTCGTAGATATACGTGTATCTGCCTTAAACAGTATATCCAAAGGAAAACAGTTACAATTTAGGGTAGGATCTCTCACTAATATGTAAATCGGATACAAAATTATACTCGCCAATTAACTTTTAACACAGTATATTAAATGCAAATTCAATAAACCTATAGTCACACTAGCTTCAACATTGTCATTACTAATCTCAAGAGTACTCTCGTCGCTCACTGGTATAGAGTAGGTAATGGATAGGTCGAATAAATTTGCTCATTCGCTTATTCATTCCAACTACCTGTGCATAACTAAAAATGCAATAATCTATACGAAAGTTGGCCCCATTTTAAAATTTGTGGAACTAATAGAAGAACAGATTTATTTAAGGCATTGCGAAGAGATAAATGATAATTCGACTTATACGTACAGTTCATGTGGATATCTCATCTACAATTTAAATTAAGACTTACGATCAGTTAAATCTTCTTCAGCACATCTCTAATTGTAACATAGGTATCCTTATCGTTTGAATAGGATTCCTTTGTCAGCGATGACCGATTCGCCATTCACCCGAATATGGAAATAATGGAGGAATCGAACAGACGTCTCCCTACCTTTGCAGTGGTTTATACGTTCCAGCGGTGGGAGAAGGCATCCCCATCCACCCGCGACGAGAGAAATTCCTCTTGACACACTTAATCACACACGCACAGCACTTCATCGAAGATTGGCCATTACACCTAACAATGGGGTGCAAAATTTAGATCAGAAAAGAGAAGAAATGGACAGCACCTTGGGATTCAAAAAGGAAATAAACGTTAAGGGAATGATATTGAAAATTGCGGAAACGGGAGGGAATCACAATCACGCCGCACCTGCAATGGAAAAGAAACGAAACTCACCGGAAGTGCTTTGGAGCAATAAAAGAAGTGGCTTCTTAAACAAAATTAGCCAAGCAAAGCCTTTCAAAAAACTTATATTGCGCTTCTTCCTCGTTCTCCCCGAATAAATTATTTAATTCTCTGGAAGTTTTATTGCTGTCAATCTTTTTAACAAAACGACAAATATCTCTTTCAACAACAATTTTAGGAAATAATTACCGAGTTTTACACTTCGTTGTTAATATTTACCTGCAGTGAGAAATAAATAGCTAATAATTTACTACTGCTGCAGTAAATACTCACTATCTTCAGGGACTGCTTCGCCTTCTCTTCGAATCGGAGATAGCTTACCGACAACTTTCTTCGACACATCCGAACACGATCACGTCTAATATACGAGCAAGTGTGGCAGGAATATCCCGCCAAAAATTCTCGCCAAATCATAAGACTTTACTAGTTCCCTCTTTTGGGAGGTCAAGTAATCGATAATGGCATCCTGAGAGGAGGGAGAGAGAGGTTCGTCCTAGGTTCACTTAAATCGTCAAATGCACACCGATTGGTCATCACGACAGACATTTCCCTCGTGTATTTTGTATTCACTGTCATCCTATAAGCCATAATCAATTAAAACAGCAGCGTATATTTGCTTCGCCTTTATTTGCGACGTCCGAATGTTATAACATACTTAACCATACGTAAATCGAAGGAGGAAATGTAGTAGAAGAGATAAACATACATTCAAATCCACTATCATAGGATCGCGTGGATATCCCAATGAAATTAATTAAGCGGTTCTTTTAATAATAACAGGGAAACATATTATTAAATTTGCTCCCGGTAATTAATACGAGTTAATACTAAACGAAAAGAAGTAGTAGTACTCAAAAGAAGCAACGTATTCAGCAAGTTATTCGTCAAATAAGTACTTTTGGTTGAGTTGCCATAAAAAACTAGTCACCGAAAAGTCTGCGAGATAACTCGGTTTTGATAACACAGATCTAATCAGAGACCAGTGGCGTAGCGGAAAATCTGGAGGGGGCAGCAAATAATACGGGGCCCCCCTATGTAAATCATAAACATTTTCTAAGCTGAATTACTTATCATTGCCTGCATATTAATGAAGAATTCCCCCTCCCTCACACAAACGCTGCTGATATTTTGAAAATCTTGAAATTATAAAAAATATAGTACTAATAAGTTGATTTCTTTTATTAACTTTAATATATTTCTAGAAATGAGTTCAAAATATTCTATTATGCCTAACAATCCTTATAATGCAATAGAGAGAAGAAAAATAAGAAGTATTCATTACTCTTTGACATTGCTTATTAAATTACAGTTATCGGTCGACGCCGATGGAGCAGTAGTTGAAATACTCGTTAGGTAACTAAGCTCCTGGCACCTGTAAATAACCTCTCTTAAGGGGGAGGGGAGTATGACCAATGCTTACGTAAGATTTTCATCTAAGAAAGTTTTTACTTTTTACGTGCAATTTACGTGTCGCAACAGCTCGTCCACCGTAAACTTCCACCTGCTCGTTACCCGAGTTTCGCCCGACATTAGAATTCTTTTTGTCGTATTTAACTGATTTTTCGGTAAACATAACTTTACCTTGTTTAATCTGATAGATTTGTCCTCATTGTGCTTAAAAGAGGATTAAAATGCATGCAACGCTGTAAGAATGCATTAAAAAGTATTGCCATGCATAACTATGTATTTTCTAATTTTAATTAAAAAGGGGGGTACAACGAAGGGGGAGAGGGTCACCAAAATGCTAACGGTTGCTGGCATGGAGGGACGAGGGGGTCAAAAATAGTTAAAAATTTGCTGTCGTAATACATGAACGGTCCCCTAGCGAATAAATAACGATCTGTGAAATCCTATGTGCCATCAGAGGCGGCTCGTGGTGTCGTAATGAACGAAGGCTTCAGGTCAACCAAAATCTACCTATGTACCAAAACAAAACAAAAACTTAGTTCGTGAAGATATTGGAGGACTAAACTAGTGACTATAGAATCGATCGGTAATTGAAGTGATACTTTAGAGCAGCGTTTCCCAACCGGTGGTTCGCGTACCCAGAGGTGTTCCCAAATAATTCTGAGGGGTTCGCGAGAAAAATTTGGTAATGGAGTCTTTTTCACTATCTTGGTTCCACAATTCTTACCAATATTTCAATTTCATTCAAATCAGTTACATGGTTTTATTTTCAATTTTTTATTAAGCTTCAAGAATTATATTTGAATTTACAGGGTACTAACTGGAAACGGATGATAATATCAGAGATTCTGATTTTATTGTGAACGTTTTTGTACTATGTGCTATATAAGCGTTTCATTTTTCATTAATTAAACGCGTTTAAAAATATTTGTTTCTGCAAAATTTACCCTCCATTATAAGGGGTTCGCCGCCAAAACTGTCAACTCAAGGGGTTCGCGACGAGAAATAGGTTGGGAACCTCTGCTGTAGAGCCCGAACAGTAGACGCAGAACTCATGCTTCACTTAAAAAGTAAATACACACAATATATACAAATAAGCACACTAATCGTCCCTAGCTATACATATGTCACAGTAAATGTGCGTAGTCCGGTAAATGTGTAGATTTCCCGGTTAATGTGCACATTAACACCAAGTTCGGTAAATGTAAGTATAACATACTTTGACCGATTGGATTGGGGAAATGTACACATTTACCTAGACACACTAGTAAATGTGGGTAAACGTCGCAACACAGGCCACAACATGGCGGCGTCGCGAAAATCTGTTGCAGCTTGGAAGTACGGTAAATGTGTAAATTTTATGGTAATTGTGCACAACTTACTAAACTATCTAAACTAAATTTCAACATGAAGGAAAATTTTACTCGGCCCCACCGGGTTGGGTAAGTTAGTGTAAGAAGTGTTTTTGGTTCCTTCTCACGTTCACTGTGTTCCCTCCTCGGGTTGGGAAGCCTAGGTCCTTTAAATATAGAATGCCCACACTCTAAAGCATATTACTTCAAAATAAATTATTTTTAAAAATCAAAATCAACCTAATGTGACAGCAATGCGTCACAGGCTCCCTGGTTCGGAATAAAATGTTGCGATGCTAAGACTACGAATAACGATATAAATTGTATAATAAAGAGTTTCATTGAAAAAGGGGAATTAACTGGAGCCTTTTTATCCTCGTTTCCCGAGCAAGCGTTCCATTCCTGAATCATGGGCTTAGTTCGGGACGACGGCTTTAGAAGATCCGAGTACCGCATACAGTCGTTGAGGAATTCTGCACGCCATTCAAATGGAAGAGTCGCTAAGGTTGAGTACAAAATGTCGTCGTTGATCTGAATTTGCATCTTCTAACGATTGATGTGGTTACATTAAATACTATCAAACACTGATGAAGCACCGTAGCTGTGAAAATATGATTGGCTCCTTAGCGCCAAGAATTAGTGCTGGGATGCAGCTGGATCTCCCCTTAGCCCTCTGAAGACTCTTTCTGTCATAAAATATTTTAGGGAGGATAGAGCTTCTAAACAGGGCGTCAAAAAGCACCTTTATTAGAGGAAACTCGAGCATGCGAAAATTGTGCTCATCGATGCGTAAGGAATGATAGCGCCCTCTTCGCCTAGCCTTACACGCCACAGCGTACTCCTTTTGAACGAGAGAGGAAGGAAGAGAGGGAGGATAGGAGGGAGGGAATGAGGGAGAGGAGAGAGAAAGAGGGAGAAAAGGAATGAAAGAAGGATAGAGAGAATAGGATGAGGGAGAAAATGAGGGAGAGAAGGAGGGAGAGAAGGAGGGAGAGAAGGAGGGAGAGGAGAGAGAAAAAGAGGGAGTAAAGGAAGGACAATGGATGAGAGAAGGTGGAGTGAAGACGCTGGGCAGAAAGGTGAGCGCGCAGCAACAATTTATTCAGTGGCGGGATGCTGGGGAGAGAGTGAAGGAGAGAGAAGAGGAAAGAGGAGAGGAAGGGGTGGGGAGGTAGCGAGTCGAGGAGGGGAAGTGACAGTCAATAGAGACCGGCGCGGCAAGGCGATGTTCATTCTCCCGAGAACCACGGGGCGAGATATTACTAGGTCTCTCGCGCTGTAAATCCTCCCTACCGGCCTCTCTCTCTCCTCGTTCTCTCTCCCTCCGCCGTCGCCTCTTCTCTCGCCCGGTTGCCCCGGCCGCATCAGCAACAGGTGCCCGCCCGCATCAGCACGAGCAACAAGTGACGAGCGACTTTCCGAGATCTTACGAGGAGCTGCGGCGATCCCCGATTCCGGTGAGTCAAGTGGGCGGCAACAATAGCTCGCGGCGCGCGTCACAGGAGCCTTCGGACTCGGGCGTGGGAACGATAGGGATGCGCTCAGAGAGGTAAAATACGACGCAAAAGAATCGAAGGAGTGGTGGTTGCCGACTTCCAGGGGTTTGTTTCAGATTCTTGGCGCCTTTTTTCATCCCTCGGACTTGTGACAAACTCGCGATTTGCCGAGCCGCGCAGGCCGAAGCGCGTATTAGGGGATAGCTCTGTACCTTCGCTTCGTCTGAGGCAGCGGTTCTCAAACTTTCAATTGTCGCGACCACCTTGAATATCATGCGGCTCCCTCTGAACTTGCAAATTGATTCATTTTATGAAACTATTAATAAATTTTATCGCATCGTATCTCCTAAAATTTCCTAATAAAATTTTATTATTAGGGAAAACTTTATTTTTCGACATTTAACCTTTCATCCAACATAATTTTGCGGCCCCTTGGGGGTCCGCGGCCCACAGGTTGAGAAACACTAGCCTAGTGCCCAAACTTTTTACATGGCGGGCCGCATTGGTGGTTGCGAATTCTTCGGCGGGCCAGGTTAGGCTTTATATATATATATATGTGTGTATATATATATATATATATATACATATACATATACATATATACATATACATATATACATATATATAATATATATATATATATATATATATATATATATATATATATATATATATATATATATATATATATATATTAGTTGGTGAATTGAATTGCTTTTTCATCATAGCTTCGCAGGCCGCACAAAAAAACCCTTCGCCTAAGGCGTGGTGTGTGATGTTGTTTTGCAAAACAGGGCTCATTTCGGCTTCCTTTCTCGTCATTCGAATAATCTCGGAAATTCGATCGATGTTTCTATCATCACCCTCAGCCTCGCAAATCTTTCCATCCCTAGAAGACGGACATACTCTTGCTCTCCGAGTCCTTGTTTCGCCATTTTGAGATTGCCGCCTTTTTCATCGCACCTTTTTCCTAGCCGACCAACTTTTCTGGAATGTGAAAGTTCGCACGGCCATCCTTGACATTGTAACTGGTTGTGATCCTTCTCTGCCTCCATCTCTGTTTCTCCTCCCCTTTCTCCTCCCTTTACTCCTCCCTTCCCTCCCTCCTCCTCCCTACTACATCCCTCCAGGCTGCAAGGACGCTCAATCCGTCTCCTTTCGTACTCGGAATCGCACGCGAGTCTCCAAGACTTCACCTGTCCTCTCGATGGCAACAGCGTATCTCTGCTCCACGACATTCATTTCGCCCTAAAACGAAAAGCTGTTTCATTCTGAGTGTTGCCGGCGCGTGATCCTTCGCCTAAAGAGAGTATGGCAGCAGGTGCTTAACTATCACCCGTCTGTCGAGTTCGACTCGGCGCCCTTATCAGGGAGCTTTTTCGACGACGCCGAGGAGAGCTATCTCAAAAACGCGGCCCGCTAGTTAAAAATATGCTGCCCTAACGTCGCTTTGATGCTGCTCTGAGTAGCTGGAAGACGAAACGGACCAAAAAAATAACGGAGTAACATAGGGGACGAAAAAATATAATAATGTTTAGTATTTAGGAATTGTACGATAGTTAAGTGTTTCATTAACATATACGATTATGAGTGGTTTTATAAAAGTTATATTGTGACTTGCGGCCTGCCATATATTTCGAAATTGTATACTTCGCTGCAATACCATTTGAGTTTTGAGACTGCTGCCATAGGCTCTTAAGTTATTAGCGAAAGTTATTTGGGGACAAATAGCATGAAACTTTTGCAGGGGTTTACATTGGCATAGCCATTTTCTCTGTGAAATCGGAAACGAAAGAAATAAATAAAGTAAACTGCTTTTTAATGAGAACGTTTCGAGTACTGTATGTGATTCTTTGATAGACCGATTCTTTCATTTTCTTCCCATGAAATTAAAAATTTCGTTTTAAGTTCAGCACTTTGTTGATGTAATTCCTCTTTCTTCGCGCTGCGTCTCTTCCTTATAGAATGACGCATCTGGGAAAACCCGGGAGTGTTATAGTGCCTCACGTGCCTTCTTCCTATACCGAGTTCGTCTCTAGATCCGACTCGGGTCAGCTATAGTCCAAGCGAATTCGCATCCGTTGCAAATTTTCATTTATTACGAATTTTTTGTACATTGGAAATAAATTAACATTATTAGCAATATTTAGGAAGAAAACTATTATAGATTTTTATTTGATCCAAAGTAATTAATTGCAAGAGGATTTTTGGAATCAGCTGCATCCCGTGTGAAATTTAGGAAAACCGTGGATTTTTTTAGTTTGCGCTTTCGACTTCCAACTTTGGCTTTAAAATTGACAAATATTCACTCGTAAAGAAATTTGTTGTCAGTAATACTTCTGAAATATTAAGAAATTATTTCCACAATGAATATCGAAAATGGAAATTTTTGTCAGTGAAAGGCGATAATTAACATATAAATAGGCTTGGTAGGATCGATTTAAATCAAAAAACATCGATAAAGGTCGATTTTTTTTAATTTCAAAATCGACGAAAATGAATAGTCGTCGATTAGCGTCGATTTTCCAACAAGATGGAAAACTATGCGTCTAAATACTTATTCTTAATTATAATATTGAAGTCGTTTCTGTTTACCTTTTTCGCAGTATTATTTGCTACCTACGATTTCGTTTCTTTTCTGGCCTTACATTAACATTGGAACTGAAAGAATTGCATTTCCTTACATTCAAATATGCGGGTTTTTAAAATATTCACGCTTCGACTCTGGGCAATCAGTTAACCGCAAGGTCCTAGGATAGTTTTGAGAACGTGTTTCTTAGACCTTTTGAGGTTTTTGTTATTATATTTGCCGACCTAATGGTGGGATATTCTACGAGTCTCACTATAGAGATAAGGTCACGGATATGTCCTGCTGAGACTTTCTCGACCCCTGTTAAACGAGGTTCGAAAGAAAGGAATTTTGGTGGTCGTTTTGCCACCCCTTCCACGCATATACCCCGTGGAGTGTATTCCAGGAACAAATGTTCCTCGTTATCTTGCTAGGGTTTGTCCTATAGATGGACGTTGTTGTATGCACTTGAACCTCTTCCTATGCAATGAACCCACACTTTGGCAGTCTTTCTCTAAAAGATATCAAGGAATGATCATTCCGCTTTCTTGCTTTTGGCTCCTTCATCCTTTGCTACTGGTTAGTAAATTTCAATTTATATATAATTCTTTTGATATGCAGATAAATTATCAATCGATACTTCAAATTGAAGAGGGTTTAAGGATTAATATTTATTTGCTATTTGTTGTAAAGTATTTTGCCGATAGCAAAAACAAATTTTAATCAGGATTTGAGGTAAGACTATTGATCGAGCGCTGAATAATCAAGAATATTTAGTAATGTGATGAAATATATCAAATTATACAAAATAAAGTATTAGATAGTTCTTTTTTGACGGCTAAAATTTTATTACGATAATTACATCATTAATGTTATTTCCTTTATTAGTCCCTAATTGGCATCAACGAATGTCTAAAAGCCTTTAAGCTGAACTCGCAATTTTTTTTAAATAATGTTTCTCGACAGTTCTCGCCGTTAATCAAACCAAATGGAATAACATTAACATATATACGGGAACCGGAGTAAGGCCATTCATCTTTGTTTGATGACTCCGCATTAGAATGTCTTCGCATATTATCCCTTGTGACCACAAATATGGACCACTGATTTCTCACGAAAATGTAAAATGTATCCTGTTTCCATAAACAAAACTTCGAGGCTACTGCAGTGAATCGCCGATACACAACAGTGTGGTTCTTCTCTATTTGAAGCAGCGCTGTTACCAGGAATATGATTAGTAAAAGGAAGAAATACAGCGCTCGTCAATGATTATGTCATCGCTCATACAACGGGTTCGCATATACCGCGGTTCTCCCCTCCTTCCCATACAGTCTACATTGGACTTGAAACAGTTCCACTGTACTGCCTATAGATTGACGTTAGTAATGATTTTGAGTTTAGCTGTTCGTAGCTATCAGAAACGAGGAAAGTTTGAAAAAATGTCTTATGTGCATTCTGTAATGTGTCAATGCCCTCGGCTGTACCGCTAGAGGTCTCCCAACGCGCATCCCTCGAAATCCATAGCATTTCCCTGGTGCACTGTATCTAGCAAGGAAGTATTTGGTGGCTTGTCACGTTAGGTGAAGGTGGAACTCGTGATTGCCTTAGGCATTTAAAACATTTGTCCTTCACATCTGGGACGTTATCGATCCGAGTGATAAATCTTATCTCAAGCACACAGTTGACAACTTCTCTCGATTGTGGATCGCGAAAAAGAGATAAGACTCCCGATGGACCTATAGAAGCGGTGGTCGGCTCGAATAGCGGAGCCATTTTTTCCTTCAGTTTCGGTCAAGATTTGCGATTTTTGGCAATAACTTCTGCATAAACCGTCATTTTTATTAAGAGTAGTCGGCGCTGGCATTCTGCAAGCGTTTCATACTAATCCACCTTATACAAACATCTCAAATCAATGCTTTCACTTTCATATATATATATATATATATATATATATATATATATATATATATATATATATATATATGAAAGTGGGGTAAAAGCGGGTAGCAAATGTTTGACTGCTCACAGG
Organism: Tanypteryx hageni; assembly: GCA_028673005.1. Classification (NCBI taxonomy): domain Eukaryota; kingdom Metazoa; phylum Arthropoda; class Insecta; order Odonata; family Petaluridae; genus Tanypteryx; species Tanypteryx hageni. Next base: position 223,787,454 of record CM054112.1, on the reverse strand, counting down.
TAATATAATAATAAGTAAAAACTCCTTATTTTTTAGAGAACCTGCAAAAACTATTGTAGTTGGCTGTCACTAAGCTGAATTTTAAAAATATCTATTTTAATTGTTGTAAAATTTAATTTTTTGAAAAAATTCACATCACCCGGTTTTACCCACCAGGTGGGGTAAAAATAGTAAAAGGTTAATTTTTTTAAAATGATAAGGAAAACTGAGTATGATAAATAAAAGAAACATACTTCAGTGAAATACATTTATTAAAATTTTCAAAAATAAAAAATAGCTATTTTATTTTAGTTATTTTAAATTGGTTCTCTGAAAATATTATTACATTGTTATTACTTATTTTTGGTTTTTGAAACTTAATTTATTGACATAGTTCTCACACGTAGTAAAAGTCTCCTCCTTCTTCTACTCTACAGTAGGCATCATGGTCCCAATGTTGAATCCATCCTTCTCCGGAACGTGAATTTATGTAGATATCTTTGCAGAAGATGCATGCTGCATCATTGTCAGCTTCTTCTGAGCTGGTGGAGTCTTCATTAGTAGCTGTTTGGTCATTAGTGTAGCATTTGATTTACTGATTATTTGTCACTTTCCTTTTCTTTGTATAGTGTTTTGTAAAAGGCTTCTTTTTTGTCACCGAATCTTTCGTCTGACGCTTATTTTGGGCTGCTACTGCACTCTCCAACTTAGACTTATGCAGCGAGGAAGTGAGGATGGTAGTTGTACCTCTTCCTTTATCGTCCTTTTTTGCTGCTTCCTTTCAACATGAACTATGGGAAGGAAAATGGAAGGATGAGTTGTGTGACGTCGACGCTAGAGATTCAAGAGTCTCGATACTCGGAGTTCCTACAGAATTTTCGGACGATTGATGAGGCACAGCTAAAATCGAACCTTGAGAAGTTGACGAATGAGGCTCAGTAGTTTCAGCCCTCAAAGTCTCAGCATGATTTTCGGAGATTTGGAAACTTTTCAGTGATGTCACTTGACAGAAGTGATGTCAGTTGATTCAGAGTGCGCGAACAAGTAATCTGGGAAAACCTTCCAGTTGAAGGGATGAATTCCTGTGTTTGAAGCCGTTAACAGCCCTTTCCATTACGACTGCCCTAATAAATGCAGTCCCGAGCAATTTCGCAACTTGATATATGGTGACGCAGCATCTATGTTGCAGAGACAGCCATGTATCACTTACATAAATATAATGGATATCCTTTTTACTCGCTTCTTCTGTTGATAAGCCACTCCGAGCTTTCTTCACCTTATTTTCTAGGGTGCTTTGAGGTACATTGCAGGCTTTCGCTGCTTTTATATATCCCATAGTCCCATCCAAAACCTCTTTTATTGCTCCTTTCGTGCTGTTTTCACACCACGACTGCCTTTGCGATGATCTTTTATGGTGTCTTGGCGTGTTTCACACTTAAAAACAAAAATAAAATGGTTGGCAAACTTCAAAAATATATAAATGAGTTAATCCGTAGAGTCGGGGTAGAATCGGGTACTACCTGTGGTACCCAGTTTCACCCCAAAAGACCTTAATTCGGAAGAAATTACGCTACAGGCGCTACAAACGTATGGAGGATGTAACATCTGCAATTAATAAAACTTAAATTACGGTAGAATAAAAGCATTTACTTACCAGGTACAGAAAAGTATCTTGTCTTGGTTTATAAACCTCTAAACTTTAAAGTAATATTGTTCCTCTTCAAAAAGAAATCTTAAAATTGTCTCACACTTCACACAACATGTGTTTCATCGCTGATGCCATGCATCAACTAACTTTTAAGCTGTTACGAATAATTTTTATTTTTAATAAATGGATCGGACGAAGAGGCCCAGTGGAGTGGCCGCCACATTCTCCTGACTTTACACCCCTTGATTTCTTCCTTTGGGGACACTTGAAATCAGTTGTTTACTACAGCAGGCCAAGAAGCCTTGAAGAACTTCGGGAAAACATACGTGCAGCATGCGCAGAAAAGCGGACGGACGGACGGAAACGATCTCTCCAATTATGCGTCCACTTCGTGCAAAGAACGCATGAAAATGGAACGTGGTCTTGTGGGATCGCCTTGGTGTCCGTATGTGTGTGTCCCTCTAACAACTTATTCATGAATGAACAGATTATAACTAAATTTGGTACATAAAATATGCACATAAATTAATGACCAAAATGACATATTTGGACCGGATCGACTAAGTATGGGTGCCACAATTGCAAAGTTTACCTTTTCGGTAATTATCAATTTGGAAGGAATTGGCCCAATCGATTTCAACGAAATTTTGTTTCAAGTAGGTGTGTAACATAAAATAACAAAATTAAGAGGTTTAGTATAGATCTAGAAAGCAGAGATGCCACAATACAAGGGATTAAAAAATTATTTTTACACGTATTTTTGTTGAACTGTCCAAATTAATTTTAACCAAATTTAATATTTATAATATACACTTAAATACAAAACCATATTATCATATTTAAACTGAATCAGCCAAACAGGAGTGCCACAATAATACATTAAACTCTTTCAGTAATTAAGGATTTGGAAAGAATTGGCTTAACGGATGTCAATTTAATTTTGTATATAAGATTTGTATAATATATCATAATAAAATCAAGATGTTTAAAGCGGAGCTAAAGAGCAGAACTGCCACAACAAAAAGTATAATATTTCTTTTACACGTATTTCTAGAGAACTGACCTAAAATTAAAAAATGATATTGATTCTAAAGAAATCTTTCCAGGCGGGTTCACTACTTATAGAAGGGATCGAAACCAGAGAGGTGGAGGTGTATTTAGATGCGTAAAAGATGAAATTCTTAGTAATTTAATATGGTTGATGAACATAGTGAACTTTTGTGCGTATAAATATACGGAAGAAAGAGTAATAAAGCCTTAATTATCATAGGCGGGTACAGAAAACCAGGAGAATATTTTGTCATTCTAGAGACCCTTTATAGCCACGTAAATGAAAAAACGGTTAGCAATGGAGTAGTAATCGCGGGAGATTTTAATCTCCCCAAGGTCAACTGGGACGGGCCGTCTATAGAAGGAGGTAAAGCGCAGGAACTGGCAAACAACCTCATACGCGATGGGGGGCTTAAACAGGTAACCAATATCCCAACAAGAGGGGAAAACATTTTAGACATTTTTCTTCTAATTGTAAGACCGTTTGACTCATTCGTGAGTTGTGAAACCTTCCAAGGCATTAGTGATCACAAGGCGGTTTTAGCTGAGTTGGAGTTCGAAACTGACCGCGTGAAAAGGGATCGTAAGCAAGTCATTTGGAGATATCACAGAGCGGACAGACTAGGCTTCCAAAATTACCTGAGGGAAAATTTCATAGGATGGATAAAAAGCGGAATAAATGATATTTGGGATGCATTCAAAATAATAATTTTCGAAGCTACTGAGAAGTATGTTCCAAAAAAATGAATTCAAAACAATCCCGATCCTGAATTTTACAATAAGAAAATTAGGAGGTTGAAAAGGAAAGTAAGAGATGCGCACAAAATGGTAAACACTGGCGGATGTTTACGAAATTCATATACTCAGTTATTATTGCATCAGGAGCATTAAAATTAGGGATCGAAGCGATTATACCGTACCTAAAACACATCTTTACTGTTACCTTAGCAAACAGTTGTATGCCATTAGAATGGAAATCAGCCAATGTTATACCTATTTATAAAGACGGAAATAAGACAGAAGTTGCAAATTATAGACCAGTAAGTCTAACGTCTGTTGTTTGCAAATTAATGGAAAAATGTCTGGCCGACTATATACAAAAGTTTTTATAAAATAATTGTATGATATTTGAAGGTCAGGCCGGGTTCAGAAAGGGTTATTCCTGCGAGCTCCAATTGCTAGGGTTATGTGAAGATATTGCAGAAACATTAGACAATAGTCAGGAAGCGGAAGGTATATTTGATAGACCTAACGAAAGCATTTGATGTAGTACCTCATGATTTACTCTTGACTTAGGTTTACGCTCTAGGAATAGATATGAGGGTAGTGCGATGGATAGAAGCCTTTCTAGCAGATAGAAAACAAAGGGTTAGGATAGGAGATAGTTTATCATATGAAATAGATGTCACCTCAGGTGTCCCTCAGGGAAGCGTTTTAGGACCGTTATTATTCTTTATCTACATAAATGATTTACCGAGTCAAATATCCTCAAAAGTGTGACTTTTTGCAGATGACTGCATCATTTATACAGTCATTAAAGATGAAAATGACAGATGTTTACTGCAGAGGGACATAGATAAGCTGATATCTTGGGTATGTTCAAATAAAATGAAAATGAACGTTAAGAAAAGCAAGCATATTCTATTCTCTATGAAAAGGGAAAAGAGTAATTTTTCTTACTTTATGGAAGGGATTCAAATACCGAAGACTGATAATATAAAATATCTTGGAATACATATTGCGAAAGATTTAGCATGGGGTCTTCAGGCAGAATGTGTAGTTTCAAAGGCTTTCAAGGCATTTAACTTTGTTATGAGAAATTTAAAACATAGCAGTAGGAAAGCTAAAGAATTAGCATACAAAACAATAGTAAGGCCTATATTGGAATATTCTTCAGGAGTTTGGGATCCTCATGACAGAATACATATTCATAAATTGGAAAAGGTTCAGCGAAAGGCAGCCAGGTTTGTTATGGGTCGTTTTGGAAGAGAGGATAGTGTAACAGATACGTTAAAGGAGGTTGGGTGGGAAACTTTAGAAAAGAGGAGGAAAGTGAAAAGGTTAGTTTGTTTTTATCGAGTGTATACCGGTAAACCGGCTTGGAAAGAACTAAAACTTAAGATTAAAACCCCGAAATTTAAAGGTAAAAATGATCACTCGTGTAAAGTTCGTACAAACGTTCGAAGAAAAGATGTTGGTAAATATTCATTTCTCAATAGAACAGCATTGGACTGGAATGATTTACCTGAAGAACTTCTTATGCCGTTTCCTAAGACCGAGAAAGCATTTAAAAGTAAAATTGTTAAACACTTTAGTATTTAATATTTAATATGAGTATTTGTAGGTTAGTATCTTATTTATTTTTTATAGGACTTGAGCCACCAAGCGGCGTTAATTATTCTAAATAAACATAGTAGGGTTATAATTTAATCACAATACTACAAATAACTGTCTAATTTCAAATTAGGGTCGACTTTTTTTTAATTCATGAAGAAGATTATTTACTTATTCTAAATTTTTGTAGTTGTATGAACAAATAACAAATGAAACATGTTTTAGTTTGTAGCTAAGCTGTTGTGACGAGAGTTCCTGTGACTTGAAGTCAAGAAGTTGTATATAGTGTATAGGAACTACTATCAAAAAAGGTTATATTTTTGTATTAAGTACATTCAATTTTTATTATGTAATTTGGGTATTATGTATTGAGTGATACCTAAGCTGTTGTGACGAGAGTTCCTGTGACTTGAAGTTAAGAAGTAGTATATAGTGTATAGGAAATGGTATCAAAAAGGTTATATTTTTGTATTAAGTAAACCCAATTTTTATTATGTAATTTGGGTATTATGCATTGAGTTGTGATGGGGACCCGCTGCCACCGGGACGTGCTCCCAATTGTAGCGTTTATGTGAATAATAATAATAACGCACGTTAACCAAATATAGTATATTTAAAAGAAAAGAAATTTCGTTTGTAGGTTGAGTATAGAATGGAAAAACGAAAAGAATATGTTTAGAATGAATCTAAAATGCAGGGTTACCACAATATAAGGAAGAATAATTTTCTGATTTCAAAGCAAATACATTAAAATACAATTATACTACGGCGAATTTGACGAAAATCACTTCTGTACCACGCAAACCCTGTGTACACCCCTACTTGTTTTATATTCAAATTGTAATTAAAGAAAAGTAGGCGGACTAGTCCATTCCAGAACTATTTGTTTCGGTTCGGTTCCGGTTTTATGCCCTGGTTCAGGGGGCCTCAAAACGTGTATTTCCGCTGAAATCTCGAAATCGACTTTTTTCATGATAACAATACATTCTTCGTATGGGGAAAGTAAAAATTACATGAATTTGATTCTTCCAGTCAAATTTTACTAAAACTTTATATATTAAAATAAGACTTTTCGTATGCTGGAATTTTTGTTGCTCTAAAATTTAGAGCAAGTTTAGAGTCTAAAATTTGGTGAATGTGCTGTTGTTGGCTTGGCCCACCAACCCGGAGCAGCTAATTTTTCGGAATAAATCACAAGTGAATTTTACTGGTTATATGGCACCTCTTATCATGGCTCCTTCATACAAAATTTTCTTGAAATCGGTTGTGCCAATTCCTTCCAAATTCATAATTACCGAAAAGTTTAACTTTACAATGTGGCACCCCTGCTTAGTCGATCCGGTCCAAATATGTCATTTTGGTCATTAATTTATGTGCATATTCTATGCACGAAATTTAGTTTTAATCGATTAATTCCTGAAGAAGATGTTAGAGGGACACACACGGACATCTAGGCGATCTCATAAGACAGCTTACTTTCCATTTTTTGGAAAGTAGACTAAAATTACAAAGTGTTACCTAACTTAACTTATCACGTAGTTATTCTTCTCCTGTTTAAGCGAATGGTAATCTGCTGCGTATTCTTCCTTGCAATAGCAAAGTACAGTGTGGGACCATTTATCCGGCTACCCAGTATCCGGAAGTTCCGAAAACCGGAAACCAATACAGTGAAATATTTAAAAAGCTTATATTCTCGGTAGTTTTGCTCACAATCTTGGTGTTTTAATAACTTTTATATTAACTAAGTCATGTATACATATACGTATACTAGTATTTGGTGTTTGCATTCTGCAAGCATATCATCTCAACATAAAAAAAATACATTTTTCATATTTCATCATTACAAATATTTTTTTAATTCTAAATATTTCACCTCCGCAGCGATTTTCGTTTTTCCCACGTAAAAATAATAGTTTAAAACAATCCCCAAATGTTGCAATTTTAAACATTTTACACTTTCTCCATTATGGGATACTAATGCTACACATTTCAGCCAATTTTTAAAGTTGTAGCACTTCTAGAAGTAAAATAATATTTTTCTAATTGTTTAAAGTTTAAACATTTTTTACGGTTGCCGCAGTATATATGGAGAGATTGAAATGTTTATTTGTGCAAATGCACTGTTCTGTAAATAATTTGAAAATTGCAGCTTCCTAGCTCATTCCGTAGTACCTAAAAAATTATTAAACTTTAATGTTCAAATGGGGTTAAAACAACCCCTAAAATTTACAATTTTAAAATTTTATATTTTTATAGTTGGTTATGAGAAATCTTCTATAATCTTGCAAAATTTCAGCTTCCTAAACTTATTAGATTGGTCTACACACTGGATTCCGTTTTCCCATGCTAACTTATGGGAGATATTCCGGTGTCTCTGGGGTCAAACCCAAGACACTGTAAGCAAAAGTGACAATAATTCCTAATAGATATTGCGGCCATCTAGCAACACTGAATATTTCATCTTTCTAGCTTACCGGCAAGTGCCCATAATTAATTTACAAAAATGGCGCAATGCTTTTCTTAAGGGAAAAAACGCAACCTTTGGAATTTCTGGAGTCGAGCTCATGTAACTTAGTTAAGAAGTATCATTTTATCTGAAAGTGTCTTCATCATATCTACAAAAACTAAAACTTGCAGCTATCTAGCTCTTGTAGTTTGGGCTGGACATTAGTATCCTCCTATATGTTATCATTATATATCGACTACTCTTACAGAGGAGGATATATATAAATATATATATATATATTAGTAGTTGGTGCTTGCATGCTGCAATCATTTCCTGTTACCTTGAAAAAACATTCATTTTTCAGACAAACATTTCATCATTACAAATATTCTTTTAATTCTAAATATTTTATCTCGGCAACGATTTTCGTTTTTCCCACATGCAAAAATAAAAGTTTAAAATAATACCCAAATCTTGCAATATTAAAAATTTTACACTTTCTCTATTATGGAATACAAATGCTACACATTTAAGCCAAATTTTAAAGCTGTAGCACTTCTAGGATTAAAATAATATTTTTCTAATTGTTTAAATTTAAATAATTGTTAACGGCCGCCGCAATTCATGTATGGTGCAATTGAAATGTTTATTTGTGCAAATTCTATACTCTTTAAATAATTTGAAAATTTCAGCTTCCTAGCTCATTTCTTAGTACCTAAAAAGTTACCCAATTGTTTAAACTTTAAGAATTTTTAACTGCCAAACAAATTAAAATATCAAAATTTGTATAATCTCGATTTCGTTTTTTTAGGAATTCTACTTATAAAAAAATTCAACTCCATAGCACATGCGGAAATACATAATCCATGAAAATTTGTTTAAACAATTGCGAATTTTTAGCGGCCGCATTGTTTCACTTTTTCAAGATTTTCGTTTTTTCTAGTCGGTTTTGCACAAAATCCTATCTATGAAAAAAATTTCGAATCTCCAGCACATCTGTAAGAGCCTAAACATTAGTATCCTCTTATATGTATATGTTATCTCCTCCTCCTCTGTAAGAGTCGTCGATATATAATGATAACATATAGGAGGATACTAATGTCCAGCCCAAACTAAAAGAGCTAGATAGCTGCAAGTTTTAGTTTTTGTAGATATGATGAAGAAACCTACAGATAAAATGAGACTTCTTACCTAAGTTACATGAGTTCGACTCCAGAAATTCCGAAAGTTGCGTTTTTTCCCTTAAGAAAAGCATTGCGCCATTTTTGTAAATTAATTATGGGCACTTGCCGGTAAGCTAGAAAGATGAAATTTTCAGTGTAGCTATATGGCCGCAATATCTATTAGGAATTATTGTCACTTTTGCTTACAGTGTCTTGGGTTTGACCCCAGAGACCCCGGAATATCTCCCATAAGTTAGCATGGGAAAACGCAATCCAGTGTGTAGACCAATCTAATAAGTTTAGGAAGCTGAAATTTTGCAAGATTATAGAAGATTTCTCATAACCAACTATAAAAATATAAAATTTTAAAATTGTAAATTTTAGGGGTTGTTTTAACCCCATTTGAACATTAAAGTTTAATAATTTTTTAGGTACTACGGAATGAGCTAGGAAGCTGCAATTTTCAAATTATTTACAGAACAGTGCATTTGCACAAATAAACATTTCAATCTCTCCATATATATATTGCGGCAACCGTAAAAAATGTTTAAACTTTAAACAATTAGAAAAATATTATTTTACTTCTAGAAGTGCTACAACTTTAAAAATTGGCTGAAATGTGTAGCATTAGTACCCCATAATGGAGAAAGTGTAAAATGTTTAAAATTGCAACATTTGGGGATTGTTTTAAACTATTATTTTTACGTGGGAAAAACGAAAATCGCTGCGGAGGTGAAATATTTAGAATTAATAGAATATTTGTAATGATGAAATATCTGTCTGAAAAATGAATGTTTTTTCAAGGTGAGATGAAATGCTTGCAGTATGCAAGCACCTTCTACTAGTATGTTATATCCTCCTCCTCTGTAAGGAACGTCTATAAATAATGATAAAGAGCCGTAGTGAGGGCAGGGCCACCAGGGCACGTGCCCAGGGCACAACTTTGTAAGGGGGCGCCAAATGGAAATTTTATTGTACACTATTTTATAGATAACTGAAAGAAAATTTGTTTTCTGTGAAGTTGCGAGTCTGAGAATTTGCAATCGCTTCCCATTTAATACGAACTATCTCTCTCCCTTTCTCATACACACAAACACTTAAGGAGGTTCTGGGTTCCCCTGGAGATGAGGATATACTTGTGTTTGGATAAACATATTTTTTAATAGGGATTAATATGCCATAAGTAGACGCAACCTATTCTGGAAGCAGGGATTATCCCTTTTTGACAGATTTGGCCAACCTTTACGCCTCCATGTCTTACGGACCTAAAATCCGAAACAGCAGGTTGGCTATCCTCGCTTTAGGATAGTGAGGAAACGCCCTTGACTGCAGAGCTAATCACCGAATCGTTAGTGAAGTATTCAGTCACTACGTTTATCAAGCGGTCTCAGATCGGTCTAGCGACTGCGAACTGATTTAGATCGGTTAGGTAAACTAATCGACCTGGCTAGACAGGTCTTCGAAGTGAACTGGCTCAGCCTGCTCGGGAAGCCAATCTGAAAGTTGATAATTCATCTGCTATTAGGAAACAACCGACTGACGACGTACGCACCGGCAATATCAAGCACGACTGAAAGATCGATATTGAAAATCCGTATTAGCAAACGCACTGGGCCGAGTCAGCTTTCTGCTCGGTTTCAGATCGGTCTGAGTTCAGAACGATCTGAGTTCCTTTGGTAAACGTAGTGAGTAAAGAATTGTATGTGGAAGCAGGAAGGTGTATCTTGGTTTGACCAAGAATACGCAGTCGCCGTTAATAAGTAGGTTATGTTTATATATATTGCTATTCCCAGCGTTAAAAGGATGATCGGCAGATTCAGACTTTACCCTTGTGGGGGGTAATTCATTGGGTGTAACCGAGAAATAATAGAGAAACATAACATTATGGGTGTAAAGTACTAAAACAGTTCATTTTTCCATAGTTAAAGTCTACTTTTAAAAAGTATTTTTCTATTGTTTTTTTTATCTTGGCGGAATTATCCCCTTTATCCCCCCTGAATCCGCCCATGGGCAGGAGTTGGTTTTAGATAATTTAGGTGCAATAACTCTTATTTTTGTGTGTTAATCGGTCCTAGGGTTTAGCAGGTGTCCCTTTTTCTCTGTTCCTATTAACGATTAGTTCCTCCTTCCGCGATATCCTTATTCCCTTTTTTGCGGTTGAAAATTAAATAAAGGCGTGTGAAGTTTATTTCTACTTATGTGTATTGTAAATAAAAGAATGCTTTCAATATAAAAGAACATGAATATTTCTGTCCGAATGTGGAACTAAATTTTTATCAATAGCGAATAACCTACATTAGATACAATCATCATAATTTTAATAGGTACTTTTAAACATTTTATGAATTAAATGTGATTTATATTGTGTAAATTGAGAAAGTTAACAATTGTTAATCTCCCATTTCCTCGCATATCCTCGCAATTTTCCGATTAAATCAGGAAATTCACTTGATTTTAAATTAGTTTAAAAAAGGTGATAAAAAGATATAAAAATAGATTGTATAATCATAAAATATGTAGAAAAAGAAAAAAAATGTCTATAGAGGATATTTTATATTAAATCCTAAATGAAATCTAATGGATAATCATAAAATGATCAGAAAAGAAGAAATATTAAGATTAGAATCTTGTCTGCTTTAAAAGTCCTAAGAATATTAATATAAAAGTTATTTTTTTTTAATTTTATTGCAGTCCTGTGGCCCATTTGGAAGTACCTTAGCATTTATATCCTCCTATATTCTGTATCAAATATCCTATATGCTATGTACGAAGCATCTAATTATAATAGATACTGAAAAATACGGTGATGCATTGGAGGGATCGAGGCGTTGGAAATTGTTATCTTGTTGCATACAACACTAGGAAATTAGGTTATAGTTAAGCGAACGATGGCGAGTAACTTGAATGGACCAAAAACTCCGAAATCTTACGAGCGAGAGGAGATTCCGTCAATAATCTAGGAATAAAAGTCCTTCAAAAAGGTCACAAAAAACTAACGAAGAATCTTCGCTTCCGAAAATACTCTTCAAACTAGCAATGATATTCCGCGTGATAAACAGGAAACGACAAACTTCATAATAAATTATCTTCTTACGAATATGTGTTATAGTTTATGATAGATGACTGAAATATTTGAGACCTCCGAAGTAAAATCCGAGTCTTGCGAGAGAGAGAGACAGACAGACAGACAAACGACTTTATTAGGGCGAAATTGAGACTATGTAGAGAGATAGATGGAAAGAGAGAGAGAGAGAGACGGAAAGATCACCTAGTAGTTTGTTTCCATCCAATCCAATCCAACAAATTTAAGAAAAATGTGTTAATTATTATTATGAAATTCACAGAAACTGAGGACAAATAAAACAAAAAAGAACTATTATAAATAAATTATACTTATTTTTGAGAGGTTTGCGTAGGGGGTGCTTATACCACAAGCCCACTCTGGGCGTTGCCCTGCGTGGAAATCTTTCAGTGGAAACCAGTGTACATCGCGAATATAGACATTTCTGCGCCGAACAGAATCGATTTGCAATCAGTTTTGAGAGGTTTATCGCTTGCGTTCTAACGACGGAGAGTTTTATAAAAGATGCTTTTGGTTGTTTTGGTGAATCGTTGCGGAAACATGGCCATCCGAGGTCATTCACGTGAATCCAAAACATAAATGCAGGATAAGATCGAAATATGGTAGAACCATTGTTTTATTATTTTATAGATACAATTCTCATTCTGACTGTTGAAATGCGATAAATGGTAAGGCCAAGCTGTTCGATTCCTCATTCGGCTAGTGATATTTCCCACTAATGGCTAATATACCTTAAATATCATTTAAGAATAACCGCTGTTTTAATTAATGAAAAGAATCATCATCATCATCTGGATCAAATTATTTCCAAGGAAACGCCTTCGAAAGAAGAGAAAATTGAACGTGCGGGTCGACCGAGGGTCGCGACAGCGAGATTCCAAATTTTTTTGTGCTTCAGCCAAAATTTCGCGAATGAGCATCTTAAAGAGATTGTAAAAATCATCTCCGAGTCCCACAGTTATGCCTCTTTGTGAAGCGGAATATATCTCGGAGTGAATCTGAATTTTGTTTCCTTCGTGAAAATGCATTTTAAATTATTTACAATGTCCAAGAAATGTATCTATTTATCTATCTGTATACATTTTGGAGTAAGAGGCGACCCACGCAGCCCAGTTTTTCAGAGAAAGGGTTCTGAATTTCTTGTTGTTTTTATTATTTTGAGTATAGGGCAATTTTAACCCTTATATACACTCTGCGTTCGAAGCAATTTGAAAAAAAAATTAATTCCAACGAGACGGCGCTGCATCATAAATGAGAGTTTAGCTATATGGCCGCCATTGGTAGGAGTGGGATGGGCCGTTTCCATGGCAGCAGTCCGTCCCGTTCATAACAGCGCCTTAAAATGTGACGCTCAAACGGCTATCGGAAAGTGACGATCGGCGAGCGAACAAGGAAAACCGAGAGTGGAATCACGCCCTCGGGAGCGTTACGTAAACAAAACGAAAGACTTTGAACTTTCCCTTCTCCCATTGGCAGTTTAACCCATTTCCCTAACGACAGATAGAAGAATATCTCTTTATGGACTCTTGCGCATTTTTATAGACTGTCGGCTTCCAGCTGGTTTATTTAAAATGAGAGAATGAAAGCTAAGATCAGTAGAAATGATTTTTTTAAACAAGACGCCTTGATAGCGATAGAATTAACCAGGAATAAACTGAAGGATAAATTAATTTCAATTTCTCTCAAAGTCGTGCCGAAAGTTCGATCTACTTAGATTGTAAAAAATAATCCGGCATATTTGCGGAAATTTCACGTTTATTTCGGTGTCCACAAAAACATCGGCTATTAAATAGCTACGTTATGCAAGAGTTTCTTGTTGATCGAATGACCTAAGATATCGGGTTTTCTGACTAATGCGTGACGGAATTTTTTTATTAAACGGAGCTCAAACCCTACTGTAGGGGATTCCCAACCCTTTCAATGTGGCGAGCGTCAGGTTATTTTCTAGATTGTCTAGCGAGTGCAACTATACTTTAGCAAGAATTGGAATGATCATAAATATACCCATACCATCGTCAAGGTTATTCTCAATGTCCTTTCGTACGTTTAGACAGAAAAAAGCGAACAAATTACATTGCTGGCACTAGAAAAGAAAGGCCATTTTAAGCGTCGTACAAGAGTACGTTAAGATTGCCAAAGAGCACGGCGGTGGACGCGATTACCAGGTAGTGAACCCCTACCCTAAAGTAGGCGTTGACTAATCTCCCGTAAGGGACGTAAATTATTAGTAGTAAGGAGGCATCCATAAATTACGTCACGCAAAATATTGAATTCTTTAGCCACTCTTCCCATCTCCACTTGTCAAATATCGTCAGAAAAATTTAAACCTCCATTCCTTAAAATTGTCACAAAATTTTCAACCGCCCTTCCATATAAAGAATTATAGGATTTTGTTGTTTAGCGCTAAACCCGAATAGGTGGCAACCCTAGGCATAGGACGGAACAAAGATCGCATAAGCCTATCTTTATATAAGAAAGTAGGCTAAAAATGCTCCAAGATAAATTTAAATAACAAGTATGTTTTTAATATTTTTTCGTTAAAACAAAGACTTCATTATAAAAAACCTTATTTCTTTCCTCGTCACGAACCGTCACGGAATTATCAACCCCCGCTCCCTCCTAGAGCATGATGTAATTTATAGAAGCTCCCTAATAGGAATAACGGCCTATAAATGTCGATTTGATATAGGTACAGTCTGAAAATAATTATTTGACAGAGAACATTGGAAAGTCCTCCGCACAGGACTTTTCTTATCGAACTTAACATCACGGTTGACCAAGAAATAAATCCAAAGAGTAATATCACTCTAGATCAGAGATGGGACATCAAGTCCGGGAAAGTATTTTACGCGAACCAGGACGCCATTAACGCCCGTAAGTCGGGAACATCCTGCACAGATAATTTCATACATTATGGTCGGACAACCATTTCTAGTGAAGTTATGACATTAAAGTATTGATAGTTATTGATTTTTTTACTACTATGATCCTTCACATTCTCTCGAGTAATTTCCGAAATGAACCCTAATGCGGTCCGCCGAACCACTAGCAGCTGTTAATGCGTCCCCCTTCATGATAAATTTGTCTACCCCTACTCTAGATGAAGACACAACGTGTAATGATAATGAATAAGGAAACTCCTGTAGCAAATGGCATTTATTTTATAGAGATTGATATACAACTCTTGTAATAGTACGAGTCATTCCGTCAATGTTGTCTAATATTTTACGAAGGTAGCAGTCGGTTTCGGCAGTTGGAGCTTTTTCCAGATTAAAATTTGATAAAGTTGATGTAAGTAAGAAAATTTCGGCCAGGGATCGTATGCTTCAGCGTTTCTAAACAGTGGCGTAGCAAACTGCAATGGGGCCCGAGTGCAAAATTCGCTTTTGGGGCCCCTATCATTAATTCTATTACGAAAAGAATAATAGAATGAACGTGATTTTTTTATTTTTTTATAACCTAATTAATGGTCACTTTAAATACATATACAATTACACAGAATATTCTGTAAATTAACTGTTTACAACCATATGTTAACATTAATATATTTATAAACATTCTACAAATTCAAAATACATAATATAAAAAAATTAACACGTGATAATCAATTTATTGATTTTCTTCTTCTGGTATTTCTTTCTGCGAAAGTTGTTGCCAGTTCGTCAATATCTAAAGAACGGTCAACGTCATTCTCTATAGATAAGACTGCCTAACTGCTCAGTCTTTCAGATGACATTGCACTTCTTAAATAATTTTTATAATTCTTACCTTAGAAAAGCTACGTTCACACGACACTGATGTCACGGGAATGGTAAGGAATAATAATAGTGAAGTAAATACATTAGAAAAACTGGAAGAAAGATGTCGCCTCTGTATAACATGTAGCTCCGCAACCTCTCTAATTGTCTTTAATGGTGTCAATTCCTCGTTTAACAGAAATTTCACCATAGACAATTGCTCTGGAAATTCATCTGAGAGATCGTTTTTATATTTTTCTATAAGCTAGGTATAGTGTACATATGGCGCACTTGGCTGAATACTTAAAATTTATTGTTGGACGCCGTTGTACGCACCATTCATAACTGCAGCACCGTCATACGATTGACCGCGATGCTTTTCAAGTGAAAGTTCTTTATCCTGTAAATGCTTAACTATTCTACTAGTAATAACTTTTGCTGAATACTTTTCTGCATTAAGGAAACCCAAAAACGATTCCTTTATTTCTAAGCTTCCTGGATTCCTATATTCCGATTAATTTATTTTTACATACTGAACTATCAAACTAAGATTTTCGACTATAGATATATCTTGTGTCGAATCTGTTGAAATGGAATAAAATGGTGCTGATTTGCATTGGTCTAGGAACTTTTGTAGCACGGAATTCGAAAGAAGTTTAATAATTTCATTCTGAATTTGGGGACTCAAATATTTATACTCCTGTCTGGACGATTTAGGGGGTTTTGCAGAGGAGCGTCATAATTTGCTAACAGATTGATTATACTTAAAATATTTCCTCTGTTCGATGCCTCTCTATTTTCTCTGTGATCCCTGAACGCTAAGGCGCTTCCCGCTAGAGTTGATGTAATATTTACAATTCTGTGCAATACAGCTCTCATAAACTTAGCCTCTTTTCGAATTTGCTAATCCATATCATCAATAATAGTCTTGCTTTTCCCACCTAACAAAAATGTCGCAATAATAGATATGATCCCTAGAAATTTCATGAATTTTAATTTTGCCAGATAAGTGCAGCCGGTCTCTTAAGGCTTGTCCCCAATAATTTCGCTCAACTGTTAAAAATAACCAACATGCCTGACAATAAGCTCTATCCAATATGGTAGAATAGCAAAGCCAAGTTAGTTTTAGTTCAATTCCTGCCTTATTATTTAATGAGTAAAAGTATTTTGAAAAATGCCTAGTTTTGGTTTAGGTCTCTTTTAAAAGATCCTTCAGGTTGGTAAGGTCCGAACAAGACAATTCTTTGCTCATTAGACAATTGACTCCAAAATGTGGACTTGTCTCTTGGCAAGTTGTCATTGGGAAAACTTATCACATCACAATATTCTTTGTTCACAATATTACTATGCTCTTCTTTTGAACTCCTCTGAAGATCCATCGATTCACTCTCAAAACTTTTAAGAAACTGTGTACTGTTAATATCATTAACTTCAGGTTCCAAATCTTCTTTTAATTCGTTCGTTTTTACTTTTAAGAAAATGTATATTTTTTCATTTTGTTTATGAGTTGTTTCATTTTGCTTTTTCGCTCTTTTTATTTTCTCAGATCCACTTTCATATACTCGTTTCAGAGTTCTTTCTTTGGGTGTATTTCTCTAAAAGAAATAGAAACTCAGTTGTATTTCCTTAAATTTTAAACAGATTTAATAATTAACCATGACACACACAGATACTAAACATCACTCTTAGTATTATAAACATTATTATTAATTATTCTAACTGTTAATTTTTGGAGATAATAGAAAAACTGAGAATTTTGTAGGAGAAATATCCAGTCTTGTGATCAGTTTTAGATTACATCAAATTATATCAAATCGATTAATAGAGCACTTAACTTTAAAACGCGGTATATAATGCTCTAATTAGTGATGATTGTCGTAAAAATTCTTATCTCTCGCGGGAGAATTTTTGCGTGAACTTAAAAGAAGTACTTAGACTAGAAATATTAATGTACATAATAAGGGTTTTCATCTAAGTGTGCAGAATTAGAAAAAGTAGCAAGTAAAGATATACCATATCTTACCATACGATGTAGGTAGATTCAAGTCGTATGATTGAATACTTCTTGCCCTACGGGAGAAATCTCCGATTTTAAGTAGGTATAATATTCTCTGAATACAAATAAGTTATAAATAAAAACTAACCTCTATGAATTAAGAGTCTGCTCATTTCTCTAGACGCACAAAATATGCAAACTGAAGTCGTTTCCTGGTCCGCTGATGATTTAGTCGAAGCAAGCGTAACAAGATTCAAAGCAACCACCCTCGTCTTTCTTAAAACACAGACCAAGACTGACTGATCGCCTCATTTGGTGGAAATGTAGATGAGGGATAAATTAACAAATAGATTGCCAGAATAGATACAATTTTTTGTCCTGCATAACAATTTCACTACATTGACCGTTAATCCTAAGTTCGCACGGAAGACTGCTGGGATCCTACGTCAGGCGCTCGGACTGTAGGCTCCTGTAAACCTATTTTCTTCTACATCTACATTATACCCTGCAAGTCACCTTTTTGGTGGATGGCAGGGGGTGCAGTGCACCAAGGGTCCATAGTTTTCCTACGTTATCTTTTCCTATTATGGTCTCTTATCGTCCTAGGGAAAAACGATCCTCTATATCGCTCCGTTCTACATTCGATCTCGCGAATCTTATCCTCACTGTCCTGCCTTCCGAGATACGTCGGGCTTCTGATAAGTCCTACTACCTCATTCGCTAGTCCCTCCGACATAAGTTTTTCCAGTAGTTTAAATCTAACCTGCAACCTACGTTCCTCTAACGATGTCCATTTCAGATTTTCCCTTACGCAAATAAAAATTATACTTTGTAACCTTCTCTGTTTATTTCACGATGACCTGTTTCCGAACTATTTGACATCAACAGGTACAAAATGGTTACAGTTTTTAAGTATCTGTACAAAAAAATAGAGTAGAAAGACTGCAACAGTAAAGCAAACTTAGTTGTACCCTAGAGAAATTGGACTGGTTTCTAATATAAATATATTTCCAACTTTGTAGTCCAGGAAAATAAACAATGAAGCATGTCCTAAAATTTTACTGTGGAGTAGAGAAATAGCGATGTTGTGTCGGCAAAACAGCTTGCATTAATTCTTCAAATCGCATGTTAGAAAAAGGGCTGCAGCCGCACTTTTGTCTCGCTCTTTCATAGGATCAACATAAGATGTCTTGGGGATTTGGGGGCCCTCTATGATCGGGGCCCCGATGCATGGCACCTGTTGGCACATTGCACGCTACGCCACTGTTTCTCAAGCAATAGTGGTACGCGAAATGCCCTATAGGTGGTACGAGAAGTTTTGGAAATAATTGGTATAAAACCTTTTCTCGGAATAATTATTGTAATATTTAATGTCTTTAAAATTTTCCACTAATTGTTAAAAAAAAATACTAAAATATAATTAATGAATAAATCTGTTTCTTGGAAAAGTGTGGGGTTTGGTTTTTACCATGGTGAGACCAGATTTCTTTGACAAAATAGTTGCTGGAAGGTAAGATGCTAAATGTTGAGAATCGCTGGTACACGCAACGTGCAGAATAGATTCGTCTCGAGTGCCACGTGCGCCACAGGTTCGCCGTCCGTGACTTGGAGGTCGTTGTGGCTAGTGACCTGCGTCATCACGGAAAGCGTTTGCCTCCGAGAAGAGCAGCGGTCCAGAGGAGTGCGGAACGAGTAACAGCGGATTAACGCACGAGCGCCGAAAGAAACGGTTTGAAGCGAGACATGTCCCACGACACTCGTAAAGAAATGTCCTTGAGTGGAACTACCTAAGAGATTGAGAAAGCTATTTTCACCTTATTCCCTAAAAAAATAGCCGAAGCTGTTGAAAAATGAAAGTTGAGGGAAAACGCATGCAGCCGAAAGTTCTCGTGGTCCTGATCTTGTCCAAATAGATTAATAACTATAATTTCCGCTTGGCGAGAGCCGCACCTGTTCTAAGCGGTTTCCATCCTTAGCATTCGGAGGTCGGTGGCGCACTCAACGGTGTCGTCGTTTCAAAGTCTTTGGATGAAAAGCGAAAATAAGCAGGTTATGTGCTAACCTTGAGACAATCCCATTGAAGCGAGGCGCAACTGCGAAAGTTCTTGTGACATCATTCAACACACCGCGACGTAAAACTGGAAAATCCTGAGAAGCATTATCTCTCTCGACGAAAAATGGATAAATTGGATACTGAGAAATGCATTTTCTGCGCGAGGAATTGCTGTCGTCTTTTAGGACTGAAAATCTTTTGGAGACTGAAAATTTATGCCCTGGCGGCGATTGTTGTAATTCGCTTCCCGTTTGGTTTGATATTCCAACTTCATCTATTTGCCGATGAATCTACATCAGGCAGCTTATAGTCCTCCAAGTACATATCATGCCTATATCTGTTCTAAATAGGTAATTTTTTTCGAAAAAATCAATTTAGACTTTTTCGGATGGGATTTTTTTCGTCTTGCATGCTGAGGTTCGAGGGAACGATGGCAAGAAATAAACCGATATGGAAGAGAGACAGGAAGAGAAATACTGAGAGAGGAGAAAAGAATTCGACGCTTTACCTAATGAAATTGACGCCAGCAAACTTTTGAACCCGTCTCTCGCGTCACGCCTAAG
The DNA here is from genome assembly GCA_028673005.1 of Tanypteryx hageni. Lineage (NCBI taxonomy): Eukaryota > Metazoa > Arthropoda > Insecta > Odonata > Petaluridae > Tanypteryx > Tanypteryx hageni. Next base: position 223,767,403 of record CM054112.1, on the reverse strand, counting down.
GCGGCGAAATCAACGGACGACCTTTGACGACATCAAGGTAACACAATAGTCCTGCGGTTTGAAAGTGGACGGCAAGTTGGTCGAGGAGGTGGGCAAAACCCACTCCTCCCATCGTTTTTCAAACAGTGTATCTATAACAAGACGTGTGTGTCTATTTCACCATTTTCTTACGTTACGTTCCTGACTTAACCCGCAGTTGACAACACTGCTGTTGGCGAGGGACGGGTCTGATGGAAAATTATTGGTCTCTGAGAGAGATATCTAAACTCCTTTAATGTGCACTACAATATTAAAAATAAGAACGCTCTACTTCAAGCTAAACCTGTTTATAATATAGAAAATATAATTTATATATGTAGAAAATGAAATACGCCCAGAGTAAAATAAGTACAGGTTTACCTCTCTTTATGCGGGGGTTGCGTTCCAGGAAAGTAACACATAAAGCGAATTCGCATAAATAGAACCCATATTTACAAGTAAAAAATAGGAATACGTTCCACAAGCAGTCCTAACTCCCCTCCAAGGCTCTCTTCTTTCGCTCCATAACGACTTCTTATGCGCTAAATACGAACTTAAAACAATTAACACTAAATTATACTCGCCAATAAAAGGAAGCAGACGAGAACAAGTTGTGGCTGTTGTGACTGGCATAATAGTGGAGGTTTAAAATGCTGGAGGGTCTTCTTGGCCCAACGCAAGTTTCGCGGGCAAGGAGACAAAACTTCTCAAGTGTGCTCAAACAGTATCACATGAAATCTATGTCTCATCTCAGCTCTACAGTATCCACTCCACTCTCATCTCTTTTACTCTAGTATTAATACGCACAGCATAATAGACAATGGTAGCCTTGTGGTATAGTGAAGAACATTCTTTCATTTGTATTGCACTGGCCGCGTAACCGCATAAGAGCGAATCAAAGACGCATAAAATGAAATTCCGGTAGCAATAAGTTTGTCGCATAATATCGAACTCGCATAACGCGAATCCGCATAAAGTGAGGGAAAGCTGTACTGCAAAATAATAATACTAGTGGTACCCCCAAAAATTTGAGAAGTCAGTCAGAAATCCACATGTTTAAAAGTAATAATAGCCCATTTCTCCTTATAAAATTAAACTTTACTGACATTTTGAATTTCACCTTTGTTTTTGTAATTTATGTGTGCATTTTTAATTGCTATAACTATAATTGCGATGCTTGGCAACACCCGGAAAAGAGTACGAAAAATCCATAAAATTTCTAAAATAAATGCGTCTTCCTGACAAATTCTTCCGTGTGACATCTAAACATTGCAAGAATAAGATATTTCATAGTTTTAGCTGTCAAATAAAGCAAAAACAGAGAGATTCGGTCCCTATTTACGTATTTTAATGAATGAATGAATGAAAGAAATAAACCTTTCACCTTGAAAAATCGAAACTCCTGTGTAAACATATGGAAAAATGTAATCGTCTTCCGGAGTCGAATCAGGGAGACTTCTGTAAGCGAAAATAGCTTTTCTGGGGTCTCCTAGTTTGCAGAAACAAAATGGCGTTTACAGCATTTCTGTATGACAAACTGTTCAAGAAATAAAAGGGGGGACAGACGGACAGACATTGAGTAATTATACATAAAGATAGTGGCAGAGCAGCCCCTGCTGACGCAGTCCACCTGGTCTTAAGCTTCAAAGGACGCTGATAGAACCAGCGCTTCCATAACATTCCTCGAACCTCCACCTTTCGACTAACTTGTGGTTTTATTGAGAGCTAAAAATTCTCTTTCCTATGTTTCTTCTTTAATTACAAATTTTAAAATTAGTGAAATTAGCCGAAATTAGCCCGGAGAACCGCCGATACTTGAGACTAGATACCTCGGTTGGCAAATCCAGGAACATTTTTCCAACCTCGGTTGGCGAGGGATTACTTTTTATCTAAAACAACTTTTTGAAGTATTGAGAATCGCCTCGAAGGAATCGCCTAAAAGCACGTGATCATTCTTCCATGTCAATTACTCGGCAAGGATTTGATTTGATCAATTTGCGTAAATATATTAGAAACACTTAAGCACACCGCGGAAAATTTATTTCAATCCTCAAGTGCATCCTGCTCAGGCCAATGATCCTATAAAATCTCACATTCCTTTAAGAGTATTCTCTGTACCACGCCGAACAAATTCATTAATAATTTCACCTCAGTTTGAAACTTGCGAGATTTATTGCGAAGGATTTCCTGTGAGGTGCTTGTGAGATAGCATAAATTCTTAACTAGTTGGAGAATAATTTGGATGAATCCATGCACTATAATAATGACAATTCCTCAAAGTTGAAATAGTCGATATATGCAATAAAACGTTGATTATTCTATATACGAGATGCCTGCGACTTTCACGACAATATTTTTAAAAATGCGAGCGCTTAATTTTGAATTTATGCCGATCTATTGGGTGCGTGACAAAATATTTTCCTTCTGTTACTTAAAAAAGTGAAAAACATTATTTTCGGTGAATTTATTCGAGTTTTTAATATAAGATGTGCAAAAACCTTCGGAAGAGACCGCACAAAAATCTCCCTTCGGGTTCATTTGACGCAAAAATTGTTTAGTTCGAAATTATTTCCAGAACTCTTGAATCATATGTCCATTTCAAGAACTAGGCGAGTTTAAATCGCCACAATGAATTTGAATCATCGATTCGGTCTAACAATCTTTCAGCCCTCTGTGAAATCTCCCAAACTCACCGCCGAAAACCGGCTGTAATGGGAGCAGCATTAAATTAAGCCGAGATAATTGTGAATTTGGAACGCGAGGTAGCGTATCTCGTATCGCGCTTTATCTCACGCGATTGTTTTCAGCCTTTCCAAAATTCCTCTGTCGATATAACTCGTACATCAGCTTCTGAAAATCGCAGAACGGCATCACGAATGTTAACTTTAAAGCAGGGGTATGCAATCTGGGTAGGCGTGTAATCAGCCGCACGCCCTCGTCATAAATGAAATGGGATGTGCTGAATAGCCATTAGTGAAATGCGAGAATAGGGAGAGAATAGGAATGCGACAAGAGAGAAGGCAAGCTGTCATTCTTACAACTTATTCCAGGGGTGAGGAACCTTTTCTACCCGGCGAGCCGCATTTATGAGTGAAAATCAATTCTAAATTAAGTTTTTATGGTCAAAATTTCAATATTAAATGATTTATTGTCATCGTTTGAATTTAAAAAATAAGAATTTGTGTATTAATTTTTTTATCACAGCTTCGCAGATCGTAGGTTCCCCACCTCTAGATTATAATATGGTGACTGTATTCTTAGGAAGCAAAACCGGGACAATAAGTTCTAAAGAAGAAAATTTGGGACGTAATTGGAATAAAATCCTGGACATAATCGAGAAATAGTGAATTATCGTGTTTTTTTAATTGGGGGGTTGAAAGTAAAAGTGGCGTAAGTCAGCTAAATAACCTGCACATAGCAGCAGTAAACAGAGGTACATACAGCTGTCGCAATTCGTTTCTAAGCAACACTGGCGTGAGTCAGTTCAACACGTGTTATCATCATTCGTACGTAGCTACACTGACCGGTTCGGCACGATGTACAATGAAAACGGATGGACAATGTGGGAAGCCTAATATTGACGAATACCATGTTTTTTCATTCGACCTATTCTTCCATTTCCGGTACTTACTACCTCTGTTTCTTATTACAAGTGTAACTTGTATTGTTATAATCTAAGTTGTCATGACTTATCCAATGGCAAATGTTTCATGTACATACGTTTGGTAATTGATAGTAGCTCAATAACTTTGGGCAAAACTAACAAAAGTAGAATACTCCTTTAGCCAAAACAACTAGAGGGCTGCAAACCCAATGCATTTCGCCCACAAGGTGGGCATCGTCAGGGGTAGAACCTGTTTCACCAGTGACTGGAAGCCAACTGCCAGGTTGAAACGGAAAGTATTAAGAAGACGACCGAGAAACAAGCGAAACGCGGAAAGATTTTTCGGCGTGTGTGTCGTTTAAATCTGTCAATTTGTATAGGGTCTTGTTGAAATCTGTGTCTGTGTTCATAAGTGTATCGCGGTATTTGTAAATGTGAAGGTTTTCTAACGAGTTTAGTGAGTTATTGGCTGAAGTTATCAGTGTTAAATCGTTTACGTGTATACTATGACCTGTTTCAAAGATGTGGTTGGCAACGCTTGATTTTTCAAAACGATTATATTTATAGTGAGCCATGTGTTCCTTGAAGCGTGTTATTAGTTTCCTTCTTGTTTGTCCTATGTACTTTTTGTCGCAGTGTGAGCATTGTATTTTATAAATACCTGACTTGTTCAAAGATTCTGTTCTGTCTTTTGTACTGCCCAGTAAATTTTTCAAATTAAAAGGATTTGTATATGTTATGGTATAATTCTTATGTTTAAAAATTTTTGTTCAAGCCTCTGTTTAATGGTGGAAAATAAGGCAATTTTACAAATTTGTCCTCTTTTTTGGTGTCTAATTTTAGGGAAGTGGCATTGGACAAAGTTTTATTAAAGTTATGTTTTCTCACTAATTTATTAATTAAATTATTATCGTATCCAAGTTTAGCGGCAATTTGTTTTATGTGTTTAAGTTCCTTTGCATATCTGATTTTATTGAGGGGGATGTTGCATAATCTGTGTGTTAAAAATTGAAACACAGCTGTTTTTTGGTTCATAGGGTGAAAGGAGTTGTTAGGAATAAAGTTATCAGTATGTGTAGGTTTTCTAAAAATGTCAAACTCAATAATAGACAACACATTGAGTATTTAACTATAAAGTTTTATTTTAATGTTGAAATGAGTGCAAAGGGCAGGAAAGGAAAGTTTTTTAAAGAAACATACATAACATTTTGCACTCAATGCAGTAGTGAGATAAACGTTGCCCATGGTGGGAAATCTGACATCAAATTGTAATTTGATGTCCGATATCTCACTACTGCATTGAGTGCAAAATGTTATGTATGTTTCTTTAAAAAACTTTCCTTTCCTGCCTTTTGCACTCATTTCAACATTAAAATAATATATAATAATAATATAATAATATATTCAATCAAAGAAACGTCAGTTAGCTGCCAGCTCTGTAGCTTCCAGTGCTTCAATGAAGACATTTTTCATAGAAGATTTTTCTGTTAAAATGGAGCTTGTGGAAAAGGAAGCGGTATTGCGTATCACACCGTAAAACACAATCACAGTTTCAGATTTTTAGACTGCACCTCTAAGCTAATTTCTATATTGTTTGAACCTAAATTTTCATCAGCATGAACCAGAAGCTCAAAAGATTTTGCGACAGGAATCGGGTGAAACTTCGTGTTTCACCGTTATGATAGATTCATCTAACCACAACGATCAAAAAGTTGTTCCTATCTTAGTAAGATATTTTCATAAAAATACTGGAGTTAATGTGAAATTTCCTGAACTTGACATCCTGTAAGGTGAGACAATTTTTGGCATGTCAGCTGGTTATACCAAGACTAGCTTTCGATGCCCAGAACGTACAGGTTCTAACTGTAAGAATATTTTCCAGAAATTATCGGATAACTGTAACAGAACGGTTGCATACCAACTCAGTCCCGGGATGTTGTTATTCAAAAAGGTCGCATACTAGCTCAGTCCCGCGGTTGTTAGAGGGCCATAATAACTCAGTCCCCCGCACAGGCACTAGATTCAATGGACATAAAAAGTAATGGACAAGAGAAATATATGTTTATAAATAACAGCACCAAAAACAGAGTTGGTTCTTCGAACAATGCAAACTTGGCACTTTTAGTTAGCATGGATACGATTTTCGTTGATGGCACATTTTAAAGTTGTCCAAAATACTTCTTTCAGATTTTTATTGCCCACGGAATAATGGACGGCACTTATGTACCTTTGGTATTTTTCTTGCTTCCCAATAAAAGTGCTGAAATTTATGTAGGCTTTTCAATATTTAGTCTCCAAATGCTTTAAACCCCGGTTAAATTTTTCATCAAGTATAGTGTACGCGTATTTCGAGAAAGCTACTTTTAGTACAGACAGTCCTAAGTCTGTAAACAATGGGAAGGAAAATTTTGTTTCGTTGTGGGACCGAAAACCCTGAGACTGGGTTAGTATGTTTTTTTGGCCGCCAGACTGAATCAGCATGCACCGAACAGAACATTGGTGGAGATCGGTTGCATGGGACACAATTGTGTAAATAACGCTTCTGATGTTATTAAAGTTGATGTGGAACTTGTTATAGCAAAAATATTCAATTGTTTTCATATTTATACGGCACGAAGGAGGCACTGAAATCATTTTGTGATTTTATCTATGTGCAGTACAAACAGTGGCTTAACGAGGGGGGAGCAGATAGGAGCAGTTGCCCCCTGGCGCAGGGCTCAAGGGGCGCAAACTCATGGACGGAAAATTAACCTTTCTGTTTATAAACAATGCTGATATTATAATATACACCGAATTAAAATGCTAGTATGGAATGCTTGAGTTTCCATCACATTCCCGACATTACATTTGTCTGGAAAATTGTACAGGGAACAAAGGGAAAGGAGCGCATCTCTGTGACTTACCCCCAGGCGAAGAACCTAGCTACGCCAATGAGTACAGACAAATTTTGTCGTATTCGAACAGAAGATTTCTGAGACTGATGCATGCTCATGAAAGAAGGCCAATAATGTTTCAACCGCTACGAGCTTATTTTTTTTATCAGTTGAAATGATCCTGTTATTCTTAAGAAATTTATTCGTAGATCATAAGTCAGAACTTTGGTTCTGGTTCTTACTCAATGTTGGCAATATTTTCCATGATGCTATTTCTAAAATGGAGGGGCAGAACGTATCAGCACGGGAAGCCGCATGTGAATATTTGCGCTTGTATAGGAATTTAGAAGAGAGAAAAATATCTAAGTGTTTGCCACCCAAAGTAAAATAATTGCAGAAGAAAATTGCAAACGATGGTATTCATTGAGATTCCGATCTGATGCAACAGATAACGGGGGAGTTCAATGTTAATTTTCTGAAATATCTAGACCTTTGGAAGGCAAATCGTGATAGCCTCTATCAGTTACCCTGGATTCAGTTGAGAAACAACCTGAACGGAATGATCTGGGGAAGACATATATATATATATATATATATATATATATATATATATATATATATATATATATATATATATGTATATATATATACATATATATATATATATATATATATACGGTGCAAAGTGAAATCGTGTATACTGTATTAGCTTATTCCATAGGAATGCATAATAACATGGGCTACACATTAAGAATTATATAAACGCATAAGAAAATATTAACAAATATTTATGGTATATTCAAAATGTTAAAACGAAAACGTATAATAACAAACCATTTCAAAAAGATACAATTTTTAAAATAATGTTGGGTATACGACGTCTTTACAAATTATGACAAATGATCAAAATGAATGAAGCTCCTCATATTCCAGTATATGGCGGAATATGTGCTAAAGTATATTAAACTTGACATCTAACTCCCGCTAAATGCGTAGTTAAGCGTGGTTTTGAGGTTAGATTTGAGTTTTCTACTCAACATACAACTATTTAGTAATATTGTTCTTTCTTATCTATTCTGAGATGAATTTTAGTGCTTGGATATCGTTTTAAAACCGCGCTAAAATTAAAACGGTGAGTGTTCCATTCGAGAGATACCAAACAGATTACCCAAACCAAATTATCACCGCACGCCGCTGCTTTAAAGTAATAATAGCGTTTTCCCTTTTCTTCCCAAGTGCATATTATTTCCATTATTCTTTTATTCGTACAACAGAAGCATCTTAATAATGACACTAAAAATTTTCACTCCATTTTAAATTTTCGCTACTGATATATTTCCAATTTCCGAAGGATTGTGATTATAAAATTCATTGGAATCGATCAAATTTTTACTTATTTACCTTTGGCCATGCTTATTCACACATAGCATTGTTCACCAGAAAAAGATTTGTTTTAATTGCACTCTAAATTTAAGATATATAATCTTCATAGATTCTCATCGAATTGTTTCATGCCACATTCCACTTAAAAGAAGCATTGAAATAATCTATAAGAGCTTTTCAGATAAAAAAACAATTATCAAAACTACTCCTTATCAGGAAAATTTGATTTCTTTGGTGATTTTAAATAAATGGCACCTCTGAGGAAGTTGGCGGTTATCGCCGGCTATCCTCGTCCTGCCTCAACCCCTCTCTCCTTCCTCTCTCCCCTCTCTCCTTCCTCTCTCCCCTCTTTCCTTCCTCTCTCCCCTCTCTCCTTCCTCTCTCCCCTCTCTCCTTCCTCTCGCCTCTCTCTCCTTCCTCTCTCTCTCACTCCCTCACATCCCTCTCTCCTTTCTCCCTCCTTCACCATCTCCTCCCTCCGGCGCCTGCCTTATTATATCGACCCGCTTCTCTCCGCGGAGAGCGCAAGCGACTATTACGTCAGCGGAAGCTGTGTATCCGTCACGTGGCCGGACGCGCAGGCTTCATTCTCTCCCAGTCTCCCTTCGGACCCATTTTAATTCCGGCGTCGCCGTCGTGTGCGGAATAGTGCTTCGAATCGAGACTCCGTTTCACAGGTCGATGGGTCGTTAAGGAGCTTGCATCGACCGACTGGTGCGCGTTTAGGTCCCGTGCGAGGGGCGTGACCTCTTCCTTCTGTCCTCTGACCTCCGGCAACACGATCCACCCTTCGGCGCCGAGTCGAACATGCGCCCCAGGGCCGCTCTGCCGCCGGTCCTACCTCCGAAAGCGCCCTCCTGTGGGGTCGGTCGGAAGAAGAGGTCTAGAGGCAGGTCCCGCGGAAGGCGGCGCGGCGGAAGAAGGTGAGGAGGGCGAGGTCAGTGGTGTCATTCGGGCCAGTTCGGCCGAACAGGTTGTTGAAAATGTAATAAACTGCCGAACCGGTTTCGTGTGACTCACGTATTCTTGTGGCGTATTGTGAATCTAGCGTCAAGTTAGGAAATATATAATACGTTAGTGCTTTTATTTATAATTATTAAATAATATTTTGTTGTCTCTCAAACGATAATATTTATTTAGCTACTTTTGGCTAAAGTTAAATATTTACGAGTTAAAATAACTAATAAAAATATCTAGTATTTATAGTTTCATATATAAAACATTGGCAATTGAAGCGAACCGGTTTTTAATAAATTGTAATGGCACCACTGGGTGAGTTGGATGGTGAAGAGGGCGAGGTGGCGCGGATCTCATGCGTTTACGGCTCAAAACAGTAGCACGCAATCGAAAGCGTGTTTCGATGGCGGCGCGTGACTCCGATGACTGGCGCTGCTATCACGGCCGACTCGCATCTCCCGCGTTCTATCGAATTCGCGAAAGGAAAACAGCGTGTGAAGAGACCTTTTGGGTGCATTGTTATTCGTCGAAAGGCGGCGGAATTCTTCTCTTTTTTTAATGTAACAGAGCATGTAACCGTGGGCAACCATCAGTCATATCTAGGCTTGATAGGATTCGATTTAAATCGAAAAACGTCGATTTTTTAATTTTCAAAATCGCCAAGAATAAATAGGTAGTCGTCGATAAGCGTCGATTTTCCAACAAGATGGAAAAGTATTCGTCTAAAATCCTATTCTGAATTATAATATTTAAGTCGTTTCTGTTTACACTTTTCGCAATATTATTTCCTACTTACGATTTCGTTCCTTTTCTGGGCTTGTATTAATATTGGGGGTGAAAGAAGGGCATTTCCGTACACTCAAATATGCGTCTTTTTGAAAATCTCACGCTTCCACTTTGAACAATCAGGTAACCGCAAGGTCCTAGGGTACTTTTGAGAACACGTGCTTCTTAGCCCTTTTGAGATTATATTTGCCGTCCTAATGGTGGAATACACATTCCACGAGCCTCTCTATACAGATAAGGTCATGGATAAGTTCTGCTGAGAGTTCCTCGAGTCCTGTTAAACGAGGTTCGAGATTCGTTTATCTTCCTATAAAATTTTAAATAAATAATCAAAGAATTGTAAAATAAACGTAAATTTTAAGTAGAATTTCGAAATAAAAAGTAAATTTAAATCATCATAATGGCTGAAAACTGCCAGCCATATATGTAAATAGTAATTTTAAGCGTCGATGCTCGTCGAAAATCTCTTGGAAAAATGAAAGTCGATTTTCAACAAAATAAACATTCGAATTTTTCTAATTAGTAATTTTAAGCGTCGATTGTCGTCGAAAATCTCTTGGGAAAATAAAAGTCCATTTAAATCGTCAATTAAAAAAATAAACGTCGAATTCTACCAAGCCTAGTCATATCTCTTCGGTAGAGATGGATCATAGTTTCCCGCTATTAGGCCTTCCGGACAGCTAAGTAGAGTCCCACTTTCATCACTACCACATTTATCAGTAAATATTGCTTTTTTTAGCCACTCAAGTGGACCATTGACTGCAACTCCCGCTCCTCTCGTTCGTGTCTGTTCACCTGTGCTATCGCCGCAGACATTTTTTGAAGTCATCAAATCGCAGCCTCCTCGTTCAGCTGGACCGCCGAGATAAATACGCGTGGCAGGATACGCCCTCGCATCCTCTCTTTCTATTCTGACGTCATTATCCTATATCACGCGGACGTATGCCTGGCAGAAAACGAAATGCGGAATGCGGACTACCTACATTATAGGCGAGATCGGATGTGTAAATGTTTAATCCACGTGCATGTGTAAACATTCAAAATAGAAGGACGGCGACGGTGAGACAATATTGACCTGTTCGGGCAAACCATTCTCCTGAGGCAATGTTTCTCAAACTAGGGGCCCGCGGCTCCATGGGGGGCCTCAAAATTATTTTGGTGAAGAGCCAAAAAAATAATATTTTTAGGATTAATAAAATTTTATCGGAGAATTTTCGGAAATGCGATGTTATAAAAACTTAGTAGTTTTTTATAATGAAGAAATTAGTATTAAAGTTTATTATTTTTACGATTTTCAATTGAAAGGGAGCCGCGTGATATTCAAAGTGACTGCGACAATTACAAGTTTATGAACCAGTGTTCTAAAGCACGTCGCGTGTCTCCGGCGTGTAGCGTGTTGTCACTTTCAGAGAAACTCATTTCGCGACTTCCCTCCGTCTCCCAGAGAATGACTAGGCAGGAATCTACAGTACGCTGGATCGCTAGAATTCAAATATCTGCACAGTAAACGAGTCCTTGAAAAACAGCCTCGCCGGGATGAACTTGCTTTTCTTTTGCAACACTGCGACACGTCGCTCGCATTCGAAACGCCAAGAAACGATTCTTTAAGTAATTTGAGGAATTGTTTCCGAAAAGATACCGGTGAAACTAAATGCCGTTGATCAAGTAAACTCAAAAATACGTCGAGATTCCGGTGTCGTCGGCGGCACCGCGGTGAACGCTTGACGCGCGGAATTAAGCAAAGACACGTGCGGATCGCGCGTGGCCGTTTGGGCGACGGAGCAACGCCGTGGGCCGCGTGACGCCCTACTGGTACACTTCCGCACGCGCACGAATAGACGCCCTTGACGGGGCGACTTCTCTAGCCTGGTCTTTATCAAACTGTGGGTCGCGGTCTCCCATGGGGCTGCAAAAATATTTTGGATCCAAGGTGAAATGTCGAAAAATAACGTTTTCACGAATAATAAAATTTTATCAGGGAATTTTTGGAAAAACGATGTGATAAAAATGATTAATAGTTGCATAAAATGAAGAAACGTGCAATGAAGTTTCTTAGTTTTATTATTTTCGTTTCAAATGGAGCCGCATGATATTCAAGGGGGCCGCGACAATTGAAAGTTTGAGAACCACTGCTCTAGCCCTCGGGGACACGAAGAGACGGATCACCATGGTAACTGGCCTTCGCTCCTTTCTTCTCTCTCCCTTTCCCCGTTTCTCTACACCCTCGGAGCAACTCCGTAGCGATCGTTTTGCGTACGAGAATAGATCGGCGGCGGTGCAAACGAGAAGAGCACGCCTCTTTCTAGAATGCCACGCGTGCCGCAGTGGAGCGAGAGAAGCATGGAAATGCGAAGACGGGATTGCATCCAATGCAAAGGATTAGGAAGTAACCTTGAACTTAATATCCGCCGGAATACTTCGGAAAAATGCTTTTGCCAATAATTATTAATTGTTATCCGTAATATGGCAACTTAAACTTTAACAACTTCGGAAACCGAAATTCGAGTCAGTAACTTCCTTTTTTTACTGTTTCATTCTGTTATGCCAACGAAAAAACAAGTAAAATAAATTTATTTTAACTTACATGGATATTTTTGATGATTTTTGAAACTTTTGATAACTATTTTTCTCAGGATCGGATGCATAATATACGAAATCGGAGCTACTTTTATTAAATTAACTCCTAGATTACCTCCATCCTCCAGATGTTGTGCATCACCAAAAATAACTTCTAGGCATAGGTATATTGTATAGGCATCGGTTACATAACCGAAGGTTTCCTAAATGCAGGGCGAAGTCGTGAATTGAGATCGAGAGAGCAAGGCTTTACTAAGTATCGAAATTGTACTGCTTCGCAGCTTAATTACCCCTGTTTAGTTATCCAGGGTGGCATTTTGTTCTTTCGCCTCATACATTAGATTTGTAAGGCACAGGTCCGCCTAAACGCATCCCAGAGGCCGAAGATGGTATTCTGAACCCGGATACCTCGGGTCAAACCCTAAGGTGACACGTCGAGGAGGAGTACACCACAGAGAAAGGACGGTCTTTGGAAGATAGGAATATTTAGCGAAACTTCTAACATACAGATACTGTAACGAAAGAGAGAGAGGAACAGAGAAAATTGGAGGAATAGACGGGAAAAGAGGAAGGGGAAGGAGGTGGCTGTAATTTCCATGGATACTAAAAGTACGTACTTCACAAAGGAGTTGAGAGTTATGTTATGGTTTCCCTTTCGTGAGAGAAGTGACGATTTTAAATCTCCCTTCGCATCAGTCTTCCACCACTTATAGCTGCGCTGCCATCATTCTCGTGGCGAATTCTAGACCCAACTTCTTTGATTATGGTGCAAGATATTTGTGTTCACATGCGAAACATATTATTGGAGCGCAATCGCAGATTTCGCAAATTATAAAATAAGGCGCTTGGAAATTTGGCAGCCTCTTAATTGCATTTTACGCAGATATTTAATATTCGAATTTGCACGTGGCGATGCTGCATCACAGACTAGACATTTTCTTAGTCTATTTTTTTTATTTTTGTTTCCAACAAACGGCTGAGCCGTGGCTGTAAACAATCGATTGGAAGTTCAGATTGTGGAATATTCAATCTCGAGAGTTAAATGTCTGAAGGACAATCTAAAGCTCTCCATTTCGACAGTTTTCCCTGTGAAGTAAACTCACTCCGTCCGCCCTCAATTCCAGATGGGATTTCGAAGGACGGCGTCATTAAAGGCGCTACCGTCGCGGCGACCTGTATCTCGCGGAGGGCCTCTCGCTCTGTTGAAGGGATGGAAACCCCTCATGGATAATCCACGAGTTGTGGGGTTAGAGAGGGAAGGAGGGTTGTTTCGATTAACATCCGAAAGGAATGAAAGGGAGGGAGGGAGGAGTTAGGAGGAAGAAGGAAGGTAGGAGGGAGAAAGAATGGAGGGGGAAGGTAGGAGGGAGAGAGAAGGGAGGGGGGAAAGTAGTAGGGATTGATTGATTTGGTCTTTATTTGGGGCGAGATTGAGACTAAGAAGTCCAATCTTCCACCCAACCCCCCGTCATGAAACATATACAATAATACATAGAACATTATGTAAATACAAGTAACAATAAAAATACAAGTATTGGAAAGGGAGAGAGAAGGGAGGGGGGAAGGTAGGAGGGAGAGAGAGAATGGAGAGGGAAGGTAGGAGAGAGAGAGAAGGGAGGGGGAAAGGTAGGAGGGAGAGAAGGGAGGGGGAGAGGGGAGGGAGGAGGGGGAGGTGGGAGAGGGGAGGGGGTCGGTGGGAGGGAGGGTTGAGGGGGGAAGATAGGAGGGAGAGAGAAGGGCGAGAATGTAATCATCTCTAAGAGGATCTAACGAGATCGGGAGCGTGACATAAATGCCAATACGGGCGACACCTCTATTGCGAATACTAACTTCAAAAACAAAAAATTAAAAAATCTGATGTGGGCACCACAACTTTCTCTATACCTGTAATATTTCTAAAAATTCCAAATAGGTTACATAAAAATAAATATTTTAAGAAACAGAAAATTTTAGACTTTACAAAGAACAGAAATAAAATCAAACCATAGCCTTCTGATATTGGATATATCCACAAAACTCCAACAATTAAGAAAATAAAAAGGAGCGTTACTAAGACGTAACTATGCGTCAATTGCTAACAATAGTCGTCGGTAAGTGACGTGGTGGTGGCAGCTAAAAATATAAGATATCTGTTAAACAATGCATTATATGGGGAAATGCTTCAAACAAAGGTTGTAGCAAATTAAATTTCCTACAATTTTTATTCCAATACATTTTTACATATATCAAATATTAAAGCAAATATTTCAGAATAACGGATAAGTAACGAGTAAACATCCACTTCCGGTTGACCGATTTTACCAAAAACTAATCAATTCTTGTGACTTTCTAAAAATGTTAAATATAAAATTTCGCATTGGCCTGATTAATAGTTTTTGAGTTAGAGAGCTTACAAAAAAACTCTCTCACACACACACGGACATCATCGAGAAAATGGTCAGAACGTGTTCAGGGGACCTCAAAAAGTGTATTTTTGCTGAAATCTCGAAATCGATTTTTTTCATGAAAACAATATTTTCCCCTATACTATATGAAGAAGGTAAAAATGAATTCCTCCCTCCCTAAAATTCTTTAATTTTCGTTGAAAAATGTATAAATATCGATAGTTAGCATTTTAAATTTTTTTTAGAGTAACGTAACTTCAGATAAGAGTATCTTCGTATTGGAGCCGTCTAGTTAGCCTAGAAATACTGACAGACAGATTCGAGCGCTTATTTATTTGATAAGCGGTGAAATGAAACTGATCCACGGAAATTGTATGCAAACTTAAATTCTATCATTTTCGTATAACTAATATGTATTCCATTAAAGCGGCCGTACACTCTCGGATTTATCAACAGTTTTATCCGAACGAGAAGTCTGTACGGGTTAAACGGAGAGTGTGCAGGAGAAGTCTGCAGGAATGGGCTGGAACGAATAAAATCTGTTGCCGCTTGATTTTTGCGCAGTTCAGCCACTGTGTACGGGCAAGTCTGGCAGTGTGTAGCTAAATTCGTCTTCTTTCCAAAACTTGACATTTTTCTGATCTCGTGGTGTGTTGCATCATCATCCAGGGCGACCAAATGTCTCAATTTTAATATTCTATTCTTGAATTATTTTTGTGCCGATTTTATTTGACATTGTCGAGGTATGTATTTTAACTTTTACTACGTTTTTGTTTAAAATTACATTACATCAGTTTTCGTTTATTATTGTTCTTTATTATTGTGATATGAATAGTTTAAGATGATTCCATGATTACTACGGGTAAACACGTGCCGACTCCCCCCCCCCTCTCCCCCCTCCCCCTCTCCCCCTCCCTCTCTCCCTCTATCTCCCCCTCCCTCTCTCTCTCTCTCCCCCTCCCTCTCTCTCTCACTCTCTTTCCTCGAAGTCTCATGAGTATCCGGATGTATCTACTGTTCAATAACGCCGACCACGATGGACGAAACGTCTTTCAAAATCCTCTTTCGCAGAATTTCCCCGACTTTTAGGTTTGCTAATTCTCTTCAGTCGATTCTGTCTTCGTTGAAATACGGGTGTAAAACGAGCGCCAAGAAACTTAATCGAGTCTGAATCGCGCATGGCATAATATGGATTTTTCACTATTTCCAGTGGCACAGCGGACACCCCCGCGCGGCAGGAGGGCCCATTTTATTCCTGAGACCCTTACATTTATTCCGAGATTTCATTTGTATTGATGGGGGAGGGGGGGCACACATTTTCCGGTACGCTACTGACTATATCTGATGATTTAATAGTTGCCAGCGATCCGTCTTTTAAATCAGAGGTGCGCAAACTTTTTTTGACCGCGACCCCACTTTTCAAATGTTAACTTGCTGTGACCCCATCTCCTTATATTCAACTTTATTGTTATAAGATTATTTTTTAATAAATAATGAAAAATGGTTTTGTTTAAACAAAGACGTACAAAACAGGTAAATAGAGGAAAATTCCGAGTTCAAATTTTCGCTAGATATATTGTTTCATTTTCTAGCTCTTCTCACGTCAATAGCATCGTTGTTTTCATTTTCGGAAGTCGCCGATCGCTTCGTCCCATTCTTAATTAACCACTTGTCAATCCTAACAAAATATTTTTTAATTACCCTAAATTCCCATGTATAACGCGCGCGTTATACAAGTTTTTTTTGTAAAAATTTCGGAATTTCTTGGTGCGCGTTATGTATAAGGAACATCACTTTTTAAGAAAAAATAAGATACGAGATAACCTTAAAGTGAGCAGCCAATTCCATCTTGTGTTCACTAAATTGCTGCCATCTATAGAAACCTGCGTTAGAGCTTCTGCAAAGATGCGTTAACTCTGCAGATTTCACGGAAAAATTCGATGTTTTCAATGTACAAAGCAAACTTAAAGTTCGAAAATACTTTTTTCGGCTTCCCTATATGTCGCATTAAATCTTTAATACGTAATAATCAAGCAACATTAACATGGTTGGTTGGAAAAACAAATCAAATTCCTCTCTGAATATGAAAACAAAACTCAATACAAAATGCATACACTTTCCTTAATTAAAAATTAGCAAATTGTTTACAAATTTTTGTCAATAATTAGTTATGAATCAAAACCATCAAAATCTTCAAATTCGATCTCTCAATTCAAACGAAAATCATTGATTTCATTTACAAATTATTCAGTTAAATTTTTAATTGACAAATCATCACTTTTATTTGAGGAAGAATCACTATTCCCCCCCCCCCTCTCCAACACTTTGAAAATGAATTCCGGCGTTAGAAAGAAGACATGTTCTTAACGATCTATACAAAGAACAGCTCGTTTTGGTTACGAAAGAAATAAAACAGGAAAATAAATCAGTAGAATGATTTTCGTCATCAACTAGCAGAGCAGATTCTATAGCCGTTGAAGTGTCTTAAATATCATTTTCGGGAGAAACTTGCGAAATACAGTAGTATGAATAAAAAACTTATTGAATGATTCACTATTCAATCAGTGCTGCGCGTTATACATAGGTGCGCGTTATATTAGAGACTTCGGAAACCTGTGGAAAACGGGCTAAGATCGACCTGCGCGTTATGCATGCGTGCGCGTTATACTTGGGAATTTAGGGTATTAAGAACAACATGAATTTGCAAAATATAAAAAATCAATCAATCAATCATTTATTTAACACAAACAGATTTCTCCAAATTACATGCGTTCTAATAGATATACAACAAGCACATACGACCATGCCCTCGGCGGGATTTGAACCCGCGACCCTGGCATTGAGGAACTAGACACGCTAACCACCCCTCTACCAAAACGGTAGAAGATGTGAAGGTAGAAGAGCATCACAACTATTTTTACTTTTCCATCATTATCGGCAGCCACCAAAATTGAGCTTAAAAACCTTTTTAGTGCTTTCCGTCATTGCTGAAAAGTACTATTATCTTCGTGATATCCGTCCATCCGTCCGTACGCATGTATCAGGGAAGAATTGGCTTAACCGATTTCAACCAAATTTGGTACATAGAATCTTCACATAATTTAATGACCAACATATTTGGACCGGATCGACTAAGCAAAGGTGCCACAATTGCAAAGTTTAACTTTGCGGTAATTGTGAATTTAGAAGGAATTTGACTAATTGGTTTCAGCGAAATTTTGTATAAAGGATGTGTGAAACATACAAAAACAAAATCAATATGTTTAGTAATGATATAGAAAACAGGGCTGCCACAATAAAAATAATGAAATAATTTCTTTTTACAAGTATTTGTGTTAAATTGTCGACATCAATTTTAACCAAATTTAATACTTATAATATGTAAACACACATATATATAATCATATTAATATATTTAAACCGAATCAGCCAAACAGGGGTGCCACAATTACAAATTAAACTCATTCAGTAATTAAGGATTTGGAATGAATTGGCTGAACGGATTTCAATTAAATTTTGTATGTAAGATTTGTACAACATACCATAATGAAATCAAGATGTTTAAAGCGGAGCTAAAGAGCAGGCCTACACAGTAAAAAGTTAATAATATTTCTTTTACGCGTATTTCTAGAGAACTGGCAATAGATTTTAAGCAAATATGATATATTTAATCTCCATATAAATAAATAACCAAAATATTATATTTCAATCGGGTTGACAACACAATATCGAGGTTAGAATGTTTCTGTAACTATGAATTTGGAAGGTATTGGCTGAACGGATTTCAAAGAAATTTCGTTTGTAGAGTGAGTATAGAAAGGGAAAACGAGATGAATAGGTTTAGAACGGATAAAAAAGCAGGGCTACCACAATATAAGGAAAAATAATTTCCTGATTTCAAAGAAAATACATTACTATACGATTATACTACGGCGAATTCGAGGAAAAACACTTCTGTACCACGGAATACCCGTGTACACTCCTACTTGTTATAAATTTATTATCATTATATTTCGGGCATGAAAAATAACATTCAACATGCAGTTTATTAAAACGGAAAATTATTTTTTGAGTATTTGCAAATATTTATACATGCGATGTGTTACAAATAATTTAACAAAAATATCTGAACCTTTATAATTATGTAATTATTAAATACACAAATTCTGGGGAACTCTTATGTACACTTTTTTACTCTTAATTTACTACATTTTCCCTCTTCTTCGGCTATGGAGATCTGGTAACCCTATGACTAGACTATAATTTCTCCTCCAATCTATGATTATTAAACTCTAATTTCTGGTTAGTTGATCTAACTTTTCATTATTAAGTTCGAGTTTTTCTCCCATTTCTCAATCAATTATTTCTCCTTCGGAGTTATTATTTCGAGCCTATTACCCGTTTTTAACTATAGATATATTTTGTTGTTGTCGTTTCTTTATTGTTATTGTTTTTTAAATATAATATTCCGCCAACAGAGAAAGTGACCGGTTGGGACGGTTGGGTTCGATTTTTATTGTAGCTATTAAGAAGAGCTCTCCGAATTGCTTCCAGATGTTAAATGTTTTTTGTGTGAATTTGTAAAATATTGTCGCCGAAAACATTCATCCTTAATTCCTTCGGGATTTATTTTTAAATCTTGAACTATTTGCGACCCCTAATTTGCGTACCACTGTTTTAAATGACTATTTTCATTCAGATGCACTAAGTGCACAATAAAAGTTGGTTTCATAAAAATATTTTTTGCATTTCATATAAAAACGTAATAAAATTTTCAAAAGGAGAATTTGAATTAACGATGGAACTAAAAAGCGGTATTTATGTTTCCGATTAGATACTGAGAACATACGAAGAAAAAAGAAGTAAACGATTAATGTGAGAGTTTGACACAGATAAATAAAAGAGAGAGAGAGATAGGCGGGCGATTTGAGATGGGCGTTTTATCAAAAGCGGAAGCGGAATCTGCGAATTCAGAACAAAATAACGGAGAATGCGTACTCTCGGTTCCCTGAGGCAGCGGTTCTCAAACCTTATTAAGCCACGGCACACTTTCAAAGATAAAGAGGGTTTCTCGACACCCCAGTCTTGCGACAAGTTTTATATAATTATAGATACGGATATTAAAACCTTGGGACACATCCATTTGTTGATGCTACTACATAATCAATTTATCAGAAGAAAAATTATTGCCCTAATTACCCACCAACACATGCAAATCGTTGATTTATTTACTAAACTAAGTTTTTTCGCGGCCCCCTAAATATCTACTACGGCACATAGGCGTGCACCCAGTTTGAGAACCATCTGCCCTAGGGAGTGCACGCGGTGAGCGGGTGGAGTGTCGCAAGCCTATGATGCACGACAGAAGAACATCAACCCTCTCGACCTACATTCACGCGGGATCGCGTCTATATCGTCAATTATTCCGGCGGATCAGGCAAATTGAAATCGGAAAGATAACCGGAACGCACTATCTCAAGAGCTGCACCATTACTCGATCGTCCGCGAGACTTCGTTAGGGAAATGCGCCATTCTGTCGCGGTGATTATGAAAGCGTTAAGTGCGAAGCACAGTGAGGACGCGTCCCTTCCGCTCCTTTCCCGCGCCTCGTCGGGATAAGCTCACGTCCTTCACTTTCGCGCGTGCCGCTGTGGGTCTTAGCTTAGCTCCCCCGGGGACGGGGGCAGACGGCGATCCGTTACGTACACAGTCAGGGCATGCGGCGGTCTTCCCTGCCGCGGCGGATGGGATGGGAATTTGAGGGTGGGAAGAAGCGAGTGGGTGAGTGGTGCAACAGAAACATAAAACCTCCGGCTAACGGGCAGCGTTGCTACATTTCCTCGCAGCTTGCTTTGGGCGGGCCTCGGTTACATTAGATACCACGAAACTGAACTCTCGTTTTTCACGGGGTCTACCAAGTGGGTCAAATTTTAGTACCATTTTGTTCATCTTTTCGAGATGAAGGACAAGGAGGCATTCTTTTTCTTCAAAACACCTGGGTTCGTGTCCAGATGCATTTTATTTTTTAGGTGTTCTTTACAAAAAGTATAAAAATAACGCCTTAATGGTCAGGTCGTGTCCGTCCGTCCGTCCGCATGTTTCATCTTTGAAACTACTGGCGAATGTTCATAAAATTTGGTATTTAGGAATAAGGGTAAAGAAAATAAGAAAATTATATAAAATGCTCACCTAGCCTAATCTGGAGTGCCACTTTCCTGGTGACAAAAAATGAACTTTTCTTTATATCTCGTAAAATATCACTTATAACTAAAAAGTTTTTTAAAAATTTGTAAAACTAATCCAATAGCATATGTTTTGTTCAATGCATTTTTATCGAAAGAGTAACCGATTTCAAGAAAATCAAACGAGAATCTCCTAATTCACTTAGAACTTGGAAAATTTTCCCGTGTGTTTTTATTTTTGTCAACGAAAATTATCTTCGTGGCAACTGAAGTAAACAATATCTGCTGTATATACCTAATTAATTTAATTTTCTTTCATGCGGACGCAAATTTAGTAAATGAAGGGAAATAGATTATCTACGACGAAGAAATGGACGTAAATAGGTACGTCTATTTTCTTTACGTATACACCGCGTTTGTAAGTGAAGAGAAATGTATAATTTACTACGAAGGAATGAACGTAAACATAAATATTATATTACTACTATTCGAGTGAGGTAAGTTTTATATGATTGTCGATTGTTTTATTAATTGCAAATATTAGGAAATTAGTCGGTTAATCAAAAATTCGATATTTCCTTGGCATCACTACTGGCATTTCAGTTTGTAGACATTATACTAAGCCATTAATATTTATCTTTTATTGACATGATTGCATAAATCACAAAGAACGCCTCTGCTTCGCATGTATGCACGCATGATGCGTGCATCTTTCCACTCTTGTTAATTGTATGGGAAGGCGTCTTACTTTTTCCGTTGTTAAAACAATAAAAGCTAAATGGAAATACATTTAATTTGGTTTCATGCTCACTCTGCGTTTAGTTAGAGAAAAGAAGCGGATAATTAATACTAGAAAGAAAAACATGAAAACAGAAAGCGAAAAAAATATTATACTGCTTAACTCTGGTGAGATCCATTTTAAATAACTTTTAATTGATTCTCGACTTTTTTGTTTTAATGCTTTCGTTTCGTATGAGAATATCTTGTTAAATTATAATAACGCAGTTTAATCGCAAACTAAAAATTCAACAAACTTGCTCCATTACTTATAATTCGGTAAATGCTTATACTTTTTTAGTTAAATTTTCATGATTTTGTCTCATATTGGAACTTACAGTTTTGCCTATGTTCAGTTAGTTGTTCATTGGAATGTCAAGAATAGCCGTTTAAGGCTATCGGTTAAAACAGTATATGTTCAATGATTTTTAATTTCTAAAGCTCTGAACAAAATAAATTTCCCTAGAGAGTCGTCGTTGATTTTAGAATCTACTCTTGGTGAACTAATACAGGCATTATAACCGAAATATGAATCACAGGAATTTTCAAGATTGCTTAACTGAAAGGTATGGTTTGATTAAAAAAATTATAAAGCATTGTGTGTTACATGTGTCGTGTGCAAAATGAAAAGTCGAAAATAAAAGAAACCTGTTGCGTTAATTTGTATTACTTGTTAGATGGAGAAATATACTTCAGTGGGCAAAAAATTATAAAAACATTTTCTCATTCTGGAAAGGTGATTTGGAAAAGGTTTGCAGATTTGTCGGAATTTTGACGGGCGAGCTAGAAAAAATGCGCCATCGCTCACCTAGTGCATATATAAGACGTCTCCTTTCGCTTACTTATTAAATAATTGCTTGATTATAAACAACCAGACCAAGGATTTCATATTTCGCAATTATTCTTCGTAAGTTATTCAGGGCTCGAAGGCCTTTTCCGTAAATTGATTGCGCACATATGCACAACCGTATTTCGTAATTATTCGCCGCAAATTATTGAATGTCTGCGAGGTTCCAAGCAACAATAAAAGCGTCGCTAAGTGATTCCCATACGCAACCTCTCTTGCGGAAAACGGAATCCGATTTCTCCTGTTCATCAAGGAGGACACTCCGAAGCCATCGGAATAATTCAATCCTCCAAGAGAGAGAGAGAGAAAAAACATGTTTTGGCTTTTAGCCAACCAGTGCGAGCGATATCTAGTCATTCTTCGAATGTTTTCGGCATAGAATGGACTGTTTGAGGGCGTCTCACGGGGAAGATTGCAATGTCGCCACTCCCGAAACACAAGGTCGGCCCGACAGCGACTGTTGAGGCAGGTGATGGACGCACCTCGGGCGCCACACTCTTTCCCTTCGTACGAACCACCTTAGGCCGTAGAACGTCGAGGTCACGCCTCTCAGCAACTCTAAAGGGAGCTGGGGTTGCGCAATTGCTCAAAAAAAAACATTTGCGAAAAAACTATAATCATATCAAGAGCCCTAAGGGAACCTTCAGCCTTTCCCACCATTCTCCACAATTGACTTTCGAATGCAAATAGTAGATATCGTGCATTGGTATGAATGAGACTTCTGCCAACATTCAAAACCTTGCCTCTCTAGGATAGCGGTTCGTAAGCTTTTAACCTTACGGGCCGCATACCACACTAAATACATCCTTATAAAATAATGGAGCTGTGCTCAATGCCGCATCAAATTGTAGTATTGCGTATAATCGTTACTAGTTATTAAATTTGTCTAGTTTTAATGCCATCACGTTTCAAAGGAACTGAAGGTATATATAAATCTTTTTTCTTCCAAATCAAAATTATAAAACAATAAAAAAACTGATACAACATAAAAAGTCCATCAATTCCATGTATGAACCCTTGATAAAAGAATGCACACGTGCCATCAAAATTATTAAACATTGGGCATAAGAATTTCGAACAACAAATATTAATATGTCCTAACTTATAAAAGACAAATGAATAAATCTGAGTTGAACCCAAAAAAAATTGTCTTAGTCGCAAATACTTTTGCGGGCCGGATATTTATGTTGGAAGTTACCAGGTTATTCTTTGATACTATACTAATGAAAATCAAGAGAACACTTCTTTCTAATTGCAAAAATTTCAACGGCAAAAGTTTTATGGCCATAATTTTAATCAGCTAACCATTGCCATCGCCATTGAAGAGCCCGGGGTGCCTCCCCGGTGTAGAAGCCGATCCGGTCGCTTGATTAAATTGACCGTTTTATATGGTATCATCATCATAGCTTCGCGGGCCGCCTGCTATATGCGATCGCATATTCAGCTTTGCGCCGGTCATAAGTTACGCTCCGAAGAAGCATTGAATCGGTGGATTCACGTCAAACCTACTCTCAAAGAAAAATAACTTGTTTTCGCAGCTTCAAAGAAAGTGCTAGAGCGACAACAGGGCGGCATTTGTTTACCGTACTCTGACCGTTCGCTGCGTTTCTCGCCATCAGTCGAGGCGACTCCGAAACTATTAATCAGATTCCTTGTAAGATTTATTTGTTTGCGCTTCCAAGATTAACAAATCGTCAATAGAATGCCGGAAAGAATGGGAAGAGAGAGGGGGAGGGGGATTCTTCTGACTATCGTTTCGATGTTGAGAGAAATCATCTTCCGCGGAACTTGGATTTGAGGTTTTCCTACTCAGCGAATAAAATTCCTGACTGACGACTTTGGCCCGATCCATTAGAGACTTTTACTGATGAGAGATCATACGCTAATCTTACCCGTTGATGGCTGCAAGAAGTATCCTGTTTATCTATTGGATTTAAGTCATATGCAAATATCAATTATTCTTTTCTTATTCCATTTTTTTAATTCGAAGGAAACGGTTACGTTCAACAAAAAAATACCTCGACGGAGAAAAATAGAGAAAATATCCTAAATTCTCTCTACGAAAGTAGACAATCGAGAATGTCTTCGCAAAAAACAGCTGTGTAATAAGGCCTTTTCTGGGTCTCATTCTGACGCTCCTCCGTGTTGCTTGCACGCAATGGTACGAGATCAACCTTCGCCCACTCGTCCGGCAATCATACAATTGCATCACCTCCACGTCGATCGGAACGAACGAACGAACAAAAGCGATGAAAACCATTACGACCTCGCCTCTTAAGTTTTTCTCTCTGAGATAGATTATGACAAACATAATAGCGAGCATGAAGCAAGGCGGAAATTTCCAAGCAAGTTTCTCTCGAGTTTCAGCTGATCTCACGCGACCGACCACTCCCCTCCCCCCTCCCCCGCCCCGCCTATCCTTTGTCAAGCACTTCCACCGCGCCTCTTTCTCGTCCACCGCCACTCCCTACCAATGCGCGCCTACCCCTCCGCGGCTTTTCTCCTTCCACTCCTCGAAAAGGAGACCCATTTCCTTTTAAAAAAACCACCCCCTATTCCCCTTCCACCCGCCTCCTTCCCTCCATTTCTCCAGCAATAGCCTGCCCGACATTCACCCACAAAACCATCACGACTCCCCGTCCTCTCTGTCATTCCCTCCTCGCGGCTTCCTAAACTCCGGCAACGCATTCGACGCCTTGGCGGGCAGCTTCGACCCCTATCGGAAGAGCGCTTTTAGCTTTGGGGCTCTGGGTCGCGAGGGACCGCGCTTTCGACTCACAATCTTCCGGCGGGTGTAGTTCGTCGACCCGTCTCAGAAGGTAAGGCCCTTCGGCACGTGTCCACCGCCATATCGAAGCAGCTCGCTCCCCGCGTCCTCGGCGACTGAAACGGAAATTCACGGTCAGTCGGACTGAATGCCCTCTCCATCAGATGGCGTATGATCTCGGAGACGCGCTTGTTTAAATGTATTATAAACCATAATTCGGCTCATTTTTCCGCCGCGTCCCACGACCAAAAACGCATCTCTCCGGCAAAAAACGGCATCGCCTCGCATGCTCAAGCACTTCTTAAAAAATTTTACCGAATCCTTAGAATATTGCGCGGACTAATTCCGAAAGAAAGCCGAAGGTGATGTGTTAAACAGGAGTTATTTAGTTTATTTATTTATTTTAAATTGGTTTTAAAACTCCATTATGAGACTTTTATGGGAAAAAATTAAGGAACCTGTGCCCCCTCGGCAAAAGGAAACTTTGTTAATTCACCGCTATACTTGACTCAACCATTTCTTGTCGAAGTCAATCGCTGAATAAGATAGTAAAAGCCAACGCTAAGTTTAATCGCCAATAAAGTTGTCTTTTTAACGTTTTTTTTAAAATCGCTTGTTTTCACTTCGTCTGTTCGTGATCAAAATTTTTAAGCAATGAGAAGTGCTGGGAAGCTAACATTTTTAGGATAGTTTCGGCTGGACAGACATGAACCCTATTGATTTTGGGATCCGTTCATTTGCCTTCTATATAGCAGGATTTTAAAAAAAACCTCGTACGAACTATCTATATGAGTAAAGTTTCGTTTTGTTTACGTTGCTACAACAATAAAAGCAAAACGTAAATAAAATTAGCCTTTTAAAAGGAATAAAGATCATATTACCGCTGCTTAACTACGATGAGGTATGTTGTAAATTACTTTTGATTGATTTTGGGTTTTAGGTTTTTTCAATGCTAATAACGCAGTTTGATTGCTAAATCAGAAGTTTACTTAATCATGCATGCACGTTAAATTTTTTGTATTGTGAAAATATTAATAATAATTTTTTTATTTATAGCGCTGTGTGTTTTATAAACGCAATGGAAATTCTTCGTTGAAATACTTTGATAATTGGACTATTTGCTGCGATTGCCTATTAGGATTCTAAAAAAAAGCTGATTAGCAGTTCTTTTTTAACTTGTTCTTCAGCTTACAACGACATTGAAATTCGCGGCAGCAATAAACGCTCACCCTCGCCGTAGAGCAGGAGTTTGTAGTTTTATCTCGTACATGCCGCATTGGAAGTTGCGAATGCTTCGGTGAGCCGCATAAAAGTTTATATCTGGAAGCTAGAAGTCCTTTGGTATCATGTAAGTGAAAATCAAGTGTGGATATATATTTTAAGCGTAAACATTACAACATTCAAGTTTATGGCATTAACGTAAATTAAAAAATATACAATTCCCGTTTTAAATTTATGGATCGCTTTTTCGCCATAGCTTTTCGGGCCGCAAAAAAAAACTCGGGACAGCATTCGGCCCGCCAGCCTCAGGTTGCGAGCTCCTGCCGTAGAGTACTCCTCGACACGAACATTTCGATTCTTCTTCATACCGTCAACACGTTTCGCGCCGTCACTCTCTTACGACCGAAGGCCTTCTTTATATGGTCACATTGCGCAGTATGGGATCGAATAGGAGCAACCCTCTTGCTTTAGCAGCCGGCGGCGAACCTCTCAGTCTCCACGGACTCTCGTCTTCACGCACCTCTCTATCTGCTCCCGCAGGAATGCGCCCGGACGATGACTGCGACGGGGGGAGCAGTCGCATCCTCCCGGAAGGGGGACTCGCGATGGCCATCACCCGCAGGACCCGATCGGAGGGTCGGGAGGAGAGGGCGGGGAGCCCTCCCAAAAGGCCCGGACGACGCATCCCTCGGCCATCCTGTTCCCGCAAGTCCTGGGAACGGAGGCTCCCCGTTCTGGGATGGAGTCGAGGGTACAAAGGGGACGACCTGCTCGCCGACTTCCTCGCGGGGTTGACGGTGGGCCTAACTGCCATCCCTCAGGGCATCGCGTACGGTGTGGTCGCCGGACTGCCTCCTCAGGTAAATACGAAGGCGTGACTTCGATCCTCTTCCTTCCTCCCTCATCCTATTCTCCCGGTTCTAGCTTCACACATCACCTCAATATCATTATCCCTACTTCTTCCCATTTTCCATTGCTTCTTCTCGCCCATCGCCTCTCATTTGTTCCTAATTTCGTTCGAATGGGGAAGTTATTCTGTCTTATCTGTCTCATCTCTTTATCTCCACCCATCCTCCTTGCTCTCCCTTCCTGCTTCCCCTAATTCATCTCACTTTCTTTCTCTCTTCCCTGTCTTCACTCTTCACATTCTCCTTGCTACTCTCTCTCTCACACTCAGCGATAGTGTCTTGTTTCGCTTCATTTTTTTCTTGATCTGTTGCGAGACAGTTCCCCAGTGTTCATTCTCATTTTCCACCTGCGTTTTTCGCTTCGCAACCGAATGTAAACTCCGCACGCGCTCGCGTGTAAGATGGTAAAGAGAAACCGGAAGTTCTAACCGACGCATGAAATTGAAGTCCCGTGCAAGCTGCTCGGAATTGGAGACGTTGGAATCCGACAATCTGAGCAGTGAACTTGTTGCATACGTAAATCGTCTTTGCACCGAGGGGATTTATAACGTACGCTTCAACCATCGGAAATGCGAGTTGAGTTATTACGTCGAAGCAATTGATTCGTTAAGATTCGGTTTTCGAATACGCGCATTTCGCGACATTGTATGTCAGAATCCTGCTATAACGCTCCCCTGGGGCAAATCGTTTCATTGTGCTTAATTTAAGTCCTAACGAATTTTGCTCGAAATAATGTCAAAAGGCCTAATATTTATTTAACTTAATTAATTAAAACTCCATAATAGTTTTCTGAAGATGAAATTTCTGTCTTATTGGAGGTGAATACTAACTTTAAATATATGACGCAATGTATAAAACCTCAAAAATGCTTACTAAAGTTTAGATTTGAAATGTACTGGTTAAAAGAAAATTCGGGTGGAATTTAGAAATATTCTGATTGTACCGAAATTCTACGCATGAAATTTAACCGCCTAATCTCTCATTATTTTCAGTACGGGTTATACTCGTCGTTCATTGGCTGCTTCGTGTACATCTTCCTCGGGAGCTGCAAGGACATCACCATCGGTCCAACTGCCATCATGGCACTGATGGCGCAGGTCTACGTGGAGAGTTACGGCCCCTCCTTTGCTATCCTGCTAACATTCCTCTCCGGCTGCATCATTCTGTTGCTGGGTCTTTTGCAGCTAGGTTGGTTGTTCGTCTCTCGCGTTTAATTGGATTCTCTGCTCTAAGGGTATTCCAAGTGCTGTCGGGCGACATGAGAAAAAATTAAGCGAGCATTATGCTGTTTTTAGCGAGATAATTTATTGTTTTGCGACACATCGGGAAGTGCGAGTGCTCAGCTAAACACGCCACATATTTCGAACATAACGTATAACGTTTTAGCTTCAAGCAAGTTTTGGAGGAAGATCCCGCTTCATTTGATTAGCTGCGGACGTTTTAAAACCACCGAATTCCATAACATGGAGAGGAAAAGGAAATGAAAACAGAATGCAAAGTTTTTTCTATAATATATCACTCCAGATTCAAACAAGCCCTTCCATTGAGTTTATAACTGAACTGCAATCGAGAAATGTGGATTTTTAAAACTGAATTCCATCGATTTCATATTATGGAATTCAACCTCTAGGTGTATACTGCGTTGCTATAACTAATAAACAATTTCTGCTGCTACTTTGCGCGCAAAAACTTTTTTGCTGCATTTTTCGACTTTCCAAAGCAACTTAATCGACATTTGAATTATCAGACGGTCCCAGTTTGATAATTTTGCAAATTTCATGAAAAATCAATCAAATCTCCACCTGCATGTATTGAATTTTCCTCCACACGTCACCATTTTAAAAGTTACTCTCACTCTTCATAAGTGTTACGTAACAACTAAAACTCTCCCAAGGTTGAAAGTTGAGCCTACGGCTGAAGAAAATTAGTCCCGCGGCCATACAAACGCATGGTAAGCTGTTTATGTCTCTAGTGGGCACCTGTATAATTTTCTTCTTGGAAATTTTGGGCAAGCTTTGAAAGCGATTAAAGAAATATAGCCATTTTAGTGATTTCTTTGTTATGTTTCTTATCGTTTACTAAACATCATTCGAATTCTTAAAAACCTGTTAAGGAATGTATCACCTATTCCAAGATATCCCGTATCTTAGCTAGGACTATCATTGCTATTTTCTCTCTTTGACTACGATTGTCTCTGCACTAAGAATTCCGATACTTCAATGCATTTCAATACTTACTATTTCTAAACTGAGAATCTATAGAATGACATTATAAGGAGATTTTTACCAACCGCGGTGGTAACGTACTCGATATTCCATTGCTAAATTTGTAATAAAATCGATGAAATTGTATTTCTCTTAATGCGCTGGGTGTATGCCACAGATCCTTTTTAACATTGACCAAGAAAGGAAGATAAAATGCAGAAGTTATCGATACGAAGGAGGCGGCGAGCAATGTAGGCGGTAGGCCTATTATGGAGAACTGAAAATGTGTTTGAGACAGACATTCATTGGATTGGGGTATCCCGGGACACGCGGAGAACGAAGGGTAAGATAAAAATGAGTGCCGAAGCGCAAACATATCAGCTCAATGCCCGGGATCTCATTCCTCTTTACACATGATATGTGACGTTTAAAATGCGGTCGGAATCGGAATTAATGTGCACCGAGTGTCTTCTGTTAGGGGAGTATGAGCGAAGCAAAAACTACTTACTACTTAGTAGATAACGGCAGTATTTTTTGTGCCTCGTCGCAGAATTTATTAGCATTCTGCAGGAGAAAAGAATAATTAACATGAAATGGTACTATTCGTGAAACTAAAATACAAAAGAGAGTTGGTATAAAGGTTGGTAAGCTAGCGTATGAGTCTTTAAATGTTAGACGTCACGACCTTATTATGGAAGAAGAGGAAAATTATGGCGGAACAGATCGCTTCAAATAATACCAAGGTATTCCTAAAAAGGTTTAACTAACGCAAATGGAAGAGGGTGTGTCAGGTTAGACCCTTTGCCATGCGCCTTTTCAATTTGGTGATGTATTCGATGCCTGTGGTGAAATTTTGATTTCAGAGAGTGATGAAGATTTTGTACCTTATGTTCATGGCACGAGCAACCACTCAGAATGGCTCTAGCAAAGAGGGGAATTATCCCTCCGCGGATGTAGCTGGTTACAAAATGCCCCCGAGAGCGCGGGATTCGAGATAGTAAACGCTCTGAGCATGAGAAAGGGAAGGAGAGGGAAGATTCGTGTAGTTTTCAGAGTGTGAAACTAAAAAGATAAGCCCGAGGAGTCAAGTCTGTCTCTACGCATACGTATATCAGGGACGACAAACTTATTTGAGCTCACGTATCACAACAGTAAAAATTCTTCCAGGTGCCATTACTTTATTTTTATCTTGCACGTAAACAGAGAATTAAGGCCTTTAACAAGAGCGCAGCAACGACGATAAAAACGAACAAATACAACCATGCCCCCGGTGATATTCGAACCGGCGACACGTTAACTACCCCTCTATCAAGCCATCTACTCCTCCATTTAAAAGCAAATAAAACGAATGGAAAAGAGTTTGATAATCGATCGTCCTATTTTTCAATAAATTACTAGTTTATTTCTAAAACTGAATCGCGGTTGGCATCTGTTTCCTATTCAACCGTGTGTTGTGCTTATGATACGTATTGCAATTAATGATATAAATATGCTATCGCAAAAATTTCAATAACCACCGCTCTGTGAAATCTCTAATTACAATAATTGGTGATTCGTTGTATCTGCATTCCAAGTAATGAAGTTCATAATTATGAATTAAAAATCATTTTATTTAGGCATAACGCTTATCTGTAAATGATGAGGTAAAACAAGTCGAATATTAATGCACAAATGCGAAATTTTCACAAAGGAATGCAGGAATACCGAAGTATTTTTTATATTGAGTAAATTATGCTCTTTATTAGATGTTCATTGAGCATTTTTGGGTTTCAGGATTTCTTGTGGACTTCATATCAATGCCTGTAACAGCAGGATTCACTTCAGCTGCAGCGATTACAATTGGTTCAGGACAAGTGAAGGGGATATTAGGGATTCCAGGAAAATCAAATGAATTCTTAGAGGCCTGGCAAAACGTTTTTTTAAATATTGGACAAACGAGTGTCTGGGATGTATTATTGGGCCTATCAAGCATTGTACTTCTTCTTGCTGCAAGGGTTAGTCCAAAATAGTACAGCAATTTATTTAAAAGAAGCATCACAAACTGCTCAAACAATTCAAAGGAAAAATGAATTCAAATTGTCAACTGATATCAACTAAATCATATCAAATAACGTTTTCTATTTAAATTTGTAATTAATAATACTCATTTTATGAATCTCTTTCAATTAATTCATTTTATCTTTTTGCACCTTTCAAAGGAGATTTTAATTCCATTCTTGTATAAATCATGCTCTTATCTGGAGCGGCTAAGTTAGCCATATCATTTCTATTACATCTAGCTAAGATTTGGCTTAGCTTAGTTTAGATTTTTAAGTTTCTGCATGAGTTTAGCTAGTAATTAATAAGTCAAATTTTCTACAGAAACTCAAGGATGTTAAGAGGACAGGTAAATTTGCATCGATTATGATTCGGTTAACCTCTCTTGGAAGGAATGCAATAATTGTGATTGTGGGTACTCTTGTTGCCTATATCTGCCATGCCAATGGACTCACTCCTTTCAACCTCACAGGTATGTATATTAATACTCAATTGTTATCATCTTCCCGAATTCCCAGAATTACAAATGAAGGATGTTTCTTTCACCTTCCCCTCTTTTTCTCTCAAATTACCTTGCTATATAACAGGTGAACATGTATGGAATTAGCCCTTCTCTCTGCGATGGTAGCTTTTCAGTAGATGCACCCATTATTCATAAAATCATCCTCATTTATGTTTCACTAACAAAATGTACTGATCCTATTTTCTGCCATCAGATTATAAACAAAATATATTTCCTCTAGTTATTGCATAGTTCTAAATTATCTGCAAAACTTTAATTTTACGTTGGTGTTCTTACGTTGCAAACTAGGATCTGTTCAGGAAGGACTGCCACACGTCCTTCCACCTCCATTTTCTGCTACCATTGGGAACAACACGTATAACTTTGTGGAAATGGTCTCAGAACTTGGATCATCTATTGCTGTGATACCACTTGTGGCAATATTAGAAAGTATTGCCATAGGAAAAGCTTTTTGTGAGTATTATTTTACTGGAAGTTAAAGAGATTTCAATTAGAGTATCATCACATGAGTTGAAAATAATCAACATCTACTTTTAAAAGATGTTTTAATGTAGGTAATTTTATATTTTACTCTATTATTTCTCACAGTGAATTTTAGTTAATTTTTTATTAACATTTGAGAAAAATTTATAATTAAAAATAAGCATAAATTTAAGTTGTTCACTACCTCAAAGAAATTTAACATGTGTAATATGAGCATTATCCATTCCTCATTAATATTTCTGAATAAAATAATTTGTTTTTTCATTTTCATAAATAGCAAATGGAAAAGCATTGGATGCTACACAGGAGATGGTTGCCTTAGGTGCCTGCAACATTCTTGGCTCATTTGTTCAGTCCATCCCTGTAACAGGATCTTTCACAAGAACAGCAGTCAATAATGCTTCAGGAGTCAGAACACCTCTTGGAGGTCTTTTTACAGGTTAGTATAATAAACTACACAGTAGTGGATTTGAAATAAGGCCAAAGTAGGCAATGGTGAAATTTAGGGGCAGCAGTGAAAATGGAATTTCAGGGTGCGAATAAAAACATTAATATTTGCAGACTTTAGATGAATTAAACTCTTATGATCCTCAGACAGATGGATGAACACACAAACAATATACATGAGTGATTTTTATAGGAAAGAAATGCCAAAAAGAGGGTAGAAACATAACCTGACCAAGGGGCAGGAAATTTCCAAATCTGCCATTGAAGCTTACTAAACATCATCTCACTGAATTTTAAATAATGTTTTCATACTTTTCATACAAATGCAGCCTTATATCGACCTTGGTAGACAGGTGGTTAGAGTTTCTGCCAACAGATGCTAAAGTCGCAGGTTCGAATCCTGCCTAGGACATTGATGTTTGTGTTTGTGATATCAGGTTTATATGTAAGAATGGACATGATTGTCTAAAATATCACCCTCAATAAAGACGGGTTATTATTAATATATGGTATAATAATTTTCTATTAAAGACAATATTGTCATTTTTATCTACTAAATATCATCTGAAGATTATAATGCTTTGATATTAAAAAATTAAGTATTATATAAGAAAAAATTATTGGGGAAATAAATAATATATCATACTCTTTTTATGAGTTGTGATGTATTTAAATGTACAAGTAAGGTGGCCAGATTCTGAGGAAACAACCAGGTCATAACATCTTCTGAGATAGTAAAACCAGGATATGTGGAGCAATATGTGATGTTTACTTTATTGTTTATATGTGTTATAAACAATTTTTTTATAACTTGGTCATGATATTGCTCAAAGTAGCTGATAATTTTACAAATTCAGACAATACATGCACAGAATTATTACAGAATTGATCAGGAAATTAAAAGAATAAATATTTTAGGATTACATTTAATGCAAACTACTGAGATAGTACTGTCAAGCTATGAAGTCAAACCAAATATTATGAATGATTAATGAAAGAAATATAGCCTCCTGAAAAACTTTTTGGGACACCAGGATAGCACTGAATTTCTGGACAAATCCTGGGGATTTCTGGTTACTCTTTATGTGGGAGATATATTTGTGTGTGCATTTAATGTTGAATGGCTACAGTGTTATAGATAAATTTTTGCTCACTTTGTTGATGCTGTTCTGAATTTTATCATTTAATAATTGACTTAAATGACATATTTTTACTATGGAAATTATCTAATTAATATACTTGAGGCTGGATAAACACTATTAATCCGCTACACACCATTTAGTATTGAAATGACCTCATTGCTCAGAGAAACTCTGAAGGATAATAGTTTCCATAAGCTGCTTCATCAAGCTTTAACAATGTCCATTCCATAAACATTGCAATTCAAGCTTTGTAAAAATAAATATTTTAAAATGTTCATCTGTAAGGAGTGGTATGAAAGTATTAGGTAAATGCATCTCGACTAAACTTGTTTAACAATGCTTGAAACATTGGTAAAATTGTCGAATTAACAGACTACAGACTGCATGCAAAAAATCTATAATTTTCAGTATTCTGCAAGGTAATTTTTCCTAAATATTAGTCAAGATTCAACGAGTTACTTATTTTTCTAAAAACAAGATAGAGTTACTATGCCACAATGCAATACTTTCTTAATAATTAAGTAATACATCAATCATAATAACAAGTTCTAATTTGCTTCTATTGTGGCTATCCTCATATAATCCTGATTTTGTCCTATCTCAACTACAGTACAATTGCAGACTGACACATCATCAAGTTTGACATGCAAGCTTCATGATAAATGAAATGACACTGATGTTTCAAAAAGACCTTACTTCTAATTCTTTGTGTTAATTTCTTCTTTAGTACAAAAGTACACATGTTTTTTGGTAACACTCTTTATATGTAATGTTCACAAAAATTACATGGAGCTGCTCTAGGAGTACATAGGAAACATTAATTGGAACCTGTGGTTTTGGTAGCCAACCTTATGCTGGCAGATTATTTTTTATGAACATAGATGAATTTGCCTGTTTAAAACGGGCTTTGTAATCAAACAATATAAAAAACAAGTTAGACAATTTTATTATAAAATTATCGTATAGCAATCCTACCAAATTTTATTGAATTGGTTGAAGAAATCGCCGAGATCTTGAGCATTACAGACAGAATGACCAAGTGACCAAGAAAATAAAGATTTTATTATTAACTGATTAAGTAATAATTAATAACGAGAAATTAATATATTTCAGCAGAGTTTTTATGCTACACTTAGAAATATCACTTACAACTAAAAAAAATTTGACAATCTACAGAAAATGATCGGCCACTGCTGATTAATACTTTCTATAATGGTGGTTTCAAAGGAACATAAAGAATTAAATATAATGGTAAATGGCCAAAAATTGGAACAATTTTAGGAATATTAGAGAATTTAAGCAGGAATAGAGTACTTATAGAGGTATAAAAGAGGCATCCAGGGAGAGAGATAGATGGAGAAAATACATCAAAATGAACTGGAGAGATGGTAAACTCAAAATAATTTAATGATCCAGTAAATTAAATGAGTATCATATGTGATGATATAATAAATCACTGCAAATATATTTTATTACACTTTCAGAAAAAATATTTTGTGATCTTTTATCTATAAATTGTATGTTCTCCAACTTTTACCTATAATATTTTTTATTTCATTTTTTTAAGAAGTGAGGGTTGATTATTTTACTTTTAATATGGCATCCCATTTTTTAAATATCAGAATTTGTAAAGTTATATATGCTGTGATTTACATTTTGCAGGTGCAATGGTTCTTATGGCTCTTGGCTTCCTCACTTCCACATTCTACTTCATTCCCAAAGCAACTTTGTCTGCTGTGATCATCTGTGCTGTAGTTTTCATGATAGATTATGAAGCAGTTTTAGTTCTTTGGAAAACAAAAAGTTAGTGTTATTTTGAGAAAAGAATTTTTAAATAAATCAGTAAAATTTGTTTTGTATGAATTTTAAAATTTATTGCAATTATAGGTTATTAAAATTGTTCATAAAATTTCTTCACAGAAATCGACCTCATTCCATTGTTTACAACTTTTATTGTGTGTCTTCTCTTTGGATTGGAGTATGGAATTCTTGTTGGAATAGCAGTTAACCTACTATTCCTTCTCTATGACGCAGCACGTCCAACATTGAAAACGAAAAAAATGAAGGTAAAAATACTAAACATGATAGAACCTAAACAATTATTTGTTGTTTCCTCTTATTCAAAAGTCATGCCTTTCTGCAAAACTCACTAGATCCCTTTTGTTTGTCACTCTTCAGATCTATTATGGACCATGTTAGCAGTCCTACCCTCTGTATTATCAAATAATTTTCATCTTATTCTAAAGGAATTTTCTATTTGGTTCTTTCCTCAGCTAGTTTATAAGTCTGTAAAAATTACTTTATAACCAACAAGTTGACCAAGTTAAAGCCAAATTAGAATTATAGAAATTAGAATGGGTTTTAGAATTTTATTGGTGATTATACTAGATCGAAAAGCTTATTGGATGGGCTTGCCTTGTTTTGTAAGCAAAGATTCATATTCATATTCACTAAGTATATATGTAGTATTTGCCTGCATCACTAAGTGTGGTCGCAGCACATATGAAATTAAGTTGAAAAGGCCTGAAAAGTTCTTGCAATGGAAATTAAAATTAAATTTTTTTTAGATGGAGGTCAAATTTCTAAACCAGAAATATTTTTCCTTAACAAAATGTATGTTACTTTTTTAATGTTTGTTGTATTCTTTTAAATAATTCCAGTATGGATCCAATGAAGTGCTAATCATAACTCCAGATAGGAGTGTATTATTTCCTTCTGCTGAATATGTGAGGGAGTATATAATAAAATCCAGCTCAAAAGATTACCAGGAAGAAAAAAATTTCACAGTTGTGGTTGATGGCACACACATACAGAACATTGATGCAACTGCAGCAAAGGTATATAATAAAAGAGTGGAAACAAGCATTAATGACAGGCTTCTAAGGGTGGTTTTTCATGTTTAAAATATTAAAATATCAGACAATTTTCATAATCACCTCACATTTGAGAAAAATTGTTTCACATGTTCCTATCTGATTCATATTTATATGATGATCCCTTGTCTGAAACAAGCTTTTTCATAAAATTTTAAATAATTAAAGCATAGTTTATTTCCAAGTAAACCACCTTTTTGAACTTCGCGTGCTTGCGATTCGCGAATTTGGACTTCGCGACAAAATTGTTTATGACCATTACTTGTATTTCGCGAATATTACATACATTACGCATCATGCGTTTACGATGCTAACAAGCGTGAACTCCCTCTACTTTTTTGTTTCCAAGTTCATTTTAAACTTGACCACCCTAGAAATGGACATTATTATTATATCTATAATGTTCGTTATTGACAGTTTTCAAAGTAAACAAACGTGATAACCACCGACTTAATTCTTTTGTAGCTCAGTCTTAAACTAACTGTCAACGGCGCTATTTTCTATAACAGTCTAAGCAGCAGGCATCTAGGGGCCAAATTAGAAATTATTGGCTAATGGAAATGCGTCCTGCGCGTGCTTCGCGTTTAGCTTTTCAAAACTTTTACGAGTATGACATTGAAAATATTCGTTCTTCGCGTATGAGGTTGCTGGTTTTTGAGCGAAATATTTAATGATTTAATGCTTTTATCTTTGTATTTTGAATGTAATTTAAGGAACTGTTGTTTTGTTATGTTTTCGTTGTTTATTACGAATTTTTATGCAAATCTAAGAATTGCTATCATCTTCTAACGTAAGATTTTCTGCCGTGTATTTTGAACGCGATTAGTAAAAGAAATGTTATAACTTTATTACGCTAGGTTTTGATTTTTTCTGTTATGCATTTCTCACGTAATTAGTAAACGAAACGGACCCCCCTTTTTAATGTTATCGTTTTTTTGTGACTTGGAAATGTTTGTTGCAGAATCCAGGAAAACATTTGAGCATGATGTACTCAACATTCCATTTCAGTAGTTCAATTTAAATTAAAGGGTTTCCTTAGAATTAACAAAAAAGATCTAAAATCACATGCGAATTTGTGATTGAGGTAAACTGTACAAGTGCGGAAAGTAGTGTAATCGCTTTGTTATGCTAGATTTCCATTTGCTATTACGCGTTTTGAAGGTAATTAAAAGTATTTTTTTACTTTATAATGCTAGGTTTTTCATTTGCGGTTACGCGTTTTGAAGGTAATTAAAAATATTTTTTTACTTTATAATGCTAGGTTTTTCATTTGCGGTTACGTTTTCTTTTATTTTCTGTAAAACTGCATTATTTATGATAAAAAAGTGAATTTTTTAGTTTGGCTGGAAATCACTCTCTCGTAATAACATGGCGTCTTATGGGAAAATAGGACTTGCACTTCGCGAATTTGCATTTCGCGTCAGTTTTTCGGGACCAATTATTCGCGAAGTTCAAAAAGGTGGTGTATATAATTCATAATTACTTTATTTCATTAGCAATTTCGTCAATTTTCTTTGGTCTGACAAACAGATTTATATAAAACAATTGAAAATATTTTTCAGTGCATTAAGTTGTTGATAGATGATATAGAAGCCAAAAAGCATTCAGTAATTCTCTGGAACTGGAAAAGAAATGTTGCTGAGGCATGTTTTGGCATTGATCCTGGAATGCTTGAGTATTTTCGCTGTGAGGAATCTCTGGAAAAATTGTTTGGAGGTATTTAAAATTAATAATTTAAAAAACCCATATATTTTCTACTAAAATATTATCTGAATATTACTCTAAATAAAATT
Source organism: Tanypteryx hageni (assembly GCA_028673005.1). NCBI lineage: Eukaryota > Metazoa > Arthropoda > Insecta > Odonata > Petaluridae > Tanypteryx > Tanypteryx hageni. The sequence continues at coordinate 223,728,617 of CM054112.1, read as the reverse complement.
AGGCTGTTTTATTTTCCCTATCTTTCAAACACATTAAAATGGAAGTCTAGTGACATGATAATATAGTCCACTAACTATCGTATTTATAAAATCCAATAAAGAGGTCACTCTGTAGAACTCCAAAATAACAGATATGATTATAATTTAAATTAAATAAAACACGGTGATAAAAATTTTGTTATATTTCCACAAAGAAAAAATATGATATACTGTATATCCTCGTGTATAAGGTGCTCTCATGTATAATGTGCTCTCGTGTATAACGCTAACCCATACTTTTTGCCAAAAAATCCTGACTTTTTTGTATACCCAGTGTAAAACGTGCACCCTAGATTTTGAGGAGTATAAGAACAAAATTTTAGTATTATATTCTCATGTTAGGCATTAACTACAGTACCATAAATAAATACAGACCCTTTCCAGGTTACGTAAGACTCGACCTACACATATCCTACTTTACGTAAAAACCTATGAAAATTAATTTTTTAAATCCAAAAATTCTGGGTTGTAGAAATTTGATTACAAGGTAAAATTAAAGGTCAAATGTTGAATGAAGTTTAAACAAGTCAATTTATTCAAAAATTTTCAAACTACACAACACTTATTTACAGAATATTAAATAACTATAGATAATTATTGACAGTATTTAATACGAAATCTTAAATTTCATTCCGTATCACAGTTGCCTTCCTCACATAGTTATTTGGTGCTGATGATAATTCTATGGGTTATAAATTACTTACATTGTTAATTATATATAACACATTCATTATTTAAAAAAATTATTTCAATATGCATATACTATTTTTTGTTTTCAATGCGTGTTTTGCGGGAAGTCAACCTGGCAATTTTGCGGGAAGTCAACCTGGCGATTTTGCAGGAGATTACAGCAATCAGCTGATTAACTAGTGAAATGTGGAATATTTGGAGAGGATGGAAATACAATTGTAAGGAAGTAATTTGGTGTTTCGTACATTTACTTAATATCTGAATAAGCTGGAATATTGATAATTAGTGTGGTTTTCCTCTCAATTCACCCAAAAAGTGAGATTCTGGTGCAAGGTAGATACACTTGAATTTTTTATTTTAACTGCACAGAAATGTTACCCATGTATAATGGGCACCACTACTTTATGACCTAAAAATTTGGTTTTCAAACTGCATGTTATACACGAGTATATACACTAATAATAAAAACCTGTCACCTGATGATAATGATCATTCATCAAAACTGGTTGTTTTTCTATATATTTAATAGTGCGAAGTTGGTATCACTGTGTTTTATTTCATTTAATGCACAGCCATTCCTATTCTAATAGTTATCTACATCACTTGCATAAAAATATGCAGCTGTTCATTTACACATAATTCACTCTATTTTGAAAGGGATTCAAGCCTCTCAACCAAGGGAAAACACAGCAGTGATAATGAATTTCCACGATGAAGCAAGTGAGATGGATGACTCAAACAAACATACTGTTTCTTCTGCAGTCATGGTCAATGGATGTAAACCTGTTGGCATCAATGGTAATATAAATCAGATTTCTCATGGTGCTGAAGAGGTTTGAGTGGTTATTGTGCAATCGAGCATTTAAGGAAACTGGACTTCCTCACTGTTTAAAGTGCACCATAATAAAGAATATGGACAATTTTTTGGCAGACAAGATTTAATCCCCTTCTCCATTTGTAAACTGGAAAATGGAGGTGTGATTCATAATGGGAACCATTATGAGACATTTGATAACTCTTCCTATCATTCTAGTCATTAAAAAAGATTTAAAGGAGAGGAATTTTGTAAAATATGTATATATAGAATGAATAGTGTATGACTGATGCTAAGTAAATTACTGTAAGATTATATTTTAATACATGAATTATGGAAATAAAAGGCCATTTTTATAGAAAACTAACTTAAAAATTTTTTAAATGGTGATGGTGAATAGTTACCAAACATTGCATAAATAATGTTAAATATTTATTTTCTATATTGTAAAGACTAAAAAGCGCCCAAAATGAAAATCACCCCATTGAAAGGACACTTCGAGGTTATAATTCAAAAAGTTAAATTCTCCAAAAACTTCCTCCTTAAAGACTAGGCTCCAATCCATTGTATTGGTCAGTAATTTATAATCTGCTATCCAGTATGAAATAATAACTTTTAAGTAATCAGTTATATTGATGTCATTTTATCATGTTTACAAATGTACTTATGTCAGTATATTTTTATATATTATTTATTGCATATTTGTCATGAGTCTGGGATGAGGAATAAAAAATGATAAAAATATTTATGCATTATTTGTTAATATAAGGAATTTTGACCATTAATATGGGCACATGCTGTTTATTAAAAAGAATATGCCTACTCGCCAGTGGTGGAACAAGATTTGGGGAGTCATGGAGCCCCAGAGTCCAGGCCCTTTAACAGGTCCAGTCAGCTGACCACAATTTAGAGCTATAGAGATAGCCACACCCCTTGAGGATCATAAATAATATATATCATAACCATCAATAACACAGACTAACCTATGATAACAGCTCTAATATGCGAGGTCAAAAATAATTTGTAAAAACGAGTTATCAGCACAAAGACATCAAGACGCACATTACTGAATAAATTGATTGTTGATCTCTTTAGTTGAGGGCCACCAATCTTTCTTGCCCTGAGGTACTGTGCCCAGGGACCTAACTTTGGGGATACAGGCTCACCCAGTGTATGGGGGCTCCAAAAATGCTTAGAAGACTCATTAAATTGAATCAACAGGAAATCAATGAATATTCACATACATTTATAAGAAATTTATAATTTTTGACGAACTTCTCTCGATAGAAATTAACTGTTTTGAAAGGTGAGATTAAAAGCTGTATGGGCTTCATAGAACTATTGAATTTAATAATACTATACACAGTTTATCCTCGATTTGACGGACTAATTGAAGGGATAGGGTGTCCGTTAATGCCGAAAGTCCGTTAAATCCGAAAGTTCATCATATGACGAAGCCGGAAAACTGTTAATTCGAATTCGAAGAAAATGTATAATTATGACTTTGAAATTTCCGTGCACATGCCTTCCACGGTCTCCCACTCTCGCCGCATCACTTCCGACCGATGTAGTTTTTTCTATATACGTAAATATTCTATAAACATCACCACGTGTTTTATCAACCTAAAAGCGCAAAAAAACAGTTGGCAGTCTGAAGATTTGAAACAAAAATACGACGATCCAAAATTACCCAGTTTTTTTTATTTTCTCATCCACAGAGCAATCACTACATTCAACTAGTGATTATGCTTTCACCCCTTGAAATTTACATTAGCACGCCTTTTGATTTTGATTTCTGTCTCGTAAGTTACGCATAGGCACGAAAAACATTGGCGCGGTAAGTACGAAGTCCTGCGGGAAATCCTTGTGTACCGAGAATCGAGTCGATGTATCCCGAAGTGCATCATAACAAATGAATTCGTATTTTCACTGCCTCACACTGTCTCCTTTTAATTTCATCGTTCGGTGTTCGACACCCTCGCCAAACATACTTTTCCCTAGAAGTTTCGTCGACGGTCCGGACGGGAAGTTCAAAAGTGGAGAAAATGTTATGGCCAAAACTGAAAATTATAGAAAACAGACAGGAATCAAATTCAGGAAATAATGCTCTTTGCGAACGGACTGCCCTCGGCATCGACGGATGGTGAGAGGTCTGAAATCACGGACAAAGCAAAGAGCCGTCGGCCACAAGTCCTTTAAATCTGAAGTCCGTTAAATCGGGGTCCGTAAAATCGAGGGTTTACTGTACGTATATAAAAATAATTTAGTGTCTGAGGCGGTGTCCGGTGAAGTATAAGTATTAGGGTGGATCTTTTTTCAATTTTTTTCGAAATTGATAATGCCTTTCGTGCAAAAAAGTTTTTCGGTCGGACAATTTTTAGAGGTGCCCCACCGCGTCCAAATAATATAGATAGCGTTTCGTCCATTTTCCGGGTGTTTTCGACCATGTTGTGTAGCTCTGCTTGTTTGGAGCGTTTTTCCGTTCCAAACTACCCATAACTCACCACGGTGCACGCTGCAGCTACTTTCGAAATTGGATAGGGCCACCGGCGGCAGTCAGCGGAGCTCGCTCTGTCAGACAGGGAATACCTCACTTTGTCAGAGATGTTTACGCTGCAAGTGCGCCCACGATCAGTCGCATTGGCGAAATTTGAGAGTGAACCGTGTGAGAGAGCGTTCAGCGCTAACCACACGCAGGAGCTCATCTCACAGTCAGTCTGATAATGGGACTGACACCACTGATTGTGATTTCAAATCCGATAATAGACTTATGCCAAGTACGAGTAAGCTGATCTAAAAGCCATAGCCCTAGAAGCCGACAGGACAGGTGTCTCAGACAGAAATACCACACGACTTGTCACAGAAGTGGTGATATTATGGATCGAAACAGAGTGGGAAGAGCATGGGAAAAACTACGTCTTGATTTGCAGGGGGAGATGTTGCAGATAGAAAACCACTGCAAGGTCTTTACTTTGATGGTAAAAAAGATAACACCATAGTACAGGCCAATATTGATGGCTAAATATACCAGAAGCCGCAACAACAGGAACACATATCGCTTGTGTAGGAAGCAAACTCTTCCTAACACGGTCATGTGACGCCGTCGTCCGCCAGTGGTGCAAATACCACTGAATTGTGTGTAATCGGATGTGACGGAACTGCTGTTAATGAAGGACCGATAAAGGGAGTTATTGCTCACATGGAAGCAGATCATGGCAGGCTTTCAGTGGCTGATTTGTTTACTCCATGCCAACGAATTCCCACTACGTCACCTGCTCTTCCATCTCGACGGAGGCACTCAAGGACAGCTGACAGGTCCCGTAGGACAGGCAGTGACGCGCACAGACTTTTTTCTAGGAGGGGGTCCGAACTATTTGGCGGGCATAGAAAAAGTTTAAGGTTGCCGTTTATTATTTATTTTATTTACACAACTTTCGTTTAAAAATTAATTCCCTTTCTAAATAGTACATTATTATTGTAACACACACAATTAGAATAAATATATTACAATATAATACTAAAATTTTCCGAGTATATTATTACAGTGAAATATAGACTAAAAGTCCAGGGTTATCGGCAGAAGTAGACATATTTCAACGCCATATTTTAACTTCAAAATATAAGCAAAAATAACATAAATAACAAACCAAATATACAATTTGATTTTATTTCAAAGCCCTGTTTTGTTTCCCAAATAGCGAAATCCAATCGTCTTGGTCATGCGCTTAATTTTTTTAAATATCAGTATTTTCAGAGGAATACACAAAATATGATTCTTAGGAGCGGTTTACGTCGTTTTCCCTTAGTCGTTTAAATTTACTGAAAATCGGGAACATAAGAAGAAAATATATTCAAAACATTCGATTTCTAATAATCTAATTTTTAATTGTTTTATATTAAATCTACATTGCCCTTTAAAATGAAAAATACTTCGCAATTATTAACTTAGATTCACTGCGTTTGATAATATTAAAAATTACAAATGAAAGAAAGAAAACAGAAAAGTCATTTTATGGGACACAGTGGTCAGGTTAACTACTAGAATGTGCTGGTCTGGGAAGACGGTGATCAGATTAGAAGAGGCAGGTCAGAGTAGTCATCTCAGAGAAAATAACTGCACCGTTGAAACTGTTCCACTAAATAGGAGTCACTTTGAGAGGTGGTTCGCCTTTGGAGGCCTTACTGCACTTGATTAAAAATAACATTTCTTACCTCAAATGTTAAAATCAAATCGTCTCGGTTTCTTGCTTAATTATTCCAAAACATCTTCTGGAGACACCTGTAAACTGTTTATATTTAATAATGCAAGAGCATTAAGTCTATCACTTTTCATGCAGTTTCTTAGATAAGTTTTTAGCCTCCTCAAAGTAGAGAATGATCTTTTGCTGGTACGGGTGCTAATGGGAAATGTACATAGTATTTGTAGGAGCAGTTTGATACGATGATACAACTCTGTCACAATAAATGAACCCTTCAATAGCAGAAAATAATTCCTTGTTCCGTATAAAATGTTTCCGTAGTTTAAGTTTACCAAGCATGCTTTCCTTATTGTCGCAAAAAGATCATCACTATCCGAATAAAATTCTGCTAACGTGAGAAAATCACTTTCCGTTTCATCATCGTAATTTTGAGTCAGTAAGCATCCAAATTTAGCTAAAATGTTATTATGTTGTTCAAGTCTTTGTTTTATTTGGCTTATTACATTGTTTAGAAAGGGTAAGAATATAGCCCGTCTGTAGTACTCCTCAGGGGATTTAGCTGGAATATTGTTGCGGTACACTGATAGCTTCGTGGGACATCTTGGAATTTTAATTTCTTCCTCACCTCTTACAAATTCCAGAAGCTTTATGGCCATTTCAAAAATCTCTTTGAAAACTGATTCAGAATTAACGTTTAAACTTTCAAGTCCTTCAATGACCGAGTCAGCATAACTCATTGACTTCTTCAAATCAATATTAACTGTTTGTAAATATTCACTCAACATTTTAGTAAGAGCAAATACCTTATTTATAATCAGCAAAGAAATGATGAAATCAGCTTTAGAAATCGATACATTTAAAAGAGAAGCTTGAACGGAAACATCGTTATCATTCCACTCTGTCATTTCATTCAGTGATGCTTGTATAGCATTAAATAATTCAACCATAACTAGTATCGAATCATGTCTTTCAATCCATCTCGTGCCACACATTTGAACTAATTTTCGTTTTCTAGAATGAGGACAGTATTTTTCAACATTTCTTATTAAAACATTTTGCCTCAATGGAGTGTGAAAAAAATTATAGATTTTACCCACTATTCCCACACAGTTTCTGATATTGGGTAAATTAGAAGAATCTGAAATCGCTAGGTTTAAACTGTGTGAGCTACAATGCACATATAATGCAGAGGGGAAGTGTTTTTTAATATGAGCTTGAACTCCTTGAAACTGTCCACTCATTGCACTAGCCCCATCATATCCTTGGCCTCTGAGAAATTAACTTTGAAATATTGCAAAGAATCTATCAAATGTGTGGCAAGACTTTACTACTTTACTTTACTGACAACCGGTATAAATTGTATAAACTGTTCTTGGACAGTATCATTTTCAATGAATCGCGCAGCAAGAGCAAACTGTTCTATCCCAGCAACGTCAGTAGTTTCATCTGCTATTATACTGAAACACTTATTGATGCGATTTGCAATATCCCTTAAAATTATGTCATTTATGGGAGAAATGATTTCATTTTGTATTCTCCAGCTAACGTAGGAATTTCTTCCACAACTTTTTAAATGATTCCTTAACATTTCGTCTCCTGCTTCCACACGCATTCTAAGTAATGCTCTAAAATTTCCCTCATTTTTTTCGGGGGTTTCTTCGACATTTAAAGGGACATAATCTAAATGTCCTCGTAAAGGGATCCCCTGCTTCTCGCAAAATAGGACAGTTTTTATTATTGAGCCAAGTATTTCCCTGTTTTTTCCTACTTCCACTGCTTTGTTTTAATCTAAAATCAAATCAATCGGGAGCACTTTTCTCTCATCAATTTTCTTTAAATTGTAAAATACATCCAAGCTTCGTGTATGATATGACAATTTGCCATGCTTCTCAAAATATTCTAAGGCATGGATCCATTTGTTGAAAGCTTCTGAAACAAATTTACCCGGATTTTGCTCCCTATGCACTCCTACTCTAAATGGAGAAAATAGCACACAATATTTGCAGAATAGACCATCCATTAATTCCGAATAGCATACCCAATGCCATTTTTCAAGCCAATGTGCTTGGTACCTTAAATTTTTGCCTTTAATATTCTTGACAGAAAATTTATATTTAGCATCTGGTGAACATAAACTATTAAAAACTTTCAGGAGTTTCTTACCAGAAAAATATTATTTCGATTTCAAAAAGTTTGCATCCGCATCTGTCTCCGGGGTACATCCAGTAACCAGTGCGAACGACGAACACGGCTCTTTTTCTTGCAATGATGCATTATCGATGAGGTCACTATGTTCGCTGAAATTAATTTTCTCACCATCTTTTTGTTCACTATGCACCTTTCCCCGCGACTTCTTCACAAATGATAATATTGATATTTGTTTTCCTTTACTACTCATATTTATCTATGTAAGGGGTAAACCAAAGAGTTTTGAAATGACAGTTTCTCATTTTTCATTTGCACTAGAATGTAAGTAGCCTATCTTACGTCTATAAGCAGTGCTTTACTTGGATAAAAATAAGTGCCGGTGTAGCCGGTACAGTGCACTCTAGGTGGAATCCACTCTAGAGTCTACTGTACCAAGGTACAATGCACTCGGGAGTCAATTCTGCCTTAAGTACAGTACACTCTAGAGTGGATTATACCCACATGCACCTCCTACACCGGTACTCTCCGTAACAGCAGCAAACTATCTAATTAGAAATGAAATAATGTAGTATAACATATTCAAAGGCCACTACTATACGGCTATTTACTACATATAACTAATATAATTTCGCAGACAACACTTATCGAAGCAGCCTACTTTGTTTTCTATATTCGAATTTCACCGACCAAGAGGCCAACGAGATGAAATAAATGCTCGGGTGATTCGAGGAAAACAGCTTATCTGCATAGAATCCACACTCAAAATTTCTCCATTAAATACTTTTCCAACTTCAATGGCGGGTTTAGACTTCCCAGTGGAAGCAATTGAATAACGATATTTCCAGCGAATATGAGCTATTCTTATGTTTTACAGTGAGGCGAACTTCCGAAAATTTTAACATAGGTTTGGGTTTAGTTCAGTAATTTGGGTTGGATGATAAATTGGTAATAGTACCGGTACGTTAGAAGTTAATTTTAAAACTACCGGTACGCTATAAGTCGAAATTTTAACTGCCGGTACTGCGTACCGGTAAGTACCAGCTCAAGTAAAGCATTGTCTATAAGCTATTGTGCAGTTTAGTCTTATTTATTCTATGGTTTAACCTAAATGCCGCTCTCTCAGATAAGAAACAGAGGGGTAACCAGCCTAAGCTGTCACCAGGGATGTTCAAAATCAAAGAAAATGTGAGGTAAAATTTGGCGTACTTTTTTATATTGACTGATTGTGGGACAAGCCGTAGACAATGTAATTATGTGCGTGAGGAGTTAAACGAGGCTGGGATAAGAAACACGTATACAATGCGATTTTTGGTTCTCTTCCAGAAAGCTCCCCGCGGCCTTTTCTGCTCGCCCTTGCCGTTCTCGCAACCCTGCGTCATCGTCAGGGTTCGTAGGGAAAGGGGGAAATAAAAAAATGTGCCTACTGCCGCTTGTTAGCCATAAGGGGTTCGACACTTTCTTTCTGCGCTACCATCAGTGCACTTCTAAAGCATCTCACGTGGTTTCATTCTGACACTGACGGGTTTTTTTTTAATTCTGCAATTTTAATATTTAAAAAATTATTTTCTTACCCTTTCAGATTTTGGTTATGGCGGCGAGTAAATTTTATAATGTTGAGACACTTAATATTGAGGTTTTTGATGAGGAAAGTGCGATAAAATTCCTCCAGAATCATGGATTATTACACTCTGTACGAATGTGTGAAAATGAACACAACATGAACATTTCTGGTCGACATTGGCGTTGCAGAAAGAAGACCTGTGAGCAAGAGAAAGGCTTTCTTGCTAACACGTGGTTTTCACACACCAAACTTAACCTGAAAACCAAGATCAAATTCATTTACATGTGGTGCCAGGAACAGACATCCATCAACGCTTGCGAACATGAACTGCAAATTGGCCATACAAGTGTTGTTGACTGGTTCATGTTAATGCGCGAAGTGTGTTAGTGGAAACACATGGAACAAAAAACAAAAATTGGGGGGTGAAGGGTTCACAGTTGAGCAGGATGAATCTTTGTTTTCTAGGAGCAAATACAACGTGAGCCGCAAATTACCTCAGCAGTGCGTCTTGGGTGGTGTCTGTCGCGAAACCCAAGAAGTTTTCATTTTGCTAGTTCCTGATCGGTCTGCAGAGACTTTACTGCCAGTAATTTGTGAATAAGTGCGCGATGGCAGTCGTGTTTACACAGACAGTTGGAGGCCATACTTGAGTATGCCTGAACAGTTCATACATAAAACTGTAAATCACCGATGTAACTTCCTGAATCCGGAGGATCCAGACATTCACACCCAGACTGTTGAAAGACTTTGGAGAAGAGCGATGCAAAGAAATAAGAGACAGTCGGGCAGTCATCGTCATATGTTGGACAGATACATGGCAGAATTTGTGGTGCGTGTCAGTGAAAAGGAAAAAAGAGGACCCATTTTTGGCAATTTTGTGAGATATTCGTGACTTTCATCCGCTAAAATAAGGTGACGATGAATTTTTGAACTTATGCATATGTTATATATTTGAATGTGTATTCGTTTTTGAAGTATGGGATTTCAATTTATATTACATCAAGCTAGGTTAGGTTACGTTAGATTATTTACCTTGAATATATTAGTTGGAAATATGGAGTAACTGCATAGGCTGGCAGTTTTTAAAATTGGTCTATATTCCATTCAAACTGCGACGATTTCGTTGGCGGGTGTTTATTTATTTATTTTTCATTTCATTTTTTCCGCTAGGAATACATACATCAGTTACTGGGTTCCTGTTGTGTCTCGGTAAAAGAGCGCTCGCGGTTTTCAGTCAAACTGCACGGGATGAGAAACTCCACAGGGATACCGAAATTCAGGATGTGCAAAAATGTAAAAAAAAGGCCACGGTGAGCTTTCTGGAAAGGTACCCGATTTGTTGATGTTCGGGACCTGTAGCGTCAATATTGCTCTGATGCTTCCATTCTTCCGAAAAATGCACTTTTCCACAGTAAGAGATACACTCATCAGTACACTTCCTCACTCATCGGGACTTCTTTTCCAACTAACCAACTTCTCCAAATTGGAGACTCCAATTGTATTGTTTTGAGGGTCTCAGCTGCAGTTGTTCGTCCCCTTTTTAGTGGAAATAGGATAGTTTACACAAACGGCCATTCCCCTGGTCGCCTGGACCTCCTTCCACACAGCAGGGGTCCAGGAAGTCTCCAAAAGACCAAACGGAGAACGTAAGACCCAGAAAGGGATGAACGTTTCTCAACTGAAACCCCTTCTCATGGAAATAGGATATTTTCAGCAAAAAGATTTTGTCTTGACCAACGGTCACTTTAAACACTTGCCACCGATAGTTTCTTGGAAATGGAACTTTCCCTTCTCCCTTCCTTCTCTCTTTCCGTCTTCCCCATATTCACGCACTCATTCCTGGAGCAAAAGCATTCCTGAGAACACTTTAAACGTCATACTGCCTTCACCCTCATCTCAGGATAAAATATGCTCTTGTGAGCAGCTACCAGTTGCACAGTATCAGACAGTCAACTTTGAAGAACGGCATATTGACATAAATAATTTGAGAACAGACCAGCAATACCTGTTAGACATGTGTCATGCTATTTCCTGTGATTACTGCTTCCAAGGTCTGTCGAGGAGGTCACCGGGAGCACTCTCTCATTCAAGGTGACTGACGACAGCCAATCGCATCTTTTGATTTCACATCAGCACAGAAAAGTCATCAGAAAACATGCAGCTGCTCACCCAATACATCATGGGAGTTTATTCACCTATCTGACTGGCAATCAAGTGCAACCCGTCATGCAAGGATGGTTCACGACACCTATGGAAGCTGATCCCCGAGCCGCAGTTTCTCGGTGAAAATGTTCGGAAGATAATCGATCCAATGATTCAAAGGAGCGCTTTCTTTGGACACCCTGAAAACCTACTCCTCACAATGATCTCGGATACAAGGAAGTCAGTAAGAAAAACGGCCGTCAAACACATTCTGAGCGCAAGACAAGAAAAGAGTGAGAATGTTCAGACTTTGAGGATTCCTCCCTAATGTGGTCTCGGGTAACAGTTACCGATCCTCATATACTCAGCTCAATTACAAATGCTGACCAGCAAGCCATTTCAAACAAGGAAGATCCGCCTACTTTGCCTCTGTGTAAGATGCCCTGCCACACGCATGCTGTGGAGAGAACAGTCAAGTTGGTTGCGGAAGCTTCAAAAGCAGTGTATGGCCAGTCTGCATAAGATGGATTTATTCGGGTGCAACTGAAGTCACGGAAAGATAGGACCAAATTCGAAACAAGGCGCAATGTAAACGAAAAAGCTAAAATAAACAGTAAACATACGCATATGGTAGAGTGGTTGGGTGGGCACGGGTGGAACTCGAAGTGCAGCCACCTCCCCGTGATGAGTTCTGAGTGGTTTGGAGCTAAAAACAATCCAAACAAGCGAAGAGCTGCACAACCTGGTCGAAAACAACCAAAAAATGGGCGAAACGCTATCCGTAATCTTTGACCACGGTGAATTTTACGCCCCGCTGCCGCGCATTCTTACTGTAACTTTCTCTTTTTAATATTTACTAAAAGTGAATCCTATTCAATAAAAATTTATAAATATGTTTATAGTACTTTTATTGCATTTATTTCAATATTATTTAGGATTTTTGACTCAGAATTGCATATTTACATACAATTGTTTTTAGATACATTTTAAATATAACTGAAATTTTAAAAAAATATCAATTTTTACATAAAATATAGTTTCATTATGATTGTTTTCATTGTTTTTCATAGCACTCTTCACTCATTTTTACCATGTGCTATGCACACATCCAACTATCGCAAACTTCACAAAAAGTTGTCGTTTTTATGTTCTTGTTTCTCGGACATACCGCACACCTTCCGGATTTGCCATTTCTTAATTTTTTCTCACCGGTTGATGACGTGGACGGTTCTCCATGCATCTCTGCCTTCCTTTTTAATTGCTTCGGTATCATTTCCTGTGATAAACGTTTTTGTATAAATGGGATCGTGAATTGAAGTCCTTAGTTGTGATATTTATTTCATCATATTCAGTTAAGGTATTAACTAAGGGACAAGATAGTAGGATTCAAGAATACTAAGCATATTTTTCTGGTCCTTCTAACAAAAAGTTATAATTAAAGTCTCCTGCAATTATATGAAATGCCCTTTGAAGGTGGCTAACCAAGAAATTTCGTCTTTTTAATTTTCTTTCAGGATTTATTTAACTGTAAATGATCAATGAATTGATGCCTGAAGTATTTATTAAGTGAAAAAATACTACAAGGGACCACCTTCGTGTATTTCTCGCGATATTATATGTACCGCACATTTGATCGACAGTGGTTATAAAAAGTGACGATTTCCGGTTTTCTCCCATCACCCGTAGTCTCATCAATACTAATCTGATGATGCATTGTGGACAAAAGAATTACATTTTTTCCTTTCTTAGGAAGATATGACTAGAGAGTCATCGTGTCACGAAATGCAAACATGCTGCTTTTCAGCTCACTCTCTTTTATTCCTATCATCTGTGGTGGCAACTCTCATTTTTTCTCAGTGTTCCCACTAAGCTAATTTTCTGCCGAAGAAAATCTTCTGCAAGGGGCAAACTAAAAAACCAATTGTCGGCGGTCACGTTTCTTCCTGTTCCCGCGATCGGGCAGACCATACGTTTACCAACCTCTCTCGGGCTATTGTCCAATTTGTATGGCCCTTGCGGTTGCAAGCCGACATATACCTCCAAGTTGAGGGTGTAGAAAATCCTTGAATCTACAAGGGCAAAGACCTTTATGCCGTATTTTGCGGGTTTGGATGGCAAATACTGCTTGAAGGATCATCGGCCTCGAAATGAAATAAGCTGTTCATCTACCACAGTGTACTCACCCACACGGTAAAATTTTTGGAAGTTATTTACAAATTGCTGAAATATCTCACGTATTGGCGCAAACTTATCGGTCACCTTTCTCTCAAATCGACTATTTATATCGTCGAATCGAAGACATTGCATTAGGAATCTAAAGCGTTGATAGTCCATCGAAGTATAAAAAATATCAATGCCTAGGCCATTCTGATCCCAGAGATCTTTTATGTTAATAAAAAACAAGACTGATTTTCCCAAGGATATTGCCTTATGGCCATTACACCTAACGGAAAAAATGGTAAATTATTACTTAATAAATAAACCGTGCAATGTAGGAGATATAACATCTCTTCAAGTTGAATATATCGACCGAAATCATACTTATTATAGAAACATTTCAGAAACATTTTTACAGTCTAAAAGCCAATGGCACAAAAGAATATCGCGAATGGTTAATCTTTTCTGAAACAAGCAAATGTATTTATTGCTATGTTTGCAAGCTTTTTACACAAGCTAAAACAAAATTTATAACGGGTTACAATGACTGCAAAAATTTAAACCGGGGATTAAATGAGCACGAAACATCACAAGATAATTTTTCTTCAATATTGACTCTTAAAAAACGATTGTCAATAACTGGACGAATTGATACATACTTGGCTCTTCAAATAGATTCCCAACAAAAATACTGGCATGGAAGTGCGGGTTCCTCAGCTATGTTTACACGGTAAATTGATATGGTTGGCAGTCATGTTTTATGCATGCACGGCATATATCTGAGAAAGCATTTCAGAGTGTGACCAAACATAAGCAAACTAACTTGTTAATGGGGCGTAGCCTGGAAAGGCAATCTTCGACGCATTAGCACAAGACAGAGTCTTCGATGCAACAATGTTTCATTGCCTAAAGGAAAACCCGTCTCATATCATCCCAGGGGATCTGAGGTGTCGGTGGGGTTAATTGATACAATTTTCTAGTTTTGAGTTTATTTTTGCTATAAAAATTCATTAGACCAAAGTGTACAATAAAATAGTTTCAATACTGTAATGTTAATGTTTTCGTTTGCAGATGCCCAACTCGGAGAAATGGTACATGGAAGCTGAAAACTTGGAGAACCTTTGGAACTTTCCAAATTTTATTGGTGCGCTTGATGGAAAGCATACATTAATGAAAGCACCTAAGAATTCTGGAAGTCTTTACTTTAACTACATGTGTACTCACAGTATTGTCCTTTTGGCATTAGTGAATGCCAATTATAAATTTATATTTGTGGATTCCGGGTGTAATGGTCAAGTATCTGATGGAGATGTTTTTACGAACTCGGCATTATCTATTGCTTTGGACAACAACCTTTTGAATATACCTCCTGCAAGGTCTCTATGCGGTCAGTCAAATCCGGTGCCAATTGTTATAGTAGCTGATGATGCATTCGCTTTGAATTCGTATCTCATGAAACTATTCCCGTTTAGAAATCAACCCGGTCCGAATCGTGTTTTCAACTACAGATTCTCAATTATTGTTGATTCTACCCCGGACATAACCCATAATGATCAGTTAACTTTCATTTTAAGATACGTTAACAAAGAGGGAGATGTAAAAGAAAGATTTTTTTGTTTTTTGCAAATAGAAAATCATGGTTCTAAGTATCTAGAAAAACTTGTATTAGAATCAATAAAAAATATTTCATTATATATTAAAAATTGTCGAGGCCAAACATATGATAATGCAGAAAATATGGCAGGCAAATACAATGGACTACAAGCCAGAATAAAACGTCATAACGAAACAGCTATTTATATTCCATCTGCTAGCCACACCTTAAATTTAATTGGAAATTGTGCTTCGGAAGCATGTTCGGCCACATTTCAATATTTTGATTTTATTCAAAATCTTTGAGTATATTTTTCCTCATCTACGCGTAGATGGAAGATACTTACTGCTAATTTTACTGACTCAAATTTTAAAAAAAATAAAAAGATTAAGTGACACTATAGATGGTCAGCACGTGCAGATGCGGTTTCGGCTTTATGATGTAATTACAATAATATTAAAAAGTTCTAATACAAATTAGTATAAACGAAAATGAAAAACCAATAAGTAAACTAGAAGCAAAAAAAAATTATCTGGATATTTTGACGAGGATGAAATTGCGCTATTAACGGTCCTGTGGGATAAATTATTACAAAGAATTAACAGCACAAGTCAGTCATTACAAAACATACAAAGTAATTTATTACAAGGGGTGAATCTTTTAAATTCTTTGTCAGAATTTATAGGGGGTGTACGAAATAATTTTGAAAATATTGAACAAGAAGCAAATTTATTAACAGACAATAATAATTATAAAAAGGCAGAATAAAAACACTAAAAATACAGTACGATGAGTCATCTAAAAATGATACGCCTTTGGTGGGGGCGACAATTTTTTATAGTCAATACCATAACGTAATTTGCGACAGACTTACAACAGAAATATCTACGAGAACTGCTACCTACAAGACCATTTAAATTGATTTTCAATTATTCTTTAATCATGACATGAGCAATGATGAACTGAGTGAATGTATATTGAGACTATCCAACAAATATAGGAATGATATTGATGTACGCTATTTTCCAGACGAAGTCCACCATTATTTAAAGTATCATCATCATAGGTAGTCTGTCCGTAGACAGGTCCGTGATTATTCATGGTTAAACCTGGTTCTCCATATACTCCTATTTTCCGCTGTCCTCTTCATATCTTGATAACTCTCTTTCCCTTTCAAATCGTCTATCAGCTGATACCTTTTCCTACCTCTTTCCCTTTTCCCATCTAGTTTTCCTTCTAACACATCTTTAATCATACTCTCTCTCCTCATGTAATGTCCAACCCAGTTAGCCTTCCTCTTTCTGATAGTCTGTATAATCATTCGCTTCTCTCCTATTCTTCGTAGCACTTCATCGTTTTTCATCCTATCTGTCCATTTTATCTTCAGCATTCTCCTCCAAGTCCACATTTCAAAGCTTTCCAAGTATTTGATGTCATTTTTCCTTAGCGTCCATGTTTCTGCCCCATACAATGCTATACTCCATACGTAGCATTTTATCAACTTCTTGCGGATATCTTCCCTTATATTCCCTGTAAGTAGTTGTTTCTTTCTCCTGAAAGCCGCTTTTGCTTTTCCTATTCTAGTTTTGATCTCATCCGTACATTTTGCCTCTCGTGTTATGATACTTCCAAGGTATTTATATTCTGAAACTTGTTCTAATGGCTTTCCCCCAATAGTTATGTTCAGATTCTCTTCTTTATCCGATATTCGAATGACCTTGGATTTTTCTGTATTTATTTCCATACCGTATTTTCTACCTGTTATCACTAGTCTATTTATCATTTTTTGTAGCTCCTCTTCCTTTCTTGCTAGAAGTACTTGATCATCTGCGTATTTTACTGTTCTTATAATCCTTCCTCCAATTTTGAAATCCCCTGTGCCTTCTAAAGCTTCTTGCATTAGTCTTTCTCCATATATATTGAATAGGGTTGGCGATAGGCAGCAGCCTTGTCTTACTCCTCTACCGATATTTATTCCGCAGGTGTCCACATTCTCAAACCTAACCTTTACAACTTGATTCTCATATAGATTCCTAATCAATCTCCTGTCTTTCCAGTCTACACCTATATCCTTTAATATCTTCATCAACTTTACCCAATTTACTCTATCAAAGGCCTTCTGCCAGTCTACGAAACATGCGCAGATATCTTGACTGTATTCTATTGCCCTTTCTGATATGATTCTAACTACTCCTATAGCATCTCTAGTTCCTCGTCCTTTTCTGAAACCGAATTGATCTTCCCCTATTATTTCTTCTGCCTTTTTCTCCAGCCTTTTATTAAGAATCCTCGTGATGATCTTCGATGTGTGTGACAGAAGGCTTATAGTTCTGTAATCTTTACACTGCATTGCCTTTGGCTTCTTCTTTAGAGGATCATTGTTACTTCTAGGAAATCCTGAGGCCACTCTCCCGTGTCGTAAATCTTATTAATTAATTTCGTGATCGCTTTTAGTCCTTCTGATCCTATGACTAAGTATCTCAGCCGGTATTCCATCGCTGCCCGTGGCTTTCCCCTTCTTTAGTTCCACTATCGCCTTTTCTACTTCGCTCTCCATAATACTTGGTCCTAAGTTGTCTTCTTCGATGTTTTTCTCATTTTCCAGTTCTATTTTCCCCTCTCCTGCCTGTTTGCCGTATAATTCCTTAATGTATTCTTCCCATACCTGTGCTACATCCTTTGTTTCTGAGACTATCTTCCCATCCGTATTCATAATTCCTTTACCACAAATTCCATTAGACTTCTTATCTTCTAATTCCAGTGCCCTAGCGTACATCATATCGTACCGTCCTAACTTCTCCATTTGTTCTATTTCATCACATTTTCCTTTTATCCAGTTTTCTCTAGCTTTATCTGTTACCCTTCTCAACTCATTGTTTATACGCCTATAGTTGGCTCTACCTTCTTCACTGTTAACGTTTTTCCATTTTCGTCTCTCATCCATTTTCTCCAGCATTTCCTTCGTGATCCATGGTTTTCTGATTTTCTTCTCTTGTTTTCCAATCTCTTTATCCAAGGTATCCTTGATACTGGTTTTAATTTCATCCCATTCTATATCAACGGTCTTCGGTTTGTTTTCCAACTTCCTTAGGTTATCTTCCAACTTCATGCTGACTACATCCTGCCTTTCTTTCAGTTTTTCTAGGTCCCAGGTCTGTCTTTCTCTTCTCGTTTTTCTTATTTGTTTGAGCTTTGTACTCACGTCAACTATTAGAAGGCTGTGATCTGAATCAATGTCCGCTCCTTGCAATGCCTTGGCATTCTTTATGCTGTTCCTGAATCTTTGTTTTACAAGGATGTAATCTATTTGGCATCTCATTCTATCTCCTGGGCTTTTCCATGTGTATAACCTTCGTTTATGGTTTTTGAACCATGTATTAGTCACTACAAGGTCATTATTGATGCAGAATTCTACGAGTTTTTCCCCTCCTCGATTTCTCTTTCCAAGTCCGTATTGCCCGACAACATTTTCTTCCTGTCCTTCTCCGACTATGCTGTTCCAATCTCCCATTATTATGCAGTTTACCTTTCCTCTTCCGTCTTCTTCGTAAATTTCATTAATTTGCTCATAGATCTCATCTATTTCTTCATCGTCATGAGCTGACCTTGGCATATATACCTGGATTATCAGCATGTCCACTGGGACTGCTTTTAGCTTTATTGCCATCAGTCTATCGTTCGTTGCTATTATCTTTGTCACGCTTTTCATCATATCTTTCCTAAGTACCAGAGCTACTCCCCTTTCCCCACTATTTCCTCCAGAATAAACTACCGTGAATTCTTCCGAGTCGAACTGTCCTTCTCCCTCCCATCTAGTTTCGCTTAGCCCTATAATGTCAACTCTATTTCTTCTCATTTCTTCTTTCAAGTTCTCTAGCTTTCCTGCCTTTCTCATAGTTCTTACGTTCCAAGTCCCTATTCGTAATTTACTTTCGACAAATGTTTTCCTCAAGGCAGTCCCCGCCCGGAGATCCGATTGGGGGACTATTTTACCTCCGGATTGTTTTACCTCGAGAGAACTCATATTGTCCAACCATATAATCTTTACTAGGGATTGTAATGTGGTAGTTTCCCTCTTGCTTTCCACATCGCAGTACTGTAGCCGTTCAAATCGTCCTGATCACGCCTACAGCTGTATTGGATATAGACCCAACCAACATCATTTGTTTTCGGCTCTATACCATACTGACAGTACTGCTGCCTACTGCCAGGCACTGATGATAGTTTTTTTTTTTTTTAAATAAAACCTCCATTCGAGGGGTTTGAACCCCCGAACTTTGCAATAGAAAGCCGACACGCTAACCACTACACCACCAGTGCGTATTTAAAAGTATATATAGAAAAAAAAAGTATATCAAAGAAGAAAAAGTATATCAAAGTATATCAAAGTATATCAAAGAAGAAAATCTTAATTTTCCATTCGAGATGTACAAAGCATTAATTGATGGCCTGCAGTCGACTTTTCCCAATTTTGAGACAATTTTAAAAAATTTTCTGACGCTGCCCATTTGCAACGCAAGTGGAGAACGATCTTTTTCCGTTATCAAGCGTACCAAAAATTATTTAAGAAATAGCCTTGGCCAGAGCCATTTAAATAATTTATCAATAATGTTTATTGAAAACGACATTACCCAACAATTGGATTATGAAAATTTTATTGCTTCAAAAAGCAGAAAAGTACCATTGTAAAGATAATTACTTTTTATATATGTTTGCTTTTTAATCAATCAATTAGTTATTCAAAACGTATAGCTCAATACTTATGTTTACTTATAATTTTTGTTCTATTTTTCTTATTGCAGAAATAAAAAGTTTAAATAAAAATTCGTGCCTTTTATTTATTCATTTAAATTTCACTATTTAAAATTTTAGGTCGGGCCCCCCAATTTTGTTTCCGCCTCGGGCCCCTCAAATGCAAAATCCGCCACTGGTAGTCACTTAATTGGAGATTAAAGAAATGGCAATTTCTAAGGAATGTTAGAAACCATAAGCCATTACGACCCTTTATTAGCAGAGCATTTGAAAAGGGTAAAATAGTCGCAGTTTGAGAAAAAAGATTGCCAGTACATTATTTGTCAGCCGAAATCCAAAATGAATTTATTTCATGCTGTGCCGAATATGTATTTAGCTGCATTTTAATGGAAAGTGAAATTGAAAAGTATTTTTCCATCACTGTAGATGCGACACCAGACTCGACACATATGGAGAAAACTACATTCATGTTGCGTTATGTTCTTGTAAACAAACAGACAAATTAATATGGAGTTTTAGAAAGATGTATAGAATTTGTAAACTGTAATAAAAAACGCATCAAAAACGCGGTATTCCAATAAGTGAGTGTGGTGGACAATGGCAATGGCTCTAATATGAGTGGATCGTACAGGGTGCTCAAACTCGAATTTTACAAATCAATCCGCTAGTTATTTTTTCTCCTTGTGCCTGTCACAGTTTGAATCTATGCGGTGTGCATGCGGCAGAATGTTGTCCTGAGGTAATAACATTCTTTGGAGTTGTACAAAAGCTATATATTTAGTGGCAGTCTTCAGAGGTGGGAAATTATGAAAGAAAACTTTGGTAGTTCGCTCCACTCCATGTCAAACACACACTGGTCTGCTCGAGTTGAGAGTGTTAAACCCTTTGCAAAAAATCTTCCTACGATTAAGAAGGCAATCGAGTCAGTGTTGGAATTAAATATAAATTCAGGAATTCGAACAGATCTAAATGGTATAAAAATATATATAGAATCGTTTGAATGTGTTTTGATGGCATCTGTTTGGCTGAAAATTCTTACAGCTGTAAATTATATAAGCACTGTTTTACAAGCACGAAAGACTACAATCAATGTCGAAGTTGAAAATCTTTTCAGTCTTCTGGATGATTTAAAAACAATCAGAAATAGTTGGCAATCCATCTTAAATGAATGCAAGCTAGTTGCTGAAATTTTAGGTATGCAGGCTGAGTTTACGATATCTAATACGACAAAAAAAGGAAAAGAAAATCTGACGAATTGACAATAATAAACATATTTTTGAGGTTTATGTATTAAATAATGTGCTACGGAGCTGAAATTTTTTTAGAGGTAATGTTTGCAAAAAAACGAAATAGGGATTATAGAAATTTTTATATTTTAATTTGTTTGGCAGTTAAAAATTCTTCAAGATTAAACAAATAGGTATATGTTTAGATAGTACGGGGCGAGTTAGAAACCTGAAAGTTTTAAGTTATTTAGAGTTTAATCTATATAAACGAATAAAAATTTCAATGTATCCATGAAACATTTATTGCGGCCGTTAAAAATTATTTAAATTTTAACAATTAGATAAATGTTATTTCACTTCTAGAAGTGCTACAACTTTAAAATTTGGCTAAAACGTGTAGCATTAGTACCCCATAATAGAGAAAGTGTAAAATTTTTAAAATTGCAACATTTGGGGATTGTTTTAAACTATTATTTTTACATGTGGGAAAAACGAAAATCGCTGCGGAGGTGAAATCTTTAGATTTAAAAGACTATTTGTAATGATGAAATGTGTCTGAAAAATGAATGTTTTTTCAAGGTGAGATGAAATGCTTGCAGTATGCAAGCACCAACTACTAGTAATGATAATGTATATATTCCAGGTTTCATTTGTATACCAGGCAGGAGATACTTGTTTTTTGTTTAATATAACATATGTGATTTTAATTTTTTCTTAAATGTTCATTAAATTTTTTATATGTTCTTTAAGAATAAATGTTTTCTTTCCCTATTCCATGTTTCATTTGTATAGCAGACAGGGCATATTTGTTTTCTTTGCACATCAATACAAATCCCGTGTAAAGATTTTTAGCCGGTCCAACTATCTATTAAAAACTTCATCACTGAACATTTTTCTACTATAACAATCATTAATCAAAATTATTAACCGAGCAATTGTAATATAAGTACATTAAATATTTGTCAAACTGAAAACTGTAGAAAAGCACAATTCATAACACGTCATAAAGACGGGACAAATTATAATATTATCGAGATAAATCATAATGTATTCTTTCGTTCGTATAATAGGTTTAGACAACAATATGGTTGATAGAATGAAGTGATCTTAAGATCCTATTGCAGAGAGAAACTGTAAAGTTACGAATATTTTTGAAACGAGAAAAAATTCTGACATGACCGAGAATCAAACCAGGGTATTACACTTGCTGGGCGGATGTTCTACCACTGAAATTTCGTAGATGATTAATTTCAGTGGTAGCATATACGCCAGGCAAGTGGAAGACCCGGGTTCGATTCTCGACCGCAAAATGTTTTTCTCGTTTCAAAAATATTCCCAACAGCATGGTTTTCAAAGCAGAAAACGGTTAAAAGACTATTTTTCCAAAATATGTGATTTAAACGATAAATTTGAGCGATTTCCTATTGTTGACAAAATTCGATGACAATAATAAGAATCTTTAGCAATTCTTCTTTAAGACATTCCGAAGATCGATGATCAGTTTCTTCTAATTTTAATTTGCAAAAGAATGAAAGCCTGCACGTCGAACATTCGTTTTTTACGTGTTATCTTACGGGAAACAAATTATATCCTGGAGTCGAATCGGGGTCTTTTTTCGGAGATTTTTTTATTGTCATTGACTTTAATATGTAAGTAAAGATTCCCTGCAGAAATTTTAGTCTTCAATCTTGCCGGAATGCTTGTTAAAAACACGTTATAATAAAAAATGTCTATATGGAGGATAATGTTACTAATTTACTTTTTCAGAACAAAATAAATACCGAAAACTGTCAAAGGCGTTATAATTAATCATCTGACTGATTTTGAACAGTATATCAACATCCGATAAGGATTAATTAATATTTATTCCGGTGCGTGGGGACATTTTGTCCAGGGACATGTTGTCCAGGAACATTTTATCCGGTTCCCAGATAGGTATATAGATATGCGTCTTTATTTGGGCGAGATTGAGAATAAACAGTCCCTTCTTCCATCTTACCCATTGTCAATTACAGAGTGAAAGAAAGTAACAAATAATAAAAGTAAAATAAAAGATTACATAAAATAAAGTATTACATAAATACAATGAGAAGTTAGCATTTTAGGAAATGAAAGGAGATGGTGACTTGTTTGTTAGGAAAAACTAGGGATAATTAAAGTACTATTCTGTAGGAATAACCCCACTGCAGGGAGACACCCACAGAAGAAGGGGGTGTGAAAAACTACGAATCCTACTGATAGCAATATTTAAAGATTGAGAGGATCATGAAAGATAAATACTTAAAATGAAATACACATAAACACAGTTATACATAAAAAAATTAAAAATCATGAGTACACATTAAGACGTACAGACATAATATACATAAACAATGTGCATATATTAAACATATATAAAAATTTTAACATTTTTGACGACGGGAGAGAGGGGGAGGTTTCGAGGGAGGAGGAGGTGGAGGGGACGGCGTTGGCTAGGCGCCCGTGGTGGTAGAGCAGAGGAAGGAGGAGAGAGGGTTAGGAGGCCTCAAGGGAGGCAGAAGTGAGAGCGGTGAAAGACCGAGGGTCGCTGATAGGGCGATGGGGGGATGGGGAGGGAGGGTGGTGAGTAGGCGGGAGAGGGAAAGGGAAGGGTGCCTCCATTTCGTGTGAGGTTAATATAAACCAAACCACTCAAGATAATAACAGAAGTATAAAACAACAAAATAAAAACAAAATATAACGCCAAAACTGATAATAACAGACTACTAACAACAACTATAATTTTCTAAAACAACTTCACAACGACAACATTCAGAAATATAACAAAAAAGGAGAAAACTGCTACTATGAAAAATACGTAAAAAACTATGTATTATTTAATAAAAACACTAACTACGCCTTAATATCACAAATGAGAAAAGTAAAAATGAATGAAATGAAAATGGTACAAAATGAAATCTACTTCTACAAAAAAACTACTAGGTAAATCTAAGAAATCTACTAAAAATTAAATTAGTACTAAAGAAAGGCTACTATTAACTAGAAAAAACACTTAAAAACACTATAAAATAACGAAAGGTGTGAAGCAGCTAGCACGTTGAAGGCACGAATGGCACAATAAAAATGGCGGAATTAGCGCAGGACCTATTGCTTACCAGAGCAAGCCACTTGCGCGCAATCTGATTTCGTCCCACCAGATGGCAGGCAATATACGTGTACACACGAAGAAATTCCATGGCCGCCATGGATTGTGCCATTTCTGGGTTCGACTCCAGAGGGGCGATTTCCATTTCCCGTAAGATAACACGTAAAAAGCGACTTTTTAAAGTGCGGGCTTTTTTCTTTTGGAAATTAAAATTAGAATGAATTAACGTACGATCTTTGTATTTAAACTATGTTTTGGGAAAATTAATGACGTTTCTTTTTCTATTCATCTTTTTTCGCCTACCGTTCGAAATATCCCATGTTTAACATGTAAATCACATATTTTGGGAAAATATCGGCTTTTAAAAGGGATGCTGCCTTGCCGACAACGTAATTGTTCAATTTCGAGAATCAATTGTTGTCTCAACCCGCATACGTGTAATATAATAACTGCTGACGTATCGTTACTCATCTATTTGCGTTTTCACGTTGCTATTTTAAACAAAATTATTTGGAAATGAATTAGGCGAGAAACTCGTTTGTTTCAATTAATTCCATTCCTGAAAGTATGAACGTGAGGGAAAAAGACCAGCTGAATATCCCACTCTTTCTGACATAGCATGAAAACTTTGAGAATCAATTGTTGTCTCAACCCGTATACGTGTAATATATACAAGCGCATGGATTGCCTTAAATTATCATAGGATTCTTCGCGAAATTACGCAATCCTAATGGGACTGGGATTTAGTTTGGATTCTTTTGCTTATCTAAACGACTATAGATATAGAGTAAGAGGGGATGTGGGGAGGGGGATCGTAGGGAAGGGATATAGAATGGAAGGTACATGGTGAGTAAGGAAGGTATAGAATTAGAAAAGGGCGGGAGGAAAGATATAAAGAGGGAGACGGAAAAAAGAGGGAGAGCTATGAATTGGGACAGGAGGGAATGTGAGAGTAGGGAGGTGAGACAAAAGAGAGGCAGAGAGGGAGGGAGAAAGATAGGGAAGGAATAAGATAGGAAGGGAGGGAGAGAGGGACAGCAAGAGGGCGGGACGGAATATTATTATTTATTTATTATTATTACTTCATATTTGACAAGGGGCTCATCATTGGAGAAAATAAGAATGAGGAAGAAATTCTCCCGAATCTCTATTTTGGCAAATTTTATACTGGCTCTTACCAAATAGTTAAGGCCGTTATTATTCATTTCTAAATTACCCGTTGAATTTCAACGGGCAATTACACTAGAAAAATAAACTAATTTTGTGATTATCCATAATGAGTTGCGATTACTTAAGATGTATGGTTTCAGTAGGATTGCCAGTCTTACGACGGGTTTTTCAACCATATAGTAACTGATACCCGTCATATGACGGGCAATGCATTAGTATGTTATAATTTCCGAATAAATCATAGAACTCCATTGCATATTAGCCACAACAATTTTCTAAATAAAAATTTCTGAAAATATAATTGATGAAATAATTTTAATCAAAATATTCGATTAAATCGAATTTTGTTTCAAAATATCCTAGAATGAAGTACCCTCAATTGTTGGGCAATATCATACATCTCTTAAAAGTGTCTATTATGAATGATATTATCCACAAATATGATATATCGTTCTATTAAGTTTAACCATTTAGGCTGTAATAAGATTTTGAGTGGATCGCGGCGAAGGCATGACGTCATAGGGCTTAGGTAAGGTGGCTTAGCATACATTTTAATGCCACTGGACAGCGTATAGTAATTTTAAGAGATATATGGCTTATGGAGTATTATTTGTGACATCGGGAAATACAATTGGATCGATTTTAATCAATATCTCTTTGAGCCATTTTTTGAGTAAATATAATTTTTCTAAAAATCGCCAAGAATAAACTACCCTTTATTTTTGTGCAATATAATTTTTAAGAAGTAAGGATCTGCAAAAAATGATTTTTTGCACAAATAGGAGATATTATTCGATTTTATGAACGCGTATGGGCCCTAGAACAGCGAACAGACCGACAGACAAACAGATGGCATGGCGAAAAAAACTTTTATTGACCTAAAACATGTATTTCCATCAAAATCTCCAAGTCGATTTTTTTCACGGTTACCTATATGAGAAAGTAAAATTTTATTCAGATAGAAAACAACATTTACTACAATAAATTCCACGAGACCACGTACTTACGAGTTATAGTTTTGAAGATAGAAATTCTGGAAAATCCCGCGGAAAACATCACATATTTTGTTTACATCGATCACTAAGGCGGTTCTCTTGGCGTACAACAATTAAAATCCATGTTTCTCTATCCCACGCCCTTATATGATCTGTGAGGTATAGTTTAGAAAATTTATTCGGATAGAGGACAACATTTACTATAAGATAGTCTACGAGACCATATAATTACGAGTTACGGCTTCGGAGATTAAAATTCGAGAAAATCCCGAGCAAAACATCGCATATTTTGTTTACATCGAGCGCAAAGACGGTTCTCTCAGCAAACAACAATTAAAAATCCATATATTTCTCTCCCATGGTCGTATATGATCTGTGAGGTATAGATTAATTTTTTTTTTGATAGAGAACAATATTTACCGCAAGATAGTTCCCGAGACAATATAATTACGACTTATAGTTTCGGGAATAAAAATTCGAGAATTGCCCAATCTCTTGATACTGTTTCCTACGTATTTCCCACTAAGAACGTCTTTGAAATCTTTGTATTCCATTTATGGAGTATACTTTTCCATCTTGTTCATTTTCAGTAAGAATACTTAAAAATTTCGTTTTGTATTGCTTCATTTTTGCTTTTATAGGTAAGTAAAAGTGAAAAAACAATGAAATTCTGTTTCCTACATTCACGACCTTGGTGGCTATTATAGTTCGAAATGTCTTATGATCCAGTAGATATGGTAAAGTAATTAATGAATCGTCTTTATAAATTACAAGAGTGATTTTTGAAAAGGCGGTTAAAATATAATATTGCATTAAATGTCATCATAGTTATTTTGTTATATAAGAAAACCTTGGTCATGAAATGCAAGTAGGAAGAGGGGGTGGGGGTGGTGCTGGCAGGCGAGGGGGGCGGTACATGACAACGTTGAAAATTAGCAAGGGGTACGTTACGAAAAAAGGTTGATAACCGCTGGAGTATATTATAGCGACTCACGCCTCCTACGTCAATCAGACGCCTTTATTGACGCGACTCAAATGCGCTTATTTTAGCAACACTCGGACCATACAACCAGCGTACAAACCTATTTTATCGAATCTCTGCCCCTTCGGCCACCAAATTCGCTTATTTAATCTAATCCCTGACTGTGCGACCAACATACGCACTTAACACAGAGACTCATGTCATTCAAACATATTCGAACCTTGGACCGATAAGAACGCTTAATACAGCAACAGTCACCCCTTCCTACAGACGTACTAATTACGGCGTATCTCGTATCATCCGACCAACAAACGCGTTAGTGCCACCTACCAACAAACTCGATTATTCCTCCTGAGGAATAAGAGCGTATGTTGGACTAAGGCATGGGCCAGCAACCTTTCTAAGTAAAAGTCATTTTTTTGTCTCATTCCAAAATACTTGAGAGCCAAGCAGTGACAACCTATACGACTTTTTATTAGAAATTCGTGTGGTTGCAATAACTTCATGACAAATAAACTTCTAATGAGCCACAAGTATGTACTCAAGGAGCCATATGCGGCTCAGGAGCCGCAGGTTGCCGACCCCTCTTCTAAGGACTAACCACTTGCTTGCTTGTTGGTATGGAATTTCTGGCTAATCAACCTCTTGGAGTATTATAGCCATTACTACTTCCACACCAAACACACACACATGGGAGGAGGAAAATCCGGTGTCGGCATTAGCCTACTCTTTACGAATAGTATCATGGGGCCAACTGCTTAACGTTCCTTTTGAAGGGACTTGCGCGATCTACTCAAATCACACAAGTAGGGAACGGGACAATTCCAGATTGAAATACCCGACCTCCGCCGAATTCGAACCTGGGACCGCTCCGTGGAAGGCAAACACTCCAACCACACCGCCACCCCAAGACTAACCACTTCTGCTAATCTGAAGAATAAGCGCGTCTGTTGGTCGTGGAATTAGATATGCGTTTGTTCGGTCGGAAAATTAATAAACTTCAGATCATGGCGAATCTTTTATAAGAAGTTTGTTTCACCCTAAGTACGACGATTTGAAATAATCTGTGTATTTTCTCACGAGCTACAGATTGAATAAACATAAATATCTCAAGAGCGTAAGATTGCGGAACAAAAGAAGAAATTTTGGAGGAAAAGGACAACGGCTGCAAGATAAGATGATTTTGAAAGTACTTATGAAGGATTCGATCACGGCTGCACGGTCAAGGAAAGCTTACACTTGTCGCTGAGTTGACGGCCATCAGGAAGTTCTCATAGTTGAATTGGAATATGAGGAAAACGAGTGAAAGGTTGAAGTCGACTCCGAGCCGTGTCTTTCGGTGGACATCTGACAGAAGAGAAAGCAGTTAAGAGTGGAAAGACCCATCGGACAAAGCGATAATTGTCTTCGACCTTTACATATTCAACTCGTACCCTAACTTACAGAGATTCAGATATTCCACAATTTTAAAAATTATAACTTAAACCTATTAAATTGCCAGTCACTACTTAAATTATCGTGAGATATTCGCATACGTAATGTGTTCGATGTAGTCGTCACGAATTTTGTTTCATCGAAAGTGGGGTTAAATAGTACCAAAAAGATGGAAGAAACATTTAATTTCTTTGATTTTCCTCGATTCGAATACGCTTCGCTTGAATGAGATCAGCATGAGGAGAAGACACAGTTTTGAGTTATGAAAGCCAGATGCGGGAAATAATATAATAAATGCATCGTTATTAAATAATTGTGAGTTGATTGATTGGCATAATGTTTATAGATACTTTCACGATATTACCATTAGCACCTGACGATTAATTTTCTATTGACATAATCCAATACAAGACCATGAATCTTTCTAGGGCGATAAAACAGTCCAAAAAGAAAGGGGTAAAAACGCCAAAATAATGCTGGGCCGAAACTTCAAGAGATGTACAAGTCGGAAAAGCTAACTGAGGTAAAGCGAATAATGTTAACACTCACCCATATCAAAAGACACGACCAGAATGACGAAATACGTTAAATCAATTGTAGCATGGATATTGAGGTTAGTTCAATTGAAGGAGTGCTGCGGAGGGGAGAGTGCAGAGACGATCGGGGTAACGCAATTTTGGATTGTTCAGGGAGGCCGTTGTTATAACCATAAGTAAAATCCATTTTTTAAATGATTATTAACATATTTGACAATAGGGAGCTACGAACTAACAATGCCAAGCCCCTCTCCACAGAAATACGTTCTCTTACGATGCCAACAAATTACACATAATAAACGACATTTATTCGACTTATAGTAAGTTCACTTTTACCCACACCCAACATCTTATGCATAGCTAGTATATTGTCAGTTAATTGGAAGCTCAGCCCTAAGTTTTTGTTTTCTTTCGAAGAATTATTAGGGATCATAATATGAAATTGAAATTAGTTACTGAATTAATTACCTTGTCCGCCGAAATGCATACTTCTCGCTGTGAGGCTGAATATTCCGTCCTCGTCTTATTCTTCCGTCGACCTCACGGCTATAAACTCCAAGGCGAGGAACTAAGCATTCAGTGAAGAGGCGATTGGGGCATTGAGGGGTATTTTAGAGGGGAAGAGAAAAAGAGGGAGGTCATGGAATACATGTGCTGGCATTCGACAGCCGAAAACTTCCTAGGAAATTTCAGGTAACATGAGAAACTTGTATAGGACAGTTTGACGGGAAATATTTCCTCTTGAAAGACTTGGGGTACTCAAAAATGGAGAAATCGGCGATTTGTAATGATTTTTATATTTTAATCAATTATCGAACTAACATCGCTTCAAATTGTCGTAATATGTGCTTCCGATATCCAAGAAAATGATTGTGAAAAGTAGTCTCGTGTTTAGGCTAAAAAGCAACCATCGTTCGTGATTGTTCATCAAGCATCTACTTTAACTTATTTATCCAAACAATTTATTTTACAGGCCAAAATGATCTCTCTTTTCTCACATTTGTCGAGACTGGAATAGGAGCTCAATTTCAGTCATTGACAAAGATTTTAACTCGCATAAACAATGTCATTTTTCCAAACATACAAAATAGCTTTATTTACGTAGATATTTGTCACAGATAACAATAGCTATAAAGAAGGTTATGTAGGGTGACCATATTTTTTTAGAGAAACTAGGACATTACCATTTTTAAAAAGAGGGCAAAACTAGGACATTTTAAACTTTTTTATAAACAAAAAATTATGAACGTTATATGATTTATTGATAAAATAGAAATTTCTTCTGACAAAATAAAACAGACATTCTTTTAAAAATACATTTAATACTTTTAAAAAATTAATATTTTCTAAGATTTTCGGTTCTTTAGTTATTTGATCTTAAAATTCTTGGCATTTCTTTTTCATATTATGTGTAGTCAACAATAAGCCTTTATTTACTTCAAACTGTAACAGGTTTCTTCCCTTTTGTTCATTGAATGTTCATCAATGAAGACCGAATATAGAAGGAATAAATACTATAATTTTTAATAATTCAGAACTTCATTCTAAAGTTTGACAAAAAAACACATTCCTTATGCAGTAGTTCATCAATTTCTTATTTTTTCCACGAATTTTATACCATGAAATTAACTGAATAGCCTTGAAGAATGGATAGGGTGACTATATATTTTTTATGAAAACTAGGATAGCAGAGGAAGAAATTAATTTTAGAAAGAATACAAAAATAGGACTATAAATTTTTTTATTGCAAAAGATAAAAAACAGAAAATAGTGGCAAAATAAAATACATCTTGTTGACATAAAAATTAAATAGGTATTCTTTTTAAAAAGCATTTAATAATTCATTGAAATTAATATTTACTTGAAGATGAAATTTCTTCTAAAACTTTTGGTTCATTAATTATGTGGTTGTAAAATTCTTCACATGTCATTTGCATATTATATTTAGTAAATAATATTCCTTTAACAGCTTCAATTTTTAATTGGTTTCTTTCCTTTGTCCACTGACTATTTATCAATGAAAATACATGTTCAACATTTGCATTGTGGCCAAATACACAACAGATGAATTGTACAATTTTTAGTAACTCTGAAGTTAATTCAGAAGTTTTACATTGTTTAAAAAACATCACCCATTTCTCATTTGCAATTAATGTATTCCATTTCTCATTTTCTTGTTGTGTTTCCAAGAATAACTTTAAATTATGCCATTGATCAAACAGTTTTACATCATCGACTGTGACTCCCTTCTCACAAAGATATTCTAAGCAGGAATGAACATTGTCCCAAGAAGGAATTTCTGCCAAATCGATCCATTCTAAACTCATCTAATGGTTTTAACCATGATTCAATATATTTTAAAGTATGGCCATACAAATTCTCGATTTGAACTCTAAACTGTGTGACTTCATTTTCCTTACCATTTTCTGTTGCAATTTTTAGTATTGAGCACACTTTTAACAGAAGAAATTTATTGGTTTTCCTCTCCTTGAGCAAATGAAAAACAGTCTTAAGGATTTTCCGCACTTCAATTATTGAAATACAGTCTCTTTCAATACGTTTTATATTTCCTTGAAAGACTGACATGAATGAATGAGCGAATGAAAGGTATGCCTCATTCATATCATCTTCAAAAATAGTTTGCAATATTGCTGGTGAATCTCCCAGCGACAGAAAATAGGATTTAAACCCTTCATAAAGTTCTAAAATGCGATTTATGGCTGGAAAGAGAGATAACCATCGCGTTTTGGTATAGTATAAAGGTTGCTTATACTCTGTCTCTACAAAATTGCAAAAGTCCTTTAGTGATTCAACTCTCAAAGTATAAATAGAGAAATGATTGTAGATTACACTAACCAGCATTTCTATATTGACTGGTAGCCCATGAAAACTATAATGCACAGTATTATTTAAAACGTGTGCTGGACAACCAATTCCAATTAATTTATCATTAAGTTTTTCTTTTAGTTTAAAATACACATTATTTCTTCCAGCTCTTTTGACACCACCGAAGTTAGTATTACAGTTATCACCAGAAAAGGAGATACATTTAGTTATAATGTTCTTTTTGGTTAAATCATCACATATCATATTTGCAAATGTGTGTGATTGCTCATTGGGTTGATTAATTATATCTAATAATTTACATTTAGTTCCACCGTTTTGATAGTCAAAGTACTGAATTAAAATTGGAAATATTTTCAGTGAACCATGATTGCTAGCATCTGTTGAAATGCTTATATATGGTATGTTCTTTAAATCAATCATAACAAGATCTATTGTATGTGGTCCAAAAATATTATTTATGATTGCCTCAGCCTTAGTCCTGCCACACAACATTTTTTGACAAATATCTGAATCAGGAAACATTCTTTTCATTAGCGGAATCCAACAATCCAGCGAGCGGTATGATTGGTGATGCATTACTGTATGATATGCTGCCACGCCTTCAGAAGCTCTGATGAGTTTAACATCCTTGTTAGGTACAATAAATTTTTCCAAAACATTTGATGAAGCCGATGCAAATCTGGTGTTACGCTTATGTTTTTCGGTGTTCAGATGTTCTTTCAAATCAAGTTTTCCGATCTCAAAAAGGACCTGTTCTGCTTCTCTCTATAGGTCGACCGGACTCAAAAGACCCTTCTAGCAAAAGTGGGCGGAGTAAAGGAGGATGCCGGGAGCTCACTGGGTACCCCCACTCTTTCGGCTTCGGATAACTTCACACCTTATGGATGCTCACGCCTGACGAAATTCTCACGCGGGATAATCGATGAATTTTCTGTTTAATATTTCATGATTTCTGATAAATTATTTATCTGTTGTGTTTATAAAGTATTTTTGATTGCTGAATGATGGACTGTAACAAGTATCAAATCATTTATTATAATAAATATGCATATTTTAATTTCTTAAGTCCAAGCAGACGAGTATGATTTTGCGAATGTACGCAGATATTATTCCATGAAATATCGGTTAAGTATTTTTTAATTACATTAGTAATAAAATTAATGCCACAATTAATAAAGAATTCATTCACCATTACCAGGAGAAATATGTATAAAATGAAAAAGACTTTCCGAAACACGTTCCGACGCTGCGTCCCAGATGTCCTCTGAACCCAATAAGAAAAACCAATAAACTGCGAATTCTAAAAGGCTGAAACACGTGCCATTCTAGCTATTGAAAAGGAGGGGCCATAAACAAACAAACGAAAGAAATCCTGGCGTAAAGCGTAGGCACAGGAGCCATGATGTGTTAAAATAGTGAAAAATATTTGCCATTAGCGAGAGGTTAAATTGTGCTGTGCGTGAATGTTCTCATATTTAGAACCTTTCAGAATCGGTACTTTTTTAAGATTATAAGGTGGCTCAGTTGAAGGGACTGAATCTCTTTTATATGAGAATAAAAGGAAGCCTCAGCTGAAGGGACCAAATGAAAATACATGAGGAAAATTTACAAGTAAATTCATGGAACTAGAGACTCCAGTAGCCGTACTTGTGTTCTCCACTACGTTATTTGAGACCGATATATTTGCTTTCCCGTAAGAAAGTAGCCACTTTGTACACAATCTCCCGTACTTGTCCTCTCAATGGTCTCCCGGAAACGGGCGTACTTCTTAATGAAGATGCCATTTAATTCAAAAACAACAATAACCACAAAAATAACAAATAAAGAAAAACTAAAGAAACAACGAAATGCCGAATAACAATAGCAACAATAAAAATAACAAATACTATCAACAATCAACAAAAACTTCAAAGAGAAAGATACCGGGGAGATCGAAACGTTCAAATATGCGCGCTGAAACTGACTGAAGCTGCCGCTGTAGTGTGGAAAGGGGAAGAAAGAGGGGCTGTGCCAACTGGAGGGGTAAGCTACGGCACAGGTTATTTTGAGTCCGGTCGACCTATAATAGCGATTTTTCCTTCCGTTTTGGATGGTTGGTGCTAAAGTACGTATATGCGAAGGAAATAAGTATAATACATCACTAAAAAAGAATAAAAACCCCAATGAGAAGTTTCTAATTAGATATTTTTCACAGATTATATTAAGTTATGTGATAAAAGAACACTTAATCATCGGTTTAACCTTTGTACTTATTTTACGATGAAAATTTCGAAAAATAGCTTTGATGGGGGAAAAAAGCTGTTTGAATATAAAGCAATCGAGGATAATATTACACAAAGCAGAACCGTTGTAATACATTTTCTAAAAGATCCGGAAGCCTATGGATCAAAATAGCTTCCAGAAGACCATTAACACTTAACGACTGTTGGAAATAGACTTGGAGCTTCTAAAGAACAAGTGGGGATGTACATGGGTTTCCCGTGGTACAGAAGTGCTTTTCGTCAAATACTAATGCACGTATTTGCTTGAAATCAGAAAATTATTATTCCTAATATATTGGTAGCTCTGTTTTTTTGATCCTTTGTAAACATACTAATTTCATTTTCACGTTCTATACTCACCATCCACACGAAATTACTTTGAAATTCGTTAAGCCAATACCTTCCAAATCCATAAATACTGAAAGTGTTTAACTTTTAATTGTGGCACCCGTTTGGTCGATCCAACCCAAATATGTTATTATGGTTTTGCATATATGTGTATCTTACAAATATTAAATTTGGTCAAAATTGATATGGACAGTTCAACACAAATACTTGCATAAATAATTTATTTTTTACTTGTATTGTGGCATCTCTGCTATCTATATCTATACAAAAATCTTTATTTTGTTATTTTATGTTACATGCCTCTTTAAAACAAAATTAATTGGTTCAGCAAATTCCTTCCAAATTCATAATTACCTAAAAGATAAACTTTGCAATTGTGGAACCCCGGCGAAGTCAATACAGTCCAAATATGCCATTTCGGTCATTAATTTATGTGAATATTCTATGTACCATATATGGTGTATATCGGTTCAGCCAATTCTTCCCTGATATATACGTATGGACGGACGAACGGACATCATGAAGATAATAGTGCTTTTCAGCAATGATGAAATGCACTAAAATTAAGTGGTAGAGACCTCAAACAGCAACTTGAGATAGTTGTTATTGTTCACAGTGTATAGACATCACCACAAATTCATCCTACTTTTTAATACCAAAAGAGACGGAACTAGCCATCTTTGACTCCAAACAGGAAAAAACAAGTAGCGGTGTATGCGGGTTTCCCTTGGTGCAGAAGCGCTTTACGTCAAATTCGCCCTAGTGTAATTGTTTACTAATGTATTTGCTTTGAAATCAGAAATTTTTTCCTTATATTCTGGTAGCCCTGCTTTTTAGATCCATTTTAAACATGTTCATTTCGTTTTGCCATTCTATAATCGCCTTACAAATGAAATTACTTTGAAATCCGTTCAGCCAATACCTTCAAAATTAATAGTTACAGACAAATTCTAACTTTGATATTGTGGTAGCCCTGTTTAGTCGAACCAGTTGAAATATAATTTTATTATTTATTTATATGAAGATTATGTACATCATATTTGGTTAAAATCCATGTTGTCAGTTCTCGAGAATTAAATGCAAAAGAAATATTATTTTAGTTTTTACTGTGGTAACCCTGCTCTCTAGTTCCACTTTAAACATCTTGATTTCATTATGGTCTTCTTCTTCATCTAAAGGCTAAGCCTTTTCTCCGCAACCATGAACTCCTGTCTTATGCCATTCTCTTCAGCATCTCGTATTTCTCAACTCCCATCACTGACTTCACGTCATCTAGGTATTTCTCTCTTCCTTTCTTCCCTAACAGTTTCCCCTCCAAAATGTTCACAATTAATCCATTATGTCTAATCACATTGCCTAAAAATTTTGCCTTCCTTTCTTCCATTCCTTTAATCTGTTTCCTTTCTTCTTTTACTTCTATATATATATATATTCTATATAATCGCATCCCACCCCAAAACACCCCTCATTATGGTATGTTGTACATTTCTTATATACAAAACTTAATTGAAATCCGTTCAGCCAATTCCTTCCAACTCCATAATAAATGAAAGAATTTAATTTGTAATTGTGGCACCCCTATTTGGCTGATTCAGTTTAAATATGCTATTATGGTTTTCTATATATGTATACATTATAAATGTTAAATTTGGTTAAAATTGATTTAGACCATTCAACACAAATACTTGTAAAAAATAATTTTTTTAATATTTGTATTGTGGCAGCCCTTGTTTTGATATCTGTGCTAATAATCTTGATTTTGTTTTTTTTTATATTGCATACCTCCTTCATACAAAATTTCGTTGATATCGGTTCATCCAATTACTGCCAAATTTATAATTAACGAAAAGATTAATTTTGCAATTTTGGCACCTCTGCTTAGTCGATTCAGTCGAAATATGTCATTATGGTCATTAATTTATGTGGAAATACTTTCTACCAAATTTGGTTGAAATCAATTAAGCCAATTCTTCAGCCTTGGTAGACAGGTGGTTCGAGTATCTGCCAACGAATATTAAGGTCGCGGGTTCGAATACCGCCTAGGACATGGATGTTTGTGTTTGTTGTTTGTTGAGTTATAGATTTCACTGTAAATTGGCCCTTTGTGTGCTGTATGTGAAATATTAATGAATAAATAAATAAATATATCCGTACAGACAGACGGACGGACATCACAAAGATTAGAGCTTTTTAGCATTGACGAAAAGCTCTGAAACAATTGTATTTTATGTGCCTGCGAGAAAATCACTTGGAAAAAATATGGAATACAGAATATTTTCCGATGAAAAAATTTCAACGTTGACTAACAAATGCCAGTGTATATGCCACGATCTGAGTCGCGAAGGGCAAATTATTTCTTGTAGGTGATTTGGAGGAGATTTGATCGTGGTTTGCGATGCTTTTGCAATTTGGGGAAAGACAATTCCGGCAATTGGAGGGAAAACAAAACAGATGGACATACATCTTTTATTCGTATTCATTAATTTAAATAATTATTCTGTTCTTGTAAATAATGAACCTTGTCATTTATTGTAACTTTTGTTGCAAGTACAATTTGTATCATCACAATGCACAATTTTCACAGCAATGCAATAAAGAGAATATAACAAACTAATGTTTTTCAATTTCGTGACTGCAAGTCCAGAACCTTGTCCCGGCCACTCATTTAAGTACGTTGGACTTAGGGGGTTTTTTTATATAGGCGCTTTCGTATAAGATCCCTCTCCTTCACCCCCTCACATATTCAGTCTGCGAAAATATTCTTCCCTGGTCGTAACAGCTCTTCACTGCAGCTACAGAGTCCTCAACATCAGGTAATATTTTTCATTTTGATTACAGTCTTCACCACACAAATTATTCTGCTGCACATTTCAAAAACAAACATTTTACCAGAATAATACTGGACCCCTCAAAATAATGCCTCCTATTAGTCAAGAGATTACAATAATTGCATGAGTAGAAAAAATAATGCCAGCAGTATTCAGTCATAAAAAAACATTAAATTCTTCATAACATTAAAAGCAACTTGTGCTAACAGCTGGTGAAAAATTAAAGTTTTTTAGCAAAGATTTGTTCCATGAATAAAGCTGCACAACATCACACTGCATTTGCCTGGATAATAAGATTTTTCCCCATTCTATAGTATTTTATAAATCTAAAAGGAAGTGACAAGTTTCTTCTGCTAGCAATTTCAGATGAAATGTTACAGAGTTTGCTTTGAATTAAACTGTTTTATATTGATAACTTGAGCAATCAAGATGTTATATGCAGCATAAAAAATTTTTACTTATTCTTATGTGAAATTCAGACTCAAAAGTGATGCTAAAATATTAAAATTGGGATGTTATCAAAGGAAATGCATAACAAAAGGGAAGTAACTCCATAATTTAAGAAAATATGGATTCAAAGAAATATGTCACTAGTACTTGTTCTTCAAGTAAATTCCAATTCTTATATCAAGGTAAATGCATAAAATTTAACAATTCAAAATTAATTTACTAAGAAAGTAGTAATTGCATTTCTTGACTAACACTGCTGGCATTATTAGCTAACCATTCACACAGTACATTGCTTCTGATGATTCAACCCTTTCATGGCCATATTATTAATTTTGGGCAAATTCAACCAAAAAATCATTATTATTTTGAATCATCAATAATTATTTTAATATTTAAAAATGTTATGTAGCTTCACGAGGTAAATGATAAACGAGCAATTACAAAATATTGTATTAATACACCTCGGTGGTGGCAGGGTAACGCCCTCGCCTGCCAATCCAAAGGTCGCGGGTTCGAATCCCGCCTAGGTGGGTTTTTCTTCACCTAGGGCATGGATGTTTGTGATAGTCCTTGTTATTATGTTAATGAGCCCCTTGTAAAAGGCCGATTACGGCTGTTTAGGGGCCCCATGGAAATAAATAAAAAATAAAATAAAAATAAATTAAAACTGACATTGGGAGGATTTACAAATTGTAATTGATAAAATGAAATTCAATAGTATTTCATTAAATATTTGGAAATAATTAAGTAATTTTATTAAATTTAAAGAATCCTTTCTCAAAACTGCTAAGAAAAAGTGAAAATTATCATTCAGCTGAGATAAAAAAGTCGAAAAATGTTTTACAGAATTTTTCCAAGTCCCTAAAAGTTCCAAGTGAGTGGCAGCATATAAAATTATAATCACATTACGTGATGAAAATGATTTAGTGGAAAATAAATCTCACAATGGCCACAAAAGGGTTAATTCATCCCAATCACAAATCACTTAACCAACAGGAGGCATTAACACATGAAGAGAGAGACAAAAGAGTTGAAAAATATCTCTCAAAACAGAATAACAACCCTTGAGTTATCAAGTGACATAAAATAAAATCGACTGTGCTTCCCACAGTATATGTTAGCAAAGAGCTCCATAAAACAATTTTAATTGCTTCTCTGAACAAGGCTCACCCTAAATCTCATCTTTCTATGCTAGAATACGTTTTGAGTGCCAGAAAACTATATATACAGCCATTCATGTAAATATTAAGCCATATTTTACATTTTACATTAATCAATATTTTTATAAAAATAACCTTTTTAACTTCATGCTTGTCTCTGAATCCTAGCAATATATTGTAAACCTTGATGGAAGTCGAGTTTGTTTATTAAGATCATTATGAACTTTTTATCACTGAACAAACACTCGAATGACTAAAATTGTGCAAATACAGTAACATTCCAACATTTAAACATTTTGCCAAAGTTATTTGATCAGAACTTTAAAAATGTTTAGTTAAAAGTACAATTGTATAATAATAGTTAATTATTCCCTCTATGATGATTCAAATGACTTTAAATAATACTAGTATTTGTAATAAGATAGTTCAGAATATAAAAAATTAACAATTTGTATGATATTATATTTTCAAATGCATCACTTTAAAAATTTTCCAGTAATATAGATTTGACAAAAAAGGCACATAGCCTACTAATTCAGCATATAAACTCAATAGTTTCCCCCTTAATTATACACCAGTTAGAAAAATAAAAATTGCATTTCTCAGATGTTTATATGTCAAGTTTCTTTGCTGGGAAATTGGCTATTCCATTATTTTTTAAACTAAAAACTTCTCAAGTAACTTCATTTTTTCATGCTAAATTGATAGTTTTGTGATAAATGTGCATGGTAGGGGAGACTCAGCTAATTCCACGGTACTAAGCCGTAAAACAAATAAATACTGGGTTAAATGAAAAGTTTGTGGCTCAAAACTTAGGATTCCTTCGAAGAATACATTCTTTTATAATATACACTTAAAAAACAATATCTTTCTGTTGTTCATCGCTTGAAAAAAGAGGCAATGCAGCATAACATCTCA
This sequence comes from Tanypteryx hageni, assembly GCA_028673005.1. Lineage (NCBI taxonomy): Eukaryota > Metazoa > Arthropoda > Insecta > Odonata > Petaluridae > Tanypteryx > Tanypteryx hageni. The sequence continues at coordinate 223,688,242 of CM054112.1, read as the reverse complement.
AAATTGCTAAGAGACAGACTTTCTTAGATAAGGCTTTGACAAAGCATAGAATTAAGATAGTAAAATAAAACCATTAAAAAGTATTCTTAACAACTTCAGCTTCCATTTTATACTAAACATACCCACTTTTGCAAGGAAATGTATCAGTAATTAATGAATGCTCCACAGTAACAAGTCCTAGCACTGTACCAAATTACAGCCACATCGTGTTTGAAAAACCAATGTAAAAAGTCATTACCAATCATGCTCAAGTTTTATTTCAAGGCCAACCATGGTTTGGGTAGTAGAGAAGACTGCCGTTAATACTTCCAGTTACTGAACTAAAGTCGCAATCAGTGGCGGCTCGTGTATAGGCACTGCGGAACTGCAGCACCCCCTATTTCCACTTGATATTATCGATAACATTTAATATAATGAGTCCTTTTTTCTTTAATTCTTTCTTTATTTTTGTAGTACAATATATATATTCCTTAAGCTTAATGTCAGTACTTCAGTAGCCATCCCCCAGTTTATGAAAAAGATACAAAAATCTTTGTATGGAACTGTGCGCTTCACAGTGCCAGCGACGTGGTGTTTGACTGTTGTGCGCATGCGCACATAGGAGGGGGGGGTGGGGAGGAAGGCGGGACTGCCAGGTAGAGAGAGCACTGTTGCTCTCGCAGTGCCGGCTCTGGCGTGATGGTGGAAGGAAGTTTTTTTTACTCAGCGTGTGTTGTGCTTAAAAACAGTGTACCATATTCTTGAATGTGTTAAAGTGTAGAAGAGTGTAGAATTAGATTATTATTCTGCTTCCAGCTATTCTATTTGATTCATTTTTTTTCGGTTCTTTTATGGATTTCATTTTTAAATGAATAGATCAAGCTTGAACTGTAACAATTTAAGTTAAAGTAAGTAAAAAATGTTTGGTTTTTTTTGTTAAGATTTTATCAAGTTCCTGAATAAATTTTCTTTTTATACATGTTTTTTTCCTTTTACACAATTTTAAAACAAAGGCTAAAAATTTTCTGGAGCAGCACCCCCACTAATTTTAGCTACGAGCCGCCACTGGTCGCAATAGACCTGAATACCAGAGTACTGCGGATTAACCCGTACTGCAGAATTGGCCAAGTCTCCCCTATAGCATTTTTTAAATAAATAATAAAAATGACAGCCTTTAAGTCTTGAAATTTAGAAAGAATGCAAAATTCTTAATGTCTGCAAAATGGCAAAAAGGAATCTCAGACGTTTCTAAGCTTGGAATTGTGTAGCCTTTAGCACTCAAAAAGGTTATCATTCAAATTGCTCCCGTAAACAAGATTAGCCCTTAACTCTCAAATTAAGGCTATTTACTTTATAATACCTCTGCATTCACATTCAAAATAAAGTTACACAATCAACAACCTTAAAACAGTTAATATGCATCTGAAACACACAGAACTGGCCTAGTCAACTCTTTTCACAAGACTAGTTATATAGAAGACCTATCACTTGCAAGTCATAAAGTCAATTGCAATATTAAACTAAATATATAAGCATATACAGTATGAACTATGAGAAAGGCAGGAAAGCTAGAGAACTTGAGAGAAGAAATGAGAAGAAATAGAGTTGACATTATAGGACTAAGCGAAACTAGATGGGAGGGAGAAGGACAGTTCAACTCGGAAGAGTACACGGTAGTTTACTCTGGAGGAAATAGTGGGGAGAGGGAAGTCTCTAGTACTTAGGAAAGATATGATGAAAAGCGTGACAAAGATAATAGCAATGAACGATAGACTGGTGGTAATAAAGCTAAAAGCAGTCCCAGTGGACATGCTGATAATCCAGGTATATATGCCAAGGCCAGCTCATGAAGATGAACAAATCAAGAAGATTTATGAGCAAATTAACCCTTTCCATACTGAGATTTAAATGGACAAATTCTGTCTCCTTCCTAAGTCATCCATAACTGCCCACTCATCGATATAGCTCTCCCTCCGTAGTCACCCTATACTGCCCGTCCAATTTTCCCTGCTGAGCTGTATCTATTAGGGCTTATGAATGCCTGTCTTATACCAAGAGTGTCTGCTTAATGTAAAACACTTCTCTTTGCATCCTTTTCATTATGTGGACTGAATAAACATCTCACAGAGAAACCAAAAAAGTTTTTAAGCTGAACCACACTTTTGACCATGGCTTCGTTGAATGAGGATGCTGCAGAGACAATATATGTAGTGATTCTGAAAGTAATACTTCATTGGATATAGAAGAAGATTTGATTGCATGTAGTGATTTTTATTCAAGTGATAGTGATTTGGAAAAAGAAGTTACACTGTGTGCGAGTGATTTTAGTGCTAACGAAGGATTACAGGCTAAGTGGAAATAACCTCGTACATTCGAATCAACTTCTATTTTCGACAAAGATAGAGGTCCAATACACAGCTTGGAAGTAGGTTCCGATGAATTTTCTTATCTCAAATGTATGCTAGGAGGTGATGATTTTTTTGTAACATTGAAATTAACACAAATAAATAAATATGCACAAAATCATCAGAATTGCACAGGAAAGTTTGATAAAAACTGGGTAGATGTCATGGCTGATGAAATAACTGCCTATATAGGTGTACTTGTGTACATGGAAATTTTTGATATGCTGGAAAGTCTGGATTATTGGCACAATAAAGACATTGACCTCTTATCCATTACTCTATGACTTATAACAGGTACTCAGATATAACTAAGTACTTCCATGTGAATGACGTAACTTGTGAAAAAAAGAAACGGGAAGATGGTTATGATTCTCTACAAAATGTACGACCAGTTTTAGATACTATGGACACTTTTCATGAAAAATATAAACCAGGTCGTGAGCTTAGTATCGACGAAGCAATGGTGGCCTTCAAAGGGCGGCACTACATGAAACAGTATAGAAAAAACAAGCCAACTAAATGGGGATTTTTAATTTGGGTTTTGGCAAGTCCGCATGGGTATGTATTACACGGAAACGTGTATTTGGGAAGAAAGGAAAATAAGAATAAAGAAATGCTTCTCGACAGTCAGGTATTGATGAATTTGTTGGAGAAGTACCTAGGCCTGAGTCATCACGTGTATTTTCATAGCTTCTTTTCAAGTGTTGGACTAATGAAATTATTATACGATAATAAAATCTATGTATGTGCTACTACTAGATCAACTCGTAAAGAATGGCCATCTGAATTTAAAAATCCTAAAAAGCTGAATCTCAAAAGAGGAGAAAATAAAAGTCTGCAATGCGGTAAAGTTACGGCTATGGTTTGGCAAGACAATAGACAAATTTGTGTTCTTTCCATTACCTGAAATTCTAATAAGAGTATGATTGTAGGTAGGAAAACAGGGAAAGGAAATAAACAGGCGATGATACCTTGTCCGCAATCCATTGCAATGTATACAAAGTACATGGGTGGGGTTGACAGAGCCGATCAGAGTAGAAGCTACTATGACTTCGGAAGAAAATCTAAAAAATGGTGGAAGTATATATTTGCATTTGTGGTAAACTCAGCCATAGTAAATAACTTTATCTTTATAAAGCAACGAATGCTCCATCAAGCTCTAAACACGGATATACACAAAAAGAATTCCGCTATGCACTTTACAGACAAATGATAGGGAACTTCTCGCAAAAAATTTCAGGTCGTAAAAGAAGCGAACCACTTCTCGCATCTATAAATCTTAGTTTTGTTTGCTGTAATAAGGTGGAACCAATAACTTTTGACAGTACATTACTCAGTAAGTTTTATTATTTTAATTCTTTGCTTTAATTTTAATTGACTTTTTTATTTTCTGTTTCTTAATTTACTGTATTATAGTTTCTTTTATACTTAACTGATTTTTTATTCCATATTTAGTTGGATTTTATATTTAGTTTCGCTACTGAATTTCTCCAATGGCTTACTTTATAACCAGCAAGAAAGGAAGGAAGAAACTACTGGACGAGATGCATTATATATATATATATATATATATATATATATATATATATATATATATATATATATATATATATATATATATATGGATGTCAACAAGGTGTTGGGATGAGGAAACCCAGTGGACACTCACCAATCAGACAACTTCAGGTTGGCGAGGCCCCGGGGATGTCGAAGCGACACACGTAAAATAAGTTCTCTCTCTGTAGCTGAAGAAGGAGTAGTTCCGAAAGCTTCTACGTTTGTGATGTTTCTGTGTTTTAGTGTTATTTTACGTGTGTAGCTTCGACATGCCCGGGGCCTCGCCAACCTGAAGTCGTCTGATTGGTGAGTGTCCACTGGGTTTCCTCATCCCAACACCTTGTTGACATCCATATATCTATTTTACCTTTCCTTTTCCGTAACTTGTTATATTTATATATATATATATATATATATATATATATGAAAAACAGAAAAGTAATGCAGATGGCACTAAAATTTATTGGAAATGCGAGATGAAGTTCTGCAAGGCTCGTGCTCATACACTGGGGAATGTACAAAAGTGGGAGATTTTGAGATATGTCGGTGAACATTACCATAGTTCTTGCGCGGTGAAACCAAAAGTTCATAAAATTTTAAATGACCTGAAAGCCAGGGCTAATGAACCTTCTCGGTCAGTTGTTGCTAGAGCAGGGTCAAACTTGAATGATGTTGAAAAGGCAGAACTATCTTCAATTTTCGTATTACATCAAAGATTAAGAAAATGGCGAAAGCAAAAGTGTGTGCCCCTCCCGTCCCCCAGAGTAGGTTTGGCCATGAAATCCTAAATACATTTAGATCCTTAGATAGTTGCAAAGTTTTTCTGCAATTTGACAGTGGTGAGAGTGATCTGAACAGAATACTTCTATTTATAACGGACAAGGGTCTAGATGATTTACTGAAAATTAAACATTGGGCAGGTGATGGGACTTTTAAATGTTGTCCGAGCATATTTTACCAATTGTACATAATACACGTCTTGATAGGGTCTTTCAATGTCCCTAGGCTATTTGCACTCCTCCCAAATAAGACAAATGAAACCTACACGAACTTTGTTTTTGAATTATTGGAACTTCGTCATGGAATCAAACCGGAAACTTTCATGTCAGATTTTGAAAAATCTCATTTGAGCAGTTTCAAATCAGTACTCCCTACCACTTCTGTTACCAGTTATCTTTACATCTTTCTAAGAATATTTATAGCAAAGTCGTTGATATTGGACTGAAAGTAAGATATAATAGGGATTCTGGGTTTAGTTTGAAGGTAAGATGCCTTTCTGCTCTGGCATTTCATCAACTCGGAGATGTCATTGTTGGTTTCGTGAGTTCGTTGATTACGATAATTTTCCACAAAAACTTGTACCTTATTTCGAATTGTTTTATATTGGCTGCCAACAAGGTAGAGGACATCAAGGAAGAAGAATGACACCGACATTTCCCATAGAATGCTGGAATGTCCATAGAAGAACAGAGAAAGGTATGGCTCGAACAAATAATTGCTTGTAGGGTTAGCATAATGCCATTCAAACTTCATTTGCATGAGTGCATCAAAATGTTTGGAAATTAATAGAAGCATTTAAGAAAGAAGAAGGACTGGCGCAGGTAAGAAAAATTCAGTTTCATCGAGGTGAGAGTACCAGGAAAAAAGTACATTGATGTAAATAAACGGCTGCAGACTCTTATTGAATGATACGATCCTGTAAACAAGATGGAGTTTTTATGTGGTATAGCTTATAATTTACATAATAGTATGTAGAAAAGTGCTCCATGTGAATTCTGGTGTGACCATTTTAAAAATAAATTTCAACTTTGAAATAAACTTCAACTTTTTTATCTCCATTTTCTTTTATTCCTGAAAAATAAAGTTGCCATTACAAGTTGTCTGTTGGTTTAAATAATTAAAAGATTATAAAAATAAAATAAAAGATCTGTTGTGAGTAACACATGGCTTTCTCCATACTTTAGCATTAATATGTAATTAATGATTCCTTTAACTATCTTCTATGTAATGAACTGAAAACAAATATCTTGCAATAAAAACAAAACACGCAATTATAATAGAGCTAAATTTAGTTGTTGAAACTACAGCGTTATAATTTCATTCAAAACTTTGACACATAAGCCATAAGGGCTTAGGAGTCCAAGTTTTGATCGAGACGCACTTATGAATAAACAAACCACGGTAGCTGAATGCAGCAACAAAAATTGTTCAATATACCAATAGAACTGTGCTTTCCACGTAATAAAATATTTGTTTAAGATATCCGCAAATAGAATTTTAGACTATAATTACTATTTTGTGTCTGATAAGACTAAAAACATCCTCAATTGTCACCAGTATTTATGTTAGTTAATGAAATTTCTGACAGATGATGCTAGTGCACATTGCTAAAATACGAATAAATTAAATATATCCTAAATTCTGGTACTATAAAAAATTGTAGAGAATGCTATTCTCTAAAACTCTGCTATTTACAGTTATTACAAAAAATCGAAATTTAAAGGAGATATGAGAATCTATAACGGATGACAAGGGGAATAACATTCACTTCCAGTTGAGAGATTGTTGCCAAAAACTAATCAGTTCTTCATTATATTTTACTCTTTCTAAATATAAATTTTGTTATTTATATGAATGTGTTTTTGCATTCTGGCTCCCATAAAAATCCTATCATATACAGATCGAGAAAATAGTCTAAACGTGTTCAGAGGAACTTAAAACATATTCCAGTTGAATTATAGAATTCGATTTTTTTCATGAAAACAATACTTTCTCTATACTTGGTATATAGAGAAAGTAAAAATTATGCAGAGTGAAAATCCCACAGTTTTGTATAAAACTGTGGAATTTTATTCTAAGAAAATTTTTCTTAAGTTCCTACATGGACCTTATGGTCTAAATTTCGCCCGAATAAAGACGATTATCTATCTATCAATCTATGATCTCCCTCTATCTCCCTCCCACTCGGTCTATCTCCCTCTACCTCCCTCTATTTATCTCTCGCTTCTGCGATCTCCCTCTCGCTTCCTCTACCTCCATCTATCTCCCTCTTACTCTCTTTCACTCCATCTATCTCCCTCTCACTCTGTCGACCTCCGTCTATCTCCAACTATCTCCGTCTATCTCCTTCTCACTCCATCTATCTCCGTCGATCTCCTTCTGGTAATCGAAACTACTAGGAGTTTAAGGACAAGGAGTCAAAAGACCGGGAACTGGACGTATCCTTGTGCCTCTCTATGTATTGGGATGCCCATGGAAAATCCCACAATTGAACCATCAGATATTACCACAAAGATGCATTCCTCAAAGGTTTAGGAGCATGTATTGTGACGGTGCCCCCGCTTAGCTCGGTCGCGGGTCCGGACGGAAAGAGCTTTGGGCACCAGTGCAAGTGTCCCCGTTAAGGGATATTTCCGCTTGCACACGGAGAAGAGAAAAAAGAATAATGAAAAGAGGGATCTGGATTATGGTTTAATGGAGGAGAAGGGGGCGAATACAAGAAAAATTAAGTAACAGAAAAGCGGTGGCGGTTCTTGGCCACAGACGAATTGACGCAGATGCCAACGGCACTCCAAAGAGGTGCTTTCCCTCGTCCCTCTCCTCGTAACGCCGGGAGAGACCGACATCCAGGTTCGAGTTCCCCACAAAAAAGGCCTCTTGTTTGTTTGTTGTTTGTTTGAGTGCCCAGGCAATTCGCCACTCTTACAGCACAAATGGGTATCTCAGAGGTAGTGCAATGAATAACTGGGGAGGGAGGAGGGAAACCCGGTGCCGGCATTTGCCTGCTCTTACGAAGAACACCAGGGAGACCAATGGCTTAACGTCCCTTCCAAAGGACGGAACAGCTGAATTTGCGCGGTCTCCTCAAACCACACAGACAGGGGGCCGGGCGACCTTGAGAAAAATCCTACTCGCGCAGGATTCGTACCCGATGACTTTTTCAAGCATCGGGCGAGTAGCAGCCAGAGTCCTAACCACTACACCACCGGCACCCCCAAAAAGACTGACTCTCTATACAAATCTTCGGGTTTCCTCAATTCTCTCCCGAGATTCAGGGCGGAGGGCGATTGTCCCGTTGTTTCCGAGACAGCTGAATGCAAGGCAAACATCAAATCTTACAGGTTCTCGCCCCACTTTCGCTGCAAATCTTCACAATAGATGGAAATCATGGTCTTCAGAGTCTTATTGGTCCTCTCACAAGGATTTGCGTGTGGCAAATACGGGGCAGTATGACAAAGCTTCACGCCGAATATCCGGCACACTTTCTCTAATGTCCGGCTAACGAATTGTGGGCCACTGTCGGTCAACAATACCTCTGGACGACCCCACTGGTTAATCATCTGGACACGGAAATGTTCAGCAACGTGCGTGGCCTTAACTGAGCGCAATGGGACGGCTACTGGCCATCGGGTTCCTATATCCATAAACATTAACACGTATCGGTTCCTTTTGAGGGATCGTGGAAGGGGACCTATTATATCGGCCGCCACTATCGTCCACGAACGTGCCATTTTCTGCGGCTTCATTACACCCACAGGTTTCATCTGCTCCACTTTATACCGCTGACAGGTTCGACAGCTACGGACGAAATCGCCGATATCCCTTCTCATCCCAGGCCATGAATAAAAACTCTGGAGCTTTCTCAGGGTTTTGAAAAAACCCATATGTCCACCCCTCAGAGAGGAATGGTTTCACTCTAAAAGGCGTTTTCTTTCCCCCTCGGGAACCAATAACTTTCACAACTGAGAGTTTCCAACCGAGTTGGTTTTCATATACAGCCGCCCTTCGACCGCGCGCACATCCGAGCAGTCCCTCGGGCATTCCTCAACTCTTCGCCGCAACGCCACGTACCAGGGGTCAGTAACGGTGGACGGGTCAAATTCCGCGACGTTTTCCATTGCCCCGATCCGAGACAAAGCGTCAGGGACAACGTGGCATCCTCCTTTCTGATGGATAATCTCGCAATCATACTGTTAAAGTTGAGATATCCAACGCGCGAGACGACCTTGCGGATTGCTAATATTAAATAAGCATTTCAAGGATGAATGATCAGTTATAACTGAGAAATGGTAACCTTCCACGTAAGGTTTGAACTTACTGATGGCAAAAAGTACAGCGAGACATTCCCGCATCGTGACGCTATAATTCCTCTCCTCGGTCGAGAGCGCATGAGAGCAGTAAGCCACAACATGCTCTTCGCCATCGATCATCTGCGACAGAACCCCGCCTATTCCGACGCCAGAGGTATCGCATTGTATGGTGAACGGTAAATCGAAGCGAGGGCAGGATAGTACAGGTGCGGACACCAAATGGCTCTTGAGCTGGCTGAAGGCATTCTCTTGCTCGTCCGACCAACAAAATTTGCACTTGCTTTTTAACAGGTCAGTCAAAGGAGCCGCCAGTGTAGCGAAGCCAGAAATGAAACGTTGGTGCCATACGACGAAACCCAAAAATCTTCGAAGGTCCCCAACATTTGTGGGGATAGGATAATTGACCACCACGGAAATTTTGTCCGGATCCATTTCCAATTTACCACTTCCCACTATGTAGCCCCAAAACCTAAGTCTAGATCTCGCAAAGTGACACTTATCCACATTTATTTTTAACCCCGCGTTACGTAGTCATTTAAAAACCTCCCGTAAATGCCCCAAATGCTCCTCGAACGTTTCACTTACAATCACTATATCGTCAAGATAAGCGAAACAAAACGGTTCCAACTCCGCCCCAAGAACCTTATCCATGAGGCGCTGGAAGGTAGCCCCGCACTGTGCAAACCAAAAGGCATCACATTGAAATGAAAAAGTTTACGTCCTGGTATCGTAAAAGCTGTTATCTCTTTACTTTTCGGTCCCAATTCCACCTGCCAGTATCCTTTCTCAGGGTCTAACGTGATGACAAATTTGCCAGCTTGTAGTTTGTTTAATATAGTGAGCATATAAGGTATTGGATAGGCGTCTTTCCTACTGACCTTATTAACTTTTCGGAAATCCACCACGAAGCGTTTTGAACCGTCTTTCTTCGGCACCAGTATGACAGGAGACGACCAAGAGCTTGTCGATGTCTCGATTATCCCAGCACTTAGCATTTCGTCAACTTGGCAATTAATCATCTCTTGGATCACGGGCGAAACTGGGTAATACCTCTGTTTTACTGGGATATTTATCTCCAGCTCTATATCGTGTTTGACCACGTTAGTTCTACCGAGGACCTGCTCAAATAATTTCAGTTTTGCATCCAAAAAATGCATAAGGGTGGCATCCTGTGACGACGTTAGACAGTTATCGGAATCGATTTCTTCCAGACTCGCGTGAAAAGTTCCAGTACGAATCACCCCCTAGTGGTCCACTGGGATAGTAGAATTATGAAGTACGTGAGTGGCAAGGACATGTTACATAGACTGGAGTTGCTGAAAGTTCATAAAATCAGAAGAAGCACTGGCGAAGCACAGGGGGCAGCGGTTATAGATGCTATAAGGGAATGTAATACCCAAGATCGAATATGCGTTAGGTCATTGGATACGACTGCGAGCAACACAGGACCGATGAATGGAGCTTGTATTTTCCTTCAGAGAAAACTTGGGTGTGACCTTTTGCACCTCGCTTGCCGACACCATGTTTTTGAGGTTGTCCTCAAGGGCGTATTTGATCATTGCATGGACCCTACCAGTGGTCCTGATGTATTGCTCTTCGAGAGATTTCAAGCGCAATGGCCATCGATCGATCAGAGCAATTACAAGTCCGGAGTAGCACGGCTAAACGTTTTTGCGGCGGTGCAAGAAGACCTCGAAGACACTGTGACATTCGCCACTGACTGTCTGACGGTAAGTGAAATTCCACATATATGCAAACGTGATTATATTTAGCAGTATTTGTGAAACTTCCAGTAAGATGCCTGACGCCAGTAAAACTTCCTTTTTTCCAGGTGGCACAACTGAGGGACGACTACCAAGAGTTTCTGGAGCTCTTGATATTTTTTTAGGATTAGTTCCACCACGAGGCGTGCGTTTTCGGAACCCAGGAGCTATGTCTCACACTCGCTGGAGAAACTATCCGATAAGATAGCAATCTGATTTGTCTTACCGCAGTCTATTGTTGAATTATCGGCTGTTCTGAGCATCAAGGTAACGACGGCTCAGAAAAAATATTCGCCCGCACTGCTTCCTGGAGTGACGGGCAGAAACCTCTTCCCCATGGGGAAGACTACCGGCGCACGGCGTGAGGAGAAGACGACGCCATCTTCATCATCTGCTCTTGGATCCGACCACTCCACCGGTCAAAACGACGCCCCATTGCCACCGACCTCGACGGAGTCGACGAACGGGCCTTTTCAGGGCCAAAATCAGCTTCTGGCGAGAGTATGGAGGTTATCCCTGTTCAGGGCAATAACTCCGATGTCACATCTAAAAACTCCTCATCTGGAGATAGTGTTGGGTCAGACGCGCCAACTACACCTGGCCCACCTATACATCCCAGTGATCCTCGTCGGCGCTCAGCTGCTTTCCTCACTGCTAATGAGTCAGCACTGAAGAAGCAGCAGTTGGCGGAAATGGAGGTCACGCCCAACGTCACCGTCAGCAACCGCTTCGCTCCACTGATGCAAGCCGCTGCGCCTGTACCCGTATCAGCTCCGCCCGCTGCCTCCACCACAGCTGATGCCATGGACACAACAGCGGTTCCTCAGACGAAGAAGCCTCCCAAAAAGCCGAGTCTCATTGTCTACGATGTCTGCTCGCTGAAGGCACTTAGGGCCATTATTCGTGGTCTAGTCTCTGACCAATCCTTTGTCCTCAACCTCGGCCGGGAACCCAAGACTGTCCGGGTGCAGCTGGGCAATATGGAGGACTGCAAGCGCGTGCGGGATGAGCTGCTCTCCTCCCAGGTACAGATCTCCTCCTAGAACTACGGGACAGAGAAGCTGACGTCCTACGTCATACATGGCCTCGAGGCAACAGACGACCCGAAGGACTTCTATGACGATATCGACACAACGGGAATGGCGGTCCGTAAGGTCCGAAACATCCGCGGCTCCAAGACTCCGGCGCCTCTATTCGTTGCGACCATCGCTTCTATACCTGAATGGCCGCCAACGAAGGTGCGGATTCGCCTCTACTGGCGTGACACTCCCCAGATGTGTTACAACTGCAGTCGCTTTGGACACTCACCAACGAACTGCACAGCAGCCCCTCGCTGCTATAAAAGCGCTGGTTCTCATCCCGGGAACACATGCAACACCACGAAGGGGGACGCTGCGTTGTGCTGAAACTGCGGGGAGACCCATACTGCCTTCGACAAATTTTGCGCCATCTACCAGGACGAACTCTCGAAGTTCTTGGGAAGGAAGAAAGAGACAAAGAAGGCCTCAGCGCCGCCTCCGCGTCCGGCTCCTAAGACCCCGCATCCCTCCCTTTGAGTTCAGAACGCCTGGGGACGTGGGAACGCCAAAAGACCTCTTGCTGCGCAGAAGCCGACGCCGAGACTTCGGCTTGAACTTCCGCCTGCCCCTGCGACTGCTCTTGGCTTCCCTTCCTTACCGGCCGCCAAACCAGTCTACCGCGAGACGGAGGAGGAACTACGTGTCCCACTCAGGAAGCGGCGCCAGGAGAGGCGGACAGCACAAACGCACGACGATGGCCAGCAGGCATCGTGTGACCAGGGACTGCCCTCCGGCCTCCTTGAGGCGCTACAGTCCCTTACAGCGGCTACGCTGGCATTGCAGCAGCAAATCCAGCAGCAATCGACGGCTCTAAACGGCATACTGACGCAGGTTATCTCGCACTTCCGCGTTCACCTCTAAACGGCGAGCGTCGACAGTCGCTGTCGCCTCCTGGAACGCAGGTGGTGACATTCGAGACAAGACTCCTGAACTGCTGAGCTTCATGAAGAGACAGGACATCGCCGTCGTCCTACTTGAAGAGACTCACCTCCAGGAGTCTATCCGCTGAAAGGTGCCAGTTTTTTCGGTCTTCCGGAAAGGTAGGGCCCTCGTCCCCGGTTGCAAAGCTGCTGGTGGTACTGCAATTCTGTTATCAACTGCATTAGAGGCGTCGGAGCTCCCCCTCGAAGGACTCCAGAACTTGGAAGCTACGGCCATCCTCCTCCGCAGAGGGAGAGGGCAGCTGGGCGTCGTCTCTTGTTCCAGCGGCCGTCCTGGACTCTGCTTCGTGAAGACTTGGACATCGTCTTCAGTACGGGAGATCCCACTCTCTGCGGAGGCGACCTGAACAGCAAGCACTCGTCCTGGAATTCGAATGCAGAGAATCGACACGGAGCTGTTCTTCGTAGCTGGGCGGATGACGCACTGGTGGGAGTCGTAGGACCAGACCTTCCTACGCGCTTCCACTACACTGGCACTGGCGATGTTCTGGACATCTTCCTTCATCGAGCCTTGACCTGCTCTTTGCACGTCTCCACTCTTTCCTGCCTTATGAGCGACCATAACCCAGTGCTTGCCTATCTTGGCACTCACCCGTGCCTTCTGCCGCAGGTGGATGTCCAGAATTTCCAGGACGCCGACTGGGAGTCCTTTCGGAGATATCTCACGGACATGCTGCCCGAAGCCCTGCCGGAACTTGACACGGCGGAGGACGTGGAGGACTGCGCTACCATCTCACATCCTGCATGGGGATCGCGGCAGAGGCGGCGATTCCGCGGCGGGTCCGGCGCTCTTTAAACTACATGGAACATCCAGCCCGCATACTTACGGCGATCCGTGAAAAGAACCGAGTTCGCAGGAATACCAACGGACTGGGGATCCAGTGCAGAGACGCCTCCTTGTGCACCTGCAGCATTCCATCCGGGACGACATTCGGGCGTTTCGCAGCGATGTCTGGGACAAGAAGCTCTCCTCCCTTAACATGGAGGATGGCTATATATGGAAGATGGCACGAGCGCTTCGGGGAGATCCGGTTACTGATCCCCCATTCGTCTGACCAGGGCCAGGCGGTAACATCGGTGCAGAAGGCGAACCTCATGGCCTCATATCTGGAGATCGTCTTCGTAAACGAGGCGGTCGTGGATGAAGCGGGAACCGAAGATCCTGTTGCCGAGGAGCCCATCCTGCCTCCCCCTACCATCACCTCGGAGGACGTTGGAGCCGCCCTAAAGAACCTGCGCCTCAGGAAAGCTCCTGGCCCGGACGGTCTGCGGAATGAAATCATCTGGCAGATTCCGCAGTCTTTCGGGACTTGGCTGGCTTTTCTCTTCACCGTCTGCCTGAGGATCGGCTATTTCCCGACACAGTGGAAGATCGCCCGCATCGTCTGCATTCCGAAGGGGAAGGCGTCGAGGCAGCCGGCCCAGTTTCGCCCGATATCGCTGCTCGACGGCCTTGGGAAGCTTTTTGAGCGCGTCATCCTGCAGCATCTCCAGCGTCACATTGCCGACAACGAGATTCTGCCGGCAGAACAATTTGGGTTTCGCTCCGAGTTTGCCACCACTCACCAGTTAGTGAGAGTGTGTAACTTTAGAGCGGATGCATTCAACACCAGGCATCACGTCGCAGCGGCCTTTTTCGACGTCACAAAGGCCTTTGACCGTATGTGGCATGGGGGTCTGCTTGTGAAGATGCAGCGCTTCCACTTCCCTGGATGGTTCACGCGGCTTGTTGGGAATTACCTCATCGGCCGCACCTTCCATGTGGCATGGCATCAAGCAACATTTGCTGAGAGGCGAATCAGCGCTGGGGTTCCACAAGGGTCAGTCTTGGGACCCACACTTTATAACATTTATACGGCGGACATCCCGGTCGACTTCAGCTGGAACACCATGACGGCGCTCTACGCGGATGATGCTGCGCTTTTGTGCAGATCCTCTAAGAAGGCGATGGCGGCGGCATATCTTCAACGTGCCACCGATGTTCTCTTGGAGTGGTTCGAGAATAGGAGGCTGCAGGTTAACCCAAAGAAGACCCAGACGGTTGTCTTCACAAATAGTGTTACTCCGGACCCGGATGGAGTCCTTATTGGTGGCGAGGAAGCGGAGTGGAAGGAAGAGGCCAAATATCTTGGCGTGACCATCGACCGGAAACTTCGCTTCCAGAAACATGCGCTGCAGATGGCCCACCGAGCCCTTGGCTTGAAGCTGCGCCTCGCTCCATTGCTGCGGAACCGGAACATCTCTGCGAAGAGAAAACTCCACATCTACTGCGCTATCATCCTTCCAAGCCTGGCGTACGCGTCCCCGGCCTGGAGTTGCAGACTTAGTGCTCCTGGACACTACCGACTTGGGGTGGCAGAAAGAGCTTGCCTCCGCTCTATCACAGGGAGACATCGGGGGCAGAGAAACGATGTATATGAAGAGCTCCAGATATCGCCAATTGCTGAGGAGCTACAACGGCGAGCCAAGCGGTTCTTCGCAGCAGCAGAGGAAAAAGCGGCTGAGGTCCTTCGAGTCATTGCGGACTCCAAACCAAAGCCTTGGGACAAGCACAAGCGTCCGCGCTCCTCCACCGGAGAGATTGAGGACTTGCCTCCAGCTAAGCACAGGAGGACATAGGACCGAAGAGGTTCCATATCGCCCCAACACCTGGGGCCAAAAACGATACAGGCGCTGTCACTTAGGAGCCTAGAGCTAGATAGTGGCATCCACTCCTCGCGCCAGCCGAAGCGAGAGTGACGAATGACGTAGTAACCGGCTCGCTGGATGGCCACAGTTCTCTACTCCTTCAAGATTCTTATGTTCAGTGATGCATTCAAGCTATCGTGTGCTGAAGAGCGTGGTCTTGAAGCTGTGTGCATATTCGTCGTTAAAGTATACGCAAAAGCTTGGTTTAATGCGTCAGCTGCAGTGAAGGCGCCACAGAATGATCTGACTTTTCTTAAGAAATTTGTGCAGTATCAAACAGTGGACGCAGGAGTTTCCAGCGCAGTTCTTACCAAATTGTTGAGACACCTGTGGTACCTTAGTGAAATGCTCGTTGCCTTATCTTTTTTTGACAATGAAGTAACTTCTGACGTTAAGAGAGAAATGTTTCGAGCACTGAAGGAGCGAGAGGGCACTGAGAACTTGCAAATTGCTAAAATGACTTTAAAGAAGGCCAAAGAAGAAGCGGAAAATTTGACCCTAATTAATTTTGTGACTGAAGACACCGCAAAGTTTTTCAATTGTTTGAAAATCGAAGCCGACTTTTGGAACTTTGATCCAGATGAGTGTAGTCAGAAGGAAGATTACCGCAATGCAGAAGTCATCGTATCTTTCTTAAGTGTTGTTAATGGTAATGCAGAAAGTGGTGTAGCCCCCACGAAAATGACAGGAAAAGAAATCCAGCAGCTGGATTCCAGCTATACCAAAGAAAGCACGATTGAAGAGGATTGAAGTGGGAATCTAGTTGACTGTTTTTATACTTTTAAACTACGCAATAAGAAGGCTAATTGTTTCATACTTTTGAACGTAAGAAAAACGCTCATTATTTTTATAATTTTAAACAACGTAAAAAGAATGCTAATTGCTTTTATCTTTTCAAACACCGTAAAAAGAATGCTATTTGCTTTTATACTTTTAGACAACTTTAAAAGAATGCCAACAAAACATCTTGAAAACATAATCCTGATTATTATTATATACTTGTTGTGACCAATCATATTTTTTTAAACCGTTGGACATGAAAGCAATAAATGCGTGAAAAGGGAGAGGAGCAAGGGAGAGGAGCAAGGGAGAGGAGCAAGGGAGAGGAGCAAGAGAGTGGAGCAAGGGAGAGGAGCAAGAGAGAGGAGCAAGGGAGAGGAGCAAGAGTGCTGAGTGGGAGGTGGCGCAGCGCAAAGTTCAAACGGTGAAACTTCAAAATCGATTTGTAACCTCTGAATGTTGTTCGATGTTGCCCAAATTTTGCACAGGTTAATTTTTTATCCTTTGAAACCACTTTAGAGGAATCGATCCCGACTTTTTAAACTTTCGCTTTTTTGGGCCACCCAAATAAATAAATGAATAAATAAATAAATAAATATATATATATATATATATATATATACTTCTTCTGCCGAGAATATTCACTGAACTTTTCGTTGCGTTGGGTTTTTCTGCCATTTTGCCGCGCCAAGTGTTATTCAGCATTGTGTGGGGTAGGGGAAGGCCAATTACCATAAGATAACACGCAAAAGTTGATTTTTCGACTTACAGGCTTTTACTCTTTTGCAAATTAACATTAGAGAGAAATTACCTACGATCTTCGAACTTGCGAAGTTATAAAGAAAAATAAATAAAGTTTCTTATTCTTATCGTCACATTTTACTTGCTATACAAAATCACTCAAGTTCTACATATTTAATAATGAGCCACCATCAGGCTTCTGAGCGCCCCAGGTCATCGGCGCCCCGATGCCTTGCTTACCTCCCTTACCCCCTAGAACCGGCCCTGGATATGACACTGCATATATCAGAAAGAATTATATACGCAGAATACAAAAAAAATTTTAATGATTTTTTTTTAGGCTTTTAAGCCATTTGCAGATTTTTAGAAAATTTATACATGTGTAGTCAGCATCCAATAACTTACAGAATAGTTTATACCTTATAGGTCTATCCACTTCACATTGCCCTCATGCAGAAATAATGCTCATCTTGGCATTATAATTCTTGAACCATGCCGGGGCAACGGAAGGAGGGATTGCCATTATTTAGCTCATCCTGACTAACATCTTTTAGACAGACAGGAAATGTTCCCAAAATACTCAGCATCTTTTACCCTAGATAAAGATTGTAAATCTCATGAACTGGCCAATTTGTTGATGAGTAGACTTCTGTCAATAAACGTTGTTACAATAACCTAAACTTGTGGTTAGCAGACCCAAAGATCCATCTTGGGACAAAGGAGATATATGCAATATAAACACTGCCTCTCATTCTTTTCACTTAGTGCCATGATAAGATTTGTTTCAGCATTTCTTAACAATTTTCCAAAGGAAGGGACAACCCAGTTTGCGCTGCTACAAAAAATCCTTCACAAAATTTTAACACATTATAAAAAATGAAAAATACAGTAAAATTGAAGGAATAAAACAAAGTTAGTAAGGCTAATGTTTCCTCTTTTAAAATTTGTCAAAATTGTTAAGGTCAAAGAAATTTCAGCAGCTCAAAAAAATAAAGAATGAAGTGATGACACATAATGTACCATTACGTATGATGGCGTTTAGGGGTTAATAAGGAGTAAGAAATTTTTTATAGAGAGTACAGTTGGTCCCCGTTATTCGCGGAGGTTACCTACTAGAAAATGGCCGCGAATAACGGGGAATTTTTCCTCATAAAAATACATTATGTAAGGGTGGGTTACGTTCCGATTCGCCACTAAAATCACTCATGTGACGAAAAAGGGGAATTTTCCCTCAGAAGATTTCATGTAATAAGGGAGATTAGGTTTTAAGTAGTTGCCACTGTATCCTATGAGATCCAAATTAATAAAACAAGTCCGTTTATGGGCGCTCCGGTCATTAAAGGATTAATATACTGGGCTGTATAGACACTGAACATTGCCTAATCTTAACATAAATGAAATTAACTTAAAATTACATAAATACTAATAGAAAACGTGATGACAAGGATAAACACAGGTTTTGCGTGGTAAAACTAGCAAGAATCTGGGATACGATGTTCACCGCACAATTCCAAAACAAATCACGTGGTGCTGGTGCATAATAACACAGAAATGGCTCCACACATTCGTTATTCGCCGAATGCCACGAATATTCATCACTCGCCAAATATCTAGTTGTCACTCGGCGAACCACGATTATTTCCTGTCGAGAGTCGATAAAAGAGCACGAGTCGAAGAGACGAATATTCTGCAAGCCACGGTGTTTTTAACCCCTCCACACATTCGTTATTCTCCGATTTACGAATGTCTTTCCGCATTGCTATCATATCGTGGGAATGTTCCCTATTTGCGAGAAATTTCATGCGGATCTGGCACCATTGTGCCTTCAGAACCTGTACTCAATGCCGCCAGCCGTCAAGTGTGTGTCGTAGAATCACATCCACCGTCTTCTTTTCTGTGGTTTCTTCTTTTTCATCTTCATTTTCAAATAGGCGCAGTTCATGACAACAAAAGCGGCAATTGCAGCGACAACAGTGTCTTCACCGTCCTAATCCATCGGCAAAATTTCAGTACCACTAACTTAACACCTTTTCCCACAAGTTGATATGAACATTCGGTATTCGGCGATGGAGGGTAGAGGCAGCTGTAAGTAGTGAGGAAAATATTAACTCGTCACTCGACAAGTGATCACGAATTTTCGACACTCGGCAAATAACGAATGTGTGTAGCCGGCTTTACGCTAGTTACAATGAAAAAAGTAATTGCTTGCATAGTATATTCATTATCAATAGCAAAATATAAACAAAATAGGCCAGAAAATAAAATAAAACGAGTACAATGAGGCAGTCACTGTTGAACAAGTAGCGTGTGTGTCGACTTCTTACTCTGCCACGGCAAGTAGTCCGAGTGGCGAATATGCGAAACGAAAAACCGCGGATACAAAAACATTGTTCCATAATACATGAATGACGAATAAGTGAAATGACGAATACGGAATCCGCGAATACTGGGAACCAACTGAACTGGTTTTAAAATGTGAGATTAAAAAAGTGAAAGTTAAAAGTATAGTAGGGGTAAAAAATGAAAGTTAATGGATGAGGACAACACTTCGTGAAATCCCATAATCAAATAAAATAATACGATACTATTTTTTATTAGAAAACTTATGCTAATTTCCACAAGTAAATGCAAAACATGACCGATTTCGGTGAATAATTACATAATGATGGTTGTGTTTTGCATTTATTTGTGGAAATTAGCAAAATATTTCTAATAAAAAATACTATCTCGTATTGTTTGTGGCAAAAAATTGTTTCAGAATAAATAAAGTGGTTCCTCATGTCAAATAACTTCTTTTTTTCCTTGAAATAGTTTTTGAATACCACCTTCCCCTCCCTTCCTTCCCCCTCATTCTCCCTATATCCTGTTTGTTTGATAAGCCTAACTATAATAATATTGTATTTGGCAAATTGGTAAAATTATTTAATAGCAATAAAAATATGTTTAAGGTATGCAGAATTCATTTATATCACACTAAAGTTTTATGTAACAAACAAAAATAATAAAAGATATGTCCAGGTTATGTCCCAGTTTTACATCTACAGTTATTGTCTTGTGCCATGAATAGAGTAAATCCTCATTAACACGAACTCAGCTAACACATGCTAGCTTTACACGAACAAATATTTTCCCCGACACTGAATGTATGGATTAATGTACATATGTGACTTGGTTGATTAACATGAAATTTGCTTAAGATGAACTTCAAACAAAATTCAGAAATCAACAACTCAAGTAATCGGTTAACACAAACACTTGTGTTTAGTCAAACGTATTTTACAGCTATATGACTTTATTTCTGGCATATAGAAGGGTTGTTTCTGTAAAAATTTCAATATGCAGATGCCATGAGATTCTATGATCAGTGATTCAGCATATGTCTTCATTCCTGCCTTTACCTATCTTGAACCTTCCAGTAGTTTTTCATTTTTCATGAGTGCCTTAAACAGGTGAAGAGGTTACAAATGTAGACATTTTCATTGTGTTAACATAGGTAACTGCATTCCTTGCAGTAATTTTTTTAGTTGAATAGGAAGAAAGGAAGAAAATTATTTTGCCTGATATCATCATTCACAATGAACAACAGAATGCCTTGATGCAATAGCAATTCTAATGAGAATGTAAGTCTGCTAAATGCTCGGATTTGTAAGGTGCTGATAGGTTACTGTTTCTGCACCATTTACCATGCCTGCAAGAACATGGTTGTACAGAGACAGAAGTGTTTTTCTCTCACTCGAAGAAGTGGAACTCAAAAATATGGGTAAGCTATTGAGGGTCATCAAACAAAATTTATATTTTGTATTTGATCTTCGCCTCACCAAAAAAAAACGCTGGCCAGGCAATTCCAACATTGTCCGTTGTTTCTTGCCACAAAAAATGGTATATGTAGCAGGATGACTATGGCCTGACCAATAGTATTGCTTCCTGATTATGAAAGAGGGAAAGGTCCACGTCTCACCATCTTCCTCTGTTAGAGAATATTTTATGTGTAAACATTCAACCATATAAACAAATAGCACAAGATGCAAAAAAAGCCAAACTTCCATTACACTGGCAACAAAAATGAAAATACTAGAAGTATTGAAACAGTATTTTTTCAAAAACAAGAATTACAGAAAAATATAAAATTCCAAAATCAACACTGTCCACAATTGTGAAAAATAAATAGACGATCAACCAAGCTGTAGCTGCAGGGTCAACAACGAAAAGAAAAAACCTACATGATTTAGATTTAGTAAAAGTAAGTTAATACATATATATTTACATCATTTAACCTCAATGTGAACATTATGAAGTTGAAGACAATTGAGATATATCATTCAAATCAAATTTAATGTTACATTAATTTGAATATTAGTCCAAATCATGCATTTGTGGTGTTATTAATAATAATGTATTTATTTAACACAAACAGGTTATATGTATGTAAATATATTTAAGCAGAAAATTATAATATTTTTTCAGTTTTTCATATATACAGTAAACCCCCGTATTTACATTATCGGAATGTACGTTTTCCTGCTATTTACATTATATATGGGTTCCATCAATTTTCCTAAGATTCCAATGGAAGTAAAATCCTGTATTTACATTATTTCATTTTAAGTTTTCCCGCTATTAATGTCATTTTACATTAGAATTTCCAATTTTATTAAGCAATCTAGCATGCGATTCCCAACAGTTTTTAACATTTTTCGGCTTAGCTTTACAAAAAAATCCAAACTCTTTTGGGCAAAGATTTCGAAAATGGTGGCAGAATAGGACCAGCGCCCCTTGAGGCAGAAATATGAACTCTTTCTTTGGAAACAGCATTCACGTTAACAGATGCTATGATGTGCTACGATGCTATTCAGGAACAGCATACTTAGAAATATGAACTCTTTTGGTGAAATCTTCAAAACCTCATATGTAAATCACTCAAGCAGAGCATAAACAGCGCACCTATATATGGAAATACAGTCATTCCTTGACTTAGAATGCTCTGGACAAACAACATTTACAAATTTAGGAACGTGCTCCAGACTGTCCTCTTTCAGAGTGAAGCGTACGCACGCAGATCATCAGCATGCATTCGACCAATGGAAAATTAAACTGGAGTAATGTGGCATTTCAAAGTGACGCATATGGTCGGTGCACTGTTCGTCATCCATGGCAGACAAGAAAACCAAATGCACTCACCGTGCGCCTCGCGTACCTCTGGTGAGCACAGTCAATTGGAGTTTAGCATAGCATTCACAGTTGAGCAGACTGTATGTCACATATCGTGTCCCGCACATTCAACCAATTCCTCTCTTTCTCTTGCCTTCTCTTTATTCCTAAAATGCTGTTGTTTAAATATTCTAGTAAACATGAATATTGACACTGAAAGGTTAATAACTGAAGTACAACTGAAGTCTGAATACTTCAGTTTGTCTTCCAACTTTCCTAATAGCTCATCAAAGGTCTATACTGACATTCAGAAATAGTTAAAAAAATTTAACTTCATTATCCCTTAGTTCAGAATTCAACATGTTAAAGGCTCCTAGAAAAAATGCAGAGGTTGAATCACCAATATTTTTATAGAATTTTAAGGTTAATTTTATTTCAGTACCTGCATACTAATATTACTTCATACCTTTTAAAACAGGGTTGTCCAACATACGGCCCGCGGGCCAGAATGCAGCCCGCTGGAGGTTTTCATGCGGCCCGCGAGAGGCTTTCATCCATTCAGCAAACTTTTTGTAACTATTGCATACAAATTAAATTTACAAAAACTTTTAAGCGGTTCTTTATTAAGGATATATAATGCGCCTGTGTTAAGGTGCATTTTCTCAATAATCAGTCTTTGATTATTTAAAAGTTCCTTCTTCATCGCGATTCCTGATACTGCAGTCTCAACCGCAGGGCCACCGAGAGGGCAGGGATACCGGGGCAAAATCTCCGAGGCCCGGGCCTCTGAGACCCGGTCTTATGAGCGGTCACAATACTTTTCTGTCGTAAAACACGGGTGCAAGGAATGCCGTCAACTGATTTCAAGGGGTGGCATTTCGTCCCTTCCCACTTTCCTTTTCTCAGCCCTCGACTTGGGTTTTCCCCACTCTGCCCACTGCTTTTCTATCTTCCCTTAGCGCTGTATGCCATCTCCCCACTTCTCTCATTTTCCTCCCCTTGCAGTCATTAGCTTGTCATAAAATGCTACGAGAATGAAATTTTCCTGATCGTCGGCGACAGTGGGAATTTGTGAAGGCGAGAAAGGATGTTAAGATTCTCTCTTCCACGATCGTAGGATAAAATAACAAGCTGCATATGGTGACAGGGTCCCAACAATGCGTCCTTTTAGCATTCTTCACTTAATTATCCTTCTTTTCGATTGGGTTGTCTTTAGTGGTTTGTTAGTAATAGCCGCCCTTTCTTCGCCTGCAGTGAGAACGGGGGATGGTAAACCGTTATGTTCCTACACTTTGGAGAACTCACATAGTTCTCTCTCCTACCCCTTCTTCTACCAATTTTGCATTTGGGAATTTCACGAAATACGTTAGTCCTTCTCTCCCGTCAGTTCTACCAAGCATTTTGTCAAAGAAACATCGGTCAAGTAAGTTTGGTCTTCTTGCCGCTCTCACAATCAGTGTCAAGATAGTGAATATATAAAAGGTCTGTGTTTTCATTTATAATTATTTAATAATACTTTGTTCTTTGCTCGGCAGTTTATATCAATATTGACTTTTACTGTTTTTGCGTTTATGAATGCAGGTGTTACTTAGCGACTTATGGACATACAGTGGAAATCGGTTAACACAAAATGCATGGGACTGGAAAAACATTTTGTGTTAAAAGAATTTTGTGGTAACCGATTTTCATGCTAAATGTTATTCAAAAGGCAAATTTTTCATTTTCGAAGCATGAAATTATATCGGGGATAACAGGGTCAGAAATAGGAGCATTCTGTGCCCATGCCTGATTAAACCAGATGAGCAGCACAGCGGCTAAATCTTTGTGCTTTGCTGTATGTAGATGCTTCTGTTCTAGTTCAAACTTGCCTCTCTCGAAAATAGATGTCAATTTTTTGCGATTTTTAATAATTGTCGACAAGGTTGAATTTGGAATCCCAAACTCTTTGCAAATGTCTGTTTTGGATCTACCACCGGCATCAACCACTTCAAGGAGCTGCATTTTCACTTTTAGCGGTAGTGCATTTTGCTTACGGACTTGATTGGTCATTTTAATATGGATTATTTAATTTTAATAAAAATATAAAATTAAAACTTAAAATTATCTCGATGAATAGAAAAGATTTCGTACACTGGTTTGTTTAAAATATGGCAATGGTTTCACTCAGAAATTCACAATCAAATGAGGGTATAAGATTTAAAGAATGTTATTTATAGGGATCTGGAGAGTTATGACAGGTAGGCATTGGGGGAAACCCACCAATAATAACTACGATAAGAGGCCAATTTTGCAAACCCGTTTCTATCGTCCATGGATGGCAGTTCTAGGAATGTGTTTACTGTGACGACGATGCCTGGAATAAAGGATACTCTTGGTGTGGACCTTCTCCACGGGTGGATGCGAGTTGCCATGAGATCAGAAGTGCATAGTTGGGAGTCGTTGCCCTACTAATGACTACAGTCAATGACATAGAAAGTAGGATGGGTAGGTGAAGTAGTAGGATTTTCCGCAATGGTGCGTTGATGGGAAATCTAAGTGGGGTTGGGAGTTTTGGGAAAACAGCGGTTGAGAGACCATGGGAAAACCATGTTTCAACTGCCATTTTGTGTTATCTGAAGAATTTCCGTGGATTTATTTTATTAGGACCAAAAATTATTTTTGGGTTAACCGATATTTCATGTTAACCGTTTCACATTATGCAAATAAATATACACTGAGAAGCATAGGCTCTGGAACGGACTGAGCATGCATTCCGTGTTAACCGATATTTTGTGTTATCCGTTTTCATGTTAAGCGGTTTCTACTGTAGCAAATTAAAATCAGTGGGGCATTTTAATTTAAGGGGTAAGTTTCGATTTATATTAAATATTTTTGCCAAAATCCGCTATTTCTGCTTCTTCCTCTTTCAAGTATTTTTACATGACTGAGGTCTCAAAAATACTTCCTGCTAGAATAATAGTCTCAATTTAATCGTTTCTTAATTTAAAATGCATGTGACGATCCTTTTAAATTTTGGCCTCATAGGGCAGTGTTTTTCAAAAACCTCATTAGTATATTTCGGGAGATTTTTTATAGGTTAAAAAAACAACTTATGTGAACAATGAAACTTCCTTTATTTATTGATTATAAAACACTGCTTTTTCAACTTTAATTTTATTGTTATAATATGGAATAAGTAGAGAGCCTGTGACATGCATCGCAATCACATTGAATTGATTTTGTATATAAGTTTCCATTTGGTCATTTATAAGAAAATTTCACGCCCCATAATAGCTATTTACATTGGCAGTTAAAACTATTCTTTTACTCCTTTACTTTTCCTACTTCTCTATCCCCTTACCTCTCTATCCCCTTCCCTCTCTCCATCCCTCACCCCCTCTACCCATTTCACTCTCCCTCCATACCACCTTCTTTCCCTACACATTAGAGAAATTGTACCTACAGCTTTGTATGTACACTGTGCTTCCCATAGATTGAATTTAGCTATTAGCAACGCTTGTGATATCGCCCTCTTTCGTAATTGCATGGGAACTGTGGGTAAAGTGTATGTTTTTTCAATACATACCTCGAAAAGGCAGGTTGTATTAAAATCAGTAATTGTGAATAATATTGAGCCTTCTGCAAATTACGAAAAATTAAAAGAATTGTGCGCCACAAGATGGATAGAAAGACGATTCCATGACAGCTTTTGTAGAATTACTTGATTCGGTTTTAGAATCTTTAAATATTATCACTGAGTAGCGTGATAGGGACACTTTTTCCAATGCTAAACTATACTTTGTGCACTTAACCAAATTGATTTTGTTTTATCATTATTTATAGTAAAAAAATATTTCAGCTTATCATTGTTGCTCTGCAAAACTTTGCAAGAAAAAATTTAGATCAAATACAGGTTATTAACTTAGCAGATGACATAATTGAGGAATTAAGAAGTTTACGGATAAATTGTGATTATGAATTTGGTATGAAGAGGCCTGAGTTCGAATCTTGAAGCACTCTTCTCAACTTGTGTAACACAGGAATGATTGACATGTAATTTTTTTAACCAAAATTAAAATATCTTAAAAATACGACATCGGACATTGATTTTTATTTTCTTAATGTCGAAATAAGAATCTCATTCTATAACGCTCATAAACGCGTATTAATTGCATAGGACTTAGGATCAATCTACCCATGTTATTACATCAGAAATTATGGTTCTTAAAATAGCTTAGGTTGGTGACTGGGAAGAATTACATTGATTTTTATCTTTAGATTTGATTTTCCTTTTTATTTCTTTATTTGATTGTGTATTTTCCCTTTATTTTGCAATTTAATTCTTATTAAACATGTAAATATGCAGAGATTGTTATTTTTCATTGAAATTAACTTATAATAAAATAAATATTTATAGGTAAACATGCATTCTTTCAAGAAAAGAAAAATTGCAAGTGAATGTCGTATCTTCAAAGCATCGTGGACCCATGACTTCTTTGTTATTGAACATAATGACGGCATACTATGTCTTATATGTCACGAGAAGATAGCTGTTATTAAGGAATACAATGTCAAGCGACATTATTCTACAAAACACACTAGTAAATTTGATAGCCTCATGGGTCAAGTGAGAGTCGACAAAATGACCTCGATGAAAAAGAATATTATTGGACAGCAATCTTTTTTCAAAGCTGCAAAGGAGAATTCTGAGGAGGCAACCAAAATCAGTTTCTTGATAGCCGAAACATTAGCAAAGAGAGGAAAACCATTTTCTGATGGGGAATTCGTAAAAGATTGCCTGGACATTTTTGCATCTGTTGCATGCCCTGATAATAAGTCGTTAGTCTAAAAAATTAGCCTTTCGCATCAAACGATCGCTAGAAGAGTAGATGAGCTGGCATCTAACATTAAAAATACTTTGGTAGAAAGAATTAAGGCATGCAAGTTTTACAGTTTAGCTGTTGATGAGAGTACCGATGTGCACGATACAGCTCAATTGGCAGTCTTTGTACAAGGAGTCACCGACACTTATGAAATAATCGAGGAACTTTTTGAACTTTGTCCAATGAAAGGCACAACAAAGGGACAAGACATTTACGATGAAGTAAAAAGTCTGTTGATAAAATTTAGACTCCAATAGAGTAACCTTTGTGGTCTAACAAGTGATAGAGCTCCTGCGATGACAGGGAAGCTAATCGGGTTTGTAAATCTATTGCAAAAATCATTGTCACATGAAATTATCACATATCATTGCATAATTCACCATGAGCAAATTTGTGCAAAGACACTGCAGTTGAAGCATGTGATGGAAGTTGTTGTTTCCACAATTAATTTTATTAAGTCACGAGGGCTCAATCATCGACAGTTCCAAGCCTTTCTTGCAGAATTAGGATCAGACTATGGCGATGTAATTTACTTCAGTCATGTACGTTGGCTTAGTAGGGTGAACACATTGGCACGCTTCTTCTCTCTGCTAGAAGAAATAAAGGTATTAATGAGAAACAAAGGAAAGCATGTGAGTATCATGGACAATGAGGATTGGCTGAATGACCTTGCTTTCATAGTTGACACAACCAAATATCTTGCAGAATTGAATATAAAACTACAAGGAAAGGGTCAGTTCATCAATGCATTATATGAGCATGTTACAGCCTTTACAGAGAAGTTAAAACTGTTTCAAAAGCAGTTACTTGTTAAAAAAAACTGACCGCTTCACAACACTTTCAGCAAGACGTGCTAAGACAGTAAAATTTGAAAAATACGCAACATTGATTAGTATCCTGAGAAACGAATTCGAACAGAAATTTGCAGATTTCAAAAATCATAGTCTCGAGCTTCAAGTTTTTGCTGATCCATTTAGCATAGATGTTAATGAAGTGGAAAATACCTTTCAATTAGAATTAATTGAAGTTCAAGCCAGTACACTTGAAGAGAGCTTCTGTGGAGAATGACATTCACACGTTTTATAGGAAATACGTTAACAAAGAATCCTTTCCAAATCTTTCGAAACATGCCATTCGGTTTATTGCACTGTTTGGTAGCACATATTGTTGTGAACAACTTTTTTCACTTATGAAAAATGTAAAGTCAAAGTCGAGGTCATTATTGACAGACGAACATTTATACAATGTACTTCATATTTCCACGTCAAGTGTACGGGGGGACATTGATTTTTTGTGCAAGCATAAACAATGTCAAATATCTCACTAAATCCTTGTAATTGTAAAATTGTAATTTGCCTATTTGTATATTGAATAAATAATAATCTTTGTGAATTTTATTCTTTGAACTTCAATAATTTTAATGATAAAAAAGAAAACATCAAGCATAAATGATAGTCTTGAATGGCTTATATGGTATAGACATCAGCCCGCATAATCGAATCCCTAACAAAAAAAAGGTCATACGTTTTGGACCGAAGGGGACTGAAAATTTCTAAATGTGGCCTTCACTGAAAAAGGTTGGACAACCCTGTTTTAAAAGCTGATTAGAAATTGCAGAATGCCCCTCTCCGACACTGCCTCTTTTGCCTTTTGCACATATAGTACACAGCAATAATATTGGCAGTACTGTTATTCAGTTTTTGGAGATACAGAATATTAACCATGTGATACTCTCAACATCCACTCTGCCAATGAACAATGACGGCCTTCTTCATGCACGTCAAAAACATGGCACTGAAAACTCTCATCCATCGGTTGACCACATGCGGATGATCCACGTGCGTATGGTACACTTCACTCTGAAAGAGGCCTAAGTCACAAATCCACACTTACAACACTCAGCCCACCAGCCTGGCCGAAATGATGTTTGGTGCCTCAAGGTCCATTCAGACTACAATTTATACGGCTGGTAACATCACGCCACACAAAATGTTCTACATTGTAATTTAACATGATTTCACATGAGAACCAGTCAAATCATTGTCTTCTTAAATCCCTTCTACACGAGTTATTAGATTTCGGACGACAAAAGACATTCAGAGTGATTTCAATCGTGATTAAAACCAGAGGTAGGAGGGAAGGAAGTAGTTCGGTAAAACGTATTTTAAGCACATAGGGTAATTTATATTTCCAAAGCTTAAGAATTTAATCCCTGAGAAAACGGTGATTATAAAATAATTATTTTTTGAATGGCATTTCTCGACTTACAAGTCATTTAGTACAACAAATAAATACACCAATGTTATTAAGTATAATTTTTTAGATCAAATTGTTCTGCTATGGGTAAGTGCCACATTTCTTACAGAGATAAATGGTTGATAACACATACAAAAAACAGATTGGAAGCTGTGAGGACATCTTATTTCTGGTGCAATGCACTTTAAAGGAAGTTAACTTATTGAAAAAAATCCTTTACATTAAAAAGTGAGAAAGCCATTGATGATTGAGTGTGTTTAAAGGCTGGACCAGTGGCATAGCTAGGTTTTCCTTCATCCGGGGGCAAGTCACAAGAGATGTGACCCCCTCTCTTTGCTCTCTGTACAATTTTCCAGACAAATGTAAGGTGGGGAATGTAATGGAAACCCAAGCATACTATATTAGCATTTTAATGGGGCATATATTTTAATATTATTATTATTAAAAAAGTGTGCTGGTTAAGTAAATGAATAAATAGATATACTCTTCATAAAGTTAGCTCTTTAACACTGATTTTATTGTCAGTCTTACTGTAACAAATGAGCAAGTTTAAAAGGAAAATCAATTTACCTATTTTTCCTTTTCCCTCAATTTGCACTTTCCCGCAATTTACACTTTTTTCCTAGGTCTCTAGAAAAGTGTAAGGGATTTTACTGTAATTCTGTTATCACCAACTTGGTTAATCTGAACACATGATTTGATCCTCTCTTGGAGTTCAAGTTAATGATGGTTTGCTGTATATGGCAAGCCTATCTATATGTGCCTTGAAGTAAACTTGCACACATTTTTAATGTAACTTTATTTTGTTTTAATTTTGATCATATAAAATATCTTTCAGGATGTAAAGCGATCATTAACTGCCATATTTAGGAGATAAATGATTAACAACACAATCAAAATATACCAACAATGAGAAAATCAATTTTTAAAATTTCACTGGTAATAATTACACTCAAGTTTCTACTATCAGAATGTAATTGTATTTTCATCAGACCCAGAGACTTACTTTGATTTTAAAACAATTCAACTCAATCATTTAAATCCATCTTTGTGATTGGATAGACATAGAGTTCATTTTTAAACCCTTCTATACTCATAATAAAATGATCTTGGATTGTGTTACATTTAAAATCCTGCCCCTCTCCCATTCCACAGCCAATGCAGTGAGACAGGACATTTGCCATTTCTTTTCGCTTGGTGGGGGAGCCAACTACACTAGGTCCACCCAGGAAGCAGAGGGAATATTCCCCTTGGCTACACGCAGTACTTTGCTTAGCACCTAGAAAAAAAATTACAGGAAAACAATGACAACTTGAAGCATAAATAAAAAAAATCCATACAGTTGACAAACTTTCATTTCTTACTCTACATTATAATTAGTTTAACAAAAAAACTATTTTAACTTAATTATATATATATATATATATACAAACACACATATACATATAAACACACACAGTAAAGCCTCGTTATTTCGATCCCAGATAAGTCGAAATAGCATGTAATTCAAAGCTAAGAGAAGTCCCCAGCCAACATCATAGGATTTTGTATACTTTTTAGTATGGATTATTCGAAATACGTCTACAATGGAATTCAAAGTCATGATCTGGTACGGTGACTCACGAACATTTTGTTTAATTTGAAACCTTTATCCATATTGTGTGTTAAAGTGGAAAGTTTGTGTGTGCACATGACAAAGGCAGCGTTTTTGTTCTCCATTTCTCGCAAATGAAATATACGAGGGTGACTCAAAAAGTTCCCGGAATTATCATATAAAAACAAAAGAAACTCAAAAAGAACCATTTATTTTGGAGTTATTTTTCAACATATTCACCATTTAACTCTAAACACTTTTACATTCAATGTTGCCATCGTTCTAACCCATTTCTGTAGAAATTTTGATCGTTTGAATGAAAGCAGTTCAAAACTGCTTGTTTGGCCTCAGATATCAATTCCCAGCGAACTCCCTTGATGTGCTCCTTTAATTTGGGAAACAGAAAAAAGTGGGAGGAATGCAGGAATAGTGGATGTGTGAGGATGGGATCTATTGTGGGTAGGCGTCATCGCCCTATGGATCTGTTCGCGGACCAAGACTGGAGGGTAGCCACGTTTGAGAAGAGCATCCTCGAGGACAGAGTAATACTGTAGAAGGGATGCTCTATCAGAACAAAGCCTCCATCCTCGACGAGCAAGGGCATAGGGGATAGAGGTTTTGGTATGAAGGGGATGGCAGCTATCAAAGTGGAGGTATTGGAGGCTGTTGGTGGGTTTGATATGAACACAGGTGCGGATTTTGCTGTCTTGAAGGTAAAAATCGACATCCAGGAATGTGATGTGGGAGGTAGAGGATTGGTGGGTGAAGGAGAGGGAAGGGTGGGAGGAGAGGCGCAAGAGAAAGGAAAGGAAAGAGTCAGGTCCATGCGTCCAAATGAGGAAGACATCGTCGATGTATCTCAGCCACAAAAGTGGTCTGAGTGGAACGTTGAGGAAGAGTCTTTCCCATTCTCCAAGGTAGTAATTGGCGTATGAAGGCGCCATTCGGATGCCCATCGCAGTGCCTCTAATTTGAAGATAGTGACGCCCATCGAAGGAGAAGTTGTTCATTTTGAGCACCATTGCTGCCAAGTCTAATAAGAAATGGGAGGACGATCTTGTGTCGGGAGGTCTTGAGTCCAGGTGTTTACTAAGGGCAGAGAGTCCATCATCGTGGGCGATGTTTGTGTAGAGGGAACAGACATCGATAGTGGCCAAAATGGTATTGGATGGGAGAGGAAAGGGGAGGTGTTTGAGAAAGTTGTTAGTGTCTTGGATGAAGGAAGGGAATTGACGAATAAGAGGTTGTAGGTGGGAGTCAACGAAGGCGGAGATGCGTTCTGTAGGGGAATTAAAGCTGGCAACAATGGGGCGGCCGGGGATGTTGGGTTTATGGATTTTAGGGAGAAGGTAGAAAGTGGGTGTGCTGGGTTTGTTGGGGATCATTAGAGCAATGGCGGAATTGGGAAGGCCTTCCTGCTTTCCTGAGGAATGAAGATAGGACAAAATTTGGTAGGAGTGGTGGACTGTGGGGTTGGAAGTACTCTCAGTTACTCTATTGCTGAAGAAGGGCATAGGCCCGATAAGCTTGCGTGTTTCTTTGTGTTTTTTGTGTTCGTGTGTTTAATGTGTCTCTTCAACGCCCCCAGCAGCCTGCCAACTTGGTCTCCAACTTGGTAAGTGTCCACTGGGCTTCCTTCAACACCTTGTTGCCACCCTCATCACTACCTTTTCATTTCCTTAAGTTAATATGTATATATATATATATATATATATATATATATATATATATATATATATATATATATATATATATATAGAATGGCTAGAGATATTTAATGACAGTATTTAATTTGAAATCTTAAATTTCATTGCTTATCACGGTTGCCTTAATAATATACACCCACTTCCATACTTACACATACTTCCATAAGAAATTACGTTATAAGATTTAATTCGTTGTCAAGATTCTATTAATGGAAATAAAAATAGGTAGTATTATATAAATAATACAGCAAAGTATTCTTTGTTAACCATATTATGTAGCGTAGAATAGGTCATCATTTGCATTGCAATTATATTTTAAATTGAACAGTAAAACTTTAATATAAATGAACAATGCATTTTATAGAATATATGTTGATCTCATGCTGAATAAATCATGCAGGAGTATTGAGGAATAGGAATTAGAGTAGAAGAAGATACCTGCATCTACTTATATATATATATATACAGGGTGAGGCAATAATCACTAAACAGCCACAGTTTTATTAACACAAAGAAAATTGGAACATAATAACATAAGCATCATGACTGAAGATCCTGTTCAATTAACCCTTTTACTGCTGGCCAATTTTGTTAGGTGCATGCGAAAAACAAGCAATTTTTAGCAAAAATGCAAAGTTCACTTTAAGAAATTCTAGTAAGCTTGTTTTTGCCTTTCCAAACCTAATTTTTTATAATGTGTCTAATGCATCTAGAAAGTGAAATAAAAATTATTTTGTTTGATTACAGGTTACTTCACATTTATTGATATTCATTCATTCGTGTTCTGTCTTGTGACAGGTCCTACCAATTGTAAACAAAAATCAAACTTGATTACATTATTAAAATATTATTCCATTTAGTTTTCTATCTGAAATTACATTTTTATGTTTATGTCTACATTTATTGAAGTCTTATATGAGTTTTTATAAGTCTCTGCATGCAACTCTTACCCCATTCAGCATGTACACTTATGTTTAGGGAAGCATGTGCCATGAAGGCCTTTCTCAGATTTTGCACACACTGTTCGGGCCCTTTTTCTTTTGCCTTTCTGGTTCTTTCCTCGTCTACTACATACACAGCAGTCTTTTCCTTTATTCTGAGGTAATTTTATGAGCACTTTGTCATCCTGTGTCACTGATATCCCAGATTTCACAGGTCTGTTGTTCTTCTCCTGTGACCACTCATTTGAAAGTTCTTCAATAATGTTCATATTGAATTTTAGGTGAGAAATTGGTTTTTTCCCTGAGGGAAGATTCTCCTTATAAAAAATGTAGCTATTGAGGACCATACAGGAAAATATTTTGAAACATTTTTTTCCAATACTTTATGGTACGTCGCTCATCCAGGTAACAATAAAGCATCATATCAGCCGTATCAATTCCTCCCATGAATTTATTATATGATTCTATAATGGAAGGCTTCTCCACTTCCTTTACCTGACCGCGACGAATACGGGAACACTTACAGCTCTCTGCTTTGCACTTAATAGACAGCAGTAGGACTGGGAATTGTTGAGATTTCTTCTCCCTAACTGCAGCAGCAAGCATAGAGCCACGACGAAAATATTTCTGCTCCCCTACTTCAAATTTCCTTTTTATTTCCTCTGGAAGATATTTTCTGTTTCTTCAGATGGTTCCAGTAATATGTTCCCAGTTCATACATTCTTTTCGTCAATGGTAATGACATAAAAAAATTATCAAAAATAATATGATAACCCTTGGAGAGGTAATTCCCCATCCTCAGTAATTTCATTACAACAGTATAAGCCGTGTTTTTGAATTTTGGCTTGTTCTTGATTGTTTTTTGCCCCTTTATATAAAAAAAATCCTAGACAATAGTTTACCGTGGAATCGCACAACATCCAAAATTTTATACCCCAGCGATGGTGACGCTAGCTGGGTAGGTATTGTAATAATTGTGTACGATTCTTGGTGCCAACTAAACTCTCATCAACACTTAATTGTTAATGGGGAGTGTAATGATGCCTGAACAGTACATTAGCATGATCTATGAGAGGTTGTATCTTAGCACATGGATCATATCCGAGTTCTCCAGGTCTGGGAAGACTTTCTGTGTCGGATAAGTGGAAGAATTTCAGGATTAGGAGAAAACGGTCTCTTGAGAACATTTCATGGAACCAACCTATGTACTGAGAACTTTTGGTGAACCAATAGGGTTCTATTGTTGGCCGTGTATGTATGCCCATATTCAATAAACACACAATGAAGCCTTTCAGTTCAGGTAAATCAATATTTTTCCAATCCCTTGCCCGAGACTTTGGCGACGGATTTTTATTCACCATAAAGAATTTCTTAGCATACCTATTCATTTCCCATACTATCGAATTCAGAAGTGTGGCAGTGAAAAACAAGTTAAAATAGCTTATTGGCGGAGAATCATGGTGTGGGGCATGTTTTAGTCCTCGGGCTTCTTGGTACTCACAAGGTGGCATTGGAGGATTATCAGAGCTTCCAAACACTATTCACTATCCTCAAGATCAACAATTTTCTCATCTCTCTCTGAATCCTGTGAATCATCACTCTCCGATGAAGATAAAATTCGCAGCCGGGAAGTTGTTAACCGGACATATTTACCAAAATACTCATTAAAGGATGATGCAATACTCTCCTCAGTGGTGTTTGACTGTAATTCACTGTCACTACTAAAATCAGAGTTAAATATCGTATCCTGGATATCTTCTGTTTTCATACGCTTAGACATAACGTATTCCGAAATATTTCCCTAAAAACATAATTTGATGATTTAAAATAAATTTAGCATAATATCAAGCAATTTTAAATATGAAATTAAGTAATTTTTTTATTTTTATAATTATCAAAATCTTTGTACAACATGAATCACAATCGATACTCAAAATATTTCCACGACTATATTATTTTGTTTAGTCGGCGAAAACACATAATCACTCAAAAAGAAACTTATTAGGTATTCTTTTCCTGTTATGATAGACAGTGAAGATTACACAACATTCCAGCAAACCTTAGGAATACCACTAAATGAGGTTGGACACAAATAACTCCGCACAAGTGAACGCTCCATGATAAACCATGCACAAGTAAATGGTCCATGATAAACCAAGCTACTGATGACAGTGCAGAGTGGAAAGAAAAAAATGATAAAAAAGTCTTAGGTCGGGAATGAGTATTGGGTCTGTTATTATCTGAAAGAGTAAACACCACAGATAAAGAAGGCTTCATGACTCATATCATCCAGACCTGGTTCAGCGGATTATTGGAGCGAAGAAAAACACGGCTGATAGATCGGTCCTCTGCAGTTTTCGCATTAGTTGAATGAGCCGATAGATCGGCTGGGCCGCAGTAAAAGAGTTAAGAGAAGACAACCAATAAGACAAAAACAAACTTGTATATCGAAATGATCGAAAATTGACTACGTTTCGATAAAGAAATATCAATTCATAAAAGAATTATCACATGTGCTTGATAAATAAAGGAAGATGGAATGAGACCAAATAAAAAAAGAATTCAAATATCTTGGTATTACAATTTTAAAAACTGAACAATCGAAAAGGGAGCAATAAACAAAAAACAAACAAATGTTGGTGCTCTCCAGCTTTTAGTCGCCGTAAAACCTCTAATTTAACCTCGAGGGTTAAGTTTTTTCTTCTCTGACCGCCGGTTATCACTCGACTCGACGTTAACCTCCTTCTTCGTAATGGACGCATTGGCACCTCGGTGCACATTAAAGATACCAACCACCTACAATACCTCCACTTCACCAACTGCCACCCACAACAAACAAAGAAATCTCTTCCGTACCCCCTCGCCAGGTGTGGCCTTAGAATCTGCTCGGATAGCACCTCGCTATCCGATTATTGTGCCTTACTCCTTGAGGCTTTCCTCAATCGAGGATACCCTGCCGACTTAGTCCACAATGAAATATATCGCGCCATCTCCACCCCCTCCAGACACCCACCAATCTTGAACCCACCCTCGAAGACAGAAGTCCCTCTGAATCTCACCACAACCTTTCACCCGGGGCTGCATGAAGCCCTAAATAACATCCTCGCGGCCGCCCATCCAATTCTCCTTAACACACCCACAACTACGGTACTCTTCCCTAAGCCCCCTATGATATCCTTCCGCCGACCTAGGAATCTTGGTGACCTGCTATGGCGCAAGGAACTCCCCACCAGTCTTCCACCTTCCCCCGCAGGGTCCTCCCCTTGTAAAAGACCATGTTGCCTCACTTGCCCCATCTTAGATACTTCTTCCTCATTTACCAGCCCCATTACCCAAATCTCCTATCCTATCTTATCCTGCAGCACTTGTACCTCCAAATACGTAATATATCTTCTTACCTGCACACAATGCCTTGCGTTCTACGTAGGCCTCACAACCACACCCCTTAACATCCGCATGAACGGCCATCGGAATAGCGTCTCTCTTAGGCGCCCCCTTCCGGTGGCCGACCATGCGTTAACCCACTCCCTTCCCTTCAATAGCTGCTTCACAGTAAAAACCATTCGTGCTCTTTCAAGTAGTTTCCCCGCGTCACAACTCCGTCAATGGGAACTAGCCCATATTGACATCCTCTGCTTCCTCTCCTTACCAGGTTTAAACCTTCGCTAACACTCCCACTCCAATCACCCTTTTTTTCCTTTCCTCTCACCCCTTCCCCCTCTTTTCCCAAACCCCTACCTCCAGTGTTACGCTTATTTTAGTCTTCGTTTTTCTCTCGCTGAAGAAGGGCGTGTGTTGCCCGAAAGCTCCAAATTACAAGCCTTCCTCTATTGCTGTGGACGTCCACCACCGTATGGTAAGTGTTCACTGGCTCCTTCCTATCCCTCTCAATGAAATTATAATATTAGTATTTTTATAAAAAATGCTGGAAAGGTGAATTTGCTCAAAAGGAAGATAAATAACAATAATAATGATTAAATTTTTGTAGCTAACATTAGTTAGTGAAATTGAAACTACTGTATAACATTGCTCACAGATATTTGGTCATTTGGTAGGGAGCGGGCCGAAAATGTCGCAAAATTATATTAAACATGTAGTAATTAAATTAATTCATATAAATAATAATAAATATGATATTAAAAGATGAATCAAGGGGTTTTATTGTTATAGTAATAATTTATGTGCCACAATTATAATTTCTGAAATTTTGCATTTAGCACTTCTCAAACGACATACATGCAAAGCTGTGCAACTTATAATGAAACATGTTTCTAAACTGACTGACGACATATACGCAAAACAACGTATAGTGGGGCGACGTATAGCGGGATATTACTGTATATAGTAGATCATCGATTATTCGGCGATCGATTATCCGACTTCCAACATTATCTGGCAGTCTTGACCAATCCGGCGAAAGTTGCGAGTAATTCGGTCACTAGAAAATTGCACCAAAGGCAGTATCAGTCTAGCGATAGCACACCACGTGGTGCCAAAGCATTTCGGGACAATCGCGAGTAGTACAGTAGGATCTGGGTTATACGTAGGCTTGGTAGGATTTGATATAAATTGGTAAATGTGAATAAACATCGAATTTTAAAAACTTTTATATTCAATGAAAATGAATTGTCATCGATAAGTGTCAACATTTCACCACTACATTTTCTACGAAATTATGGATCATGATTTTAAAATTTGCCTTGCCACACTCAAACTTGATATATTTTACCACCAAACCTCCAAAACAGAAGAGAAGTCGATTGTGTTGTGTACGACAAGATCTACCGACCTCCTTCAAAAGCAAAAAAGAAAAGATTTCCCGAAATGAAAAATGACTACCAATCATTTAAAAAGCACCCTATCATAAAATTTATATAATATTACCTCCGAGAGTGTCCTCCATGCTTTGCTTCTTTTGCATTACTATCGAAGAAGCATAGTTCCATATATGCACTCTGGGCTTTTTCTTGCATTCATAGTCGTTTGTTACTCAAGAAGACGATTTTTTAAATCAAAACGTTCATTCATACATTAGGTAAAACATTATATTCACATGACAAATTTTTCCACAGATGATCATGTTTTAGTAACGAGTAAAATATACTTTCTGATTTATTCCAAAAAATTAACTTCCAGTTTGGTGAACATAGTCGAACAATACATTCACCAAAATATAGATAACAACAAACAAGGCAGCATACAAGAAACCTTCTTTCTATTTATACAATGTTAGTTAAATTTAATTAGAAGAAATTCAATTTATAATCTTTATAGATAAAAACCGATAAAATGTATTAAAATAAATGTCTATATTATTGATCGCTTTTTAAGAAATATAAAATATATATATATAAAATATAAAAGTCAAAAACTAAACATCCTAGTAAAATGTATTAAAATAAACGTCGATATTCGTCTCCGATTTTTAGGAAAATAAACATTGGTTTTAGTCGTCGATTTTTATGAAAAATAAAGGCCGACAACTACCAAACCTAGTTATATGCAACCCAGTTATACGTAATGCTCATTTACCCATATATTTATGTAATACTAGGCGAAACACTTTGCAAATTCATTCCCATACATACTGAGTTGTACATAATTGAATCATACATCATTCTCGTAATTCTATATTACAGTACTGTATTTGTTTTTAAATATCTCATGCTTTATTTATAATATATTTGAACAGTAAACAAATTAAAATACTAAACAGATATACAACACAAAAAACAATGTTGTAAAAGAAAGTTCAAAAACAAGCTGTATAAAACTTTGATATGATTATCCGACGTGTTTGAAAATCCGGCGACCCCTTTCCCCCTAGGCCACCAGATAATCGATGATCTACTGTGAGATATATATATATATATAAGATTTAATATTTACTTCACAATACTCGGCAAAAAAACTACAGTTGTGCCAACGCTACTCACCAGAGCTATCTGTTCCTTCTGTCTCTCGGAGCTTTAATGTCAGTCTTTGTTTTGCCAGTTGCTTCAAACTCATCAAATGTGGAACTGCTGACTCTTGATCGCACACAGCATCTGGGATTCCAATAACCTATGTAAAATCAATATTTTATTTATTTTTTTATGAGATAGTAACTACAAGTCGGTAATTTATGTCTAAAGGAAAAGTAATCTCTACCTAACACTATGTAACATTATAAGGCTTGTAAGAAGGGTAAAATAGATATCTGTTTTGCACTCTCTTATGTATGGATTACAGCAGCCTCTTGATTTACGAACTAGTTAGGTTCCTGAAAAACATTTGTTAATCAAAAATAAAATTACCATAAGAAATAGTTGAATAGATATGGGTTAGGGGAAGTCAAATTGCAAGACACCTAGCAAAATTATATATATATATATATATATATATATATATATATATATATATATATATATATATATAGCAGCAGCCTGCCAGTTTGGTCCTCAACTTGGTGAGTGTCCGCTGGGCTTCCCTCAACACCTTGTTGCCACCCTCATCACTACCTTTTCTTTTCCTTTAGTTAATATATATATATCATCATCATCATCATGCTTCTGTCCGAAGACAGATTTTAACTGAATCGCTGCCTCCATTTCTCTCTCTCCCTAGAAGCCTCTTTTATACCTCTATAAGTATTATATCCCTGCTTTATATTATCTAACATTCCTATTCTTTTTCTCCCTCTTCCTCTTCTTCCACTAATTTTTCCTTCTAAGATCGTCCTTTGTAAACACTGTCTTCTCAATATGTGCCCTATCCAATTTGCTTTTCTTTTCCTGATTGTTTTTATTAGCGTCCTTTCTTCTCCCACCATTTCTAATACTTCTTCGTTTCTCTTCCTCTCTGTCCATTTCACTTTCATCATTCTCCTCCATACCCACATCTCAAAACTTTCTAAATATTTTTCCTCCTTTCTCCTTACCATCCACGTCTCTGCACCATAAAGAGCTATGCTCCATATGTAGCATTTTGCTAATTTCTTCCTTGTTTCTAAATTTATTTTCTTGCTTGTGAGAAGCTCCTTCTTCTCGTTAAATGCTGCTTTTGCCATTGCAATCCTACTTCTGATGTCCTGTGTACTACTTCCATCCTGTGCTAAAATACTGCTGAGATATTTGAAACTACTTACTTGTTCCAATATTTGGCCATTTACCATTATATTTAATTCTTTATGTTCCTTTGAAACCACCATGACTTTCGTTTTTTCAGCATTGATCTTCATTCCATATTGTTGGCCAACCTCCACTAGTCTGTCTGTCATCCTCTGAAGCTCTTTCTCGCCTTCTGCTATTAAGCCCTGATCATCTGCGTATTTAATGGTGGTAATACTTTCACCTCCTATCTTAAATCCTTGCTCTTCCATCAACGCTTCTTCTGTTATTGTTTCTGCATAAATATTAAATATCGCTGGTGAAATAGGGCAACCCTGCCTCACTCCCCTCCCTATTGAAGTACTTTCTGTTTCTTCTCCTTCAACCCTGACTCTAATCTTTTGATCAAAGTAAAGGTTTTTAAGCAGTCTTTTATCTTTCCAATCTATTCCTATTTTGTTTAAAATACCCAGCATTTTATCCCATTTCACTCGGTCAAAAGCTTTCTCCCAATCTACAAAACAAAAATACATACCTTTATTGACTTCTAGCGCTCTTTCTATCATCATCCTCATACATCCTATAGCATCTCTAGTCCCCCTTCCTCTTCTAAAACCAAACTGATTATCTTGCAGCTCCTTTTCTATTTTACATTCAATTCTTTTGGTTATTATTCTGGTTAGAACTTTAGCTGTATGAGAAATTAAACTAATAGTTCTGTAATCCTTACAACTTTTTGCATTGTTCTTTTTTTCCAGTGGTACCATCACAACATCTAAAAAATCCTCAGGCCATATGCCAGTATCATATACTTGGTTAAAAAATTTTGTGAGTTGCTTAACTGCTTTAGACCCCAAAACCTTGAGAACGTCCACGGGTATATCATCACTCCCAACAGCCTTCCTTCTTTTCATGTCATCAATTGCTCTTTTAACTTCAGACTCGAGAATACTTGGTCCTAGCTGATCTTCTTCCACATCCTCTTCTTCATTTAATTCAATATTTCTTGGCTTTCCTTCTTTGTCATACAGAACCTCAATGTATTCTTTCCAGACATTCTTTACATTATCTGGCTCCGATACTATTTTACCACTTTTGTTCATGATTCCTTTACGTCCTATCTTTCTTGCCTTTTTCTTGAATAGTTCCCTTGCTTTGCTATACATGAGGTCTGTTCTACAAATTCTTTCACATTCGACAATCTCCTCGCATTTTTCATTTATCCACTGTTCTCTTGCTTTATCTGTTTCCCTTCTTAAAGCATTATTTAACTCCTTGTACTTTCTTTGGCCTTCTTCAGTGTTTATGTTCTTCCACTTTCTCCGCTCTTCCATTTTTTGCAGCATGGCTGCTGTGATCCAAGGTTTTTTGTTTCTTTCACCCGTTATCTTTCCTACCTTCTTTTCCATTACATCTTTAATGTTGCTATGGATGTATCTCCACTCCTCATCTACATTCTTCCTATTTTCTTCAGCTCTCTCCCCCAACCTTTCCTCCAGCTCAGTCATGATAGCCTCCTTGTTTTTAAGGAGTTCCTCTAAGTTCCATTTCTTGTTAACTCTTACGTTTCTCTTAACGCTCTTCAGTCTACATTGTATATTTGCCACCAAAAGGTTGTGGTCAGAATCGATATCTGCCCCTGGTAGTGTTTTCACATTTTTAATGCTATTTCTAAATCTTTCATTGACTAGTATGTAATCTATCTGGTATCGTCTCTGGTCTCCTGGGCTTCTCCATGTGTAAAGTCTTCGCTGGTGATGCTTAAACCATGTATTAGTTACAATCAATCTATTTCTATGGCAGAATTCCACAAGTTTATCCCCTCTTTCATTTCTCTTCCCTAGTCCATATTTTCCCACTATGTTATCTTCCTGTCCCTCTCCGACTACACTGTTCCAATCTCCCATTACTATGGTGGTGATCCTTCCTTTTCCCTCATCCTCCAATATCTCCATAATCTGTTCATAGATTTCATCCACTTCGCCGTCGCCAGCATTAGTTGTTGGCATATACACTTGAATTATAAGCATATCCACTGGCTCCATCTGGAGTTTTACGGCTATTAATCTGTCATTAACTGTCACTACCTTACTAATTCTTTCAGCTATCTCTTTTCTCATTATAATCCCCACTCCCCTTTCCTTTTTCTCCCCTCCCGAGTAAATAATCTTAAATTCGTCTGAATTTATCTCGCCTTCTCCTTCCCACCGAACTTCACTAAGACCTTCTATACTTACATTATTCCTTCTCATTTCCCTTTTTAAGTTCTCTAGTTTACACCCTGAATTCATAGTCCTAACATTCCATGTGCCTATTTTTAATTTCTCACTACTTGCTTTCTTATTAATCTTACATTTCCTCTGTGCATCCCCTAGGGTAGTCCCCACCCGGAGATCCGATTGGGGGATTATTTTACCTCCGGAATATTTTACCCCAGAAAGATCCATAGAGGTATTTTCAGCTTTTCAGCCTATCATGGGAAATATAATGAGGTAGTTTCCCCTTGCTTTCCTCATCGCAGTTTCACAGAGTGATTACCCATCTGTAGCTGTTCAGATCCACATGATCACCACCTACAGAGGTACTGTGCAAGCTGCTGCCCTTGCACAGGGTGATGTAAAACCCCCAAGACTGCTTCTTAGTCTGACTCTTCCCCTCAGACCTTTCCGGCTTGGATGGTCCTACCAGGAGAATTATCTCCCGCCG
This sequence comes from Tanypteryx hageni, assembly GCA_028673005.1. Taxonomy (NCBI): domain Eukaryota; kingdom Metazoa; phylum Arthropoda; class Insecta; order Odonata; family Petaluridae; genus Tanypteryx; species Tanypteryx hageni. Next base: position 223,644,918 of record CM054112.1, on the reverse strand, counting down.
GCATAGCTCTTTGGTTCGTAAGAGTACACAAACCCTCCCACCTCTGTAAGGTTATGCAGTCCTTAGGGAGGGATATATATATATATATATATATATATATATATATATATATGAATTTACTCAAAAAAGGCTCTAATGATTTTGATTAAAATTCACTCAGTTATAGAGCTTGGTGTCATAAACAATACCACTTAAGCCACATCTCTCATAAATAAACTATATAGCAGGGGTGGCCAAACCTATTTACTACTCTCAGAACTGCATATGATAACCGTCCTAAGTTCGAGAGCCGCAATACACATTCTGCACACAAGTATATATGAACAGTAAACATAACTTGTATTCAAAGCAATACAGAGAGAATGGATGTCCTTTAAGCATCCCCAAAACCTCTTAGTCGCATTGCATTATTGCATTCTGACGTGATAAGCCTTGACACGCCCTTAAATGTAAATGAATAAGAGTCGCAGGTTCAATTAAAAGAGTCGCGCTTTGGCCAACCCTGCTATATAGTGTCCGTCAACATTATAATACATCAAGTATTACAGTAAAACCTCGTCAGGGGACCAAATAAAAAAATTTTGAATTACCCAAAATCTCTAATTCAAAATTTACCAAAAAAATCTAACAAATTGTAAAAAATGCATAAATAAAATACAGAAAGCAAAAAAAAAAACATTATAATACAGAAATACAAAGAGGTATAATATACATAAGTACCTCAAAATATGATGTAGACAAAATCCAAATTTACAATCACACATTTAAATAATTAAAAAATTAAAATCCACCAGAAATGCTAAAAGTTTGACAGTCACTTATTTCAACTTAAATAGCCATCGAATAAAGTAAAAATGGTGAAATTCGGTCCCTATTTTAATGAATGAAGGAAATAAACGTTGCAACTTGAAAAACTGAAACTACTGTGTAAACATATGGGAAAATGTAATCGTCTCCCAGAGTCGAATCCGGGACACTAATGTAAACAAAAATAGTTTGCCCAGGGTGTCCTAGTTGGCAGAAACAAAATGGCATTTACAGTATTTCTCTATGACAAACTGTTCAAGAGATTAAATGGGGAACGAACGGACGGACGGATGGACAGACATTGAGTATTAATATATAAAGATGTTAAAAATAATATTAATAATTAAAAACTAAGGACACTTTAATGGTTTGTGACATCCTTTTTTCAATTCATATTTGAATAAAACCATAGTACTTATATTAGTTTAGGGTCTTCTAAAACCAGCAGTATTACCTGAGAGTAACATCTCACCCAAATGGCCCTGTGGACCAGGTACATACATATGTATATGAGAGTCAGATATGACCTTCATGGCAGTTTAAATGTTAAGATATTTGAACTATGACCATTTTATTAAGGTGCAAATATTCATAAGAAGATAATATTTGATGCTTGAACTTTTACCTGGATTGATAGTTTCCGAAAATTCTTCTTTTTTCCAGAGGAAATATGACTCCCAAGCCATTTCCGCACATCCTTCACAGTAATTTCCTGGAGGAATTTCACCTAATGCCAAAATTAGAAATAGAATGCTACACATAATCTCAGAAATAATTACCTATTAAATCTAATAATAAATAAAGCTGAAAATCTAATATGTAGCATTTTCCTAATCATCTATCAATTATCTATTATTCCTAGTGAGAGAACAATTGCAATGGCAGGTGGCAAACAAAACATATAATAAAAAATTGCAACAAAAATTTACTTTAAAGTGTGAATAGAATAATAATAAGCTACCAATAATAATGACTTGGCTACCAACAGAGTCCTGCAGCTGACTTCAGCTCAAAAGACAACTGCTCAATTATCAGAAAACCTTTCTTATTTACAATTTAACCTTTTTTAGGCTGGTTTCCAAAGGAAACATAGCCTTATGAAATGGTCCTGCCTGTGTGTGCCCTAACAACAACTTGGACCGATTTTCATGAAACTTGATACGAGGCTCGTGCTGCCAGAGCCCACATCCAGGCTATATTTTATTTGGCGAAGATTCAAGTCCCAAGTTGTATTCCAGGAACGTTTTTACCCTATTTGTTTTACATAGAAAGTCTCAAATCCATCATGCAGAGATGTTTTCTTTAATAGTTTAAAATATCTTAAAATTGTGATATCGGAGCGAGGTTTGTGTTGCTAAAAGGGGAAATGAATATAGATTCTAATTCTTATCACAGAATTTTGATAATTGATCATATTTTCTTGAATTTCTACTATAACATAGCGTTTTTTTAGTTTTAAATGACATTTTATCGGATTGTTGCCATGAAGACGATTATTACCCAACTCTTGCTTGAAAATAGACGAGTGAACAAATGGGTTATTTTCTTTTCCACTCGACTATCCTTCAGCAATGGACAGTTGATCCATACATATTAGTGTACAAACAGTAACATTTTTTAATTTGTTTATTTTAAAAATTACATGCAAAATATGTCAGAAAGAGATTTTGACATTGTTTTTAGTATTTTAAATCTGATAATGCTCTATTAATTTGTTTTCCAAATTTTTCTCTCTCACTAATAAACTATGAATTACAAATGGTATTTATGGTATGAGAATTCCTTGGAATGACTAACACATACTGAAACATTTTCTGTCAATATAAGTAATCAATTCGAGACGTCAACTTTGGGAAACCAGCTGCATTTGCCCTGGTTTGGACTTCTTGTTAACATACCGCAAGCAACAGAGCAGAGGTCTATCATATGAAAATTATTAATAGTATTAATCATGTAGATAAATTTCCAAGACCTCTACAGGATATGGAATTAAGGTTATTAGGAGAGAAATAATAAGTTAACACTGCCCTGCTCTGAAGGCAGGAACCCAACTCAATCATATGTAGAACAAGATGATCCAAACGGAACTTATGATGCCTACTTTCCTCATAATTATATTAAATTAAATGTGGTGCAGCAATTACTTATACTGGCTTTAATAGCTTTAAAATCACCGTGGATGAGTTCCTCTTTGTTTTCCCAAATTTCATAATTTAGCATTATAAAATATTACAAATACATTCAAACGGAAAACTAAATCGATCACACTTATTTGTGTGGCAAAAATAATGCGTGCATGTACTAGACTATGTTGAATCTGAGTCCAACAATAGCCATTGCAATGACAACTCCTGTATAAAAATGGCAAGTATTTATGCAAAATTCGAAAAAAAAAATACGATCGATAAGCAACATTTTACAATAATAATTAGAATCTGCATTCCTTTCCTCAGAGAATAGTACAAACCTCACTCTGTTATTACAATTTTAAGATATTTTAATGGGCAAGAGAAAATTTCCCTGCACAATGGATTTCAGATTTCTGCTGTAAATCAAATGGGAAGGACAGTTCCTGAAATCGAACCTGGGACTCAATCTTCACAACAAAAACTATCCTCAGGAGCTTGGCCCTGGTAGCAAGAGATTTTCACCAAGCATCATGAAAATCGATACAATGGTTCAAAAGTTAATAGAGAGGGACAGACAAACAGATAGATACAAAAAAGAAACTATAAGTTTATTTTCATTCTGGAAAGTACACTAAAAATTAGGTTAAAATGCATGCTATGCACAGTACTAAAATGTGTATTTAAAATAAGCAGCTCTTACAAAGAGAAATGCCAAAATATTTCAAATAAAGTAGCATATAATAAGGCTTGGTAGTATTTGATTTCAATCAATAAATGTTGATAAACAATGAATATAAAAACTTTTAAATTCGACTACAATGTCTACGAAATTATGCATCATGATTTTTTAATATGGTTTACCACACTCAAACTTAATATATTTTACCACCAAACATTCAAAATGGTATAGAATGTCAGTACAGTTCGATCGTATCTTACGCAGACTTAACTTACGCGGATTCAGCTTTATGCGATTGGCTGGCCAAGGGGATAAAATTGTAAAAAGCATTCAATGTAAATTATTCTAATTATTTACAGGAATTTTTTATAAATACCTAAAAAATTATTTATTAAAACAATACCCATTTAAGAAAATAAAAAGTAAAATAAGGCCAAATAATAAATAGAATATACAGAAATAATAATAATAATAATGAAGATGGAACACATTATGTACTTGATATGTAAACAAAAGTCACTTTTATTTATTCAATTTCAAATGCTTGCACTGCACATGTTGTGATATTGGCGTTACATTGTTGCGCGGGTGGTGGAAGAAGGACGCGAGACTCTCCAAACTGTACAGGGAGTCCCGAGCAGGCATTTCAATGTTTCATTTTTTATAAAATTTATTAAGTAGACCTTAGTTGTGAGTTTTCTGTTTCTATTTTGCCTTCCGGCTCCTTTTCAAGTAGGCAAAATCATAAAATATTTCTTTTCAACAGAGTAACCCAGAACCGCGACTGTTACAGCATCAGTTAGCGCATATTCACTGTGCTTTTAACACTTCTCTGTGTTGTTGTGCTTAAAATTATATAAATTTAAAAAATAAAACTTGTAATGAGACTAATAACGGACTCTGCCCTTCATTTGTTGTGTTTCTGCGCGCATCAGTCAGTCTTCTTCCTCTCGCGTGGAAGTGTCTGTGAGATAGTATTGTGCTGTGCGCTGAAGCCGATTAAACGTGTTGTGTTGCTTATGTAATTATTTTTCATTTGTGCCTTTCCTCTCCGAGAACCCTAGCCCATCACAAACTCTATTATTGTAAACAATGGCCTCTAAACACAAAGGAGTCATCGAAGGTGCTGAATTTAAAAGGCAGCGTAAAGTTTTAACTTTAAGAGAAAAAATTGCAGTGTTAGACCTTCTAAGATCTAGAATGTCCATGGTGTCAGTAGCATGTAAATATGACAAGAATGAGTCTAGCATAAGATCTATAAAAATAAGAGAGAAAGAGATTTGACAGTCTGTTGCTTCTAGTGCTCAAATAACTGCTAAAGTGACCAGACAAGGGAGATAATACATTAGTGAAGACCGAAAAATACCTGAACATCTGGCTAGAGGACATAGATATAGACATAGATAGTGCTACATTGAGAGAAAAAGCCTTGAGCCTGTACTGTCAGTTCAAGCCGACTGAAGAAAAGGGAGAAGAGAGGAAGGAATTCAAGGCATGTGTAAGTTGGTTAAATAATTTCAGGAATAGACTTAATTTAAAGAACTTTAGAATGACAGGAGAATCGGCGTCAGCAGATAAAGAGGCAGCAAGTTCTTTCCCTAAGGATTTTCAAAAAACTATTGATGAGAAAGGTTACCTTCCGCAGCAAGTTTTCAACGCTGATGAAACGGGGCTGTTTTGAAAAAAAGATGCCAAGTTGAACTTACATCTCTAAGACTGAGAAACAGGCTCCAGGGTTTAAAGTAGCAAAGGACCGTTTCACTTTGTTATTGTGTAGCGATGTTGCAGGCCACATGTGTGGCCGGTCTTTTGATTCCTGGCCCTTCAACTCCTAATAGTTTTGATTGCCAGAGGGAGATCGACGGAGATAGAGTGAGAGGGAGATGGAGTGAAAAGGAGATAGATGGAATGAGAGGGAGATAGACGGAGTAAAAGGGAGATAGAGTGAGAGAGAGGTAGATGGAGTGAAAGGGAGATAGATGGAGGTTGAGGGAGTTAGATGGAGTGAGAGGGAGATAGATGGAGTGAGAGAGAGATATACGGAGTGAAAGGGAGATAGACGGAGTGAGAGGGAGATATACGGAGTGAAAGGGACATAGATGGAGCGAGAGGGAGATAGCTAGAATGAAAGGGAGATAGCAGGAGTGAAACGGAGATAGATGGAGTGAGAGGGATATAGAACCAGCCACATGATCAAACCTATCTGTGAGGCAGGGATGTCCTATTTCACCAGCGATATTTAATATTTATACAGAAACAATAGCAGAAGAAGCGTTAATGGAAGAGAAGGATTTAAGATAGGAGGTGAAAGTATTACCACCATTAAATACACAGATGATCAGGGCTTAATAGCAGAAGACGAGAAAGAGCTTCAGAGAATGAAAGACAGACTAGTGGAGGTTGGCCAACAATATGGAATGAAGATCAATGCAGAAAAAACAAAAGTCATGGTGGTTTCAAAGGAACATAAAGAATTAAATATAATGGTAAATGGCCAAAAATTGGAACAAGTAAGTAGTTTCAAATATCTCGGCAGTATTTTAGCACAGGATGGAAGTAGTACACAGGACATCAGAAGTAGGATTGCAATGGCAAAAGCAGCATTTAACGAGAAGAAGGAACTTCTCACAAGCAAGAAAATAAATTTAGAAACAAGGAAGAAATTAGCAAAATGCTACATATGGAGCATAGCTCTTTATGGTGCAGAGACGTGGATGGTAAGGAGAAAGGAGGAAAAATATTTAGAAAGTTTTGAGATGTGGGTATGGAGGAGAATGATGAAAGTGAAATGGACAGAGAGGAAGAGAAATGAAGTATTAGAAATGGTGGGAGAAGATAGGATGCTAATAAAAACAATCAGGAAAAGAAAAGCAAATTGGATAGGGCACATATTGAGAAGACAGTGTTTACAAAGGACGATCTTAGAAGGAAAAATTAGTGGAAGAAGAGGAAGAGGGAGAAAAAGAATAGGAATATTAGATAATATAAAGCAGGGATATAATACTTATAGAGGTATAAAAGAGGCTTCTAGGGAGAGAGAGAAATGGAGGCAGCAAATCAGTTAAAACCTGTCTTCGGACAGAAGCATGATGATGATGATGATGCATTAAATTTTGTGATTGATTTTTCACGTAGCTACGGGAATTAGGGAATCGCGTCTTCTTAAAAATCCTTATCCAATGCTGAAACGAACAGCATCTCGACACGAATGCTACTGCAAACTGAAAGGAGATTTTGACTCTGCTTATCTACCCACAGATTTCACTTTCTCTTGGATTTTTCTTAAGCGTCAGCGATTGAGAGCTATAAGATGAGGAGAGCCAAACTATTCTTCGGCTCTTAGGGCCATGTGTTTGCTTATGCATTTCATCTGACTGATATAGAATGAGAGAGAGAGAAACGTCTGCATGTGTCCTAGGTATGTTTACAAATAAGCCACTTCGATTATGCCTGCTGCTATTTCTTGAGCAAAAATGATTTCGGAGCAAGTGCACAGGTCCTTACGCTTGGGTCGCATGGGAAATATTCTCGTGCAGCTCTAAAGAAGTTAGTCTGAAGGAAACCTTAGCATTGTGTAGAGGCAATTTTATTTGTTTTTTGTAGAGTTAATTTTTAGGAATTAAATAATAATGGCATCAACGAGTAGGAAAAGGTCAAGCAAGCCAAGTAAGGAAATGGAGATGGAAGCGTTAATGAAAAGTGACTCAAAGGATAGTATTACCTCAGACAGCGATAGTGATAATTGTATAAAAGATCATACAGAAGTCGATGTACTAACATACATTGACAATGAGTAAGAGGAAGATAGTGTAGAAAACTTTGTTTGGGAGAGCATGGCAAGTTACAAAAACAAAAAGAAATTTTTGCAGTTGGAAGTGATGAGTGAGGAGGTGAAGTGAGGTCTCCCCTGAGTGTAATCGAACTGATTGCAAGCAAAGTAAATGCTAGTAAAATAAAGTTCAGTATAGCTGATTCATTGAAGTTATGATATTTTCTTGTAGTAAGTTTCACGGTAAATTGGGTAAAGCAAATGCCCTAATAATAACTTTTCTAATTTTTTATTACATGTACATTCTGATACCTATAACGTCATATCTCCACTTCTATTGAACTAAACAGGACAATATTTTCACCATGTAACTTCTGTAATGATGAAGAATGACTACTGTACAATTTAGACCTTTATAAGCTATATGAAATGTGTTTTAACAATATACAAAATGGAAAATTTATTTCAACTTTTTAGTCAAGACATGAAAAAGTTGACCTGCGAGAAACTTTTTCCCTATTTGGTTTAGAGAGGTACATCCAGCGAATGAAATGTTTATAAAAGCTGAAATGTTTCCTTGAAAAAGATTGCATATCAATAACGTTAATAATTTTCACAATACTGAAAGATATATGAAGGCATGGGTGAGCACTTGACTGGCTGGCAATCAGGGTGATTTCTCTCCTGCAAAGAGTGTGCTTGACGTAAGAAAGTGTAAAATATATTGTTTACAAATGTCATGTTCTATTAAACCCTAAATAAATTTCAGATAAATCAAATAAAAACGAAAAAAGTTGTAAATTTTACAATTTTCAGGAAGTGAAATCACAATTTAAAAAAAAAAAAACTCCTCCGACCTCAGAAATGGGATTTAATTAAATGTTGTTCGCGCTTGAGGGGTTAACGAGCAAAATAAACTTTCTTATTTATTCTGTAAAATTAATGGTTCCAGGTTGGTGATTGAAGTCTTCAAACAACAGGTTCATCAAAATTTATATTACAACAAACAAACTAACATACAAGAAGTATTATTTTTAATTATACACTTTTACTTATGTTTTAATTAAAAGGAATTCAATTTATAAAATTTGTACTTATAAAAATCAATAAAATGAATTCAAATCAATGCTGATATTCGTCGCCGATTTTTATGAAAAATAAACATCGGTATTAATCCCCTTACTACCTATAAGCTGATGCTGCATGTCATGCCAAGACAGCCATGAGCTGATTTAGTCGATCCGATGTAGCCTTATTATCATTTACAACTAACTTCTTATTTTGATGACAGATGGCGTAATCATTCATTCTGAATGATTCCTAATGCTTTCTTCCTCCTTTCATATATAGATGTCTCTGCTATTTATGTTTTTCATTTTTTTACTGAAATAATTATTATCATATTTTTATGCTAATCCCCTGAAAATCAATAAGGAAACTTTGAGAAAGATATACCTGCTGCACAGATCATTGAAATTCTTGACGAAAATAGCGATATTACTGAAAGTGAATTGCCTAGTGACAGAGAAAGTGATTTGCTTACAGATGATGGTGATGACTTTATATTAATGCTAAACATGATTGTTTAGCTATATATTAAGTGTTTTGTTAGATTGCAAAATGAAAAGCAATAATTTTTAATGAAAAAAAATTGTTCCATTCAAAAACATCATAGAATTTATGAAACTGTATCTTTATCATAACATCAGTGCTAACATAAACAGTGAAAGTTGTTGACGATGCAGAGCAGTTGTCTGTGTTTCATTTCCATGCTAGGAATTTTAACACTGCAGTACTAAATAATTATGTTCTAAATAAATTTTGTGATTTTTTCAGTGCATTTATAATTAATTTTTTTTATTATTTTATATTAACTATTAGAGCAAGTATTTAGTGTAATTATCTCCCTTAATGTTAAAAATTTTGACTTGTTTAATGTAAACTAAAAATCACTCATTTTTTATTCAAAAAATGTGATATTCTAAAATTTAAATTGAATATATTGTGTCTAGATGAGAGTGAGGGCTAGCCCAAAGAAGAGAGAGTTTGATTCCGGTTACAGTGGTGAAGGGAACACCTTAAAGATACGAGTACAGTAGAACACAGATTATCTGAACTAACTGGGACCAAGGGTGGTTCGAACAATAAAAATTTGGATAATTGGAAAACAGAAAGGGAAACGGCAACTTAAAAAACAAATAATAATAAAAAAATGTAAATTAAAATAGGTCTTTTATTTCAATTAGGTATATCTTTCCACAAAGTGAAGCCTTCCCAAGAGGATTTAATAAAAAATAAACATGTAATTTGAGTACTCAAGGTAACACAAAATCAGGACAGGCCCGAGCTACAGGCGAGCTGGGCAGGTGTCCGGGACGCCAAAGTTTTGGGGGTGCTATCCCGATCATTTATCTCTGCAATACTTGCAAGTGAATAAATATTGGATACCATTTTATATTGAGGAACAGACTAGAATCTTGATGGCATTCCTTTTAGCTTTTCATCATCAATAATTTTTACAGCACGATGAATAAATTAACATGTACTTTGTAAATATCTCAACAAACATTAACGGAGGGGGATGCTGAAGTGCTATCTCGCCAGGGGTGCCAATATTCCTCGGGCCGCACCTGACAAAATGCAGTTGTTTATCTGTAATACAAATAAGTGCGGTAGTTATGTAAAATTATGTAAAGGAGAGCATTCAGGAGGTGTTTAGAGAGTGTTTTAAGACAAAGAGAGAATCCTGAATGCAGGAGTATCAAAAGAATATTTTCTCTAGGCTGTGGGGCAAATCTGAATGTCACAGCAAAGTATCATAAATGTGTGTTCGAATACATCCAAATTTCACAGCATAAGAGTAATGAAACATGCTGCAATGCAAAAATTTAAAATTTGATTCAGATAACTGGGAATTCGGATAACAGATGCTCAGTCAGAGTTTTACTGCAATTGATAAACAATGCTACAATTATCCAATCATTGTCCTTTCAATGAGGAGACATTCTTTGCTGTCTTTATGCAAGAAATGAAAAAGTAGGTCAAATTACTGCAAAACAGCACCAGAATAAATCCATCCAGCTTTCGGAAAACAATTTCTTAAATGGTAAAGGATAAATGATACTTTAATGAGAAATTCCTCTTTCAGATTCCATCACTGTCACTTTAAATGAGGTGTCCTCCTGCATTTCCATCATTTTTTAGAAGCTAGAGGTGCAGAATCCTCGACAAACTCTAGCATAAGATCAATAATATATGAGACTTATTATTACACTGCAATCACTTATTTTGTAGGAATTTAAATTTTATTCTAAAGCAATGATGGAAAAGAATTATTTCATGATACAGATTTTTAATAGCCCACCTCACGCTGAAGTCTGTCAAATATGTAATCAGAAGAAGTAATCTCGGCCCAATTACGAGCGACCTCTTCCTCCAAGTGGTTGTCAACACACTGCTTCACCTTGACCAATGCTGCACGAACCACCTCCAGCTCATGCTCTCCCTCAGGACTCATCAAGAGTTTGTAAAAGTTCTTCAAGAACTCTTCAATGCAATCATCAACTTCATTCGCACTAAAATCAGAAAGGATTAAAAAAAAAACAATTTTTCATGAACAGCACTTTCATGAATGTTGACTTTGAACATCATCCAAATTAGCAAACAAAGAGGGCTTTCCTGCACAATGCTTTACATTAGCATATACAGTAAAATTCTGTTACAACGTATTTCTCGGGTGAGTGAATAATTTTGTTGTAGAGAAATTTCGTTCTAACGAATATTACTAGAAATTATTTCAGAAGATCAATTACTCATTCAAATAAGTTCCACTGCTTATTTATAAGCCACTGTAGTTTTAATTTTTGCTTTATAATAAATAAAGAAAATTTTTAATATGAAATTACAAAGGTAAAAAAATATGCAAAACAATTTCATTTAGAAAATGTATTTTATTTTCTAGAAACTTAATTTTAAGAAAGCACAAATAATACAGCTAAAAAGCTCAAAATATGAATTGCCATTATTTTTTATGAATAAATTTTCTTTTATTTTGATCAAGTCTGTGATTTTTGATTGTATTAAACTTTTTTAAGAGCTTGTCATTAAATAACCATCAATAGCATTAACATGGCAAAAAACTGCATCTGGAACATCACTACAACTATAAAGAAACTGTATCACTTTTTTAATACTCGAGATTGCTTGTGACAGAAATTTTAGGCTGCTCTGGTACATCATTCATCATCATTTTCAAATTCAGCTCCTTCAGTCTTTGCACATTGCCTAACACTTTCAACGATTTCGCCATCGGTTAATTCGTGAGTAGTGAGTAAATTGCTGTCTGCAGATACATAGTCCATAAAGTCTATTTTGCTCGAAATACCTGTAACAGCAGTGAATGATTTCCATAGCATTCTGGTTTCAGTATCCGATTCAACTTCTTGTTGAGTATCGTCGTTGGTCATTTCTACCAGAAGAATTCCCATATTTTGCCAGCATTTTATAATTTTGGATTTTTTTACTGACCACCAAGCTCCAGCAATCATATCGATTGCCTGTTTTCATCGATTTTATCATCTTTATCATTGTTGAAATCAATAAGGATTTGTTTTAACATTCTGCATCTGTAATGGACTTTAAATTGCAAATTATGCTAAGATCCAATGGATGATAAACTGCAGTACAATTCGGTGGTAGATATTCAACCCGAACATTTTCTAGGTGTGGAAGAATATTATGCGCTGCACAATTGTCAATCAGAATTAAAATTTTACGTTTGGCTCATTTCATATTGGTATCAACTTATATCAACTCTCATTAAAGATGCTGTGTCCACACTTGCTGGTTAGCATGATAATCACAAGCAAAAGAAAGAACATTTTTGAATCAAAAAGGCTTGGCTGATTTTTCAATGATTCTCAGTTCCTGATGAATTGCAACAGAAAAGTACTGTCAATCATTGCTAGGATTTCTTGCCCCCTCTACAATGATCACCCTTAATGGCAAGTGTACGATTCAGCAGCAACTGATAAAACATGCCTGTCTCATCCGCGTTAACAATATCATCTAAACCGTAGTCACTAATCACCTTTTTAACTTCCCCTGCATGCCACTCATTCACCTTATCTATAGGAATGTCATTTACCTCCCCACAGATTAATTTTGATGTAATTCCATAGCATTCATGAAATCTGTTTAGCCATCCAACACTTGCTTGAAACATCATGTCCGAGCAGATTTGCTATTTGCCGAAAGAGTGGACCACTTACAAGAATGTTTCTGGATCGATCATCTTGAAACCATGAAAAAAGAGCCTTACCAAAGTCATCGTAGAGCACACCATGCATCCTCTTCCGTTGTGGTCCCATATCTGCATTTCTTATTTGTTATTCTATTTTATCATGATCCTTCAATAAAGTGGATAATGTAGAGCAGGGTTCGGCAACCTTTTCACCTATGAGGGCACAATTTATATTACTGAGGACGTGAAGGGCGCATAAGCAAGATCAGTTGATATCTCTCTGTATCAGTGGTCGGCAACCCCTTTATCTATGAGGGCGCAACTTTAATTATTGGAGGCATGAAGTGAAGTAACAATAGTAGATGTGTACCAATATTTATTAAAATGATATTTTTGTATATATAAGAGAAAAACTATTAAAGAATTTATTATAAAAACATAAAAAATAAATCAATGTGAAACTTGGGACTGCATATATTCAGCCAACTTTCTATAATTTGGCACATGACTCGAGATACCTGATCTTAGGCAGTTGTCTAAATTGTAATCGGTGAGTCTCGATCGGTACTTGGATTTCAAGTGTTTCATGCTTGAAAAAATGGACTCGCAAGTGTATGTTGAAGCACAGTAAAAATATATTTTTAAGGCACATTTTCTTAATAATCGATAGCGATTTTCGTCAACTAAATTCCAAAAGTTTTCATAATTTTTATGTGACCTTAAAATAATATCATTCTGCATATTTATTATTTCCATTTCTAAGTCCTCGGTGTTAATGATATTAAAGTCAGTTCCAATATTAACAGACATATCATTGTCCATAAAATTGAACGGATTAGCAAAGAATGTTATTATGGGTTCTACTACAGAAAACTGACGAAACCTAAAATTAAATTCCTTCAGGAGAGTTTCAATGTGTTGTGAAAATGGTTCAGTGGTAACATTTTCATCAGTCAGACTCTCAATAATATATTTTAAATTTGGGAAATGTGATAATGAATTTCTCTCTAGGTGAGACTTCCACAATGCCAATTTACATTTGAATGCATCTACTGCACTTATCATTTTTGCAATGTGTTGATTTTTCCCTTGCATCTCCATATTCAGTTCGTTCAATTTTATAGTTATATCAACAAGAAATCCGAAATCCATCAACCAAGATTTGTCATCCAACTGTGCATAATATTAATTTCTTGACCTGAGAAATTCCTTTACCTCCTTTATGAGATTTATAAACCTCACGAGTATTTTGCCTCTGCTGAGCTATCTAACTTTGGTATGTAAAAGGAGATCATCGAATTTGGCATCTTCACCTTGTAAAAGCAGTTTAAACAATCGGTGTTGCATTGGTATTATGGAATTTATTATTTTTGTTACTGTTTTCATGACATGTTGAAAATGAAGAACTTTTGCGCATAAAATTTCTTGGTGTATAATGCAGTGATATGAAAAAAATTTTGGAAAGAGAGGGTCTTCTTTACATAGCGCAATAAATCCATTTTTACAACCTGTCATCGAAGGTGCACCATCAGTAGTAATTGCGGTCAACTTCATTAATGGTATATTACTTTCTTGGACATATTTTTTAAAAGCTGAAAAAATGTCTTCACCTCTTGTTCGTCCCTTTAATGGAAGAATTTTAAGAATTTCTTCCTTTCCTGAAAAATCATTAAACACCATCTTCACAACCATAGCCAATTGAGAAGTATCTGATATGTCTGTTGACTCATCCAGTTGCAACGAGAAGAAAATACATTTTTGTAAATCATTTGCCAACTCTTTCTCCATATTGGTTGCAATAACTTCAATTCTTCTTGTAACTGTTCTTGCTGATAACTGAATCGTGTTGATTGCTGAGGTAATTTCATTTTTATTTTTTAAATCTTTGAAAATTGAGTCAGCAATTGCTAACATGGCTTCTTTTACAATCTCGCCATCTTCAAAAGGCTTTTTCCTCTTGGCCAACAAATGCGAAATTTTAAGTGAAGCAATCGTTGCTCTTTTTGATTGCTGCACTGGTCTAGTAAAAATGCTCTCCTGTTTAGTTAAAATAGATTTCATATCAGAAATTTTATTTTTCCTGATCTCAAGAGTTTAACGGATAACTAGCATTAAAATTTCCATGGACCGTATTAAAATGTCTTTCAACATTACTTTTCTTTGAAAGTGCGACACAAGCATTGCACAACAAACAAACGCACTTTCCTTTCAAATCAATAAAACAGAATTGTTATTCCCAATCAACATTGAAGTAATATGTCCTTTGCCTCTTATTACTCATAATGGGGATGAAATTTTCTACAAAGGAATTAATAAACACAACACACTGAACATCGGGTAAATATCAGAAATATTGTGAACTGTTGGTCAATTTAAATTGATTTATGTTTAATCAATGAAGAGGGAAATGAGCTATCACTGGCTGATATTGTAAGAGACGAAGAAAAATCTCCCAAACCCTGTACTTTGTATACTAAGCGAAGAACGGAACTCCGAAACCAACGACTCACAACAATAACTCGAGCCAAGTTATGCTACAAGACAGAGGACAGAACTCCGAAACCAATGACTTTTGACAAGAACTTGAGTGTTTCATGCGACATAGGGAAATAGTTTTCCCATATTGAGTGCCTACCTCCAAATAGCCTGAACTGGCTAACGGAGCTATAGTACACGACGGGTTGAGAACAAGGATCTCAGTTAGCCTTGCACTCGTAATAGCGATTGAAGGTGACAGGACACCTTCACCTAGCATAAACTAGGGGCGGAAAATGCCCTATCTTTTCATACAGTTCCTACGAGAACGTTTGTATGAATTGTCAGCACAGGCACGGCAATCACACAAACACGATAGCGGCTTCTTCTACTCTCGGCAAGTAATCTTCGAAAAATGCTGTGAAGGATGTATTTATACTAGGGCAGGGTAGGGAGAAGGGATGTGGATAAACAAGAGAGGGGTAACGGAGGAGTCATTATGAAAAGAACTCTGTTAATGATAACAATATCTTTATCCAACAATGTATGTCCCCATTCTGTTCGCTTATAAGTCCTGACCTTGACGATGTTATTTTGTAACAGACATACGATTCGGCTCGGTGTGATGTAAGATTAAGATGTTGGTTACAAAGTTCTATTCTTCATCTTGTTCCGCAACTTATTGGTCTTCTGAGAGTTTTCCGTAATTGTTTAACTTGAGTTCTCTTTTTGGCTGGCAGGCGACACACAAACGTCTTGCGGGCACCATGGCACCCTCAGTCTCCGCGTTGCCGACCTCTGATGTAGAGGGTGTGATGCTGTACTCTTTTGCTACACCTCCCTTTTTCCTGCCAGAATCTACAGCTATCAGGGCTTCTTTTTTTCTCCAGCGAAAACTGTCTGCATTTCTTCAATCCTTTGTTAGCCATATTCGCAATGTATGGGGCATACTCAACACAATTTTGTGGATACTGATTTTTGGACACAACTGACAAAACATAGAGACCAGACACGTTTATATAGGCTACAGGGGAGGATAAAGAGACAAAGTGTTGGGAGCAGAGGAGAAGAGGTGAAAAGGAAATTATTGGCTGAGGATGGAGTGATGGTAAAAGGTTTGGATGGAGGCGGTTCGAGTTGGAGGAAGGACATGCCAAAATGCAGTAGCTTCAAGGTTAGCTAATTTGTGGAGGAGGGGAAGTTTGTGTGGTGCAGAGTGGAGACCATAAGAAAAGGATCATTAGAAAGAAAAGAAATATCCAAGAAGGCGGAGTGGGCAGGAAAAGTAAGATGCTGGCAAGGGTGCAGTTGGGTTGTGACACACATTGTAAACTTTTCAACTTACATTTCTCTCAGAACCACCCACAGAGATATCTCACTCAGTCTAGATACATAATAGAGGGTTTAACATATTCTTGACATTCCCAAACAATTATTATCACTGAAAAGCAGATGTCACGGTATCCCCAGTTTACCTGCCCTTGGTGAGATGAAAATGACAGAGATTTGGAATGGTTAAGACTCCCAAAGAATCATTTCTTCATAAAAAACACCTTTAACGCATAGATGATTTCAAAAAGGTTTTGTTGTACTGAATTTTTCATAAAAAGTAATTTCGTTCTAACGAGGTTTAAAAAGCACTATTACAAAGGGAAGTTGGATGGGACTTAAAAATGTTTTTGTTGTAGTGAAATTTTCGCTATAATGGTATTTGTTGTAATGAAATTTTACTGTATTACTTTAAAGTGAACAAATATTGAAAGATCTTAAACATGAATTGTGAGCAAAAACCTACAATAAATAATGATCCCATTGATTATTCCCATACAAATAAATTAACCAAGAAAACATGAAAGGTCATGATGCACCATTGAATACAACAACATGTCTGAACATTTCACCCAGTCTTTTTCCCATGAGCTGTTTCATCCAAAGATATTTTATGCATGCTTTTTCGCCACTAGGTTTTATGATTACGGGTCACTTTACCTTTGAGAGTTTCACCCAAGAGAGATTTCTTCTGTATGCATTAAAATGGAAACTGCAAATTGTTACTTATTGCATATTCACTATAACATGTTCATTCCAGAATACATTCTTTTAACAGAAGTATCAATAATATTCAAATAACTGTTTTGCTGAAATTTCACTTGAACAAAACATCTCATGGATGAAGTAGCCTGTGGTCGAAAAACCTGCAGGTGAAAAGGCATGGATAAAATGTCTTAGTTGAAACATCATGCAGCCATATACAACAACATTAATTTGTACAATGAATATACATTGCTATGCAAAGCATTCTCGTGTGAATGGTAAAATTCCATAGACAAAATGTTATAATGGGTTAACAGGTCCTCAAATTATAAATTCACATTTTTAAGAAAAAGCAACTGAACAATCACTGGAACTTTTCTGTAACATGATGAATTGGTTTAGTGCAAAAATAAAAAAATAATTCAATTTTTGCTGTACAAATGGAGAAAGAAGAGGAGCTGAAGGCTGATTCCTGATGAAACACAAGCTATAAAAAAACATGAATACAACTGATCACACCAAGTGTTGTTTTAATTTATGGTTGTATTCAAGATGGGAAAATTACCACAAAGTTGAGTACCACAACTGACAGGCAAGAAGCCTGACACCAGTATTTTAAATGGAAATTAGCCACATTGTAAGTGCTATGGTTATAGTATCACAACTACAAAATGTCATGG
Source organism: Tanypteryx hageni (assembly GCA_028673005.1). Lineage (NCBI taxonomy): Eukaryota > Metazoa > Arthropoda > Insecta > Odonata > Petaluridae > Tanypteryx > Tanypteryx hageni. Next base: position 223,627,103 of record CM054112.1, on the reverse strand, counting down.
TGGAAGGTGTCATTACCCAGGAGATTGCTCTATGTAAGTGGTTCTCAATCTATTTCAACCCAAAAAATATTTGCCACTCCCTCATATATACAACCCTGTACAGCAAAGAAAATGAAAAACACCACTAATTAAAACTAGTCTGATATAGTGTTACCAGCAGGGTTGAAAAAATATATTTGAAAATGTTGCTAAATCCACCCTAAAAAGTAGCTAAAAAAATTAAAAATAAAAAAGTACATATATACTTCAAAATAATTCTTATTATATTTAATTAGTAAACTTATCTTTTATTTATAAATGAATATCAATTATGATAATATTTAATTGATTATTATAAATAAGGTACAATTTTTACAAGCCTTTTATTAATAAAGAAAGAATGGGCATTTTCATTTATAGGTTAAGCTTTTAAAATAAGAAGAAAAATAAAAGATATTAAAAATTCACAATAAAAATACTACATACACAAGTCACATTCAGGTAACTCTTCACTTTTTATAAGACAACTTTTTGTTTCATCTTTAGGTAAGTTCTCATATACATCAGAGAAAGCAATTTTGTTTATTACACTTTTGTGCAATCCGTAATTGTAATAAAATTTCCCATGCCTTCTTAAACCATATCTAATGGCCAAAAATGCTTTTCAAGTTTTGACACTCATTCTGTTTCGTAATTTTGATTTTACAATGTCCATGACACAAAACTGACGTACAACATTAGAATTTAAGTGGGGAAATGTGAGTGCAATTAAAGCTAGATTTGAATGTATTTTAACCAGTTGAATCTCAGCAGTTAGTGATTTCCGGCCAAGTTTCAACCTATCTGAGGTTTCCATCCACATGACTGTACGTAGTTTTCTCATCTGAAAGTCAATACCAGACAGAATTGTTGAATCTTCAACCAACATTTTTGCTAGATTAAGTATTCCTGGTTTTGGTGGTTTCAAATATTCACTAGCACTCAAACAAGAAATTGACGGCAAAGCAGTAACATTCTCTGGCAACCTTGATTGAAGTTCTTTTATAAGTGAAACTAGAAAATTCTGACATCTTTCACGGTTTACTTCACCAGAAAATTTGCACTCTGACATTTCCTTTTCAAATTCATATCCTAAGTAAGGATGAGGAACCAGTCGATTTGCAGTTCCAGTACTTTCTGAAATAACGATCTTTGAACATAGGAGGATATTATTTAAATGTACCAAACCATCAATCAAATTTCTTATTGACAGATTGAACTTATCTTAGAATTGGTTTAAAAAATAACAGAAAAACAGGATAATGGCTGATGTGCTGATAATATATAATAACAAATAATTGCAATTTTCAAAATAAATTTGATATGCCTTGATAGAGGCAGACGTTCAGTAATCATTAAAAGCAAAATGCACTTAGTATTTAATATTCTAATAAAAATCCGTATTTAATTTCTACATTTTTAATGGAAATCAATTTTCTATAATTTTGTGTTTTATGAAAGTATTCTTCAACATAAATTACAATGTAATCTTATAAAATTAGTATCAAATATATTTTTTGATTTTTCAAGTATCTGGGTAATTTTGTTCGAGTAGTCAATTATTATTGCAAAAATTATAATTACAAATTTCCGTTATTGTTGATAGTTGCAGGTACAATTATAAAAATTAAAATAATAAATTCTTTTTTAAATTTAAATAAATTACTTTAAAGACCTACATCAAAAGAGGAAAAATACCTGTAAATGACGCCACTATACTTTTCACCTTCGTGGCACAGAAGGCTTCAACAGATGTAAATTTTCTGAAGATGAGCAAGATTTGAGTGATAATGAAACTGACAATGAAAATTTAAATGAAACTGATGATGAAATATCTGAATTTCATTTGGATTACAAGAATGCATTAGATGAGATGAGAAAAAATATTAAGGTTTATTAGTAAACCATCGGTTCATACAGAAATATTACTTAAGTATATCAGAGAGATGGAAGGAAAACCACTTTGATTGCTTTCAGATATCAAAACTCGTTGGAGTAGTATAGTGGCAGCCATAGTTTGATTTTATTAAACTTATCAACTCGATAAACATTGCTTTGAAAAAGATGGGATGTGTGCTTTATAGTGAAGATCACATTACCCCCTTAGAGAAAACCGTAATGGTGATAGAACCAGTCAACCTTGTGGTATTTGAAATCCAACGAGTTTTTCACTTATTCCACAGAACCTGGAATCATCAGATGTCATTATGGCATTTTCAAAAATACCTTGTACCATAAAATATATATAGTAGTGTCCCCCATGCTTAGTTGATTTTGTATTGCTGTTTGATATATGCACTCGGGGCTATTTTCTGCATTCATAGTCATCTGTTACTCAAGAAGGTAAGATTTTATTCATAAAATTATTCATTCATACATTTGGTTTTACATTACATTCACATCGCATTAATTTTTTCACAAATGCTCACGATCTCATGAATAAGGGGCATGGATTAACCCCTCTATGTCGAGCGACATACTAAGTACGGCGAGGACAAACTTCATATGCCATTGAGCAACGTACTCAGTACATCGTGGTCATCACGCACAGTTTTTATTTTTTTGACATGATGAATGTTCTTAAATATGGATAACCTTGATATACCTAAAAAGAGAAACCTTTGGCCTACCTATTTATCATCATTTTGCAATTTTTATTGTTTTTCTTATAACATTTAATATGCATTAAATTTTGTGATTGATTTTTCACGTAGCTACGGGAATTGGGGAATCGCATCTTCTTAAAAATCCTTATCTAATGCTGAAACGAAAACAGTATCTCGACACGAATGCTACTGCAAACTGAAAGGAGATTTTTGACTCTGCTTACCTGCCCACAGATTTCAATTTCTCTTGGATTTTTCTTAAGCGTCAGCGATTGAGAGCTATAAGATGTGGAGAGCCAAACTATTCTTCAGCTCTTAGGGCTGTGTGTAGCATTAGTACCCCATAATGGAGAGAGTATAAAATTCTTAAAATTGCAAAGTTTTGGGATTGTTTTAATCTATTATTTTTACATAAGGGAAAAACGAAAATCGCTCCGGAGGTGAAATATTTAGAATTAAAAAATATTTGTAATAATGAAATATTAAATATGAATGTTTTTTTATGTTGAGATGATATGCTTGCAGAATGCAAGCACCAACTACTAGTACAAAATAAAGCTATTCCTGGGTTAGTATCTAAAATCTAACCAACTAATCTTGAAATGTAATATTGTAAACACATGCATGAGTTCCATGTATTTCTTATGGGGGATATGAAAAGAAAGAACGACATCAAAGATGTGCCCTAAAGAGGACAAATATTGGAATTTGGATAATTCTCTATAGTTTTATCTGATGATCGATCATTCTACCAAAGTTTAGGTCTGTAGCAGGAGCATGTTCTCTGAGTTACAATCGGTGCAACCAACCGACGGTTCCTTTTATTATCTTTAATTACGGATCCCTGGGTTCTCGGTGTACTTTTTGTGTTACCTATAAAATATTCTAATATAGGGCACAACCATTACAACACTAATATTTTAATCTTAAATATGTGTTAAGTTTATTAACTTGAATATTAAACTTTGAATACGAAAATCTGAATTTTCATACATGATCATCAAAAACGAAAAATGTGCAGAATGCTTTGAAATCTTAAAAACGTTCCTGGTCTGCAGCATATATTTAGAAGTGCCTATAAATTATAATTCCAAATGAAAAGCATGTATATAAGATGGATACCTAATCTCAAAACAAAAAAAGATAAAAATAAAAAAGTAACTACACAAATCTTTTTTAGCAAATTATTTCATAATAATGTTAAACGTAACGGAAAACGAAATTTAGATTTTAGGGTAATGAAAAACGAAATTGCTTTTCTGCCTGTAATGAAAAACGTAACGAATTGTTTTTTTTTGTTTGCCAGCACTGGTAATATTACATAAAAAACTATTAAGAGGGTAACAGAAAAGAAAACTGTCAAAGATGAGGAGAATTCTGCTAGTATCGGCATAAAGAGATCGCCCAATAAATTACGTCACCTAGTAGGGAGGAGAGGGAGATAATTCTCAACTCTGAATCAATCGCGGATCGGTGAATTTTCTTTTTAAATTGAATTTTCAAGTCAAGATACTTAATTTGAGCGAAACTAGTTTCAGGGAGTGGGAACCGTTGAAGAACTCGATTTTATTTTTTTTAAACTTATTCCTGGTTAAATTAATTTTTTTCGGGCCAGCCCAAAAATAGGGGTGTGGGGTGCACGGTGTACATGAGTAAATACGGTATTTTCTTCATGAAACTGTTCGAGGAGTTTAGCTTAATTAAGAAAAGTATGGGACAAATTCTCATGTTAGATGGATTAATACAAAAACACTGCAATATATGCTTACTTGTGTTTGTCAGCCTGTGTGTTTACAGTCACAGAGAATCCAAGAATACCAAAAGTGTCTCTCATTGAGCAAGAGACACTATATCCCAATTGCTGCTTTGTTCTAAGCTCATCAAAAAGGGGCTCTTCCATCATCATCTGGAATGATATTTTTTTAATAATTCACAATATTACCATAGCAATGGCAGAAATAATTCCAAAATAAAAACTAGTTGAAAAGCTAAGAAAGAAAAAGTATTAATCATTATTAATTTTTATGGGGATACTTCCTTCTAATAAATGAGAAGGGCAAAGAAAATAATAATTAATAAATTTACTTGTCATAAATGCTTCTTTAACTTGAAGTAAAAATGGAGGAAATATGTGAAAAGTGTTGCCAATCATTTTATCTGTTATTCATAAGATTACATCTTGTTGGTCGCTAGAAATTTGCAAAGGAGTGAACAACAGTGATCTCTGCAGCTGAGTAGAAAAAAGTTACATTACATCATAGATTGTTTCATAAATTAAGTTTATCATCACCTAACTTGTGAAATGTTAGGTAAAAATCAAGTTTTGGAGTGATTTAAAATATGACAGTGATCTTACAACAAAATGGCAGTCTTTTCAGAAGCTGATGGTATGTTAGTGTTCTATTTTAATTACAGAAATATAGTCAACATGGTGTCTACAGTAGTATAAGTAGCTAGTTCTTTCCAACCAAAACTTTTCCCGATTGGTTACCGTAAATACCCGCGTATAATGCGCACTTTTTTTTCGAAATATTTGAGTTAAAAATTAGGGTGCGTGTTATACGAGGGTACATAATCTTCCCATTTTCATTTGGCCCTATATTTCCACAATTTCGGCACAGTAATTACTGCCCGGGTATCCTCATAATTTTATTGGTGATTTTTACGAAAAGTAAGATAGATAATAGTTAAAATTTATTAATTAATTCTACAAACATTAATTAATTAGATATGAAAAGAATGAATTCAGTATTTATTCATTTTAAAAGCCAAGAAATACTTCGTCACTGGACCATTCTTCTTCGATGTTGTTATTGGAATCGGCATCTTACACATGACGTCACCCTACACCGGCGCCCGGCCTGGTGATACGTGATTTATTCTTGATTCTTAGAGTCTGTAGTTAATTATGGTTATTTGCTATCGTGTTTACGTGCTCCAGAGTGTTCTAGTAAGGGTAAAACTGAAGGTTGGGCGAACCCGTCCACCTTAGGCGTGACAAAAACGTATGTAAAAATGGGATTATCGTCATTCCTTCATTTTATTAGCTCAAAGAATATCATATGCCATAATATAAAATTAATATAATTCGATTTATTGTGTATATCCTAATATCACCTTGTAAGTAAACATAGAGTATGTAATGATTGAGTTAGCTGACGATCTTTTGGAACGTTATTCGAAAATTTCATTTCGCACTTTCATTGTGTTACCAATTCATAATACCAATAATTCGATCATTGCTTTAGAACACGTTACACCATCTACTTTATTCTGGAACAGTAACGCTAAAAAAAATCGGTGCGCACTATACGCGGGTATATAGAAAAATAATAGATTACGAGGCTGAAAACCCCCCTGCGTGTTATACGAGGGTGCGCACTATACGCGGGTATTTACGGTAATCCACACTTTATTATGAATGAGTGCTCTCTCTTCCTTTGTCCTCATAGCCAACAACACCACCTTTCCCAGAAGTGATATCAACTGTTCCAAACTGCTCTAATTAAAAAAAGAAAACAATCAAATAAAAAGTAAGAGCGCAGGTACTCAGTGTGATTACAGTCAGTAGCTGGAATTATCTATGTTGCTAAATTAATTCACTAGTTTTGTAAGTAGTTACCATGGTATTTTTTTAGATGCTAGATCGAACCTCAAATTGCTAGATGTAATTACAAATTCACTAGATTGGCAACACTGTATGTGAACATAAAAAGAATCCTGGCTTTCCATTAATACCAATGGAAATATAAAATAAAAACCCTAGATTGATTTTGATAGTAACAGTTTTTCAACTAGAAAATAATCATTCAAATTATGAGTATCATATTTATTTCAATATAAAAAAGGTATTGAAATTTAGAAAATCTTCTAATGCTATATTTTCATTTACTGGCAGAACAAAAAGAGAAACAAACCAATCCAAAAGAATAGGAGGAATTCCATGGCTCATGTGACATCAATAGATTTATTAGCAAGGGCAACAATCAGACAATGACAAAACTTTTGCCAAATTCCCCAAAATAGTTCATTTCATAAGTCAATAAATATAGAATTTCAATAACATATTATTTTCACTTGCACAGTCAAAAAGATTTTACAGTTACATGGACATGACCAAAAATTTTGAAACTACTTGTTTATTCTAACTTTATGTTCATTGGCTGTACAGTTGGTTTCTCATTGACAGAGTAATTTATTCATAAAATATTACAGTATATCACAATGTATAAGTCGACCCAGTGTATAAATCAGCTGCGATATTTTATGCTTGAAAATGTATGCTTAGGAATATACTCACTACTTAACTCCATCCACTACTTGCACATAACACACAAAGTATAGATAATGAGAATTCTCATGTTTCACACTGCAGTTGTTGTGTATAGATCATGAGAATTCTCGTTCTAAGTGTAAAATTATTTTCGGCTAATTTTTCCTTCAACTTATTGAATCTGATGATGCACAAAATAAATTACATCATTTCTCATGAGCATTATCATGTACACAGTAAAATTTTTGGTGCTGACTTTGGTTATGACAAAATCGTGTCCCCATACAGTCAAAATTTTGAATAAAACATGGAAATAAATATCTCAATTATATGTAGCTTATTTGATCATTGGATAATATGGGGGAAATAATCAACATCCACATCTCGATTTCAAATGCAAAGTATCCAAACTGACAACAAATACCCTCATCACAGCAATGATTGGAAAAGGAATAAAATACGAAGGTGTTTTCTTGCAATCTTTGTCAAGCTTGCTGTCATTCGCCTGGAGTTTGAGGTTCATGTTTTATATTTGGTGTATAAGTTGATCCCAATTTTCTTATAGATTTTTTTAAGCAACAAAGGTCGATGAATACACCACAATATATGGTAATTAGAAATTCTGCAAACACTGTCAACAAATTTTATTCTATCTCACAGGAAGTCAAAATCTTTGGGCATCTCATTAACACTTACCACTATGAGTTCAGCAATACAAGATGTTTTCATACCTATACATCCCGATTGGTAATAGTTGGTTACTGAAGTGTTTTTGTCATCAGCATTGAAGGATTTCACACGGCAATAGTATTTCCCAAGAGGTATCTGACAAACTCTCACCTAGAACCCAAAGATAATTAGTAAGAGAATCATTAGACAAGCGCAAAGATGGCAAAAACGTTTATTTCAGTACTTAGTAAATAAAACTATTAATTCAAGCATAGCCTACTGATATTCTTAATACATTGTCAAATGGGCAGATAAATACAACCCACCTCCCTGGAGGAGAGGTTTTATAACCCTCTCCAGTAAGAACACTTCTACGAGCAGGGAAGTTGGAAAATTTAAAGAGAGAGATTAAAATAAACAGAATGGACATGATTGGCTTAAGCGAAATGAGATGGGAAGGAAGAGGGGAAATAAAAAGTGATGATACCACGGTGTACTATTCAGGAGGTACTGGAGGAATGAATGGAGTAGGAGTAATTCTGAATAAGGAAATGGCAAATTGTGTACAGAGGGTGATATTTGTAAATGATAGAGCAATTGGTCTTAGAATAGGAATGCACCCAAAAGATCTACTGTTGATACAAGTTTATATGCCGACCAGCCAACATATAGGAGGAGGAAGGTAAAAACTGTTACAAGATAGTGATGGGCGATTGGAACGCTGTGGTAGGAGAGGGAAGAGAAGACCAAGTAGTAGGAAAATTTGGACTAGGGAAAAGAAATGAAAGAGGTGAAAGACTTGTCGAGTTCTGTAAAGAGAATAGGATGTCCATATCAAATACTTGGTTTGAAAATCATAAGAGAAGGCTATACACGTGGAAATCACCAGGAGATGGAGCCAGATATCAAATAGATTATATTTTAGTGGAAGAAAGATACAGAAATGGAGTAAAAAAGGCATATGGACTTCCAAGAGCAGACATTGACAGTGATCATGTGCTCCTCATGGCCGAAATAAAAATAGCCTTGAAGAAGGTTAAGAAGGCTAAGATAGTTAGGAAATGGGACTTAGAGAATATAGCCACAGTAGGAAAAGAAAGAATAGGAGAAAAATTAGCTCAGGCAATCAAAAGAGAAAACGTGTCGGAGGAAAATGTGGATGAAGCATGGAATAGGATAAAGAAGGCTATAAGGAAAACAGCAGAACAGGCTATTGGGATTTTCAAAGGAAAAAGAATAAAAAAGCCATGGGTGACAAAGGAAATGATAGAAAAGATGGAAGAAAGAAGGCAATACAAAAGCAGGACTGATGAAGATGAAAAAAGGAAATACAGGAAACTGAATAATGAACTAAGAAGAGAAACCCAAAAAGCAAGGGAGAGATGGCTAGAGGAGGAATGCTCAGATATAGAAGATCTAGAGAGAAAAGGAATGTATGACTGGATGTATAAGTAAAAAATGTAACGTGGGATAGATGGAGAACAAGTGCATGTGGGAAAGAGATTGCAAGTAAAGAAGATAAAGTTCTATATAAGGAAGAGGAGGTTCTTAATAGATGGAGAGAATAGATGGAGAGAATAGATGGAGGAGTTGTACAAATCAAATGAAAAACCAAAGGATCTCTGTATTGAAGAGCAGGATGAAATAAATGAAGATGAAACAGGGGTTTCGATATTGAAAATAGAGGTGCTACAAGCAATAAAAGATATGAAGAATGGGAAGGCAATGGGGGTAGATGAGATACCAATAGAATTATTTAAGTGTCTTAATGAGGAAGGACTGAAAGAAATAGTGAAGTTGTGTAATGCAATCTATGACAAGGGGATGTGGCCAGAGGATTTCGTCAAAACAATTATGATTCCAATTCCGAAAAAGCAAGGAACAAGAAAATGCAGTGAACACAGAACAATCAGTTTAATTACACATGCAGCAAAGGTTCTACTTAGGGTTATCAACAGGAGACTAATTAGCAAAATGGAAGAAAATATTGCAGAGGAACAGTTTGGATTTAGAAAGAGAAGAGGTACAAGAGAAGCAATAGGATTGATAAGAATGAGTGGAGAGAGATATATAGAAAGGGGCAAAGGAATTAGTCTGTGCTTCATAGATATGGAGAAGGCATTCAACCGAGTGAACTGGGAAAAACTGATGGAAATACTAAAAGCAAAAAAAGTAGACTGGAAAGATAGAAGGTTAATTAAAGAGCTGTATATGAAACAGAAAGCAGCTATGAGGATAAAAGATGCACAGACCGAATGGTATGATCTAGGAAGAGGAGTAAGACAAGGGTGCTGCTTATCACCAACCCTGTTCAATATATATGCTGAAGAAATGATTGACAATGGAATAGGGAATGATAAAGGAATTAGTATTGGGGGTAGAATAATAAATTGTATAAGGTTTGCTGATGACATGGTAATTTTGGCAGATGAAACAAGGCATATTCAGGAAATGGTTACAAAGCTAGAAAACAGGATGATAGAATATGGAATGAAAATGAACATAAAGAAAACAAAGGTGATGAGAATAGGGGATAGAGAGATTATGAATGTGTCAATAAAGGATGGAAGAGTGGAGCAAGTAAAACAGTATAGATATTTGGGAAGCATGCTAACTGAAGACTGGAGAAGTGAAAAAGAAATAAGAACAAGAATAGCAATGGCAAAAGAAACATTTAATAGGAAAAATAGGTAAAATGGATTTAAATCTGAAGAAACGTCTTGTGAAGTGCTATGTTTGGAGTATATTGCTTTATGGGTGTGAAACATGGACGCTAAAGAGGAGAGAGAAAGAAAGGCTAGAGGCATTTGAAATGTGGGTGTGGAGGCGGATGGAGAAGGTTAAGTGGATGGATAGGATAAGGAATGAAGCAATACTAACAAGGGTGAATGAGAAGAGAAGATTACTTGAAACAATTCAGAGGAGGAAAAGTAACTGGTTAGGGCATATCTTGAGAGGAGAAGGTTTACTATTGATGGTGTTGGAAGGATCAGTAGAAGGTGAAAGGAAAAGGGGACGTAGAAGAATAAAAATGTTTGATGACCTGAAAGAAAGTGGAGGGTATCAGGAAATGAAAGAAATGGCAAGGAACAGAAAGGAGTGGAGACAACGCTGGTGCCAGGGACCTGCCTTGAGGCAGAACACCTCATGATGATGATGATGATGATATATATATATATATATATATATATATATATATATATATATCATTGTATATAGACGTGTAGGAGGAGGATATAACATAAACGTCGATATATAATGATGACATATAACATATAGGAGGATACTAATGTTTAGGCATATCCAGATGAGCTGTAGATTCGAAATTTTTTTCTTAGGTAGGATTTTCTGCAAAACCGACTAGAAAAAACGAAAATCTTGAAAAAGTGCAACAATGTTTAAACAAATGTTCAAGGTTTATGTATTTCCAAAAGTGCTACGGAGCTGAAATTTTTTTTAGGGGTAGGAAATGTAAAAAAAAACGAAATAGGGATTATACAAATTTTGATATTTTAATTGTTTGGCAGTTAAAAATTCTTAAAATTTAAACAAATAGGTAGATGTTTAGATACTACGGGGCGAGTTAGAGAACTGAAATTTTCAAGGTATTTAGAGTTTAGTCTATTTAAACGAATAAACATTTCATTGTAACTATGAAATTCTCATTGCGGCCGTTAAAAATTCTTTAAATTTAAACAATTAGATAAATGTTATTTCACTTTTAAATGCGCTACAAATTTAAAATTTGGCATAAATTTGTGTCATTATTAACTCAATGTGGAAAACGTATAATATTCATAAAATTGCAAAAATTAGCAATTGTTTTACTCCATTATTGTTCCATAAGGAAAAAAAGAAATTTGGTCCCTAGGAGAAATCATTTGAATTACAGAAATATTTCCCATTATGAAATATCTCTCTAAAAAATTAATGTTTTTTCAAGGTGAGATGAAATGCTTGCAGTATGCAAGCACCTTCTACTAGTATATAACACAGGTACTTGTGCCTCACCCACTCACTCACTCACTCACTGACACAAAACTCGAAGGTACTTCTAGAAGAGATAGAAATCTGAAATTTGGTATGTTGGTAGGTCGAGTGACGAGACCAATGAGAAAAATCTAAAATCACAAAAAAGATTATATTTAAGGGGTCTTTTTAATCCTAATGTTTCATTTCAATACCCTATAAGAAAAGCATGGGATTCAGTGTAAGGCTTTTAAAAATGCATTTTTAAATTACTTTAAATTGAGATACGAATTCGGGAAAAGAACAGTTGTCTATCTTAAAGAACAGAGTTCTTAATTTTTTAAAGCAGAAGTCAAATACCTACCGAATTGGCATAAATATCTGCTATTAAACAGAAAAAAGTGTGAATTTTTCCTCTTTTCAACAATGAAAATCTTTAAATACTATGGCAATCATGGTACTACTAAGGGAGGTAGGTCGTTCCGGTGGACGAAAACATGTTCAGTTCGCACATGACATCACGTGGCATAAGCTTTCTAGCGGGAAGCTTAAATTATGTATAAAAATTAATGTAAATCGGCTGCTGATATCCATATTTTTATTTCTTCACCCTTCATTATTATAAATAATACATTTATAAGTCATGCTATAAAATCCCGGGACGTTAATTTGTATATACAATGATTTTTTAACGAATTACCGGAATCGGAAAAAGTTCAAGTTTATTAAGAACATTCGGCATCAAGTGAACTTCGAAGAAGGGAAAAGACTTCTAAGAAAGGTCCCAAACTCAGCTCATAGAGAAGGGCTTCATTTTCCGTATGATTCTCACTCAAAGGCCGATTTTTCCCAAGTTAACTTTTTAGTTTTTTCGTCATTGATTTCTTCGAATTTCGCGTAAATACTGGCGTTTTTATCACTCACTAGCGTAATTGCCCTTCAAATATTACGGGTATGCGTGAATTAAATTGAAATTGAAATAAAAAGATGGGCAAATGGGCAAAATTGTAGCTTTACATTTTTCAAAAACTTAAATCAATCAGAAAACACACTAAATTTCAAATGTAAATAATAATTCGTTAAATCGTATGATATTTAAATTTATAAACACTGCGCATGAACATATGTAGGAAGAACTGGTGCTGTATAATTAGAAGGCACATGTTTGTAAACATTGCTAAATTTACATAAAAATGGTCATTAATGCAACAGTAAAATTTTGTATTTTAGTAACGCTTATGATGTTAAGTACATACTTATTGTAAATTAAATAAATAATGTTTCAGATCTTGTTAAGAGATATTTAAGAATTATACAAAAAATACAACTATTTTTTTAACATGCTATTCTCTCAACATACTGTATTTGTGACAAATTTATATTGCACCAAGCACATTCATTCTAAATATGCATAAATCCACCAAAGAGACACTGTATAAATCGATTAAGCAATAGTTAACATCATACTGTATGAATAAATTTCATAATATTGACGCTTTCACTATTTATATCGACATCACTAGTTTCACTACAACCAGATCACTGAAGTTCAATTCACCGGCAATAATTAAATAAATAGATATAGATCAAATTAATAAGTAGCATATTTAAACCAAAGAATACCTGCTCTTACCTGATTTCAGTTTATGTTGTCTCTTCTCCGGCATGCTCAAATCTATTTTTCTTGAATGGACTTTTCTTGAGGAAATCGAAAAAATATCACCCTACCATTACAATTTTTGTAACTGCTATTACAACCAAATACTGCACAAGACGTCACTTCACTGAGAAAGCCACAGTTCAAGAGAAAAGATAATAATTTCTAAACCCGCGACCACAGTCAATGCTAAATCATAGGCGGCAAGCGCAATCTATATGCCAAGTGATGTCACACACTCGAAGCGACGCTCGCCTGAGATGCGCAATGACCTACCTCCCTTAGTAGTACCATGATGGCAATGACCTCAAAGCTTATAAAGGGATCTGATATACGTTAGGATTGCAGTGATTTAATGGAAAGAAATGCTGTGATAACGAATTACAGTTGAACTTCCATAACTCGAATCTCAAGGAAAAGTAATAATTATTCGAGTAATAGAAAATTCAAGTTGTGGAAATATATTATTAAATACAGTAAAACCACGTATTTACGTTATCGGAATGTACATTTTCCTACTATTTACAACATTTTATTTGGGTCCCGTCAATTTTCCTATGATTTTAATGTAAGTAAAACCCTGTATTTACACTATTTCATTTTAAGTTTTCCCGCCATTCGTGCCATTTGACCTTAGAATTTCCGATTTTTTAAAAGAATTTATCATGCGATTCCCAACAGTTTTTAACATTTTTCGACTTAGCTTTGCAAAAGTATCAGAATTCTTTTGGACGAAGATTTCGAAAATGGCGACAGAGTAAGAACAGTGTCCCTAGAGGCAGAAATATGAACTCTTGCTTTTCAAAACAGCACTCGCTATAGCAGATGCTACGATGCTACTCAAGAACAGCATACTTACAGAGAGATGGAAATATGTACGAACTCTTTTGGGTGAAAACTTCAAAATCTCATATGTAAATCACACTAGCAGAGCATAAACAGCACACCTAGATACAGAAATACTATTTACTCTTCGAACCAAGTATGAATGCTATTGAAAAGATGCTAGTGTTTGGTGCTATCATGTTTAACCCTTTCCACTCAAATTCTGCCCCTTGGTTCCCACAGTTTGAAATCAAATTTAAGTTAATTAGTTAGTTAATTTGTAATTTGTTGTAATTTAAATTACCATATTGTCCCGAATATAATGCAATGTTTTTTCCAAAAAATAAATATTAAAAGTAGCTCCACGTTATATTCGAGAACTAGTAATTTTAAAAGATCATAAAATTGTGTTTCGAAAAATCACTGTACATTCCGTACATCTATTAAGTGATACAAGATACTTGTTACACTGTAGACACATTAGGCGTACATGTAACAATGTTCTTGAAAAGCACCTGAGGCGAGAATAGATCGAGTTCAATCGGAGGCTGAACTCCTCATTAGTCATTGAATTGAAGCTATCAGTGCGTTGGCATATTCTTTGTGCCTACCTTAGTGAGTTTTTACCCATCCGTTATTTTAACAATGGGTGACAAAAAGATGCTGATCATATTGAGAAAAAAGATTCTTCCAAATCCCAGGTTAACAGAGGAATCCAACAAAGTTATGATATGAATTTTAAAATAGTCATAGCTCAAGAGGCAGAAAAAATGAACAATATTCACCATCAATTTACCTGAGGTATTAACTGGGAAATTATTGGTTGGTAGCCCAACAATGCCATTACTCTTGCTCCAATTTTTAAAGCTTGCTCTTCTGACACATTTCCTTGGATCAAACCTTGGACATAAAGCCTTTTAAGAAGAAGGTGCTCAACATATTCAAGGAGAAGGGCAGGTGTAACCTGTTGCAGAAATCAGAAAATGCAATTCTTTAAACTGTATATGATACAAAAAATAAAACACAATACTGCTACGCTTATTGTAAAACACCTATAATGAAAACAAGAGAAAAACTTCAACTTTTAATGCATTTTTATGCTTAAAACTACATAAGATAAAAATAAATGTTTAAAAAAGATAGACTTCATGACCCAAGAAACTGAAGAATATTACATAGACACCAGTAATTCCAATTTGAAACCACACATTATTACCTGAGAAAGAGCTGCATGCCTCTCAACACTATTCCAGTTGGTCTGAATCAGCAAAGATAAGTAGATGTCCCTATAAAAAATAAGAGTTAAAATTTAAAATTAAACACTGACATTTGATTATAAAAAATTACTCACATTCTTCGAGCTTTCTTCCTGATTGAGTGCTTACTTGGATAGCTTCTTAGGTTGCAGGAAAGTGTTGTAATAGTTTTGCTGTTGTTTCCTTTTCAAGGCATCAAACACAGTCTCATCGAAATTCTTTCTGAAATTAGTCATATGGCGTAATATAGTTTCTAGGAGAAGCTGAAAGATAATAAAAGTGACCATAAATAATATGGTCAATCATTCTGTCAACCTCTGATTAAAGCATAATTAAGGACTAATTAAAATCAATATGTATGTGAAATCATTCTATATATAATGAAAATTTTGCTCATGACCCTACTAATGTATCTATAATAATAAAAGAAGCTGTCTGTGTGCCTGTGGCAGTCATAACTCTTCAGAAAATAAACGTAGGAGCTTCCAAATTTGGCATCAGCTCCTGGTTGATCCTGAGAGTTGCAGTGTCAAAAATAATTCAAATCGGCCCTCAGGGGCCCAAGGGTCCCCATTGTTGGTCCAAATGTCGGTTTATTTGAAGATATCTCAGCAACCAATTGATCGATTTTGATGATCAATGCTTTGATGAGACATTTTCAAGCCTAAAATGGATAAAATTGGTCTACGGGGTCAAGGATCATAATGTAAGGGCCGATCAAAATTTCACAATTTTGAGGGGTCCCCATGGACTGATCTGTCCAAATTTAGGTGATGTCTGTCTGCCCGTACGCATATATCAGGAAAGACCTGGCTGAACCGATTTCAACCAAATTTGGTAGGTACATAGAATCTTCATATAAATACATGACCAAAACAAGATGATCGAAACAGAACTTATGATGTCTACTTTCCATTTAATCATTTATTTAATACTTATATTGCCTTTAATAACTTTAAAGTCATTGCAGATATGTAGCTCTTTGTGTTCCCAAATTTCATAATTTAGCATTATAAAATACTATAAATACATTCGAATGGAATATTAAATTGATCATGCATATTTGTGCAGCAAAAATAATGCGTGTACGTATTTGAATATACTAAATCTGAGTCCAGCAGTAGTTGTTGCTATAGCAACACTGTCATGAGTGATAAAAACTGAAAAATCACCAGTATTTACACAAAATTCTAAGAAATACAATCGATAAGCAAAATTCTACAATAAAAATTAGAATCTTTATTCCTTTCCTCAGAGAATAGTACAAAACTCTATCCGATATTACAATTCTAACATATTTTAATGTGCAAGAGAATATTACCCTGCATGATGGATTTCAGATTTCCCATGTAAATCATGTGGGAAGGATAGTTCCTGGTATCAAACCCGGGATTTCAATCTTCATAACAAAAACTATCCTCGGGAACTCGGCCCATGTAGCAAGAGATTTCCACCATGTTTCATAAAAATCAGTCAATTGGTTCAAAAGTAAATAGGGGGACAGACGGACACAGACAGACAGACTGACAGACACAATGACAAAACTCGAAGCCTATTTCCATTCTGGAAAGTAGGCTAATGACATTTGGACTGGATCGAACAAGCAGGGGTGCCACAATTGAAAAATAAACTTTTCGGTAGTTATGCTTTAAGAAGGAATTGGCCAAACTCATTTCAACCAAATTTAGTATATTGAATCTTCACATAAATTGACAAAAATGACAATTTTAACCCGATTAACTAAGTAGGGGTGCCACAATTGCAAAGTAAAACTTTTCGGAAATTATGGATTTGGAAGGAATTGGCCAAACCGATTTCAACCAAATTTGGCAGGTACATAGAATCTTCAGATAAATTCATGACCAAATGACATATTTGGACCGCATCGACCAAGCAGAAGTGCCACAATTGTAAGGAAAATATTTTCTATGCTTTTGGATGGAACTGGCCAAACCGATTTCAACCAAATTTGGTACACTGAATCTTCAAATAAATTCCTGACCAAATGACATAATTGGACCGGATCAACAGAGCAGGAGTGCCACAATTGCAAAATAAATCTTTTCGGTAATTATGTTTTTGGAATTGGCCAACCTTAATTCAACCAAATTTGGTACATACAATTTTCACATAAATTCATAACAAAAATGACATATTTTGACCCGACTAACTACGTAGGGGTGACACAATTGCAAAGTTAAACTTTTCGGTAATTATGAATTTGGAAGGAATTGGCCAAACCGATTTCAATGAAATTTTGTATGAAGGAGTTATGGGACATAAAAAAAACAAAATCAAGATTTTTAGGACTGATATAGAAAGCAGGTCTGCCACAATAAAAGTAATAAAAAATTTCTTTTTACAAGTGTTTGTGTTGAACTGTCCACATCAATTTTAACCAAATTATAATATTTATTATGTACACATATATATATATATAACCATAATAGCATATTTGGACGGATTCAACTAAACAGGGGTGCCACAATTACAAATAAAACTCTTTCAGTAACTATGGATTTGGAAGGAATTCGCTCAATGGATGTCAACTAAATTTTATAAACCTATATAATTTTTACAAAATACCATAATGAAATCAAGATTTTTAAAGCAGAGCTTAAGGGCTGGGCTACCACAATTAAAGGTAAAATAATATTTCATTTACATATATTTCAAGAGATCTGTCCACATGGATTTTAACCCATTATGGTATATATAATCTTCATACAAATAACCCAAATAGTATATTTCAACCGGGTCGACTAAACAGGGCTACCACAATATCAAGGTTAGAATTTTTCTGTAACTATGAATTTCGAAGGTATTGGCTGAACCAATTTCAATAAGAAATTTCGTTTGTAGGGCGGGTATAGAATGGAAAAACAAAATAAACATATTTAGAACATCTAAAAAGCAGAGTTACCACAATATAAGGAAAAATAATTTTCGGATTTCAAAGCAAATACATTAATATTCAATTGTACTATGAAGAATTTGACGAAAAGCGCTCTGTTTGAAGATATCTCAGCAATCAATTGACTAATTTTGATGAATCCTCCACTAATATCAATGTTGAACCAAGAAAAATAGAGACTTAAAACTTGGTATACATATTAAAGAGATGTTGAGACTATGCACCTCGGTATCAGAACTTTGATTTCTTGGGGGGAAGGGAGTTATCAAATTTGTGTCTATATTTAATTTGTTCATACCAATTAAAGGGAAATATTGGTCATTTACCTTGAGAGTACCTTGAGTTTGGATGAAAATATTATCGAGTGATATGTGCATGAAAAAATCTAAACTCTAAACCCAGGGCAAAGCCTGGGCAATTTAGTTTACTTATCACGTCATAGGTATTTTTAACAGAGTATTTGTCGGGAAAGGACATCTGTTTAAATTCACTATTAAGCCATTTGGCCAAGTTATAGGTTGGGCTATTTATTCCTGATGCAATCGGTCTCATGGCTTTGTCATCTTTATGTATTTTGGGGAGACAGTACAATTTTGGTATGTTTGGGTTTGAAATTTTTAACTTATAGCTTAATTTATTATCAATAATGGTTTTACATCCTTTAATGATGTCTTTAGTTTAGGTTTTGTAGCCCTCTAGTTGTTTTGGCTAAAGGAGTATTTCACCTTTGTTAGTTTTGGCCAAAGTTATTGAGCTACTATCAATTGTTCACCATTTATTTAGCAGATGTTATTTAGAAGATTTGTAAAATGATAATTTTAAACAACAAATAACTAAGAATAAAACCTTTTTGTTTTAATACATGAAATAATTTTTCCAAAGATAACAATAGAGGATCTATAGAAAATTACAAAAATAGTCAAAGAAAATGTTTAAAACCTTCAAGAAGGGTATTTTTCTACAGTGCAGTTTAAAAACCATGAAATCCCTCACCTTCTGCATCAGACTCATAGAAATTGTCAACTTCATCCTCTGGATCAGATGTTACGATAATGGGCGCATTGTCATCTGCAATTAATGAGGAGCAGACCTAAAGTTTGTTTCTGCTTTCTAGACCTATTTCACAATTGTAGAGAAGTCACAGAGAAATCGCATTAAACTGAATGACCAGTTGTTTTAGTCAAAAACCAGCCCTACTTTAAAAATCGTGTTAAACCAAATCGTGTTGGCAGAATTCATGTTAGTCAGGGATTGGGTGTATATTTCAGTTAGCCTCTCTTAACCTACCGTTGGTCACATGGTGAGCAAATCCCTCACCTCAAGCATAAACATGCTCTAATTTTTTTTCTATCCAAGTTACAACTTTGAGATCAGTAGACCTTACTAAAAGTATTCGAACTTACACAACATGTTATTGCAGATATGTTTTGTTCATGGGGAGCAAAATTAGGGATGCATATGATTGCAAGGGTAGTGCCGATTCACCAGCCATCGAGAGTGTTACATTTGTTATGTACCAGTCTCCTCACCATATTGAAATTTTACAATTAAATTTTAAGCTTTATTATACTTTTGCAGCAATTTCCACATTTTTTCTAGTATTTTATTTTTTAGAAATATGTATTCGAGTATTTTACATTATTATTGAAAATTAATATAATCTAAATGAAAAATATATTAATGCATCTTTTACTTATAGTTTTCCTTAAACAGGTATTAAGGATACGAAATTGTGGAAGATAACATTAAAATGATATAACAAATAATTATTTTTACAGCAAGAAAAAAACAATCATCTGGGTGAGTGTGGCCCTCACCTGCGACCAACGGCGTCACAAAATACAGCGTGACCAATGGCAGATTAATGGACATAAATCTGACATACTTGAAACAGTACAGAGTACTGTCCTTGGATTCATGCTATTACTCAAAATTATTTACAAAGTAACATACCCAGCAAGACTATAATTTTCAATGATGACATCACATTTGTAAAGTATGGCATGGTAAAATCTAGGTATCCTTCCTTAGATCAGTGGTTCTTAACCTGTGGGATGTGCCCCTGTATGGGGGCATAAGAAGATTGTAGAGGAGGCACGAAGCATTTTGGACCAAAATTAGTTTCACCTCAAATTTTCATCTTATCATCTGTTTCTAATTCCAGTCTTCCTACTGCTTCGATAACCCACCAAAGGATTTCCATTACAAAGTCGTTCTAAAGGCGTTACGTCATCTATTGACCATTAGGAATGTGGTACGTAATACTACGTTCGTTTATTTTTCAGTCAGTTTTGTCTTAATATTTTATAATATTTAATAAGTTTTTAATAAGTGTCAATTTCTGTAAACCCATATTATCTACAACAATGGAATCAAAAAGGAATAAATATACTGCTAAATTTAAGCTAAAAGTGATTGAGTACGTAGTAAAAACAAACAATTGTGCTGCAGCAAGACAATTTGGTACCACGGAAATAAATGTTAGAAATTGGAGGAAACTGTCTACACAGCTTATGCAAATTCCTATGAACAAATGTGCAAATAGAGTTAAGACCAGTAGTTGGCCACAATTAGAAGATGAAGTTAATAAATTTGTCACTGAAACTCGGCAGAATGGTTACAGTGTTTCTCATGGACAAATTTGGATCTTTGCCCTGAAACAGGCAAAAAGAATGAAAATTGCTGACTTCAAGGCCAGTGCTGGTTGGTGCACGAAATTTATGAAAAGACATGATCTTGTGTTACGACAGAAGACAAAGATTTCACAGCGCCTTCCCTCAGAATTCAAGGAGAAAATAATTTCATTTCAGAAATTTATAATTAAACAAAGAAAGAAACACAACTATCCATTAGCCTGTATAGGAAATATGGATGAAACTCCAATGAATTTTGACATGCCAATCAATAAAATGGTAAACAAAGTGGGAGAAAAATCAGTATTAGTGAGAACGACTGGTCACGAAAAATCTAGATTTAGTGTTGTTTTAACATGTATGGCAGATGGTACAAAATTGAAACCAAGAGAAAGACATTGCCAAAACTGAAATTCCCTAAAGGAGTAGTTGTGCATGTTCATGAGAAGGGTTGGATGGATGAACTGCGTATTGGCGCGTTTCATGACGTGTGTTTCAGTGCATATGTTTATAATTGCTACATTGTAAGTGAATTGGACGTTCATGTTATGATGCTACATCGTACAAATATACTCGGTAGGGGTCTGAGGAGACTTGAAAATAGATCAAGGTCAAATTGCAGCAACCACAGCACCGGCATAACTTCACACAGGGTCGCGACACTCAACGTTAGAAAACGTGGACCGTCTAAACGTGGCGTTACATTACCCCCCTTTAGTACATAATTCATGAGTTTACAGGTAATTTAAATGTGTTAAATAGAGAAAGTTAAATGTTTTTTCGTCTTTTTCTAAAATTCCTTTCAAAATACTTGAGGTCGCACTATATTCGGGGTCGCATTATATTCAGGCTAATACGGTAAATGGATAGTTCAGGCATGGGAAAATATTAGACGGGAAACTGTGGTACATTCATTTAAAAAATGTGGCATTTCAAATTCCCTTGACGGGTCTGAATATGATTTTTTGTGGAATGACATTGAGGTTGAGGAAGAAGTTGCTATGATAGATGAAGTTGATGATGACCCATACGATGATCTAGTTCAAGCGGGAGATTGGGACAGGTTATTTGTTAATAAAGACAGCAATGAACAAGAGTTTTATGGTTTTAGTACATAAATAAATTTTCAGAAAAGTTAAGCATGCATTATATTTTATGTAAAGAATTTCTATTTATTTTGTTATAGAGCCGTAAGCCATACCTATATAATTACTCCAATATTGTTAATTCCAAATGATGATATCAATGTATAACGTCACAAAGCTGAAGAATTAAAATGAGTTTATTTCATCTTGTTCAACTATCATTCATAACTTTTATTAAAGGTTTTACGAGTAATATGCGTCTATTAATTTTTGTTACATAAGCTTAATTTTCGTCTATTTGCTAGAAATTCTGCCACCATTCGTATGTCACATCTCGTGGTTAAAAAGTAATAAATATTTTTCTTCTCAAGATCGTGCAATATTTTATTATTTATTTATTATTAGTATAGTATTATTATGATACTAAAAGCTGTTGAAAACCAAGATCGTTCTATATACCTCGATTGTGAGCTTCGAGATATCGAAACGAAAGTTGTTGATCCTGACGGAAATCTAGGGTAAAAGAGTAAGTAGAAAGCTAGGGTCGAATTATACACGAGATATATGAAAAAATCTAATTTTTTCACCGAGAAATCGGAGGTCGAACTATACACAAGTATATACAGTATATCAATTAATGAATGAACTAATTTACCTATACTGAATGCATGTGTTCAAAATATACACCAAATACAGTCAGTGAGAAATTAGGTCATCATCATTAAGTCATTTTTCTGATTTGACAGTCAGTTAAAATGGGGGAGGGGTTGTCTTGGATACATGTAAATACAGTATTCATAGGATATAGATATTTGTTAAATTTTTAGCCATAGTTTCTTTCAGGCACTCTCTCCTCTCCTCACTTACTTACTAATGCTCAGAGGTGACTGACGTGTTTTACGGTCGCTCCGCTCTTCTCATCTTACACTCTCCCCGCTGCGATGGCCCCGAAAAACAACCCCGCGAAGAAGGACTTGGAGACGGACAATAGTGATATCCGCTCAATGATTGAGACGGTGATGTCCTCTGTTTCATCATTTAAAGAAGAACTAAAGGTAGTGAAAGGCCAAGAGGGCTCCAAAAAGAGGGAGTCACTAATATCGCTTGAGGAACGGTTCGATGCCTTTCACCAAAAAATTCTTGGCGATATGAAAATCATTTTGAGACGTCTAGATGATCTCAGCAGTCGGCAGGAGGACTTCGACAACCGACTTGATGCCCTTGAGCAATACTCAAGACGTACGTGCCTACTGATCCATGGCATCCAGGAGAACGAGCGCGAAGACTGCTTACAAATCGCCGGTGAGTTTTTCAAAATCCGCCTAAAAACGGAAGTCTCTCCTACTATGCTCTCCCGCGCACATCGTATCGGGCCGCCTAGAAGAAACTCAGATTTTCCCCGACCTATCATCGTGCGCTTCCTGTCCTACCAAGATAGAGAGAAAGTATGGCGTAAAAAACGGGAGCTGAAGGGATCCTCGTTTCTTGTCACCGAGTCCCTCACACAAAAACGGAAAAGTCTCCTTCTTTCCGCCAAGGAAATCGCCGGCCAAAGATCTGTTTGGACCCAAGACGGGAAAATTATAGCTTTATCCCAGAATGGTACTCGTTTCCATATCACTAACGAGGAGCTACAGAACCTGCAGCGGGAATTTTCAAAACCTAATTTAAGGAGTGAACGCCGTAGTTAGTATTCTTCTTGAGTAAGACTTTGTGCACCATTCTGACGATACTGTTTAAAGTTGAATACACTTAGTAATAATATTTATTTTCATTACCAATCCGAGTGCCTATAAAACTTTACAATTCTCCTTCCACGAGTCGCGCGTCCTTATTTCCTGAGATCCTGTCGTATCTGAACTCCTTGATTCCCAACGCATCCTGAGGTTTCTGCATCCCTGTTCCTGCACTCCCGGTGTTCCTGTTTCCTGACCGAAGAAAGAAGTTTCCCCCGTCGTGCACCCAGGGCTCTCTTCCCCCTCGCCTGTGTTAAAAGTCTGTGTCCCTTCACTTTCAGTGTACCCAAATAATCGTCCCAAATAGCTCTCTCCTCACATAGTAGTAGTGCTCCTAATAGTGTTTTTTCTTTCCCTCACTCGCCCATTTCCCTAAGCTCCCAAGTGCAGTGTGTGTGCTCCTTTCAGTGTAATGCTTGCGTCATGCAAAGTGTAGTGCTTGTGTTTCCTTCAGTTTAGTGCTTGTGTCTCCTCAAAGTGTAGTTGTACTTGCTATCCTATAAATTGCCTTTTTCGCACATATTTTTATTAATTATCTGGCTTATATGCATCCTCCTGCTCTGCACCTTTGATTACTTCCTGACCATAAAAACTCTTTTAGTTCTTTTTTATCCTATCCTTTTTCCTTTTCCTCAACTTCCTACTATAACTGAGATGCCCTCTTCCCGAGAATTCTTGCCTATTAACCGAACGCTTACACCTATCGTATCCTCACAGCACGACACATCCCAACCGCCCCCGCCTTTTTCCTTAAACCCAAAAGCATCTGAATTTTTCCCTTCACAAACTCCCCTCCCTTGCTCTCCCGCTAAGTGTCTCAACTTTCACGATTGTCCTTCTCTACCTGTTTCTCTCATTTCATCCTCTCCCTCCCCCAACTCTTCTATATTGACCTCCCGAGGACACCTGCTTAATCCACATGCCCCCGAGTTCTGTCTCCCTCGCCACATTACTCTCTCCCCCCTTAACCCTGAAGCTTCTGAATTTGTCTCAACTACCTCACTCACCACCTGCCTCGACGCCTACAACTCAAATCCCATGAACCCAACACAGGTCCGACCCGTGACACGAATTTCCAGGTATCATATCGACACTCAATCTCTCCTTTCCAACGAACTTAAACCACATCCTCGCTCACTAAAAATTATCTATATCAACACCCAAAGCATTCAGGCTCACTTGGACGAACTTCGTTTAATTTTATCTAAGACAAATATTCATATCATTGCCGTGGCTGAGACTTGGCTTAAACCTGAAACTGACTCCTCGCACGTAGAAATTCCTGGCTTCAAGCTTTTTCGAAATGACCGCTTAGGCAAAGGTGGCGGTGGTGTAGGAATTTACGCCAGAAATGACATTCAATGTAATATCCTCGCTCATAGTGAACCTAAGTACTCTAAACGTCCCGAATTCCTTCTACTTGACACGCGAGTTAACTCCGTAAAAATCCTCATAGGAATCGTTTATCGGCCACCTAAAATAGGACACCTCTCCGATATAGAAGAAACTATCCAAACACATTCAAGACTTTCAACATTTAATAATCACTGGTGATTTTAATGCTAATTTACTCGTACCCAACCATGAAAGTAACTTTCTGTTACAGTCTTTCGAGTCCCTAGGGCTAAACGTCTTGCCACTCCAGCCAACGAATCATACGGCAACCTCCGCCACATGGATTGATCTTGCGATTACGGCAAATCCCGAGAAAATAATTAAATATGGACAATTAGCAGCTCCCGGTATCTCTTCGCACGATACGATTTACATTGCTTACTCCCTAAGTTGTCAAAAACTTAAGCAGAAATTCATAACGGTTCGCGACTATAAATCTATTAATGAATCACAATTAACATCAGAGGCGGCGCTCCTACCCTGGCATTTAATCGAGCACCTAGAAGACATAGACGATAAAGTTCAGACTTTTAATTTATATATGTCTCAGCTACTTGAAAAGTTTGCCCCTCCCAGAATCATCCGGGTCTCAAAGCCACATGCTGCATGGCTAACTCCAGAAATAGAATCGATTATGTCCCGCCGTGACAGCATTTATCGTGATTTTAAGAAATCTAAGGATCCTGATTTACTATCGCGGTATAAATCATTGCGAAATAAAACAAAACAACTTATACGCAACGCTAAAATTAAATATGTACACGATTCAACCAACTCTGCACGAACACAGTCCTCGATATGGAAAAAATTACGGAACTTGGGTGTTGGTAAAAATAAAGATATGCAACTTCCACCAAACCTGTCCCTTGACGAGCTTAACGCTCATTTCACTAAACCTCCCACGACCATAGATGTAGGCCTAAAATCTGAAACTATTGAACGTATCCGTAGCCTCAAACCCAATCACACCTCAAATACAATCTTTGAATTTACACCACTCACACAACCACAGGTAGCTAAATCACTTCGTGCAATTAAGTCAACTGCAATAGGAGATGACGGCGTATCTATAATACTAATAAATAAATTAATTCCTATCATTCTCCCCATTATCACTCATATCTTTAACTGGTCTATTCTTCAATCTAAATATCCTACTTCATGGAAATCAGCTCTTGTCCGTCCTATCCCCAAGAAAAACAATTCTCACGAAAACGCTGATTTCAGACCAATTAGTCTCTTGCCTGTTCTCTCCAAGGCGTTTGAAAGACTTGCACCTGAGCAAATAACTCATTTCCTTTCAAAAAATAATCTCATCGACCCGTTCCAATCTGGTTTTCGTAAATCGCATAGCACAGCTACCGCACTATTGAAAGTAACGGACGACGTCCGCAAAGCAATGGATCAGAGAAAAATCACCATTCTAACTCTATTGGATTTCAGTAAAGCCTTCGACTCCATCGACAAAGACATCCTACTATGCAAACTTGAACTTTTGCACTTCTCGCTCGCTTCTCGAAACTGGTTTCGCTCATATCTAAATGGCCGCTCTCAAAAGGTTATTACTCATGACTTATCATCTCGTCCCTTAAATGTAAATAGAGGCGTTCCGCAAGGTTCTATTCTTGGCCCCCTGCTATTCTCTCTGTACATTAATGATATCTCAAATGCCCTCACTCACTGTAATTATCACCTATATGCTGACGATCTCCAAATCTACTATCACTCGCGCGTACCTGAATTTCCCGATGCTGTCGCTAAAATCAACTCTGATCTAGCTTCTCTCTCTCTTTGGAGCTCAAATAACTTTCTGAAGATCAACCCCGCAAAAAGTCAATCTATTATTATCGGTTACCCCAAATTATTGGCTTCCATAGATCATAGCGAATCTCCTCTTCTATCGCTTGAGGGGTCCACATTGCATTTTAAAAAATCAGTAGTCAACCTCGGTGTCATAGTAGATGAAACTCTATCTTGGGCTCCTAATACCAATAAAATCTGTAGTACCATCAACTCCTCCTTGCACTCTCTCAAAAAACTCAAAAACTTATTACCTAATTCCTTACGTAAACTCTTAGTGACCACACTCCTATTTCCTCACTTTGACTATTGTGATGTTGTTTATAATGAACTCTCCTGTGAATTGGCATTAAAACTTCAACGCACACAAAACTCCTGCATGAGATTCATCGGTGACCTTAAAAAGAGTGACCACATTAGCGAACATTACAATAATCTTTCATGGCTCAAACTTGACGCTCGAAGGAACTTACATACCCTGATGCAAATGTACAAAATCCTTACTTATAACAAACCTGACTACCTCTCTTCCCTCTTCAATGAAATCAATACAGTACACAAGTGGGATACTAGAGGCAAGAATAACCTCCTTATTCCTCATCACAGGACGAATATCTACAATAAATCCTTTCAAGTCTCCGGTTGCCGACTCTGGAATAACTTAGATGAGAATTTTAAAACATCTCCCTCTTTAAACTCATTCAAATGCACCTGTGTCACTCACTTTCTAAAACAACAAAGTAATCCTTAATCATCTCTTTACACTCCCCATAAATTATCCTTACTCAAGTTTTTTGTTTGTTTTTTTTTGTATTGTCTTATATTACTTTGTATTTCTTAATTTAATTTTGTATTGTTTTTATATATATTTTTTTTTCTATTGTTTATGTATATTTTTGTGTTGCTTTTATTTCTTATCTTATTTTCTATTGTTTTATATTATTTTGTATTGTATTATATTATTTAAGTATTTTATATCTTTTCCTGCTTTCTTATAATATGCATGCCCCAACAACATTCTTTATATTCATTCATTGTATATATTTCATGTATATTTCATCTCATTCTGCATACTTGTATATTTCTTGTTTACATTACGCTATTACCTTTACGTGTACTTTTTTATGACGGTATATAATTACGCTGTATATACGAACTCTCCCACTGTACATACTCCTTCCTATTTAATGTTGTAGTTTTGTATTACCATATGTACACTATCCAGGGTTTTCGCAGGTTTTTCACACCCCCCTTCTTAGTGGGTGTTTTCCTGCGTGGGTTTTGCTAGGGAGGACATGTCTGTTTTTACCTAGATTTTCCCCACAAACACAAATCTGTATTCAATTTTATCTTTTTAATTAGTATGATTTAGGTACATAATGTTTATATAATGTATTTTGTTATACCTTATTTTATTCATTTTCTTGTATTTATTATATTGACCAAGGGTTAAATGTAAGAATGGACCTTCTGGTCTAAATTTCGCCCGAATAAAGACAATTATCTATCTATCTATCTATCCTATTAAATGGCATTTCAAAAAGCAAACATAACTATTGAGTTACTTTCCTTACTTTGAATGGTACAAATTCTGCTTAATCTCCAGCATTCTTGTTACATTCATTTACACCCGAGTAATTGGCACTAACCTCTTATCAACAATTGCCTATTTGAAGATGCTGGACAGCAACAAGAAGTAGAAATTCTTTCTAAAATTGCTAATATGTTTTATGAAAAACACACAGTAGCATGTTATCATGACAACAGAGGTTTTATGAGGAATATCAACGTCTCTAACACACAAAGAGCCATTTCAAGGCCAATACATACATAAAAATAATTGCAGAAGTTGTGACATTTCACGAGATGAACAAAAATTTTCCATATCGTTAATTAACAATTGTAATACTATGTTTTGCTTCCAAATTAACTTTCATCTAATTAATGTAAATATTATTGCAAAGTAATTTTATTAATCTAAAAATTACAAAATCAGCACAATGCCTTCATAACAGTTAAAGAGAAAGGTAGTGCTGACTACTTACAGGTAATTTATGATGGAACCCATTGACCTTAAGGATAATGCCTTTGTTGGATGGGTACATAGTGAATGAAAGACCAGCCACCACTGCTGGATAAACCTCTTCCACCAGCTGCATCTTCAAGAGTCCCACAAACAAATCTAGCATAGCTGATCTGTGCCAAATGAAAATTAATCCAATTGAAGGACAGTTTCACATTTTTAGAACAAAAAGAAACATCAATGCATTTTAATTAGAGTAAGAAGTATCACATAAATGTGATCAAAACATAACTTCAAAATAACTTAAGTCCATTAATAGGGGTAAGCGAAAATATTCACACTGCATAGTTGCTAGCGTGGTGATGAACCTGAATACATATATTGACTCTTTGAAAAAATGCTTCTTTCTCAGTGGGGAAAGCGGATAAAGATGCACTTATTTTTACTACCTTACCCTTGTTGTGTTGTTGTGTATGGACATATACATCGCAACATCGAAGAGGCCAAGGCAAACGAAAGTTGTAAATATATAAATTCTTATAATGATATATTTTTCAATAAGAAAACTTTAACAGAAAGGCAATTTCATGAAACTATATAAAGGGTCACTATGAAAGTATTGAGATACAAAACAATTAAAGTAACTAGGAATGAAATTTTTATGAAAGTTCCTCAAAATACTCCCCTTCACACACTACACAACATTCCATTCTTTTAAGCCACGATTTAATGCTAAACACCAGTCTTTTCGAGGAATGTCATTTAACGTTGAAATGTATCCATTGACATTACCTGGCAGTTTTGAAATGTTGTCCATGGATGATTTCTTTGGCTTTTGTATGATGTACATTTAATACTTTTTGAGGTCCATGAAAAATTTGGTTAATTTCTTAATTCTTGAAAATGAGACATCATTTACATTCAAAATGAAGAGTTCTGAAAAAGCTGAAGAATAATTCTGCCTTGACTGGGAATCAAACCTGGGTCTTCCAATTACCGGGAAGGTATCCTAACCATTGAACTACCAAGGCAGAATAATTCTCCCGCTTCAGAATCTGGTATTTCTCATGCTAAGGACATTAGTTTGCAGGAAGTTGATACCAGCTTAGCTGGCCTGTCCTCATCGCGAGAAATACCAGATTCTAAAGTAGGAGAACTAGTCTGCCTAAGTAGTTCAATGGTTAGAATATCCGACCAGCAAGTGGAAGACCCGGGTTCAATTCCCGGTCAAGGCAGAATTGTTCTCTGGCTTTTTCAGAAATCTTCATGTCCAGCATATGCCTATCTGAATACAAATTTCACCAATGCTTCCATTTGAGCACATTCAATATTCATGAATCTTTCCTCTTTTGTTTTAAATTCGTCAAACAACATTGCAGTAGAGTATGAATCAGCTAAAATAATAAAAATTAAATTGTTTTAAATTCTATTAGTCAACATAAAAATTCCTCACCAGCAAAAAGCTAGTAAAAATTTTGTGCCCAGTTAAGACATTGATAGCCCAT
This sequence comes from Tanypteryx hageni, assembly GCA_028673005.1. NCBI lineage: Eukaryota > Metazoa > Arthropoda > Insecta > Odonata > Petaluridae > Tanypteryx > Tanypteryx hageni. The sequence continues at coordinate 223,596,739 of CM054112.1, read as the reverse complement.
TCAGCAGCATAAAAGATGGTAAGTAAAAATTAGAACAAGGAATGATTGCAATCTCTATTAATGGACCAAGTGGCAATAACTCAGTTTGAGTAATACTTTATAATTCACTATTAAGAAAGTTTTTTCTTTCACCTGTATACCATAATAATGCTTCAATTCTTCATAATAATGCAAAACTTTACCTAAAGACAAAAGTTTATAAATTAAAACCCCCACATCACATTTTAGAGCCATACAGAAAAAGGAGGTCAGAATGGCCAAAAGAGAGAAAAAAATTTAGATCAAGGATCTTCATTTCCAGAAAATGATTGAATTATTCTGTGATTTTGGCATTTAACTAAGTAATACAATTTTTATCCGAATGAAAGAAAATTCTGCTTAGCTTTTGCAATTAAATAACTGATATTATTTAATCAAATGATACAATGAAATCTTTTTTTATACATGTTTTTAGGGATGGGAGGATCGGTTATTTGGTTCCTCAGTTCTGCCGGTTCTCTCAAGAACTGAAATAAGCAGAATCAACTGTTTATAATCCGGTTCTTCGGTTCTGATCCTTATTTTAATAAAAAGCATGGAAAGATGTACACATCATGCGTGCATACATGTGAGGCAGAGACGTTCTTTATGATTTATACAATCATGTCACAAAAGATAAATATTAATGGCCTGTATAATGTCTATGAACTGAAATGCCAGTAGTGATGCCAAGAAAATGTCGAACTTTTCATTCACCGACTAATTTCCTAATCAATTGTGATTAATAAAACAATCAACAATTATTTAAAACTTACCTCACTGGAATAGTAGTAATGTAATCTTTATGTTCACGTTCATTCCTTCATCATAAATGACTGTGGCGATTTTTTCCTCCCCCCCCCTTTACTCCCGCACTTATACGATAGCGGCGATATTCGAACTAGCGATTTCGTACTTGCATGTTCGTACATGCGATTTTTTCCTCCCCTCCCTTTTTACTCCCGCACTTATACGATATTCGTGATATCGCCGGACTGAACACCACGCCCACGAACGCCACGCCACGGTCGACACGCCCTCCCGTGGTGCCTCTCTGCTTTATATACTCTAATTACCCCTCACCTCTTCAACCTTCCCTCTTTCCCATGGTTATGCAAGAACAGTGGAAGGGCGACCAATCATCGGAAATAATTCAACCATTTCGAATTACCCGCCTGACGTCATTACCTCCCTCCTTCACCACCGGCGTCACGTGACAGTCCATTCCGATAGTGGCCTTCCGAGCGACGAGACGCACAGCGGAGCAACGAGTGAAGTCGACGCAGGTGTCCCACTCTCGAGTCCATACTAACTGGCAGAAAAACATTCAGTGTTGAGTGGACATTGACCTACCTGGAGCCGGAAGAGGATAGTAACTATTGGCTGTGATTTAACTGACATTAACTAAGTTTCGTTTCGAATCGCCTTCACCTACGAGGTGTATTTTGTTTTGTGGTATTACTTAAATCTATTCAAATTCAACTGTTGGATTGTTATATGTCTATATTTCTATGTTCTATTTATAGTCTGTCATTAGCACTTAGCACATCAGTGGATGTTTTTGCACCGAAAATTATAGTTCGCTGCAAAATTGGAGGCACCGGGGAGATATTAAATATTAGGTTGTTAATTGTCTAAACTGATTGTTGCTATGCTTTCTGGTTCTTTTGTGGTATAGTTCTTGGATTTTGTCCTATTCCTCGTTTACTTGATCTCTTTTAGTCCTATTGCTCTCTTTCACTTTTCACTCGTCCGCCCCATTACATCAGTCACGTAATTCCCCTGTTATTTGTTACTCTTTGATTCTCTCTCTCTAACATGTCGAAGGAACGAGGTAAAACGGAGGCTACCGTGCGCGCCGAAGGCACTCAGTACGATGAAACCGAGATGGTTCCCCAGTTTTCCGATTGCGTAAGAGTTGCTAACCAGCTGTTACTCGAAATTCCCCCCTTCCAGGAATCTACCTCCGAGTATTGGTTCACTTTTATATCCGCGGTGTCCGATGTATTGTCTTTGTCACTTATTCCGGAACACTACTTGCTGATATTACTTTTGTCTAAACTTCCAGTTTTGTTGTTGTTGCCAGTTTTGGTTGTCGGTAGTTAATCAAAAGGTGCCCTGGGAGAAGATAATACCGAAAGTATGGGAAACTTTCGTCTCTAATAGGGAATTAGAACGACTCGTCACTACTAAGGTGAAGATGATTCCACCGTATTATCCCGGGAAATTCAAAGTCTCGTCGATGCCTATTCCGACGTCATCTCCCCCCATCTCGGCCAGACCAACGTAGTAACCTACGAAATAGAACTACTTGATTCTACCCCGGTCAGATCACACCCCTACCAGTATTCTCCACCCAAGACGGCGATGATGAAAAAACATGTTAATAAACTACTAAATGAAGGAATCATCCAGCCATCCTCTTCAAATTGGGCTTCGCCAGCTTTTCTTATACCGAAGAAGGATGGATCAGAGCGATTAGTGGTCGATTATCGCAAATTGAATAAACAAGTGAAGGCAGACAACTTCCCCACTCCTTCAATAGAACATGCTCTGCAATATTTGGGATCTGCTAAATATTTTACAATACTTGATTTGAATTCTGTTTTCCACCAGATTCCCTTAACTCCGATCTCCAAGCAATATACTGCCTTTATTACATCTTTTGGCCTCTATCAGTATAATCGCCTTCCCTTCGGCTTGACAACGTCTCCTCAAGTATTTTCTAGGCTGATTGACAAGGTATTAGGTGATTTAAAATATGGCTGTGTATATCCCTATATTGATGACCTGTGTATTTATTCCAAGAACCTCCAAGAGCACATCCAACATGTCAGGCTGGTGCTGGAAAAATTGAGAGCAGCTGGACTTACCGTCCATCCAGAGAAGATGAAACTGGCCCAGAAAATTATTACCTTTCTCGGACATCGGATCTCAAATGGCGAACTTACGACTGATCCGGAGAGAACCCGAGCATTATCCAGTTTCCCTGTTCCAAAGTCAGTTAAGGAGGTCTCACGTTTCCTTGGTATGTGTGGTTTCTATTCCAAATTTATTCCAAGATATGCGGAAATTTCGTCACCGCTCAATGCCCTCCGAAGGAAAGATGCCACTTTCCAATGGACCAACTCCCATCAAAATGCTTTTCTCAAACTCAAACAATGTCTTTCTTCTCCCCCTGTACTTCATCTTCCTAACTTTGAGGAAGAATTTCATTTATTTGTGGATGCTAGCCAAGTCGCACTTGGTGCAGTCCTTAATCAACAGGTTAATGGCAAATTTAAGCCTGTTGCCTATGCTAGTAGGACTTTAACCGATTATGAGCAGAAGCTCCCCTCCTACGAGCTCGAATGTCTTGCCTGCTGTTGGGCCACGGATAAATTTCGGTCCTATCTTCAACCAAAACCCTTCCATTTGTATACTGACAATGGGGCGATTACGTGGCTGTTTAAACATCCTAAGCAGTTAGGGAAAATTGGTAGAATGGTATTAAAATTGTCGTCCTTCCGCTTTGCTATTCACCATGTTCCCAGTTCCAAAAATAGGGTGGCTGATTGTTTGTCTAGGGTGAACCATCAATCAAGGGAGAAACCCATTCATTGTTCGATGCTCCTCCATAGAATCCCATTATCATTCACTAATATTCGTGAGCATCAGACATCTGACCCAGAATTGAAACAGCTGATCGACTCAGTTAGACGGGGACGCCCCCATCCAAACTATTTTCTCAAGGATGATTTGTTGTATTATGGTACCACTAGACTGAAGAAGGGACGTGTAGTGGTTCCCCAGGCCCTGAGATCCATGTTGTTTGAATATTTCCATCGTTTGCCCACCGCTGGACACATGGGGGTGGCTAAAACTTGTGAAAGAATATTTAGAGAATTTTGGTGGAAAAATATGAGGCAAGAAATAACGCAGATGGTCAGACGTTGTCACGACTGCCAAACCTGCAAACCTAGGAACACCTTTCCTCCTGGTGAGATGTCTTCCTCACCATCCATTTATCCATGGGAAAAGGTGTATATAGATTTCATTGGTCCCTTGCCTAGAAGTCGCAGTGGCAGCACTTGTGCCCTGACTATAATAGATGGCTTTACTAAATTTACTTTTATTGAACCTCTGCGTTCTCCCTTGGCTTCTCAAGTGGTTTCTGTCTTGTTTAACAAAATATTTCCTAAATTTGGTTATCCTAAATATATTGTTTCTGATAATGGTTCCCAATTTCGTTCCACTGCATTCTCTGATATGTGTTTTAAATATGGTATTAAGCAAATTTTCACAGCCCCCTACTATCCTCAGCCTAATCAAGCTGAACGTGTCCACCGTAACCTAAAATATGCCTTAACCATCTTGTCACAGAATGATCACCGGAAATGGGATGAATTCTTACCCAGTTTAACCTTTGCTTTTAATTCTGCTAAACATAGCAGTACGGGCTATACTCCAGCAAGGATATTTATGGGCAGAGAGCTTCCTCATCCCTTGACAAATTTCTGGAGAATTCCTCCTCAGGCTCTGGCTGAGGACCTAACTCCCTCTGAGAGGCATTCCTTGTGGCAACAAGTGCTCAATAATCTCAAGGCGACCAGACGTAGGCAGGCACTTGCTTTTGATAAAAGCCATACTGGGAACCCATTTAAAATCGGTGATTTAGTGTTATATAGAAGGTTTCCTACTAGTTCAAAGATGCTCCATAGAACTGCTAAGTTAACCCCTCAGTGGGCCGGCCCTTCACCTATCAAAAGGTTCATATCTCCCGTAACAGCTGCTCTTCAGCTATCCCCAAATAAGGAGAGAATTGTAAATATCTCTCAACTTAAACTTTATTGTACTTAATTTGTTGTAAAATATATTGAAAAACTTGTCTTGGCGTAGAGGTAGCGAACTCATCGCCCGGTGATTTTGATCATCGCAACCAGCCCCCAGATGCAAATCTGGTAAAATATATTGAAAAACTTGTCTTGGCGTAGAGGTAGCGAACTCATCGCCCGGTGATTTTGATCATCGCAACCAGCCCCCAGATGCAAATCTGGTAAAATATATTGAAAAACTTGTCTTGGCGTAGAGGTAGCGAACTCATCGCCCGGTGATTCTGATCATCGCAACCAGCCCCCAGATGCAAATCTGGTAAAACATATTGAAAAAAACTTATTCGGCCATGGGCCAAGAAAATCGCTGTTTAGCGTACAATATACCAGGCATCATAGATGGTATTCTGGACATCTATGAAGGTCAAACATGGCTCAAAAAAAACACAACCTAACCTAGCCATGTTTCTTTTTTTTTTTTTTTTTAATTTTTAAAATTGAACAGGTGACATGAGGCGGTGATATTAGGGGCGGAGCGGGGGAAGGGAGTGAGATCTGGGAATTTGACGGGGAGTGAATCGCGGCGTATTCCGCTCGATTCATCATGGCCTTGGCCGCATGAGTCATCAGGGATTCCAGCTCCTGTAGGGTTTGAGGCCATTTAGCGAAAGTTAAAGTGGCTTGGGCGATGGGACTTAAACCTTCCAATATCAATTCAATAGACTCCTTAACTGAATACGATTTTCCCAGCGCCTTTGCGGCACCTCGCACGGAATAAAGAAAATCGCGAGGAGAATCGTGGGGGAGTTGGAATCTTTTCAGCGAACTATAATTTTCGGTGCAAAAACATCCACTGATGTGCTAAGTGCTAATGACAGACTATAAATAGAACATAGAAATATAGACATATAACAATCCAACAGTTGAATTTGAATAGATTTAAGTAATACCACAAAACAAAATACACCTCGTAGGTGAAGGTGATTCGAAACGAAACTTAGTTAATGTCAGTTAAATCACAGCCAATAGTTACTATCCTCTTCCGGCTCCCGGTAGGTCAATGTCCACTCAACACTGAATGTTTTTCTGCCGGATAGTATGGACTCGAGAGTGGGACACCTGCGTCGACTTCACTCGTTGCTCCGCTGTGCGTCTCGTCGCTCGGAAGGCCACTATCGGAATGGACTGTCACGTGACGCCGGTGGTGAAGGAGGGAGGTAATGACGTCAGGCGGGTAATTCGAAATGGTTGAATTATTTCCGATGATTGGTCGCCCTTCCACTGTTCTTGCATAACCATGGGAAAGAGGGAAGGTTGAAGAGGTGAGGGGTAATTAGAGTATATAAAGCAGAGAGGCACCACGGGAGGGCGTGTCGACCGTGGCGTGGCGTTCGTGGGCGTGGTGTTCAGTCCGGCGATATCACGAATATCGGCGATATACGATAGCGGCGATATTCGAACTAGCGATATTCGTACTTGCATGTTCGTACATGCGATTCGTTAAGTGCTATCGTATAAGTGCGGGAGTAAAGGGGGGGGAGGAAAAAATCGCCACATCCTCCCTGGGAAAAATGATGAAAACGGGACCAATAAAAGTTTCAATTGGTTGGGGAGGGTAAGTTTCTAAGTCACCTTCTTCCCTGCACTGTTCCTGGATCATGAATGAAGCACAGAACACACTCCTTCATTGTCTCTTTCAAGATAGTTTATTATTATTATTGAACACTTATTTGTCAAGACACTTAAAATTGGAATATTACACGTGGTGGATTGCATACTCTGGCAATCAGGGTTCGAGCTACTGTCACGGCTAAAGTTCTCTGAAGAAGTCCACTGGTTCGCCGTGATGAAGCTAGTCGGGAAAGCACTTGTCCATTGGAATGTAGTTTTTTCCCAGGATAATCACTTTGGGGGTACATAGGGATGATTCATTTGGCATATCATGTCGGCATCTTGCCAAGCCGAAAACTCAATAACATGTAGGAATATCTCCCTCAAAATAATAAATAATCATAATTACAATATGCCAACTATCGTGGCTTAAGGAAACAAAATTGATACCCATCCTTGCCTCAGGGATAGAGTGAGAATAGATTGTATGTCATTGATAACATAACAGAAATAGAATTTCATGACATAACAAAAGCAAACTTTCCTAAGCATTTCCTTCTTGGAAATATTATACATCATAGCATAAACATTAATTCTTAGGCAAGGGCAACTAGTAATCATACTGTTATTAAGCATTTGAAAAAATGATTATTAGGCAGGGCATTGCTTAATCCAGGCATAATATCTCTATTAATTAACAGTGTAATATTTCAATTGATTTGGCCATATGAGTCCCTTCATCATATCATATTTAAGCACATTAACAAGGTAATATTCAAATCATTAACAATATTATATTCAAATTAACTTGACTGTGGTATATTATTAAATTGGCCCCAATAGTTAAGTTCCTTCGCAGTATGCATAATATTATCACTGATATTAAATTCATTAACGACATAATATTCAAATTAACCTGTAGTGTGGTATCTTAATAGGGTAGACATAGTACATAAATCCCTTCATAATATGATATTTAAATTCTTAACCTAAACATGGTTTCAATTAAACTAACTCATAATATGGTATTACAATAAATTGTGGTATACTTCCTAATACATAAGGTACATATAGACATTTTAAATGTATCCTTAGCCCAATTGGGGTTAGTCTACAAAACTGGTAATTATTACCAAAAAAAAGAAACATGGCTAGGTTAGGTTGTGTTTTTTTTGAGCCATGTTTGACCTTCATAGATGTCCAGAATACCATCTATGATGCCTGGTATATTGTACGCTAAACAGCGATTTTCTTGGCCCATGGCCGAATAAGTTTTTTTCAATATGTTTTACCAGATTTGCATCTGGGGGCTGGTTGCGATGATCAGAATCACCGGGCGATGAGTTCGCTACCTCTATGCCAAGACAAGTTTTTCAATATATTTTACCAGATTTGCATCTGGGGGCTGGTTGCGATGATCAAAATCACCGGGCGATGAGTTCGCCATTTCTTTTCATTTGCAAACGCTGTCTAAACGTAGAAAATAGACTTATTTACATTCATTTCTTCGTCGTAGATTATCCATTTTCTTAATGTTGCGTGTGCAGGAAAAAAAATTAAAGTAGGTATTTACAGCAGTTATCAGTACATCAGTCGTCACGAAGATTGTTTTCGTTGACAACAAAACATGGGTCCGAAGTGAATTACGACTTCCTCGTTTGATTTTCTTAAAATTGGCTACTCCTTCGATTAAAATGTAGTGAACAAAACATAGTATGTTATTTGATTAGTTCTACGAAGTTCTTTAAAGACTTTTTCGTTATAAGTTATATTGTATGAGATTTTGTCACTGTAAAGTGGCACTCCCAATTAGGTCACGTAAACTATTTATATAATTTTCTTAGTTTCTTTGCCCCTATGTCCTAAATATCAAATTTCATCAATGCCCAGTAGTTTCTGAGATGAAACATGCAGACTGACGGATGGACATGACCCAAACATAAGGCAATCTTTTTTTATTGATTGTAAAGAATGCCTAAAAATGATTGTCTCGGAACCAGACGCTAACCGAAAAGCGACAGCCTCACTCCGCCATATTTTTCTGCAACAGAATTCAATTTTCGATGCATATATCGATGATGGAAGTTGTTCATTAACTTTGATATAAAATAAATTTTTATGCTGGATGTGTTACCTGTTTCAAACGGGATGAGCAAGTCTGAATTTCCTTTATTTCATGTGGGAAAAGAGCTTTGTAGTATGTACAAAAATCAGGACGATGAATCAGTTCAATGAACAATAGTTCCACAAAAATATCTGTCAAAAAATGAATGATGGGTTTTGAACTTCCGGTATTCAATATTTGGTTCACGGCTGCGTGATTTTATAATGAAAAAATTCAAGTAATATTTTGAGTCAAATCCATCAGTTTGAAGTGTTAGTATAACTTATTAACAGAAATAAGTTTTATTTTGTTGTGTAGTAATTTTAATAGATACCCTGAGGATAATTTTTAAATTTAATCGATTTATTGTGAACCCTAACAATAAAGCCATGTCGGATGTTTCGAAAAATTTCAGAATTGACAGTACAAACGACAAATACACTATATGCAACTATTGTAAACCTAGAACTTCCCATGGTGTATCAAATAGCACTTCTAACCTAACAGAACCAAAACTGAGAACCGGGATCAGATTAATACAACCGGAACTGGGAAAAAGTGGAACCATCCCATCCCTACATGTTTTTAAATCAAATCTCAAATGCTACAAGTAACTATCTGCCTAACCTACACTCTTAATCCAAAATAAGGGGAGGTTGGGAGATGTTTCCCAAATTTCAGATTAAAAAAAACCAGTCATCTAAAATTTGCAGAAGACATTAAAATTACTTCCTTAGTCAATCTTTATGCAATGGTTAAGCTGGCAGATGGGATAAATTTTCATGTTTGCTTGCTGTTGAGACAAAGAGATTAATACAAACTAAATCTCATATTTTGGTATTTTTATACTGAAACATGATTATTTTTGTAAAAACAACACAGCTTGTTTGCTTGAAAATGACACACTGGCCAGTTTAAACTATCAGTCTTTAGATAGTTCTGATAAATGTAGTGTTTTAAGTATCAGTGATCTGAAAAGGTTATTTATGGTTCCTGTCCCTTTCTCCCTATCTCAAAATCAGATTCTTAACATCTCATACATCAGCCAGAGAATTATATGGTAGGAGTGAGCAAACTATTGCCCACACACTCTGCTCACTAAAACATCAATGAATATTGCAGACCAAATATAACATTGAAAGTACTTGGTACACACCAATCTTATCACTTCTACAAAGAAACACCAAGGTTAGTAATCTAGGGTCACTGTACAGTCCTGACCAAAATTAACGCACCACCTCGTGACGTTTTACGGTGGCATCCCTGCAAACTTAAACGAGTGAAGTCTCTTTCGACGGAATGGCAACCCTGAACAGGTGCAGGAGTAGGGGAGGATCCAAGCGCTGAGGGGGTGAGGAAGCACCGATAGTGTATTTGACAAATTCGGGTTTTGGTTTAAAGTTTCTCGGTTGTGTAGCGAAGTTTTCTCGTTGCATCCGAGCTTCCTACTCCCGGAACTAAGGAAGCGATCTTACAATTCAGAAAGCACGGAGAGAGATTAAGTCGAGGGAGAAAAAACGCTAAATGCTATTTATAATCATCACCGAAACCTTTCCCTTGTAATACGAATGAAATACAAATAAAATGATAAATCTAATATTATATCTTTAATTAATAATCAATCCACCCTCCTCTGTTCTGGATAACTAGTTCCAATCTCTTTGGCATGGATTTATCAATGCTCCTGCATAACCCAGCACTTATGCTATCCCATTCTGCCTTCATAAACTCCTGAATAACCACCGAGGTTGAAACAAACGAGGCGGCTGGCTTGGGATATTCTCAGGAGAAACCTTAAGTTCACCGTCTGTCAGATGGGACCGTACTCCCCTTCCTTGGCATCTTTCTCTAAGAGCAGGCAAATGCCGGCCTCTGGTAACATTCCTCTCTTCCTCCCTCCTTCCATACCTATTCCTGATCCTTTTCTTCTGGTCTGAAAAGCTGTTATCGATATTCACTTGCCTCTTCAAATGTAGGCCCATTTTTCCAGTCATAATTTGTATATTATCAAGCCGTCTCCTTCACTATTGGTTGCCTGTTTCAATTATCATACATTGTTATAGTTGGGCAGTTATTGCACGTTCGTTTTGTGGTGGCACTTGGCGACTCGTGAGAGTGGAAGGGAAAGACTTGGGAGGGGAACCTTTAAGGTGAAAGTCTACGTCATAGCCATGCGCAATAGCACATTTTGGATTCGGACTAATAGTTCGGAGAATAGGTCGTGCAGCTTTTGCCCACGGCTAAACATGGCCTCCCCTATAATAGGCGGTCCCGCCTCAAGGATGGACTCGTCCTTCCGTGAGAGTGCCTTCTGCGCAGCGCACCACTAAATGAACATACTATACATTGTTGTGGTATTGAGACGAAGAAGATTACATATCCTCGGGTCAGTACTATATTATCTTCATTATAAAGAGAACTTGTGACACAATACAAATTTGTATCAGCGTGCGTGTATGTAGTTCGTTCGTGAGTGATTCTTCCAAGAAGCTTGCTGAACTCTGTCTGTCCTCAGTATCACCTGCATAACCACAGTGAACCATACTTCCAGTGTGAACTTAGTGGTAGTGAACTATACTAGTAGTGTGAACTTGTATTTAATTTACCAAAAATAATATCGATTCTTGGTTAAAATGCCACCTCTCACTCCACGGACGAAGAATCAGGTGGTGAGCTTATTAGAAGCCAACCTATCCTGTTGACAGATAGCTTGACACATAGGCGTTGCATCTTCAACAATTTCCAGAATGAAAACTAGGTGGGAGACAGAACATTCCGTTGAATGAAGAGAAGGTCAGGGGAGGCCGAAGTCAACCATCACTGAAGAAAATATTAGACTGCTGGAGTATGTCAGGGAAAATCCCTTCAAATCCTCAACCCAAGCCTGAATTGAAACAAACTTTCAAGCAAGTACGAGGATGGTCCGTCGGCGGATCTTGGCCACTGATCTGTGGTCAAGAAGAGCAGCGATAAAAGAAATTTTAACTCCTGCTCACATTGCTGCTCGCCTAGAATTTGCTAATGCACACATAAGGAAAGGAGAAGAATTCTGGGGCAGAGTGATTTTTTCCGACGAGAAAACATTTTCGTCTGCGTCTTCTGGGCCAGTGCTGGTGTATCGGCCCCAAAATACTTGATTTGATCCAAGATACATTCACGAGCGGGCAAGGAGTGGACGCTTTTCGGTTAACGTCTGGGCATGGATATGTGCAGACAGCCCAGGGGTATGCTGGAGGGTGAAGGAACTTTGAAAGGGGAGAAATACATTCAGATTTTAGATAATGTTATGCTTCCCTCAGTGACGTAGTTATTCACGGATGATTTTATTTATCAACAGGTAAGTGACCTTTGAAACTACCTTAATTTTGGGCATGATGTCTTCTATTCTGCGGAATTTAAACATTGATGTGCGAAGTTACGATTTTTCCATTGATTACTTTTTTTATTCGGCTGTGTCCTACGTGAACGGCATACGGGTGTGTGGGTTTTGCTGCCTGTCCGCCCGCGTTAATGTCAACGTGTTGTGTCTGAAGTAGATGCGGGTAGTTTGGGCTGTCACGATTTTCATTGTTGTGGCAGATGGCTTCACCACGATGCCTGTTTTTCCATACTTCCTTTAAAGCCATGCAAGGGAGATGCGAGGAAAAACAAACAACTTAGATTTTTACTTTCTCCATGCATACAACGTATATAGAGAAAATATTGTATTCATGGAAATTATCGATTTCCGGATTTTGACGGAGATACACATTTTGAGATCCCATGAATACGTTTTGATAAACTTAGCGATGATGTGATGATGTCTGTGTTACAAACGTTTGAGGACACGGCAACTCAAATAGTTACAATCCTATCACCACAATTCACGAAATTTAACATCCACAACTTATTTAACCCAACAATGAACTGGTAACTTTTTGACAACAGTCTGCATACCTGAAGTGGGGTATTGTGACGTCATATTCTCATTTTACTCGAACATGTCCTTCAATATTTCAGTAAGAAAATGATTCATAACATATGTAATGATATAATTATCTACAATGTATGTTTTTAATAATTTTCCATGGAACGCATAATTGAGTTCAGTTTTTTAATATTTTCCTCGGTTTTTCACAGTTATCCCCATGAAAAAGTTGGTAATGAAGATTTTGTATGCAAATAAATGTAAAGAATGTTATCTTTTACAAGTATTGTTGGAAATGATTTTCTATAAAATGTATCACTTAACATAATTTAATCTGAAAATAATAAAGTTCCAAACTTTCAACGAAAATCCCAATCGGAGAATTGTATGTAGTCTGACGAAAGTCATGAGTTGGTCACATCAAATATTTAATCAAGTGCGGGTGGGTGGTTAGCATCTCCGCGCCACCCGCAAATCCTCCCTACTGAAGACACGCATTATAGTTGATATGTTAGTATTCCCCCGCTCTACACTCGCCGCAACGCCCGCCCGCCTAGGATACAGCCTATAATAGAAGTGTTCGTGAATGATGTAGCAATAATTATTTAATTATTATAACTTTATTTTTTATTAAAAACAGGACAACTCTCGAGTGCACACCTGCATGATGGCTAAAAGGTGGTTTGAAGAACAACAAATCACACAGCTGGTGTGGCCAGCTAGGAGCCCCGATCTCAACCCTATTGAAAACATTTGGGCGTGCATGGCAAGGGAGATTAAAAATAAAAATGTGAGAGCCCAAAACACTGCTCAATTGTGGCAACAAATAGAAGAAGAATGGGAGAGCATAAGCGCTGGATTATGCGGGAAAGTTCTTAAATCCATGCCGAAGAGATTGGAAACTAGTTATCCAGAACAGAGTAGGGTGAATTGAATATTAATTCAAGACATAATATCAGATAAACACCAGTTGTTAGTTTTTATTTATAATGTTATTTGTATTTCATCCGCATTACAGGGACAAAGATTTCAGTGATGATTATAAATAGCATTTAGCATTTTTTCTCCCTTGACTTAATCTCTTTTCTTGCTTTCTAAATTGTAAGATCGTTTTCTGAGTTCCAGCAGTAGGAAGCTTGGATGCAACGAGAAAACTTCGCTACACAACCGAGAAACCTTAAACCATACCCTGAATTTGTCAAACACACTGTCGGTGCTTCCTCACCCCCTCAGCACTCGGATCCTCCCCTACTCCTGCACCTGTTCAGGGTTGCCATTTCGTCGAAAGAGACTTCGCTCGTTTAAGTTTGCGCGGATGCCGCCGTAGAATGCCATAAGGTGTTGCGTTAATTTTGGCGAGGACTGTACATCCCTGTCTTTCCAGAACAGCTCGGGAATTGGCTGGCTGTTACTGGCCAATTGATGAAATTCATATTTTGTGAAAGAAATTTTCTCCTGCTTATTAAGCAAAACTGCATTCAAAGCAAGCTTTGTTTATTTTATAGTTAAGAATGCATAACTAATAAAAGGCTAAAAATCACCATCCATCACAGTCAGTTTCAAGTGTGAAACATAAATTCTTCTCAAACCTTTTTATACAATCTGATCTGTATCGGCACTTCTATCCTTTATGCAATCTGCTATCTTATAACAATTATAACTTTGTAGGCGATTACCAAGAGAAATTGGGAAATGAATGTTGACATTGACTGTGCAGAAAAAACTAATAACTTTCACAATCATTAGAATTTTCTGGAAAAACACGTCACACAAGAAAATGCAAGAAGATAGAGATAACAAGCAAAGGTTTAAAAATGAATTTTTATAACTAACTTTTATATGGCTAATACTTTAATATGAATAAACTTTATAATATAATTATGATAACCTTTCAGCTTGCATGGGCGTAAGAATTTGCAAAAGTGATTACCTACCAGCTGTTGAGTGATATGGAGGTCTCTCTATTTAATTTTTTTAGGGTTGAGAGAATGGCAGACAGAAGTAGATAACTAAGTGGCAAACGTAAGAATGTTTGGTATATAAGTAGTTAGAAGTTTGATAGTATCTTTTGTTTCATTAATGGAAATTCTAACTTATCCATTCATATTGCTTAAAATCAACGAAAAGATATTGCTAGTTCAGAGTAATTCAGCTTCAGATACTAGTACGAGTGAAATTGTTGAATATTTCATATTTTAGTCACCTAACTTATGACAAAAATAATAAATTGTTCTTTTCCTAACATCACATCAACCATCCATATGAAACACTGTATAAGTATAGTTAGCTGAAGAATAGCTAAACTACAACACAACACTTTAAAATGTTTCATTTAAATTTGTTAAAATTAACATCCTTTAAAACAGTATTACCTATCTTAAATAGTGAATAAAGACAAAAAGTATTTAAGATAAATAAAAACTTACTATCAATAACAAATATGATAAATAAAAACTTACAATTATTAGCAGAAATATCCCTTCAAAAAACGTAGGAATGCTCGTATCAATACCAGTCCAATAAAAATAAAGAGACTTCTATTAAAAGATTATAGCATTGACAATGACAATAGTTTGTTTAATCTCGTTGCTATGATGAATGCTTGTCTATCTTTCCACGTGAATACAAAATACACATTTATCGCAGGACCAAGGTAAGGATATGGTGGCCGAGGTGACTAAATCACTCATCTTACACGATGGTGAGGTGAGGTGACATCCCACTATTATCCCAACATCCCGGCAATCCCCGTCAGGACCTGAGTCCCCATCCCCCCCACCTGATGTCTCGCCCCGGATGGTCTCTTCAACAGCCCAAAAAGAGAGTGCGGGCCCATCAGAGCAAGTTCCAGTGAATAATTCAAAAGTGAAAGTGTCTCAGTGTTGAACCAGCAAAAACTTTATTTACTGTTACCAAATCATCATCATTTATAGTTTTGTTATATAACTTCTATTTATTATCAAATCTCAAAATCACCATTATTTATTTATATTCAGATCTATTCCACTGTTATTTAATATGTAACTGTTACTGTTATCTATATATTTCTTTGGCCGTTATTACTTTACTGTTATTACTATCTGTTATTATATATTAGATTTTATTTATTTATTATCACCAATGCACAATCATTCGGCTGCCTATGGAAGGTTTTTTCTGGGTTTCCCTTCCGTCACTGGGTGAATGCCAGGCAACGTCAACCCCCGGAGAAAGAATAAAGGATTGTACTACCTCTTGGTTAAACAAGCAAACAAAATACAATGTAGTAGAATTCCCCCCATGAAGAGGCGATAGCCTATAGCAGGGTTTTGTAATAGGCAATATGCAAGCCACAATGTATTCTATTTATTTTTCTTATTTATTAAATTAATAGATAAAAATAAACCAATTTCTTCAAGAAATTTGTATGTAATCACACAAAACTTGGATGTTTTGTCAAAATCTCTATTAAAACAAAGAATGTTTTCAAAGCATGCAGTAACTTCTTTGATCATTATGCAAACAACCTTCAAAGCATAGCATATTTACATCTCAACAATTTCCATTCCTTTAAATATAGTTCAATTGCTTAGATAACATAAACATACAAATGGGAATTAATACCCGAGCTGCTGCCACATGTTTTCCAGGTTAATAAACATTTTCCTAAAAGCATTCAACATCACCTTAAAAATTTTCAAACATATTCGAGTAAATCTTTTCAAATATTAATTGTTTAGTTAAACATTTTCATGTTCTAATCTTGAAGTAAATCTTATGTCAGCTAAATTATTTAAGAGAATCTATTTTTTTGACAAAAATTTTCAAACAGCAAATCTTTAAACTAAAGGTAAGTTTACATGGTTTGTTGTCTTAACAAAAAATGCTATATATAATTGGTATAACTCAATAAAAACATATCTGACTCACGTTTGAGGTGAAGACACTGCTACTGGTGAGACAAGTTGAAAACAACAGTGCATATGTGGAAGCCTGAACTTTAAATCCTGCTTCACCCATAGCTCAAGAGCATTGTCGCAAGCAACACAAATAGGATGAGGTGAGCTTGGAGCATCCATTGGTGGAAGCAACTCAAAAGCAGTTGGGAGAAAGATATTTGGAAGTGGTATGTGGAAATCATCATATACTTTGGAGCCCCAGGCTTCAAACCATGATGAAGGTATATCTACATGAAAAGGATGAAGTAAAGAACATTGAAAAAAGTGGAATCCATCCAAAGGGACACTGCTAAATGCGTCAACTCAGACATAAAATAGATTCATATGGATCCATGCATAAAATCATGCAGTGATTATTTATATGCTGGTAATATTTTATACAAATGTCATTAATGTGTAATAAGGTAGGTCATTAATTATTATAGGAAATAACTACAATGGTTGACAAAAAAATGCTGTTTTGGCTACACCACTTTACAGAATTGGCATCAACGCATTCGGCTCTCATAAAACACGCTACAATAATACATTTTCCTAGTGCTTAGAATGATATTACCATGGTTACTTGCACAATTGCTCCATTTTTTCACACAATTTTTTTACACAAAAACAAGGGCAAGGCAAATAGTGTTTCCTTTACTGTAAAAAAGTAGTCTTTTCAGAATGAAGGTAACCTAAGCAATTTAACACTTAGAGTGCTGGCCATTGAGATATGGTTCATATCCTCTGTGCTGGTAATTTTTAGGCATTCTTTACCAGTGAAGGGGTAGTAGCAGAATTCCTCATGGGCACGTCTCATTCGTCCGTCTGTCTGTCATAACTTTCATCTCCTAAACCGCTGGACGGATTTTAATTAAGTATTAGTGACACTTATTAAAGTTTATCACCCAATTGTGATTTTGAACTGCATCTGTCAATTAAAACTTCCACTTTATATAAGCACTTACTTCTACTCATATCTTGTTAAATGGCATCCATCAAGCAACAAATACCACATTTTTCTCTCCCTAGCTCTTATATGATCTGTAAGGTATAGACAAAAAAATTTATTCAGATAGAGGAAAACATTTACTACAAGAAAGTCCTTGAGACCACATAATTACAAGTTATAGTTTTGGAGATAAAAATTCAAGAACCACCCAATCTCTATATACTGTTTCATACATATTTCCGATTAAAAAACCCCTTTGAAATCTGTGTATTCCATTTATGAAGTAAACTTTTTCATCTTGTTACCATACAAAAAAGTCAAATTTCCATGACTTATAAACCAATATATGTATATGTTATGCTGAATCCGTGAAATTGGCAGCTTTACCCGGGGGATAAAACCGATTGGCAGGCAGATGGACTAACGGATAACAATATAAATTATTTTCCCGTAATCTCCTCATTAAGACAAACAACTTTCACATTAAAATTTTTCTTCTATGTTTCTTAGTTTTTGAGATACAGAGTGTGAGACACGGCAGAGAGACGGATGGACAGAGAACAGTAAAAATAATAACTTGTTTTAATTTATTCAGTATTTCAAGTGTTTGCTCGATTCATGAAATAGGCAGAATTATCTTTGCCCAATTCACAAATGAACTAGGCACTAAATTTGCCTATTTCACGAAATAAATAAAGCTGCTGCCCATTACACGAATTAAGGAAAAAAGCTGCCCATTTCACGGATTTGGCAGAACATATATAGGTGTATACAATTTAAAGGCTTTGTGAGAAGTTGAGTGAGCTGTAATGTAAGAAATGAGAAATAATGCAAAGCAAATGATCAGAGACAATTATTTTACTAACAAGGAGAGGACACGATAGACGTGCATAAATGAATTTAATGTAAATTAAGGTAAAGTCATTCATTTCATCTTGCCCTTTTATTCATAGCAAGACATTAATATTGACTACTAGCTGAAATGCCAGGCCTCGCTCGAGAAAGTCTTCTTTTAAGTAGCGAATGATTTTTATTATTAAATATTTTTATTGATATATCACTTTTGATGTCATATTACAATAAAAATAATACAATAAATTTTGAAATTTACTTTTGTTGTTGGGTACCCCAAGTTTTGAATTGTTGGTTTGTGGGCGGAGCTCCTACAAAAAAATATCCAAACTTTATCAAACATTACCCATTTCTTAATTATGCAATTAACATTTACTATTTTATGTATTGTATTGTAAAGTTTTACCATTAATATAATTATGCATTAATGTCTTACTTAATACTCACATGGATAGATGCACTGATGCTTATAAATCAGCAATAAAATTATGTGGATTATATCAATACAATTCGCCAAAACGTAAACAATAAACAACATCTTGGTTACTGAACAAATGTAAGTAGATGTATCGATTTATGTTGCGATAAATCTTTCGAAGTTAATGGTAAAAGATAACAATGTTCTAATATTCCTTAAAAATCATTTGTCTCACTTTAAAAGTAGTCATAGACTATATTTAGGCATGAATCCATTTCTACCCTTTATCTTGGCGTTGGCTATTCTTCCTCTACGGCACATCATCACATGGAATTTCCCTGCATTAATCTTTACGTGGCTACCTCCCTTTGAAGAGGATAACAATTAAGAAATTTAGCTTTGTTGCCGCCTGGAAATGTTAATAAATTTTGCACTTAAAGGATAAATTCGAGCGATTTAACATGTAATACGATAAAACATAAACAGAATTAAAATATTCAGTCTTTCATGCATAAAATAAGCCATTTCCCGTGATCGTAAGTTAAATCTAAAGCTATGACAAGAAACCAGTTTCAACTAATACATTGGTATTTCCACCTCAATGATAATACCGCTATTGATCCAGAGGACGAGATGTACAAAGTTCGCCCGCTGATCAACCACCTAAATTCTAAATTTGAAAACCTTATCCTGCTGCTTGGAAAAAGATTTTCACTGGATGAAGTGATGGAGCCCTATTATGGCCACCATTTCGCAAAACAGTTCATATGTGGGCAACCCATACGATATGGTTTCAAGTGGTGGTGCCTCGGAATATCAAATGGTTATTTAGTAAAATGTGAACCATACACCGGCGCCGGAACAAAGGTGCCAGGGAAAACCCTCGGGTCGAGTGTCACAGAGAAGCTGTGCATTGGTCTTCTGCCACCCAATAGTACTGTCTTCATTGACAATAATTTCAACTCACTTCCACTGTTGGAAACTGGCTGTAAATCACATTCACTGCATTGGGACAATAAAAGCCTCATTGAAAGACATGAAAAAGGAGAAAAAGGGATCAGTTCAAGGGCTACAGGATTCTAACAGTAATCTGACACTTACCAGGTGGCTTGACAACAACCAAGTAACTATTGGAACAAATATTGAAAGACCTGCTGTTCTGGGCCAAACTCAGTGCATACAATGGAACTGGGCAGAGAAAAAATGCATGTAGTGCTGCAGCCTGCACTCATCCATGAATATAACAAGTTCATGGGTGGAATCGACCTGTTCGACAAGTTTCAGGGGCTGTACCACATCCGAATGAGGTCCAAGAAATGGTATTGGCCTCATAGGATTCTGCATCAATGGTGCCGTTGTGAATGCCTGGCTACTGTACTGCCACATTGATAAGCATATCAGTCTCCTGAAGTTTACTCGGCAGATTACCATTGGGATCCTCACTGGACCAGAGATGGATCTTCCCAAGCGAATACGGCCAAAGGTCACATCAAAGGTAAATACAAAACATTTTGGCTTAGTATTTACATAGCAATACGGCATCACTTATAAAATAAATGTATTCTAGATGCCTCCTGAAGTCGGATATGATGGTCATGGCCACCTAGTAGATGGAGAGGAGATGCAGCACTGGTGTGGAGTGCAGAAAATGCACAAAATTCAAGTGCATAAAGTACAATGTTGGTCTGCACCCAAAGAATTGCTTCGTTCTGTTTCACATCTGTAAATATATACAGTAAAAAACTCTAAGAACTGAAAAAACAATTGATATTTTTGTTCTCTCACATCCCATCAAGATTGGCCATAGTTATGTATACATTGTACTATGCTTACATGTTATATACTATACTTGTACTGTATATGTACTGAGATAAGCACTTGCTAAATAAAGAACAGATGTCTACAAACATCTTCCGCATAGTAAAGGTTGATTCTTGTAATACCTGAGATTTTCACTTGCAAATGCCCAGCATATGATATATCATAAGTTAAAAAAACAGTTAAAAATTAAAAAATTCTTATGGAGATTATTTTTTCCTATTAAAGGGCCCTAAGATTATGCTATAAACAAAATTCGAACAAAAAATTCAAACTTTTATTTTTCTGAGCATTAATGGTGGTGCTTTTTGAAAGTCAGCTAATGCACCACACCAGGTTTCTCTCCTAGCTTCTGTGTGCACCTGGAAAGGTGCTTATGTTATAGGCTATCAACTTATCTGAGAAGAACATAAGATGCCTAGGAACTTCATAAGAGGAGACAAGACAAATTTGGACCAATGATGGTTATGATGATGACCAAGAGCAAAGACCAATGTTTCTCTTACTAACAGTGAAACTTGCTGGACTTTGTTTTTATTTATACTGACTTAATGAACAGGGAACCTGGATACCTTCAGCCAATGCTGATCAACTTTAGGTGACCTTTTATTGGAAGAAAGAGCTAATTGTCAGCCAGAAAATATGGTACATATATACCCCGATTTATGTTGAGGATGTGTTCTTGAAAAGTGCAACATAAATCACATTGACATAAATTGAAGCAGTTTTCCTCATAAAAATCAATAGTATGAGGAGGAGATGCGTTCAGGAGTTTAGGGCGATTCAGCACAACCAATTGCAGCAACCCTTCAATGTTGGCACTAGATAGTCCACAAACTACATCTGAGTTCGGACAGAGAAAAAACGCAGTGATGGATCCAATTGTAAATTGTATTAAGTGGACAAATGGACAAGAACTCCCTCTCTGAGTAAGTAGTAGTGGTGCATCTCAGAGTCAACTGCAACAGAATCACAACACAGCTGTGTTTCCAATCTGAATTTCAGATTTAGTCACGTGGCGCTTCTCATCATGCAGGCATTGTTCTGTTATCAGGAAATGTGTAAACCTTATTAGCAAATAATTATTGATCGGTGAAGTAGGAAAAGTGTCTATTCATTATAATAATAGTTTAAAAATATAGACAATTAATAAAGTGAATTAGAATTATTAATATTGTTACCATGCCAATATTTTTAGTTTCCCTAGTATTAAATAATTTTCCCAAATTTTTAGAAAATTATAATACGCATAATCATACACAGCATAAAATTTACTACGATTGAGTGTCATGATTTCACTTAAATGACAAATTCACCATAATAACAACAAATTCTAGAGGTCCGAGCAAGTAGTCAAATGTTGTGACTCCGCAGTCAGCTCGGGCATGAAAAAAAATCACTCCTATGCCAGTGTACCAAGCATTTCATATCTGAATTTGCTAATTATTTTTATCACTATGTTCCCTCAGCACAAAATCCTTCAAAGGCAACATACCGTATATAATCGATTGTAAACCGACCTTTTTTTACCTTTTCACCTTCTTAGAAATTGCCTGTCAGCTTAGAATCAGTGTCCTAAAAATCAAAGAACGAAAAAAGTAATCAATGCATTAAGGGGCATTTTCATAAGAACTGTAGCACGGAACATGTGGAAAGTTGATGCCACAAGAGCCCTATGCTGTTCTAATGCAGAAGAACACAGGCAAGAAAAAATGAATATGTTGAGCACCTTCGAAGACAATTTTGCAAATAATTTCAACATAGATGCATATGTACCCTATTACATTATGTTCTGATATGTTCAATGCACTTTGGGATATCTTACATTTTTCCTTCTTCGCACAGCAAACACCTTGCTTACCGCATACGGGAAGGCGGCAAAATGCCCATAGTAACATTATATCTCAAGATATAAATGTATTAATATAGAAGTAAACAATCTACTTAAAATATATGAAAAAAGAATCATAATGACTGAATACGAAAAAATAAATTATATAAAAAGTGTGTGCCACCTCAAAGTCATCGAAATCACTGTGATACTTAGCACTCGTATGCGTAAGAAGCTGTATACTTTAGATATGTAGGTACACAATATTTCATTTTACATATTTGAAACGTTTACATTGTTTACTATGTTGATTCAGTGTGTTTAGTATGCAAATACTGGGATTCCCCGAGCCAACCGTCATTTCCCTGTGTCTTTGCAAGCATAACTTTCAGTTCTTCAGTGTGGCGAGATTTTCAGCTTTTTACAATAACCCCATTATGAAATGAACACATTCTGCAACATTTAATTGGAAAGTGATTACATTTGCAGAAGAAACATCTAATCTTGCTGCACAACAGTGCTATGGGTTAGTCGAGTCAAATGTGAGACACTGGAGGAGGGAAAAACAGAAGCATTTATACTTTTTAGTATTTTTTACACAAAAGATCTGTGAAAACCAAAACGTCTGTACAGCATACAGGAAATTTTCCTTGTGTGCCACTGTGAAAAGTGGGGGTAAACTTACAATCGGTATCGGCTTACATTTGATTATATACGGTATTAAGAAATCACCTAGAGAGCATTGGCTTGAGTTTGGAGTGATGGAATATATTAAAGACTGTTGTATATTTAGATGTTTTATTACAGAGTAGGTATTTAGATTGCAAAATGTAATTTTTATTTTGTATTTAATTAGATAATAGCTTCAGAAGGTGGCAATGAAAATTTTTAAGAACCTTAGATCTCTAACGATATAACTTCAAGTCAAATGATGTAAATTGATACACGGGACTTCCCTTCTGGGTGTACCACCAAGGATCCTTACTTTCATGTTTCCATTTCCTTGGTATGATATTCTCAATGCCTCAAAAATTACTACATTAACACTTTAACGTCGGACATATTTTCGCACCGCGTCTTCTCTGTAGCGGCCATTTTTTGCTTACGCATGCTGTTATGTAGGATTATATTTAAACTTTTGTAATTTCAAAAATACTCAATATTTTCAGGTCAAATTTGGAATGTGCACTAACTACAATATACATTATAACACACTTTAGTCAAATTTATATTTATTTATATATTTACAATTTCAGTGAGTAAAAAAAATACAATTCTACATTTTATTTTTGTCAGAATATTTTCTTGAAAATGCAATCCTAATTTTCTAGGTCTCTTTCTAGTAATTGGACACAGTATGGTGCAGCTCAAAGCATTTACCTCTATGAAGAGGTACACCACAAAATGCACAAATGCAAGTCATTTTACTTCTTTTTTTATGCCTAGCACACACCAGACAGGATCTTTGAGGATAATTTTTCTTTCCAGCACCTATTATTTTTTGTAATTTATGTTTCCGCATATCTATCGAAAGCTTTCCTGGTGGATCACGCTTAGGAGAATGTTTAGTAGTTGTAAGAGAAACATCTGCCTCTTGAATGTTCGATTCAGGGTTCAGATTTTGATCTTCTAACCAGTGAAGTGCAACAGCGTGTAAAAATTTCTTATACTTCATTCTTTTCCCATTTAATGATGTGTACACTCTAAATGCATTGAATAAAGCACAATTCAATAAATAAATCACTGCCATTTTGGACCATTTCTTTGTCTTTCTCAAGATTGAATAATACGAAAGATACTGGTCGGCGCGGTCAACTCCCTTCATGTATTTATTGTACTCTGTCACTGGTAAAGGCTTCTTGATTTTTTTCTCCCGTCTTTCTGTTGGTTTTCTTAGTATCCACCATTTCCAAGGAGTGAATCGTGGAGATCATCCGAACTTCCTTTTTTGAGTTCCAGATTTGCACGAGTACATCCTTTTTTCTTCGAAAGGTGGACTGGTTATTATTTAGTTTTAGATTCTTCAAGCATTGACGCAGACCCCTGTTTATTACAACTGTCCCACAAATTCTTGTCTTGTTCTCTAGTAGAATTTCAGCTGTGTGCACACTGTTGTAATAGTTGTCCATGTACGCATGATGCTATAAATTGATATGTGGGGCTAAAACAGACATGATTGTCTCCTTTAACTTCTTCCCTTCTGCACTATATATTTCTAAATTAGATATATATCCTGTGGTAGCTTCACATACCATGCAGACAAGAAGACCATATTTAATTATTTTTGCAGGTTTGTAAGTACAGAAAGATAGTCTTCCATGCCAAAGTATAATACTTTCATCGAGTGATAATTCTTATTTAGGCTTGCATATATTTTAAAATTTGGACACCAAATAATTCAAAACAGGTTCAATTTTAAATAATCTATTTGAATTTTTTAAAAATTTTGAGTTGTCAGAGAAGTGCCAAGCTTGCCATATTTGACGAAATCTGTCTCTACTCGTCATTTTAGAATAAAAAGGAGTCTCAATTGCTGGTTCAGTACTCCAATACTCATCCATAGTATCCTTTCGCACTCGTGGCATTAGGAGAATCAATCCTAAAAACTTCTTCATTTCCAATAGTGTAATGTCCTTCCACTTCAAACTTTTCTTCAATAATTTATATTTGTGAGAATTTTGAGCATGGTACCTGTTCGATTAATTTACCATCATCATCAGTAAATTGTCTCCAATAAATAAACTGACAATATCGTTTACATTTGTTGGATCATTGGGCAATATTCTCAAACCTGGCTGTTTAGCATAAGGTTCTAAAACTGGTGTAACATCAATTTCTGGCCAAAAAGGTACTTCAGCAATATTTGCTTTGTCATCAACTGTTTCTGAATCACTGTCACTGGATGGTGGTAATGACAATAAGGGCAAGCATTTTCTTTGTCTAGAAAAATCACCACTGTCACTCGAAAAGTCATCACTATCATTCGAAAAGTCATCATTATCAGCTACCTCTATTTCTGTACACTTGGGATCTCTGATAAATTATCAGTGAAAATTTCTTCGTTACAGTCATCTGTTTCTAAATCTACCTCTCTGGCAGACATCACCTTTATTGAATGAATAAATTATTATAATAAAATATAATACTAGAATATAATAATACAATTTCATAATGCAACAATCACTGAAAATCGATGAATATTCTGAACTTGCATCAACAGGTGCAAACAGTTGCAAAAAGGCACAAACAAGAGACTGCACGTGAATAACTAAAACTCACTGCATGTACTTCATCATATCTCAAAGTCCAGCTATAGTTACATGGATCTGTAGGGTTGCAGCAGTGTACAAGGACACCTAAATACATAGTCCAACATGTGCTGCCCTCGATAGCATGGCTGTGAAACACGTAGTGATGCAATCCCTAATGCGTAGTCAAATTATGTACTAATATGGGTCCCGACTACAACGGTCGGGCGGTGAAACGCATAGTACTACACAATTCAGACATTCTGCTCCCAAGTTCAATACAAAGTCACTCCAATAAGTTAAAGTTGAAATCAATTCCAACTATAACAACTTATACATGTATTGCATGAAGAACTATTTATGAAATATTACTGACCTTCTACTAAATATTGGGTACCAAACCACTTCTCTGTTAAGTAGACATTGCTATCATCTGCAAAGTTCTTGGAGCAAACCATGATATTTACATTTTCTGGTGTCAGGGATTCAATAATCCCTTGAATTTCCTGCAAAACAGAAACTCGCTTAATTTTATAATCAAAAAGATTTTGTTTCATGAAAAGTTTTCAATGCAAACCTAAATATTCAGTACCAATAATATAAAATTTAACATTTCCTCTAATAAATATGTCCATCAGAATAGTATAAAATGCTTCTTAAGGAATAAGATGATAAATAAATAATCTGGCTGCTTCTTCATATAGTTTATACAGCATTTCCAGCTACCACACTTCATGGTATGATTTACAAAGAAAATAACAAAAAGATACCTGTGGATTAAAATCATAAAACACTGTGGGACCAGCAAGGACATCTCTTGGAGCAAAGTTCTGCAGATTCTCAGATAAAGTCTCTACATAATCCACCGCTGCTTCCTCTTCTAAGTATCTGAATCCAGTGTCTTCAATACTCTGAATTTCATGAAATATGCATTCACTTGGACTTTCTTTTCTTAACATCTTTATGTAACCAAATGTTGCATCAAGAACCTACAATTAGATAGGTAAAGAGATTTTAAAATCATTCAAATGGTATTTTTTAAACAAAGTCACACTTTCAGTTGTACAAGTATAAACATCTAGATGAGACATATAAATGCATACACAGCAAAATGCAATTTTACCACAAAATCCAACATTAAAATTAAGTTAGTTAATCCTTAAAAGCCTGCAACTCCATATGGTGTGGCAGAATATTTCTGATCAACATCTAAAGATCCAATGTGGTGCCATAGTATTCCACATTAGTTTCAACTCCACTTAATCATCCTCGGTGCAGAAATTTTATCATGCTTATACATTTAGGTCAATGAAGCTTTTATCTTCATTTCCTAGCAAATATACCTTTCCAGCATTTTTATAAACAAAAAGCAATGTTTACACTTCATATCTGTGCATTTTCCCTCTGTTTACATGTAGATGAATTTTCAACATTGCACTATAGAAGTAGAAAAAATATTGGCCTAAGGATGATTCATGATTGACACGAGGAGAACTTGGATGGGAACAAAAAAGTTTGGAGAAATAGCCAATCAAAGTAATTCAAAAAGAATCAATTCTTTACTTTCACTATCCACAGATGGGAAATGGAGTAATATTGAGAATTACATCATTAAGTAATATGCTATACATAAAATTCTCTTTAGCTAAATAAAATTGTATCATTTGTTTGCGAGATACGTAAGTACAGTAGACCCATACACTTCACAGGGGATATGTTCCAAAGAATACTGCAAAGATGGAAACAACAATTGAAACCAAGGGCTTATGGAAAAAAGGAGTACAGGTTCCAAAGTCATAAATATAACTAATTTTGAAAATAAAAAATATGTTAAGTTAAACATGGCTGCTGATGATAGTTATGATAACAAGGACATTGATGAGATTAATATGATGAATATGAAGAAGATGATGATGAAAAATGTTCTGCAAGGAACCCTTTTCCAAAGACCGCCGCCACTCCAAAATTTCTGCATATCTGCGATACGTGGGAAAACAAGAAGGCCTCCCTGATTCCACCATTTCCCTGATGATCTCCAATACACCCCGGACCCCAACCTTCTACCTTCTCCCAAAAATCCACAAACCCAACATCCCGACTGTCCCATCGTTGCCAGCTTTAACTCCCACAAAATGCATCTCTGCTTTTGTTGACTTCCACCTATAACCTCTCGTCCGTCAAATCCCATATTTTATCAACGACACTAACCACTTTCTAAAATGCCTCAAATTACTCCCCATAGACGTGTGCTCCCTCTACACCAACATTCCTCACAACCAAGGACTGTCCGCCCTGAGAAAATCACTGGACTCAAGACTATCTGACACAAGACCCTCTTCCC
Source organism: Tanypteryx hageni (assembly GCA_028673005.1). NCBI lineage: Eukaryota > Metazoa > Arthropoda > Insecta > Odonata > Petaluridae > Tanypteryx > Tanypteryx hageni. The sequence goes on along the minus strand of CM054112.1, from coordinate 223,568,911 downwards.
ATTTCCTAACGGAGCTGGCTTAAATGGTGCTCCAAAAAATAACTTCTCTTTCGAAGAGCGTCACTACCTACAAATAAAAGGTACTGCAATGGGCACCCACATGGCGCCCCCCTATGCCAATATCTTCTTAGGTGAATGGAAGGAACGCTTTCTTGGCGTATAGCCCAGACCACTCCTATGGCTGAGGTATATTGACCACATTTTTCTTCTCTGGATGCATGGACCTGACTCCCTACATTCCTTTTTACAATGCCTCTCTTCCCACCCCATGCTTTCCTTCAACCACCACTCCCCTGCCTCCAACATCACCTTCCTGGATGTCGATCTCTCCATCCGGGAAAACAAAATCCACACCACCACCTCAAGCCCTCCAACTGCCTTTAATATCTCCAAATCGACAACTGCCATCCCCTCCACACCAAAACTCAATTCCCTATGCCCTAGCCTGCAGAGAATCTGCTCAGACAGAAACTCGCTGTCCGAGTACTGCTCCAACCTCGAACATGCCTTTCTACAGCATGGATACCTGCCAGATCTGATCCGGGACCAAATCCGGCAGGTAGTTGCACCCACCACCACTAACTCCCATTCCATTACCCATGCCATCACTGATTCCACCCCCAACTCATCCTAACCACCCTTTTTTTCCCTGGCATCCATGATATTTTGAGAAATATCTTAAAAGCCACCCACCCTATCCTCATATCCTTCCCCCATCAGGTTCCATTTCCTAGACCACCGATCCTCTCCTTTCATCGACCCCCTAATCTGGCAAACATTTTATGGAAAAAAGAACCCCCAGCACCCACTCCTCTGCACCCTGACGGATCTCACCCCTGCAGTAGACCCCGATTTCTCACATGCCCAATAAACCCCCCCTGCAATTCCTTTTCCAGCCCCACAACTAACATCCCCTACCCCATAACTTCTCCCACTAACTGCACCACCCGCAATATCATTTACCTCCTGAGATGCACCCAATGTCCCGCCTTTTATGTTGGCCTCACCAGCAATCTCCTCAACATCCGCATGAATGGCCACCACAACAGCATCATTCTTAAACGACCGCTGCCTGTGGCCGTTCATGCGAACAATCACAACCTTATATTTAATGGTTGCTTCATGGTGAGGGCCATTTGTGCTCTCCCCGATAATGCTTCAGCTCCCCAACTCCATCAGTGGGAACTTGCACATATCCATCTTTTAAACTCCTTCACTCCCCTGGCCTCAACCTTTGCTAGCATTTCACTCCCTTTCTGCCATTCCCCAACCCCCTCCGTATCCTCTAATCCCTAACTTTTCCGCACTACCCTTCCACCCCCATGCCTCCACCCAATGTCACCGCCATCAGTTGTCTCTCTCCTGCACTGAAGAAGGGATTGTCCCCAAAAACTTCCATGTTTTTTGTGTTTGTTTTACGTGTGTCACTTCGACACCCCAGCAGCTCGCCAACCTGAAGTCATCTTATTGGTGAGTGCTCACTGGGCTTCCTTATTCCAGCAATTTGTTGCCATCCATTTATCCCATTTACCTTTTCTCTTCCATAACCAAATATATATATAAACTTAAGGAAAAGGAAAGGTAGTGATGAGGGTGGCAACAAGGTCTTGAAGGAAGTCCAGCAGACACTTACCAAGTTGAGGATCAAGTTGGCAGGCTGCTGGGGGCATCGAAGAGACACATACAAAACACACACAAAAACATTAAGCATATGCCCTTCATCAGCAATGGAGAGAAAGTAGTAACTCATATATACATATATATATATATATATATATATATATATATATATATATATATATATATATATATATATATATATATATATATATATATATAACAGCTTACGGAAAAGGAAAGGTAAAATGAATATATGGATGTCAACAAGGTGTTGGGATGAGGAAACCCAGTGAACACTCACCAATCAGACGACTTCAGGTTGGCGAGGCACCGGGGAGTCCGAAGCGGCACACATCCTATGGCTGAGGTATATTGACGATATTTTTCTTCTCTGGACACATGGACCCGACTCCCTACAATCCTTTTTACAACGCCTCTCATCCCACCCCACGCTTTCCTTCACCCACCACTCCTCTGCCTCCAACATCACCTTCCTGGATGTCGATCTCTCCATCCGGGAAAACAAAATCCACACCAGCATGCACCTCAAGCCTTCCAACCGCCTTCAATATCTCCAGTTCGACAGCTGCCATCCCCCCCACACCAAAACCTCTATTCCCTATGCCCTAGCCCGACGAGGGCGGAGAATCTGCTCGGACAGAGATTCCCTGTCCGAGTACTGCTCCACCCTTGAACATGCCTTCTTACAGCGCGGATACCCGCCGGATCTGATCCGAGACCAAATCCGGCGGGCAGTCGCACCCGCCACCCCTAACTCCCACCCCAATACCCACACCACCACCGATTCCACCCTCCAACTCACCCTAACCACCCTGTATTTCCCCAGCATCCACAACATTCTGAAAAACATCCTGAAAGCCGCCCACCTTATCCTCTCATCCTCCCCTCACCAGATTCCATTTCCCAGACCACCGATGCTCTCCTTCCGCCGTCCCCCTAATCTGGCAAATATTCTATGGAAGAAAGAACCCCCAGCACCCACGCCTTTACACCCTGCCGGATCTTACCCCTGCGGTAGACCCTGATGTCTAACATGCCCAATAAACCCCCCCTGCAACTTCTTCTCCAGTCCCACAACCAACATCACCTACCCCATAACTTCCACCACCAACTGCACCACCCGCAATATCATTTACCTCCTGAGATGCACCCAATGTCCTGCCTTTTATGTTGGCCTCACCAGCAATCCCCTCAACATCCGCATGAATGGCCACCACAACAGCGTCATTCTCAAACGACCGCTGCCGGTGGCCGTTCATGCGAACAAACATAATTTAAAGTTTAACAACTGCTTCACAGTGAGAGTCATTCGCGCTCTCCCCAACAATGCTTCGGCTCCCCAACTCCGTCAGTGGGAGCTTTCGCATATCCATCTCCTAAACTCCTTCACTCCCCCAGGCCTCAACCTTCGATAGCTTTTCACACCCTTTCTGTCTTCTCCCAACACCCTACCCATCCCCAACCCCCTCCGTTTCCTCCAATCCTCGACCTTTCCGCACTACCCTCCCACCCCCATGCCTCCACCCAGTGTCACCGCCACCAGTTCTCTCTCTGTAGCTGAAGAAGGAGTAGTTCCGAAAGCTTCTACATTTGTGATGTTTCTGTGTTTTAGTGTTATTTTACGTGTGTCGCTTCGACATCCCCGGGGCCTCGCCAACCTGAAGTCGTCTGATTGGTGAGTGTCCACTGGGTTTCCTCATCCCAACACCTTGTTGACATCCATATATCTATTTTACCTTTCCTTTTCCGTAAGTTGCTATATATATATATATATATATATATATATATATATATATATATATATACACACACACACACACACACACACACACACACACAGGGTGACCTGTGTGCATAACTTCTGGTGGTGATTGGCTTATTCTGCATGAAAATATCTATATCAACATGGGTCAAAATCACAACTGTTACATAACTACAAGCACTTGAAGTTCGAACTCTGATTTTTGTTTTTTACATAACCTACATAATATGCATTGCACAAACACATTATTTATACCTCCAGATGTAGATTAAAGAGATGCATCTTTCTAATGTGAGTTGCAAACAATAACATTGGAGAACGCTGAGTCAAAGTCTGAACCCAAAAACACTAGTTTCCGTTATGTTGACTATTGCAAAAAGCTAATGACATCTTCACACAGAATGCCTACACAAACCATACAAATTTCATATGCTGTCGATTTCCCGTTCTCGAGTTGTAAGTGAAAATGTCCACAACCGCATCCAAGTGGAGCAGTCTGAGGTCGGCAAGGAACAGAGGCATAGTGCACAATGCTGTACTTACTGTAGATATACCTGTTCCAACATATGAAGTGCCTGAAGCTTATAAATAATAGCATAGGCATATCTTTTCACTTTTGTAGCCATTGTAATCTCAACATATGTAATGTCATTTATCCTATTTTGGGGATGAGTGTGCTCGTTAGTGTCACCATTGAGAAGAGTAATAATCTTACCTTCGGCCTATAAGATGCAGGCTGATTTTGGGGGTCATATTTCTGGAAAAAAGTGCGTTTTATATATCGAGAAATACAGTATTTAATTATTTAAGGCAAAATTGTACCTTGCAGTATTTAGCCTTTGATGATATTATTCATAATTTGGTTAAGATACTATGGTGTTTATTACGATTTGCCCCTGGATACTTAGGCTGTGTGCATCACTTTCAGAAATCCGGAATTTTCGAAAATCTGGCACAGGCTATGTCCCGAGGATGCCGGATTTATGAGGTTCTACTGTATTTTGTTTTCTATTTCCACATCCGCAATAAATAAAATTATACAACTTTGTAATGTCCAGAACCATACTCCAATTTTTCCCATATAATGTATTTTTATATAAGGTGCAGTTTTCCAGGAACATAACCACCGCATTATATAAGGGTCAACTATAATTTCTCATAGAGAAATAAACTTTTTAACTTGAGTATAATATCCACTAATACTTCCCTTTCTTGAAAACAAAAACCTAAGCTCAATACATCACCTTTATGAACTTCGTGAATAACTGGTTCTGGAAAACTGACATGAAATGCAAATTCGTGAAGTGCAAGCCCTATTTTCCCATAAGACACAATGTTATTTTGGGTCTATGGTTCCCAGTCAACCTATAATATAATTTTTTTATAATAAATAATGCAGTTTAACAGAAAATAAAAGAAAACATAACAGCAAATGAAAACCTAGCATCATAAAGTGAAAAAAATTCTTTTAATTATCTTCAGAACGGGTAATAACAAATGAAAACCCAGCATTATGAAGCGCATTTTCGCATGCAATTTTCGATCTTCTTTTGTTCATTCCAAGGAAATTCTTAAATTTAAATTGATGAACTACTGGAATGGAATGTTGAGTATGTGATGCACAGATGTATTCTTGGGTATTGCAACAAACATTTCCAAGCCGCAAAAAAACACTAGCATTATAAAGTGGTAACATTTCTTTTGTTAATTACGTTCGAAATGCATAACATAAAATCAAAATCTAGCATAAGAAGGTGATAACATTTCTTCTAATTGTTCAAAATACATTATAAAATATGAAAATGAAGTATTCAAGTTGTAACATTTTTTGGTACTTTGGTAATATCGGGACACTTCTGCAGTGCCACAAAGGGCGAGATATGGAACTACGATGTGGTGAAAGTGGCAGGATTTGTAATAATGTACCACAAATTGCCAGTCGGCGATGAAGCTTGCGTTCTATTATTACGATTGGTATATATTAAGATGAACGCCATTCAACCCAAGGAGGGAAACACAGTGAACATGAGGAGGAACCAAAACACTTCAACTAACTTACCCAACCTGGTGGGGCTGAGTATAATGTTCCATCACATTCAAATTTCCCTTCCCTGGTCCAGCCGAGTTCCAATCGAGTAGTGTTCCACATAATTCAAAATCTTGCCACTTTTGGGATGCTGCGGAAGTGTTGTCCCGATAATACCAAAGCACCCATTTTTTTAGTAATCACATTCAATATATGCGGCATAAAATCTTATGTTACAAGATGATAGCAATTCATAGATTTCCATTAAAAACTCATAATAAAAAATGAAAACCTAACAAAACAAAATAACATTTCCCTAAATTATACACAAAATACAAAGATAATAGTCAATGGAAACCTTACATTCCAAAATGATGGCATTTCTTTAAATTTTTAAACTGAAGTTTCACATCCAAAATGGCGGTGAAGTTCAAGCTGAGCTACAAAATAATTAAGTCGAGAGTTATCACGTTCGTTTACTTCAAAAATTGCTAATAATGAGCATTATAAAGATAATATAATAATAACAATAATAAGTGCTTTTCTAGGGTGCCGAAGTTTAAACTGAACTTAGAAACAAAAAGAAGTAGAGGGAGTTCCGCTTGTTGACATTGGAAACACATGATGCAAAATGCAAATAATCGGCACAAAATAGAAGTAATGGTCATAAAAAAGTTTGCCGCAAAGTGCAAATTCACGAACTGCAAGCACACAAAGTTCAAAAAGGTGGTGTATTTATTTTTATAAATCACATTAATTAAAACTTTAACTGTTCAAGCAACTGATTACCAAATTTTATCATTCAATCAGAATAACTTATTAAGGCACAACCAACATATACAATTAGATAAAATACATTCTTAAAAGCAGCCTATATTTGATAGAAAGAAGAAAAAAAATTGAAAAATTAAAGGAAACTGCAAATGGCATATTATGAAATAAGGTTAGTTTTATGCTACATTTATAAATAATCTCCAACTTTGAATGTATCTTTCAGCTAAACTTTCCAGTTTTGTTATATTTATATATTCATAAATGTACATCTGAGTCAATTTTTTACCTAGCTGTAACTTACAGATCTACAGCTTCTTTAGAAGAACTATCATTGAATCCAATTCATATTATCTCCAAACTACAAAACCATTTAATAATCATATGTAGAGTAAGAAAAATATAATAAGATTTAGTAAAAATTCTTTTCAATAATACAAGTTTAATTGCTATTTTAATAGCTAAATAAAAATCAGAATATAGCATTCACAAAAACTCACATATTTCAAAAGGGAGGATATGTAATGAGAGGCTGCAATGAAGGATTCCATGTTCTTCACGAGAGAAACCATTCTTCCTCTTACCTACTAGAGCATCATCCGTCATGAAGCTTGTTTTAAATTCATTAACTTTTGCCAAAATGATGAATGCAGTCAAAAAATAAACAATTCTATTCCATGGTGTGAAGGGTTGCCTTAGCAGTTGGTGGGTGACCAGTGCCTCTGCATAAGACACTGCTCCTGCAGAGGCACCAAATTCTACCATGTAATTTCCTTATTAACTTTATTAAACAATAATTAACACATTGGCCAATGATAGTTGTTTATTATATAAAAATCAAATTAATGAATAGAAACATTAAAAATTAGATTGAAATAAAGAAGTAATGATTTTGTTGCAAGAACACGGGAATACAATAAGGTATGATTAAAGCAAACTAGTTGACGGAGGCTGAATTCATTAAATGCTTATGAATATTAGATTTTTAATGAAGAGAGCAAAGATTTGCAAATCAAGCATACAAACCTCCTATATTATCTCATTCAAATTTCTCATTAGTACTTTAAAATTGTGAAAGAAAGGAGATAGATTTGGTTGATATTCACAAAGTATCTGAAAGAATAAATCAACATGACAGCAAATATTCCTCAATAAGAGTACAAAACTACAAACAAAAAATCAGTTAATCAACTCTTTTTAAAAATTTATTCAGAATATAATATCTCAAGATAAACATGAATCTAACCAATTAAATTCTGAAACTGATGGATATTAAATTGCCAAGCTATTCAAATGAGGAACACTCACTAATAAGATTATAAACCCAATTCAAATTTTCCACATAACCAACATACAATAGCAGACAAAAGTGACTACAGTAGAACCTTGTTAATACAAAATTGGCTATTACAAAATGCTCATTTACAGTAAGCACTGTATTAGCCTGAATATAGATGACCTCGAATATAACGTGACCCCAAGATTTTGGAAGATTTTCAAAGAAAAAAATGTAAATGCACAAAAAATCAGAAACTTGCTATATATTGCGGCAATGTATACACCGTTTCAAAATAGTACATCAACATCGGGGAGAGGGGAGGCAATCTAGTAAAAGCCTAAAATATGAATGTTCAAAACCATCTACTGCCCATGTTGATCAAGACCTTTTCAGCCTCCGCTCTCATTAAAATCAGTTGTCCTTGAATATAATGCAAGAACTAATTTTCAAATGTAATTTCAGGATAAAAACAGTGCATTATATTCAGGCTAATATAGTATTTCAGTGCAGAACAAAAATACTTTTTTCAAGGCCTCTATATTATAAACATGGTTATTACAAATCATAAAAATTTATGGTCCTTGAAGCTTGTACTAATGAGGTTATACTGTATATGCATTTTTCAGGAGTACAAATAGATACTAAGAAAGAAAACAGTTCAATGACCAATCCAGCACTATATCATTCAATCAGGATTGACTCCTTACCTTTCCAGTAACAGCTAAAACATTCAGGTATCCTGACAAAGAAAACCATATTTATCCGAATTGAAGATGAACCCGAATATAAGACTGTCAAAACAAAAAAAGATTCTATGACCTAATACTCACTGACTGTATTTGGTGTATATTTCGAACACATGTATTCAACATAGGTATACTAGTTCATTCATTAATTGAAATGGTTTGTTACAAATTTTTCTGAAAAAAAAGAATTTTAAAAATGTATTCTTTAAATTAAGTCTTTATTGAATTCTGGATCATAAGTTTGCAAAAATACAATTATTAATCTTGTTTCATTTGTTTAAAAAAACGATTAAATGTGTAACCATACTTCCTACGGTTCTATGACGACTCATCGTGGTCATTTCATTTCGCATCAATTCGTCGCGGTTAGTTCATTGTGCGCCAATACATTGCACGACAAACTCATTGCACATCAATTCATTTCTAGACAAATTCGTCATGGTGCCTTCCAATTTGTCTTGCAACGAATGTCTTGTGACGAATGTCTCACAACGAATTTGTCTCGCAATGAAATTGTCACGCGATGAATTTGTCTAGTAATGAATTGACGCGAGTTTGTTAAGCGATGTCTTCATGCGCGACGAGTTCATCGTGTGATGAATTCATGCACAATGAATTGAAATGCGGCGAATTCATGCACGATCAATTGACCACAATTTAGTGATGGTATATAACTTCCTACTCGAATTTAAGACGAGCCCCGATTTTCGCAAGATGAAATTTGGAATTCAGGATAATACGGTAATTATTCGATCAAATAAATATCTTATCAAACTTTTTACTTAAATTGCAAGTCATTCATACGTTGATTAAAATTTCATATTATCAACATTTTTGTTGAATCCCAGGTTATTCAACTAGATTGCTACTGTGATAATTTTCAATACAAAAATTTTGAATGACCTTTTTCCTGAATTGCATTCGACTTTTTCCTCTGGGGCTATGAAATTTTTGCTCCACCAATGCCAGAAACTTTGGATGGCTTGAAGGACAAATCTACAAACATTAACTAAACAACAAAACGGTAATATCAATTTCAATATTCAATTTCATGTTTTATTTTTGGTGGCTGTTCATTGGTTGAAGCCAAACACAGCATAACATACCGTGTTTACAACGATTGTCATAAAGATTGTTTTGATGGACAACAATTAAAAAACATATTTTCCCATCCCTAACTCTTATATGACCTGTAAGATGCCAATTAAAACATTTATTAAATTAGAGGACATCATTTGCCCTAAAAAAGTCTACAATTAAGATGGATAGTTTTGGAGATAAAAATTCAAGAAAGTCTGATTTGAAAGACTGTTTTGCTTGCACATTCCATAAACAAAAATAAAATTGCACCTGGGCATTAAATTAGGTATGTGGAGAAAAAGAATGCCTTCCTTCATCTCATAAAGACAAAAACAATATGATATCAAAATTAGGCCCATGTGGTAAATATCATGTGTGCACAATTTATTCTTGATGATTGACAGAATGACGGACACGATAAAAATAATATATAGTACATTATAAAATTGCATAATTCCTATTATTTGTCACTGAGCCAATAAGATTGATTTGAAAATTCATTCAATGAACTATTAAACACTTTAACATCGGACATATTTTTGCACCGCGTCTTCTCTGTAGCGGCCATTTTTCGTTTACGCACGCAGATATGTAGGATTATATTTAAACTTTTGTAATTTCAAAAATACTCAACATTTTCAGGTCAATTTGGAACGTGTCCTAACTACAATATATATTATAACATAGTTTAGTCAAATTTATATTTATTTACATATTTACAATTTCAGTGAGGAAAAAAATACAATTCTACATTTTATTTTTGTCAGATTATTTTATTGAAAATGCAATCCTAATTCAGTCATTTATTTATATATTTAAAATTTCAGTGAGTAAAAAAATACAATTCTACATTTTATTTTTGTCAGATTATTTTCTTGAAAATGCAATCCTAATTTTCTAGGTCTCTTTCTAGTAATTGGACACAGTATGGTGCCGCTCAAAGCATTTATCTCTATGAAGAGGTACACCACAAAATGCACAAATGCAAGTCATTTTAATTATTTTTTTATGCCTAGCAAACACTCGACGGTGTCTTTGAGGATACTTTTTCTTTCCAGCACCGATTATTTTTTGTAATTTATGTTTCCGCATATCTATCGAAAGCTTTCCTGGTGGATCACGCTTAGGAGAATGTTTAGTAGTTGTAAGAGAAACATCTGCCTCTTGAATGTTCGATTCAGGGTTCAGATTTTGATCTTCTAACCAGTGAAGTGCAACAGCGTGTAAAAATTTCTTATACTTCATTCTTTTCCCATTTAATGATGTGTACACTCTAAATGCATTGAATAAAGCACAATTCAATAAATAAATCACTGCCATTTTGGACCATTTCTTTGTCTTTCTCAAGATTGAATAATACGAAAGATACTGGTCGGCGCGGTCAACTCCCTTCATGTATTTATTGTACTCTGTCACTGGTAAAGGCTTCTTGATTTTTTTCTCCCGTCTTTCTGTTGGTTTTCTTAGTATCCACCATTTCCAAGGAGTGAATCGTGGAGATCATCCGAACTTCCTTTTTTGAGTTCCAGATTTGCACGAGTACATCCTTTTTTCTTCGAAAGGTGGACTGGTTATTATTTAGTTTTAGATTCTTCAAGCATTGACGCAGACCCCTGTTTATTACAACTGTCCCACAAATTCTTGTCTTGTTCTCTAGTAGAATTTCAGCTGTGTGCACACTGTTGTAATAGTTGTCCATGTACGCATGATGCTATAAATTGATATGTGGGGCTAAAACAGACATCTGCACTATATATTTCTAAATTAGATATATATCCTGTGGTAGCTTCACATACCATGCAGACAAGAAGACCATATTTAATTATTTTTGCAGGTTTGTAAGTACAGAATGATAGTCTTCCATGCCAAAGTATAATACTTTCATTGAGTGATAATTCTTGTTTAGGCTTGCATATATTTTTAAATTTGGACACTAAATAATTCAAAACAGGTTCAATTTTAAATAATCTATTTGAATTTTTTAAAAATTTTGAGTTGTCAGAGAAGTGCCAAGCTTGCCATATTTGACGAAATCTGTCTCTACTCGTCATTTTAGAATAAAAAGGAGTCTCAATTGCTGGTTCAGTACTCCAATACTCATCCATAGTATCCTTTCGCACTCGTGGCATTAGGAGAATCAATCCTAAAAACTTCTTCATTTCCAATAGTGTAATGTCCTTCCACTTCAAACTTTTCTTCAATAATTTATATTTGTGAGAATTTTGAGCATGGTACCTGTTCGATTAATTTACCATCATCATCAGTAAATTGTCTCCAATAAATAAACTGACAATATCGTTCACATTTGTTTGATCATTGGGCAATATTCTCAAACCTAGCTGTTTAGCATAAGGTTTTAAAGCTGGTGTAACATCAATTTCTGACCAAAAAGCTACTTCAGCAATATTTGCTTTGTCATCAACTGTTTCTGAATCACTGTCACTGGATGGTGGTAACGACAATAAGGGCAAGCGTTTTCTTTGTCTAGAAAAATCAACACTTCTTTGCTCTATTTTCATTTGTTTTATATTTACATGAAACTTTTCACAAATTTTCAATCGGCCTGTCCTTCATGCATTTGCTTCATTGTAAGCTTTGTGCAAATGGACTTGACAGCCAGTGTCTAACAATGCTAAAATCTGAGGTCAATAATGCCAGCAACCCTGGCAACCACCTTTATGAAATGTTGAAAAATCAGAGAAAATCAAATATAAACTTAAAATATGAGCAAACATGAATTAAACAAGAATAGATGGTAAGAATAAGAATCATCATTTCTTTCTCTGTGAAATAGTGCAAATCTCGAGTTAATGTTTTGATTGTAAGATATTTTTAAATGTTAAAGACTAAAGGTCTACACATCGTATTCCAGCCAATTATGTGTTTATCAAATGCAAAAATTAAAACTATCCTGGTATTGAATTTCAGTACATGACTACCATCTGAAAACCTGCAAGTATTCAGGAAAAAGATTCGTCAAAATTGAACCAACCATTCTCGATTTATTTGTGTCCATAGTGGGAGGTGATGTCACTCGAGACTTTGGATGCAGGCAGACAGGGATATAGCAATTATAATATACTAGATTTTTAATCTGTATGTCCTGAATGTTGAAAAAGCAATTGAGGAAAAAGGTTATTCAAGATTGTGCAAACAAGCTGGCCAAGGAATGAGCCCTCCATGCCCAATCAAACGATCGAGCAATTGCTCATTCAGGAATGTTGTAACCTCATTGTGAAGAAAGCAGCAACTATCAACAGCTTGAACAAAACTTCTTGAGTTTTCCTTTGCAAGTATAGCTATCTTTTCATTATATCTTTGTTAGTTTTTCATAATAAATTTTTTAAATTGGAAGATAATTTGTAATCAGATTATAATGAAATTCAAAAGCAAAGGGTTAATAACCTTCATTCATTAATATTACAAAATGTTTTTTGTAATACACTCCTTTTTAATAGTCAACCTTAATTGTAGGTTCTCAAACTGGTGCAACCAAAGAAACTTTTTGCTAAATAATAAATAAGATCTTGTGAATCTGACACTGAAAAGTTATCTCATTTCCTATTCATGCTCATATCATCATCATAGGTAGTCTGTCCGTAGACAGGTCCGTGATTATTCTTGGTTAAACCTGGTTCTCCATATACTCCTATTTTCCGCTGTCCTCTTTATATCTTGATAACTCTCTTTCCCTTTCAAATCGTCTATCAGCTGAAACCTTTTCCTACCTCTTTCCCTTTTCCCATCTAGTTTTCCTTCTAACACGTCTTTAATCATACTCTCTCTCCTCAGGCAATGTCCAACCCAGTTAGCCTTCCTCTTTCTGATAGTCTGTATAATCATTCGCTTCTCTCCTATTCTTCGTAGCACTTCATCGTTTTTCATCCTATCTGTCCATTTTATCTTCAGCATTCTCCTCCAAGTCCACATTTCAAAGCTTTCCAAGTATTTTATGTCATTTTTCCTTAGCGTCCATGTTTCTGCCCCATACAATGCTATACTCCATACGTAGCATTTTATCAACTTCTTGCGGATATCTTCCCTTATATTCCCTGTAAGTAGTTGTTTCTTTCTCCTGAAAGCCGCTTTTGCTTTTCCTATTCTAGTTTTGATCTCATCCGTACATTTTGCCTCTCGTGTTATGATACTTCCAAGGTATTTATATTCTGAAACTTGTTCAAATGGCTTTCCCCCAATAGTTATGTTCAGATTCTCTTCTTTACCCGATATTCGAATGACCTTGGATTTTTCTGTATTAATTTCCATACCGTATTTTATACCTGTTATAACTAGTCCATTTATCATTTTTGTAGCTCCTCTTCCTTTCTTGCTAGAAGTACTTGATCATCTGCGTATTTCACTGTTCTTATATTCCTTCCTCAAATTTTTAAATCCCCTGTGCCTTCTAAAGCTTCTTGCATTAGACTTTCTCCATATATATTCAATAGGGTTGGCGATAGGCAGCAGCCTTGTCTTACTCCTCTACCGATATTTATTCCGCAGGTGTCCACATTCTCAAACCTGACCTTTACAACTTGATTCTCATATAGATTCCTAATCAGTCTCCTGTCTTTCCAGTCTACACCTATATCATTTAATATCTTCATCAACTTTACCCAATTTACTCTATTAAAGGCCTTCTGCCAGTCTACGAAACATGCGCAGATATCTTGACTGTATTCTATTGCCCTTTCTGATATGATTCTAACTACTCTTATAGCATCTCTAGTTCCTCGTCCTTTTCTGAAACCGAATTGATCTTCCCCTATTATTTCTTCTGCCTTTTTCTCCAGCCTATTATTAAGAATCCTCGTGATGATCTTCGATGTGTGTGACAGAAGGCTTATAGTTCTGTAATCTTTACACTGCATTGCCTTTGGCTTCTTCTTTAGAGGGATCATTGTTACTTCTAGGAAATCCTGAGGCCACTCTCCCGTGTCGTAGATCTTATTAATTAATTTTGTGATCGCTTTTAGTCCTTCTGATCCTATGACTTTAAGTATCTCAGCCGGTATTCCATCGCTGCCCGTGGCATTCCCCTTCTTTAGTTCCACTATCGCCTTTTCTACTTCGCTCTCCATAATACTTGGTCCTAAGTTGTCTTCTTCAATGTTTTCCTCATTTTCCAGTTCTATTTTTGCCGCTCCTGCCTGTTTGCTGTATAATTCCTTAATGTATTCTTCCCATACCTGTGCTACATCCTTTGTTTCTGAGACTATCTTCCCATCCGTATTCATAATTCCTTTACCACAAATTCCATTAGACTTCTTATCTTCTAATTCCAGTGCCCTAGCGTACATCATATCGTACCGTCCTAACTTCTCCATTTGTTCTATTTCATCACATTTTCCTTTTATCCAATTTTCTCTAGCTTTATCTGTTACCCTTCTCAACTCATTGTTTATACGCCTATAGTTGGCTCTACCTTCTTCACTGTTAACGTTTTTCCATTTTCGTCTCTCATCCATTTTCTCCAGCATTTCCTTCGTGATCCATGGTTTTCTGATTTTCTTCTCTTGTTTTCCAATCTCTTTATCCAAGGTATCCTTGATACTGGTTTTAATTTCATCCCATTCTATATCAACGGTCATCGGTTTGTTTTCCAACTTTCTTAGGTTATCTTCCAACTTCATGCTGACTACATCCTTCCTTTCTTTCAGTTTTTCTAGGTCCCAGGTCTGTCTTTCTCTTCTCGTTTTTCTTATTTGTTTGAGCTTTGTACCCACGTCAAGTATTAGAAGGCTGTGATCTGAATCAATGACTGCTCCTTGCAATGCCTTGGCGTTCTTTATGCTATTCCTGAATCTTTGTTTTACAAGGATGTAATCTATTTGGCATCTCATTCTATCTCCTGGGCTTTTCCATGTGTATAACCTTCGTTTATGGTTTTTGAACCATGTATTAGTCACTACAAGGTCATTATTGATGCAGAATTCTACGAGTTTCTCCCCTCCTCGATTTCTCTTCCCAAGTCCGTATTGCCCGACAACATTTTCTTCCTGTCCTTCTCCGACTATGCTGTTCCAATCTCCCATTATTATGCAGTTTACCTTTCCTCTTCCGTCTTCTTCGTAAATTTCATTAATTTGCTCATAGATCTCATCTATTTCTTCATCGTCATGAGCTGACCTTGGCATATATACCTGGATTATCAGCATGTCCACTGGGACTGCTTTTAGCTTTATTGCCATCAGTCTATCGTTCGTTGCTATTATCTTTGTCATGCTTTTCATCATATCTTTTCTAAGTACCAGAGCTACTCCCCTTTCCCCACTATTTCCTCCAGAATAAACTACCGTGAATTCTTCCGAGTCGAACTGTCCTTCTCCCTCCCATCTAGTTTCGCTTAGCCCTATAATGTCAACTCTATTTCTTCTCATTTCTTCTTTCAAGTTCTCTAGCTTTCCTGCCTTTCTCATAGTTCTTACGTTCCAAGTCCCTATTCGTAATTTACTTTCGACAAATGTTTTCCTCAAGGCAGTCCCCGCCTGGAGATCCGATTGGGGGACTATTTTACCTCCGGAATGTTTTACCTCGAGAGAACTCATATTGTCCAACCATATAATCTTTACTAGGGATTGTAATGTGGTAGTTTCCCTCTTGCTTTCCACATCACAGTACTGTAGCCGTTCAAATCGTCCTGATCACGCCTACAGCTGTATTGGATATAGACCCAACCAACATCATTTGTTTTCGGCTCTATACCATACTGACAGTACTGCTACCTACTGCCAGGCACTGATGATAGTTTTTTTTAATAAAACCTCCATTCGAGGGGTTTGAACCACCGAATTTTGCAATAGAAAGCCGACACGCTAACCACTACACCACCAGTGCATTTTCATGCTCATATATGAGAACAAAAATATGGTGCAAATTTAAATAGTGAACAAGAAAAATGTTTGTCTTGCTAGCCTCTTCCATTCAAAGAATACTTGTGATAAGTGAATTAAAAAATTTTCTGTATAAAAATGAAGGGAATTATTCATAATAACTGAGGGATCTCTAAAATAAACACAATACAGGCAGTCCCATACTTTTGTACATGATGTGTTCCTGAAAATGTGTACAAAGTCAAATGTATGAAAGTCGAACAAGAGACTTACATGTTATAAGGGAGGTTCTGTTCCCAGAGAGTTTTTTTTTACTCCCGAGTGTTATACAATGTATACATGATTATTTAAAACATTAAAAACAGATTAAACATTAACCTTTATCAACCGGATTTAAATGCCCAAGCGTAGGTTCTATCTGCCGGATTTATTCTGGGGTATTTTAAAAATATTTGCTTACATTCTGAAAAAATCGTGTAACTTTTATTCTTGGAAATTAAAATTAGAAAGAATTGACGTACAATCTTCAAATTTAAACAATATTTTAGAAATTTCAATGAAGTTTTTTATTATATTAATCTTTTTCCGCCTGCCGTAGGAAATCTCTCCAATTAAACCTTAAAATCACATATTTTGGGAAAATTTCGGTTATTAAACGGGATGTTGCCTTGCCGACCATGTCATTGTTAAACTTCGAGAACCAATTGTTGACTCAACCCACATACTTGTAGTGTATATAAGTGCATAAATTGCCTTAAATTATCATAGAATTTTTGGCGAAATTATGTAATCCTAATGGGACTGAGATATAGTTTGGATCCTTTTGCTTATCTAAATGACTATATAGATGTAGAGTAAGAGAGAGGGAGATGTGGGGAGGGAGATAGGAAGGAAGGGATATAGAATGGAAGGTACATAGAGAGTAAGGGAGGTACAGAATTAGAAAAGGATGGCAGGAAACAGATAAAGAGGAAGATGGAGAAAAATAGGGAGAGCTATGGATTGGGACAGGAGGGAATGAGAGATTGATTGATTTATTGATTTGGTCTTTATTTGGGGCGAGATTGAGACTAGGAAGTCCCATCTTCCACCTAACCCCTCGTCATGAAACATATAGTAATACATACAACATTAACAATGTAAATACAGGTAACAATAAAAATACAAGTATTTGAAAAGAAAAAATGTGATTTTGTGGGAAAAAATATGGACTGCTGAATAATGGAATCCATGTAAAAAACCCACTGCAGGAAAACACTCACACAAGAAGGGGGTGTGTGAAAAACCTGTGAAACCTACTGAGATTCACTAAAGATATCACATAAATCAGATTTAGAACAAGTTATAAGTATATTAAAATCATAAAGAGAGAAAGAAAAATAAATTGGCACAACACGAATAGATCATTGATAAAATAAACATAAAAATATCAAAATGGATAGATATTAACATTGGTGTGTCTGAACAAAATGGAAAAACGAAAAAAATACAAATAAATCAGTAACATACAAACATTTACAATAAATATTGTTTTGTCAAAATCAAGATATAAAAAAAAATTTAAAAATAAAAATAAATAAATCAATCAATTGATGCATTAAGCGCGTTTAACTGTTCCTTTGCAAGGATAAGAGAGATTTATAGCAGTGTCCCTTGAATGAGGAGAGCGAGTGCGAATTTTTTATTGTTTGGGGAAGGTCGTTCCATAGTCTGCAAGCAGTTAAAATGAAGGAGTTGTTGAAAATTACTGTTCTGTGTTGAAGAATAAGGAGTTTATGGCTCACTCTGGTATTACGGTTATGTACAGAGTCTATACTTTTAAATTCAGCGGCAAGAGAATGCGGCTTGTTGAAATTAAGTAATTGGTATAGCAAGGAAAGCAAATGTAGGCATCTACGAGACTCCAAGTTTAGCCAGTTTAGTTTGACAAGTGACTCAGAGATGTGGTCTGATTTCTTCAGATTAAATATATATCTGATGCATGCGTTGTGTGTTCTCTGAATTTTTAAGGAAAGCTCTTGAGATAAATCTTGGTACGCTATATCAACATAGGCAAAATGCGGAATAACTAATGAAGTTACCAGATGCTTTTTTAGAGAAACCGGAGTACTGCTACTTACCTTCTTGAGTGAGTGAAGAGATGAGTTTACTGTTTTACACACATTTATAACATGTGGGGCCCAAGAGAGGGTTTCATCTATAAGCAAACCAAGATTCTTTACCATTTTACAATAAGGTATAGTTGAATTTTCTATGTTGATCGGGATTCTTTGGGATTGATTAATAGCTGCTAATATCTTAGGGTAACCAATTAAGATTGCCTGTGATTTTTCTGGATTGATACTAAGAAAGTTTTTATTACTCCAGACCTATACCATTTCTAAGTCTTTATTGATATTTTTTATGGTTTTTGCGAGATCGTTTGCGGTAGAACTTGTGTATAATTGAAAGTCATCTGCATAAAGGTGATGATTGCAGTATTTAAGTGACAAAGAGCAGTCATTTATGTCTAAAGAAAATAGTAGGGGACCCAAAATTGAGCCCTGTGGGACACCTCTTCCGTTTATAAGCCAATTAGATGAAGAATCAATGGAAATAACTTGTCGGGAACGATCGCTTAAATAAGAAGAGATCCAATTTATGGCTGAATGTGAGAAGTTCATTGTTAGTAGTTTAGAAAGCAGAACATCTTTGTCTATCGAGTCGAAAGCTTTACTGAAGTCCAGTAATACTAGGATTGTAACTTCCCTTTTAACCATAGCGCGGCGAATGTCATCGGTGACTTTTACAAGAGTAGTGGTGGTGCTGTGAGATTTACGAAAGCCAGATTGGAAGGGATCTAACAATTGATTTTCGTTAAGAAAGGATGTGATTTGCTCATGCGCTAATTTTTCTAAGGCTTTTGATAAGATAGGTAAAAAGCTTATTGGGCAAAAGTCGTTGATTTCAGTTGATTTCGATTTCTTTGGTAATGGCCTTATGAAAGTGCACTTCCACTGCAATGGAAATTTTTCTTGAGATAGGGAGCAATTAAATATGTTAGTTATTATTGGTAGAATGATAAGTATTATTTTCTTGATAAAGATAGTGGGAATGCCGTCGGAGCCTTGAGCTTTGGAAGTAATTTTACTAAATGCATGGAGCACTTGTAATTGAGTGACAGGAATGAACTTAAACGGGTTAAAATCCTTATTTGATTTTTCCGCTGTGAGAGTGATCGAATTAATAGTTTCCCTTTTTATTTTATCATCAATTACATTTGGGGGTGTAAAAAATTTAGAATTCAACGCGTCTAATGATATGTATAGAGGCAGTTTAAAATCATTTTGTTTGCCAATACCAATCGACCTGAGTTTTTTCCAAATAATCGAGGGTGATTCATTCGGACTAGCTATTGAATGAATGAATCTAATTTCTGCATTTCTGATTGTTTTGTTTTGTTTCTCATGCGTTTATGTTTGTCAAAAATATTATCGTCTTTATTTCTTTTGAACAAACTTAAAACCGAATCGCGATGCGCCATCATTCTTTTAATATTGTCATTAAGCCAGGGCACTCGAGGTTTGGAAATGCGAATAGTTTTTTCAGGTGCGAAGTGGTCTAGCAATTGCATTAATCAAGTGTTTAACTTTTTTATCAATATCCTCTATAAATTCAATAGAATACCACGGAAGAGTAGAAGCATCGTTTATTAAGTCAATATCATTTATCCCTTTTATATTTCGGTGATGCATAAAAGTTTGTTTGAATTTCGGCGAATTTAGTGAATATGCTAAGAAAATTAGGTCATGAGAAGAAATTCCTGGGACTGGCAATTGACCATGAGTTATTTCTTTTTCAGGGTTTGTCGTAATGGCTAAGTCTATCCAGGTAGAGGCTGTTTTGGTGTTATTAGTCGGATTCAGCGGAACGATATTGAGACCATGCAAGGTAAAGGAATGTTTTAAATAATCAGTTTCATGGGCACTAACAGAGAAATTGGCATTAAAATCACCAGTGATTATAATATGTTCATAGTTAGTAGCAAAATTCGAAAATATGTCATCTAAGTCTGATAGATGGGCTATTTTAGTAGGTCGATAAATTGTTCCAAGTAAAAGTTTTTTAGCATTGACTACAATTTCTAGGAAGAGGAATTCAGGCCTTCTGGCAAATTGAGGTTCACTTGTTGCTATCACTTTACACTTCAAATCTTTTTGAACATAAAAACCTACACCACCACCGCCTTTGCCTAAGCGATCATTACGATACAGACAGTACCCAGGTAACTTGACTGTAGAAGAAGAAATAGAAGGTTTGAGCCAAGTTTCCGCGAGGGATATGGCATGGACATCATTAGCGGGAAAGATGGAACGCAATTCATCTAAATGCGCCGTGAGGCTTTGGATGTTGAGATAAATCAGCTGAAAGGTTCGTGGAAATGACTTAAAATTAGAAGAAAGCAGTTGTTCAGTGGAAAGAATGTCAGGGATGTTGTTACGAGGAAATAGCCTTGAACTGGGAGCTATAAGTGGAGGCTGAGTAGAAAAACAGGAAAAATTTAGGGTCACCAGGTAAAAACTCTGGGGCACAAGGATTAAGGAGTGACCCTTTAAGCTAAGAATGTTGCGAAAAGGGGGTAACTGGCACAAACACTGCTGCATTGGGTTTGACAGAGGTCCGGGTGAAGGAAAGAGATAACGTGTTTGTTTGGTATGAGGTATGTGGTGACAAAATGAGAGTAACAGCACACAAAAAATTGGGCAAAGTATCAGAGAAAAAAATTATATACATAACGGTTAAATAAATTAACACTTCAGTAATAATATAGTAAAAAAGTATTAATGAAGAGGAATAGCAGTCAACAGGTAATGTAATGGCAAAAACATAATGGAAATTATATGAGTCACTAGAAATAGGCACTAATTATTGCTCAGAGCAGGGAATTGATGGAGCACTTGATGGGGATACTCACTCAACTTTATAACTTTGGGAGAAAAATGACACTTCACTTCACTAGTAACTAGGAATCACAGATGGGCCTACTTAAACGCACTTATGAAAATAAACACCACTTCAGACACACTGTCGCTGGTCAGGGATAGGAGGGATATTTGAACTAAAATAATGCACTTATTATAAAAAGGGAAAGAATGGGGAAGGTGAGAGAAAAGAGAGGGAGAGAGAGATAGTGAGAGAGAGGAAGGGA
Source organism: Tanypteryx hageni (assembly GCA_028673005.1). Taxonomy (NCBI): domain Eukaryota; kingdom Metazoa; phylum Arthropoda; class Insecta; order Odonata; family Petaluridae; genus Tanypteryx; species Tanypteryx hageni. The sequence goes on along the minus strand of CM054112.1, from coordinate 223,547,585 downwards.
ATATTATTATTTATTATTATTACTTCATTTTTGACAAGGGCCTCATAATTGGAGAAAACAAGAATGGGAAAGAAATTCTCCCAAATCTCTAGTTTGGCAAATTTTATACTGGCTCTTACTCAATAATTACAGCTGTTATTATTCATTTCTAAGTTCCCCATTGAATTTCAACGTGCAATTACACTAGAAAAATAAACTAATTTGTGATTATCCATAATAATGAGTTATGATTATAAAAGATATATGGTTTCAGTAGGATAACCAGTCTTACAACAGGTTTTTCGATCATATAGTAACTGACACCCATCATATGACGGGCAATACAATAGTTATAAAATAATAATGGCAAAATGCAATAAAATATTCGAACAATTGCACAAACAAACACCATGCCATAGCTCGAAATGTTCATTCGTCAACTGATACACAAAAGTCTGAATTCGGCGAATGATAGGCAGTTTAGGGGTGTCAATGTATAATGTACGAAAGTGCGGGTTGTACAAATAGTCAAGGATTGCCTGTAAGTTTCTAAATTCTGATCTTAAAAATATTATTACCAGTACCGTGGAATTCATATCTTACCAAAGGTATGAAATAAATGACAATAAAGGAACTATGATTGTTGAACATTTGTTGATCACCAATTTTAATGTGAACCTATTGAAATCAAGAACTGCTGAAACACTGATGACAGCTACTTTGTAGATAAAATGTACATTTAGATAATATAACTGCTCAATTTTCAAAGGAGACACCTAAATTATTTACTAGACAAAGACCATAATTGCTTTTTCGGCATTCTTTACCAGCGAAGTGGTAGTAGTGGAATGCTTTATGGACACGTCTCATCTGTCCGTCTGTCATAACTTTCATCTCCTAAACCGATGGATGGATTTTAATTAAATTAAGTATGAGTGATTGTTATTAAAATTTATCACCCAATTGTGATTTTTAACTGAATCCGTCAATTAGAACTCCCACTTTACATAATTACTTTAATAAACTTATACTCGTATCTCATTAAATGGCATCTGTCAAGCAACAATTAAATACCTTACTTTTCTTTCCCTTGCTCTTATACGATCTGTAAGTTATAGATTAAAAAATGTATTCAGATAGAGTAAAACATTTACTATAAGACAGACCACAGGACCACATAATTACAAAATATGGTTTTGGAGATAAAAATTCGAAAAAATCCCGAGCAAAATATCGCATATTTTGTTTACATCGATCACTAAGACAGTTCTCTCGGCAAACAACAATTAAAATCCATGTTTTTCTATCCCATGCCCTTATATGATCTGTAAGATATAGATTAAGAAATTTATTCAGACAGAAGATAACATTTACTACAAGATAGTCAACGAGACCACATAATTATGACATAGTTTCGGAGAAAAAAATTCGAGAATTGCTCAATCCTTTGATACCGTTTCATACGTATTTCCCATTAAGAATGCCTTTGAAATCTCTCTGTATTCCATTTATGGAGTATACTTTTCCATCTTGTTCTACCTTTCAGAAATAAACATTCAAACCTTTAATTTGCATTGTCTTTTAGAACAAACAATCTTTTCTTAATAATGCCACAGCTTTAAGAAATTTACAGCTTCTTCCTTGCATCATATTCATAATTCACATCTATATCTACATTCTATATCTTCTTCTATACCTATAAAATAAAGAGTTTGTATGTGTGTGACTCTATAGCTCAAAAACTACAGGATGTAGAAACAAAAGGAAGGTGTCATTTTAACCATAATAAAAATTTTCTTTTTCATTCTCCTCCATTTAAATAACATGGGCATGGGTGTACCATAATTATAATGTGCATTTTAAAATTAATTATATTCATCGCATGAACTTGGAATTTGAACCCAGGAACGGGAAAATGAATGAATTGTGCTTTTAACCATAAAATTTAGTTTTTTTAATCAAAATTTTTTCATTTTCATGGCAACCCAATTGTTGCAGATTGAGGAATACAGTAATCCAAATTACATAGAGAAGGATATACTTATTAAATATCTAAGTGCATAAAATATGGTGTGAAATACTATTTCTTGAGTTTCAAACATTAAAAGACAAATCATATCAGAATTATATTTATGATTGATATTTATATCACCATTGCAAAACGGCATGATTTTTAAAAATGTCTATCATATGTGTAAGTCACATACTGTTTATAAACAAAGTAAGCAAAACATTAAACAGCTAAGTGAAAAACAGTTTTGTACATATGATTCGAAATTTTCCTTCTCTAAGAAGTTTTTTATAAAAACCTCATTTAAACAAAGGAAAGCAGAAAAATTAAGCCTCCTTACAAATGTGAATATATTTAAAAGGGAACAATACAGCTGGTGAATTCATGGAACTATTGCAGCAAATAGGCCATGGAAATATTCCAGATATAAATGGAAAATTTGAAATACCATAAAAACTAAGGATGTGATAAAATAGGTTGATAAACTAAAATCAAAATTATATCCAAAATACAGTGAAACCTGGGCTATACATAACCCAATTATACGTAATACTCCTTTATACGTATTTTATGGCTGGTCCCGGCAAAACACCATACGGTTAAACGTATTAAAATACTGAGTTATGCGTAACTGACTTATACGTAAACTTCATTTATACGTAGCGTTCATCCGCTCCCGCCAGCTACTTTTATCTCGGTTGTACGTATTTACGTGCTGTACATACATATTATTAGTTTGCATCATTATAGAATTATGTCATGTTAAAATAACGCGACGTAATCTGCTGGTATCCGATAACAATGGTTTGCGATAACAATGTAAGATTCTATCCTGCGGAAAAAAATTACGAAACATTATACGTTTTCTTTGCGACGCTTTTATTCTGCCTGAGATTCGGACACAAAGTAATCAGTGCTGCTTTTTAGGCTAAGGAGAGGGAGTTAGGGGAAGGCCCTCAGTTAGGAGGGGGAGTTAGGGGAAGACCCTCAGCTAGGAGGGGGAGTTAGGGGAAGGCCCTCAGCTAAGGAGGGGGAGTTAGGAGAAGTCGGAAGAAAAATCGGCCAAGCTGACTTTGTGCTCAGAAAGGGGATAGTCGTGCACTGGAATCCACGGCGTTTTATCAGTCGTGAACATTCTCCTCGGTGTTTCGCCAGCCTTTGTATCACTTCAGTCGTTCACACACTCGCGACATGTCTCAAAAAAAAGAAAAGGAATTACAGTAGAGAATAAAATGAAAATTATAAATGAGGCTGAAGAAAATCCGCACCTGTTGAAGAAAGAACTGGCTAACAGACTGAAAATTCCGTATGCAACGCTGTGTACTATTCTGGCCAAATCCGATCAAGTGAGAGAAAACTATGCAAGTGCTGGCCAGAATGCACATAAAAGAAGACAGGTCAAGGAAGGAAGATATGCTGATCTAGAAAAATCTCTGTTTATGTGGTTTAAAGAGATGAGGTCAAAAAATATCCCTATAAGCGGCACCATACTGCAAGAAAAGGCCAAGAGTTTTGCAGCCAAGATGAATGTAAGTGAGGAATTTCAGGCTTCAACAAGGTTGGCTGCAAGGATTTAAAGAAAGGCATGGCATCACTGGACGCATGATTTCGGGGGAGTCAAGTTCGGTTGACAATGTTTGTGCAGCCTTTTGGAAGGAAAAACAGTTGAGCATGTTGATTGTGGGATACAGGCCATCCGATATTTACAACATAGATGAAACAGGACTTTTCTACAATTTCCTTCCAAGTCGCACATTGGCAGAAAATATGGATACTTGTCATGGGGGGGAGAAGAGCAAGCAACGTTTGACAGTTTTACTTGCTTGCAATGCGGACGGAACAGACAAGTGCCGGCCGCTTATTATCGGCAAATCTACTAAGCCTCGATGTTTCAAAAACGTGAGGACATTTCCTACAGATTACACCGCAAATAGCAAGGTTTGGATGACGAGCAGTGTGATGAAAAAGTGGCCGATGGATTTAAATGACAGAATGCACAAAGAAAAACGAAAAATTCTACTTTTCTGGGACAACTGTACTGATCACGATTTTCAAGATTTCTCCCATATCCGCCTCGAGTTTTTCCCCCCGAACACCACTAGCAAGCTGCAGCCACTTGACTTGGGCATAATTGCCAATCTAAAGGCACACTACCGCAAAATTTTGGTTCAATATACTGTCTCCCTGCTAGAAGCGAGCCAGGAGAAAAAACACCCACAACTCAGTGTCCTTCAGGTAAGACAAATTGCTGCAGTGATCAGTAACTTCCTCACTTCATGAACTTTGGTTTCTAAATTGTCTGAAATTGTGATTTTCTTATTCAGGCAATGCACTTCATTGCCTCCGCTTGGAATGCAGTCCAGCCTTCTACGATAAAGAAGTGCTTCCGTAATGCAGGATTTGTTTTTGATGGGCAGCATGAACCCGATGACGATGATGTACCCGATGATGTGGAGCCACCTGAGAGTTGGTCAACAGAATGCTCGTTTGAGGAATTCATTCATTTCGATGATGATGTCGCTGTTTGCGCCAGCCTTGGTGAGTATATTTCAGACCAGTGTTATGCTCTAGATAATTTTTTTCCTGAACAAAATGCCTTTTTACCATCATACTTTACAGATGATGACGAAATCATAGCAAGCGTGGTGACTCAAGAAGAAGATAGTGCCGAATCAGATGACGAAAAGAGCGAATTGTCTGGAAACATCCCCTCATTTTCAGAGGCATTGGCTAGTATGGAAGTGGTGAAGCGCTTCATTTCCTCTTTTGAGAGTCAAGAGGAGATTATGTCCATAGCAAATCAGCTTGAAAGTTCTCTGTACCTTTTTTCCATGAAAAGAACGAAACAAAAGACAATAACTGACTATTTCATTTCAAATAAAATGTAATTTGTTGAAAGAGTATTTTTTTTTAATCACGTGCTGATTGTGAGTGCTACATCAGCGAGTGAGAGTTTGTGGTTGTGAGATATTTTGTTTATTTTTGCTCTATAAATATATGCCTTTCACGAAATCACCAAATGTCTGGTTTAATCTTCATATATCGATCTTATTCAACCATCTATTGAGTTATACGTAACTCTGAGTTATACGTATTTTTTGTTCGGTCCCTTGAACTACGTATAACCCAGGTTTCACTGTATCTCATTTGAGTGAAAATTCAGTTTCATGGTTATGTGGAGAAACTATTCTCACCCCAAATATGAAATGGTTGCTTCAATCAGTGAGATTCTTATGAATCAATGTGTTGCTGAAGAAATAGTTTATAATTCTGTGGATACAGTAACAAACATGGACAAATCAGTAAATTAAACAGTAGATTTTTTTAATTCTCAGAACCCTCCAGGGATACCTCAGAAATAGGTTTTAAAGGTTGGTGCACCAATTATATTACTTTGGAATTTAGAGGCTCCAAAACTTTATAATGGAGCCTGTTTGCAGGTTCAAACTTTATATCCCCATGCTATTTAAGCAGATATTTTTACAGAATGTGCAATAAGACGGTGTTTTTATACCACATATCTCTATGAGTCCAAACAACTACCCTTGTCACTTCAAACATCTTCAATTTCCGATAAAGGTTTGTTCTGCAATGACTATTGATAAGACCCAAGATCAATTGCTAAAAGCTGTCGAGTCCACTTACATGCACATTGCTTTTCTCATGGTCAATTTTAGTTAGCATATTCCAGAGTAAGTAATCAAAATAGTTTAATTTCTTGCCATGTGGCAATGCCATAAACATAGGCTACCAAGAAAGTATCATAAAACGGTTTTCAGTGTGCTTTTCAAAATTATGGTGGTCAAGGAAGATAAAGTTATGACTTCGGAGTCATGAATGATCATTGGTAGCTACCAATGGAATATTCTCAAGTTATTAACCACAAATACTACGGGCAAAGAATGGATTGTTCTGCCAGTTCTTTTTGTAAGAAGTAGCACTAAATAACACTTGGCTGCATGGAAAAGATATCAATACATTTACATGATGAATCATGCAAAAGAAAGATTAATGAAGTCAAATTTTTGTGTGATTTAACCCCTCCAGGGTGTGTGACGTACCATATGCATCCACTGAAATCCATGCCTCCAGCATGTGCGACGTAGCGTTTGTGTCCACACTTTTCATTAAGTGGTGTTGCTTTTCGTTCTTATTTATGACCTCTCCAAAAGATATATTATGAGCTCATATCTTCTGTTGACGTTCTTAGGCCCCTTCTTGTCTGTGTTTACGTCTACAATTTTTAAAAGTTTTTTTCTTCCTCATGTCCTTTGCCTTACTCGGCGCTCAGTCAGACCAAGATGGCCTCTACCTCTCGTGCATTAGATGAAATACAAGTTCTCGATATTTTGGATGAAATAAGTGAAAGTAGCACTCACAATGACTCTGAAGAATCGAAAAGATATTCTGTTGATACAAGTGATGAAGAATTAGAATCAGGGGAGAAATTATATGAGGGTAAATGAGTTTTCCGCAAAAAAAGTTGGTGTCCGACGTTTGGGATGATGTCAACTGTGCTAACGCTCCTCAGCCCTTTCCGTGTGATTTGATTGGAAAACAATTACTGTCAGTGTCTGATTTAAATTATCCGTTAGAGTACTTCGAGTTGTTTTTTGATGAATCTCTCATTTCCCTAACTGTGCTCAAAACAAATCGTTATGGAGAACAATTTTTGACTCGCGAGGTGAATGCAATTGTGGCGCTCAAAAAATCTCGGTATCAGAAATGGGTTGCAACTAATGCTAATGAAGCAAGAGTGTTTATAGCTGTAATTATGTTGATGGATGTGGTTCAGAAACCTACGTATAAAATTTATTTTAGCAGAAAACATATAGTAGAAACACCTTATTTTCCTAATATTATGAGCGAGGAAAGATTTTCTTTACTGAATAAATTTTTACATTTTGTGAATAACAGTGATAAAGATGTTGTAAATAGAGACCCTAAATTGTACAAAATATTACCAGTTAGTGAATATCTGAAGATTAAATTCCAACAAATGTACATCCCCAGTAAAGAAGTAAGTGTTGATGAATCATTGCTGTTGTGGAAAGGTAGGTTGTCTTGGAAGCAATATATTCCTTTGAAAGCTTCTCGATTTGGGATAAAAATTTTTGAATTGTGTGACCCATATGATATCTGTGGGATTTTATTATTTACAGTGGTCGTGGAACAAAATTAGGCTGTGAAATAACAACAGAGAAAGATCCTTGATCGACAAAAGTCATTCTTAGTTTGTGTGAGAAGTTGTTAGATTCTGGTAGAGATATATATATATATATATATATATATATGGATAATTTCTACAGCAGCCCCGATCTTTTTCAAAGATTAGTTGAGAGATAAACAGACGCTGTGGGGACTGTAAAAATAAATTGGAAGGGAATGCCTAGCAAACTCTCAAATAAATTGAAGAAAGGCGAAGTGATTAGCACACAGTGTAGAAAGGTCATAGCGTTGAAGTGGAGGGACAAACGCCATGTATCTATGCTAACCACAAAACATTCGGACACAGTGCAAAGCATTACTCAAAAAGGTATAGAAATTGTAAAAAAGCCAATTTGTATATTAGATTAGAACAAATGTATGGGAGGTGTGGACTTGAAAGACCAACTTTTGGAAATGTTTTTGCTTGAAAGAAAAAGAACAACAGTTTGGTATAAAAAGTTGTTCAAGCATCTTGTAAATATATCTGTTACGAACGCTTATATTCATTATTATTCTGCAGGAAACAAAAGAGACCATTTATCATTTAGAATTAACGTTATAGATAGAATTGTATGTAAATATTTAGGCCATAATATAGAATAATGGAAAGGACGACCCTCGGATTCCGACTCCAAAAGTATGCGGTTCACAGAACATCATTTCATTGAAGAAAATCCAAAAACCGGTGTAAATAAAATAAGAAGGTGTGTACTAAGAATGGAAAAAGAAAAGACAAAATATAGGTGTAAAAACTGCCCTGGATTGCCTTCATTGTGCTTAGCACCATGTTTTGAGCGATACCACACACAAGCAAACTACTGAATCTGAAAACTCAACACCACATATATCAGGGGTCGGCAACCTACGGCCTGCGGGCCACGTGCAGCCCTCAAGAACGCTTTATGTGGCTCGCAAAGCTGTAATGAAAAAGTGATCAGGAAAATTTCTCATGGGCAATTTTATATTTTTTGAGTAAAATTATGGTCTCAAAGCCTTTTCGGGTGAAGTTTTAACACTAGTAAATTATGTAGACTTGATTTAGTTCATATGAAATTACAGAATCTCTAGAAAACTTCTGATTTATTCGCTCATCCGGCCCGCCGAGGCTTTCTTGACTCCCAATGCGGCCCTCTGAAGCATTCACAACTGCAAATGTGAACCGCCATGCAGAAAAGGTTGCCAACCCCTGACATATATCAACCGGGACTAAATAAACGTATTTATTTCTTTATTGGATATTATACAAAATCATTATTAATATGTAATTTTTCAGAATTATTCAAAACATAATTAATAAGTTAATCAGCATTAAGTGAATTTTTGCACAACGAAATCGACATCGCCGAAATAAAGTCACGCTGAGGGGTTTAAATGCCGCAAGAAAGTCACGCTTGAGGGGTTAATGCACCAGTTAAGATACATAAACATTAAACATCAATATAAAAGTTAATATCTCATCTTTCTTTACACATTATTAAGATCCCAGTTGGGATTATAACTTATTTTTCATATATTTATATCTTAATTCATACCTCTTCTAGATGTGATAATCCTGATTCAGTGAGGACTATTGTAATTCCAAGCATACAGAAAAGTAGGTTATCATCAAAGCTATCATCTCCAACACCAGCATAAATATCCAGTGCCCAGACCCTTGAAAATAAATCAATCAACAAATATAAGATCAGACAAATGCTCCCACTTAACCTTATTTAGATTTAAAGACAAGGACAATGTGGCATTACAATATAGTCTCGATAATCCAAGGCTCAATAATCCAAGGTCATGTTCGTGTTCTCAGAAAATCTTCAATGACATCACCAACATGAGCTGATTCTGTCTGCAATTTTGCAGAACTTAACACATTCTAGTCCAATGCTTGGAAACCCATTTTTTTTAATGTAAATCTGCATCTCAAACTTAACCACTGCTTCTTCTACGTTGTTGTTTAAAGTGACTGAGACAGTGTTATAAATTCAACAAGAAAGTATTAAATATCATGGAAAGAGAGTAATGAAACAAAGTGATATTTTTCCCTTCCATGTAACTCCAAATGTAGTACATACATTGTTGCAGTGCACCATTTGTGGATCACCTTCCTTAGCATCATTCTCTCTTTGCAAATTAGTTGCTGACGAATAGTCTACCAAGCTGTAGGATGAATTTTTTCCCCTTGTGTGTTAGAATGAGTTAATGTTAATGTTAATAGGCAAATATGAAAAGCCAAGCGCATTAAAAACACAAATTCAAGTCTTACCAGTGTCATATAAAAATCAAAAAAGCTTGGATGGACTGCAATCTATTTAAACGATGGTTCTTCGATGAGTTTGTACCAGAAACAGTTTTGAAAGAAAAAAATTGCTGCAGAAAGCTATCCTCATGATAGACAATGCACCATCACACCCAGATGAAGACAAATTGTGCAGTGGTGATATTAAAGCAATGTTTTACCTCCCAATGTTACTAGCCTTAGTTAGCCAATGGCCCAAGGGGTGCTCGAGTGCTTAAAAAATATATATTGAAGTTACTGTGTTTTGTTTTGAGAGAAACAGAAGGTGGAGGAACTATAGCGGAAATCATGAAAAACTCAATATAAAATGTGATTTATTGGTTAGCAGATTCATGGTCGCAAGTTAAAAGGTGTAATATACTTTATCACCAGTACTATTATTGTCTTTAATAGGTATAAAAATCCTAAATAATTTTATTCTGAAAGAAATACACAGCTAATAATAATAAAATATTCACTTAATTAATGCACATACTTCTGATTTTTAGTTTATCGTCAATTCAGGGATATCATCTACTTCAAACATGCTTCATCTACAGGATTTCTTTGAGTTTATATTTAAAAATAAAAAACAACAGTTGTGAGACCTAGCTTTCAATAAACCATTCAACAGGCAATAATAGGCAAAGTCTCATCTGGTTTAATTTACACCATCAGCCATTATTTCATATGTGGTTCTTCATTTCAAAAAATATCATAATTATTTACCTCAACTGACCATAGTGATTTGCAGAACAAGCAAACTCTGCTGATACTTGCACCAAATATATAAAGATACAAAAACATTTTCAGTCAACTTTCACCAGCCTTTAGAAAAATATATCATAGAAGAAGGAAAATTGAGATAGCATTGGATGCAGCCGCTAAGATAGCTTTTTTAGCCAGTTCATTGAATTCATTGAATGAGAGAGTAAGCTGAGAGAAAGGTCAACGATAATGTTGTCAAAATCAATAGTCAGTGAAAATATAGTCAGCTATTTGGTCAATACAGTAAAACCTTGTTATTTCGATCCCGGATAATCCAAAATAGCCTGTAATTCTAAGCTAAGAGCAGTCCCCAGCCAACATAATAGGATTTTGCATACTTTTTAGTACGGATTATTCGAAATAAGTCTACAATGAAATTCGAAGTCATGATCTGGTACGGTGACTCACGAACATTTCATATTGTGTGTTTAAGTGGAAAGTTCATGTGCGCACATGACAAAGGCATCGCGTTTTTGTTCTCCATTTCTCGCAAATGAAATATACATTGCCCCCCAAACAGGTAACTTCTTTTTATGTATTTAATAGTCAACGTGAAATAAAATCGTAGATGATACAAGTAGAGGAATCATCTTATCCTTGCATCACTAGACCTTCTTTATTCCAGGTTGACAGATTACTTCAAGTATACTGCCTTATCATAGATCTCTACCTCTTCCCCTTAAGTTTTTTGGAAAAAAAACTTCAAATATGGATAAACGAAGATGCTAGGAGCGCACAGGAACAGGAGATGTTTCGTATTTGCCCACTCAACAAAAAATACCAAAAAATATAAATTTTTACCTTAGTAATTTGAGCATGATCTTCAATGTTATTCTCACTATCACTCTCGGAACTTACACTTTCTTCCAAATCACTTTCAAGTAAGATTTCAGTCTACTTTTCATCACCAGGTATTGCTTGCGTTTTTCTATCAGTTGACATCATGATAAGTTCAACTCTTTTATTGTCTTAGAAATTAAAAAAAAGTAGCAACGGAAAATAATGAACAATAGCTGCCATCATACAGTGTAAATGTTTCCCTCAGAGTGGCAAGAGAATATTTTTTGTGCGATCCAAGCGCTTCCCATGCGCTCTGATGATGCTTTCGGTCAAGAGGTAGCATCATAAATATCTTTGAATGGGCTTGTTTGTGCATTGATGTCAGATAAGTGTTACCCTCTCTCACTCTCATTATATTGTTCTCAAGAAATGCTGAACAAGATCCAAAGACCATTCTTCCTCCCTTTCCATATAGCTCTCAAGTGTTGACACAAGAACAAATATTCATCTCAAGAGTGAGAGACATCACAAAGAAGATAAACTTTACCTGCATCCCCTTCCACCACACAGTAGCTTTCATGCAGAGGATTGGTTAGTCTCAGCATTGAATAGGGGTTTTTAGAACCCACAATTCGCATAACTACGCAAAAATTCAATCACAAAATTATACGTATAATATAGGTAAAAAGAAAGACTGTAAAAATTGCAGAATTAAGCTCAATAGGAAAATCCAAGGTTACTGTTTGTAATACATCACGGTTTTTCAGATTTAAGAAAATTTATTGTGTCAAAAAAATAAAGATATCTAGCGATCTCTGTGGCATACCCAGTACGACCGCATATTAAGTTTTCGTCCTGCATGCCCAGTATGCAAGACGACGCTGCAGGGTTTATTACAATAGAGATTGTTTATAAAATAGGTCATGCTTATGTTTGCCTTTTTAGTTTTCCCTTCTCTAAAACTCGGCGCACTACACTAAGCTTGACTCCTACCCCTCCCTCCTACCTGCATGACGCAAGTCATGGATTTAAATCCCCTCGCCAGCAGTCCCAAAGGGAGACTGTGTTTAGTACGTATTGCAGAAAAGAATTCGTAAGTACATATTTGTAAAATCATCACCTGTCATAACAAATACGACCATGTTATTTTGAGAGCACGTATATTTTATTACAGCTGTAATATGGATGGAAATAAAATTACAATGTAATGAATAAAATTGCCTAGAGCTAATAAAGAATTAATTAATTATTTTTGTCAATACTGATGGCATGATAAGTTTGAACAAAATTGGAGAGAATTAATACGTGAAGGTTCATATCTATTATCTAGACAATATTTCACAAAAGCATTTTCCCAATCGTATTAGCATGCATTTTTGTAATCTTTTGGCTGAGCACGTGCGGTTGAAAGTCCATTCTCCTGAAATGTGGTGTAAAAGAGTAACTTCAAATATACACTGGGAAAATTGGTTTGTTCACTCGATCCTATTTTTCACAAGCGGTGATGTTCATGAATCATGCATTAAGTGGTCACTTCAGCTCTGTTCATGAATTCGCCATGTGTACGAACTTATAAGGTAAATAGGTTTTGTAGCAGAACGGATAGATAAGACTATATTGCGATTTTACTGTCCAAATAGCGGATCGTAAGAAATTTCAATTTTTTTTTAAGTTCGTTTATTTCGAACCAGAATATTCGAAGTTGTATTTTTGTGGTCCCTTGAACTTCGAAATAACAAGGTTTTACTGTATATGTAAAGTAGAATCTTGAGTTAATCTTTGTCTGAGGAATTAGCCATCTGTATCTTAAATTGAGGAATATCTTAAATGGTGGTTGCCCAAAGCTGAAACACTAAATGACCCTCCTTTGTTATATTATGTAATTGCTTATTATCAGTACTTTATATTATATGTAATGAAAGTTTTCAGTAATCATTATTTTTACAACTTTAACAACTTAACAATTAAGTTACAAATATACACATTTTATTAATAGATTCCTAGCTTGTTTAGAAAATGTGTGGTCTTCTGTGGTCAAATCTGGAAACAAAATCGTGAAAATGTAAGACTTATGCCAGACTTCAAGTATCAACAAGTGAGACATTTTACCGCATCTGCAAGCATCTACTATCACATTCAAACTTTATCTGGCAGCAGAGAATAAAATAGCACAGTTACATCTGTATTTAAAATAGCGCTGGTTCCATATCCTTTCACTAGAGAAGAGAGGAATTCCTTCCAACAGTCCACAGATTCTTACTCTGCACTTCCCCTTTCCCCACAAACACTCTTGCTGGAAATATCATGCTTCCCAAAACAGTTGTGACACGGAGGACGAAAACATTTATGTCAAATGCAAAATCGAGGTCCGAATTTTGTGTAGTTATATTCCTTAAATGTGGGCTAAACACTAAATCATGTAACACAAAATTATGGAAAATGTATAATTATTTCTATAGAGCATTAGCAGTGACCACAAAAAATGTGTCTTAAATATGAGAACCTTAAATTGGGGTTCCACTACAATTTTTTATAGCTCACAAATCTCAAGAGATGGTTCTACACTAGCATTTTTACTAAGCAGGCTGCCCTAGTTGTCAAAAGCTCTTCATAGAGCCAGAAAATATATTCATGATAAGTACTTAGAAATTAAATAATGTTGCACATTCATAAAGGTCATATAGTTGCGACTCATCTAATGATATATTTTTTAGTTTGTATAATATACATATTTATAAAGTAATTGGTATTATATTTAACGGAGTGTTTTTTCAGAGTAGCTTCAGGGGATAAAAAAATGTTGCTGGCCAAAGACAGAGCTTCAAAGAAAAAGTGTGAACCAAAACAACAAGCACCTTACTGAACAAGTGATGTGTGCAATTTTCAACCAAATTTAATCTATATACTAATATTTTTTTGATAGTATGTCCTTTTATTTCTCAGCTTGTCTTCTCTATTTACTAGCACAGTAAATAAGGAGCACTCTTTGCTGCTTCATTTAACATACCTTTTACGAAGATATGAAAGTAAACTGCCTTTTCCTTCATGACCAACCAACCACGAAATGTATTCATGAGACTTTGTCTTGTAGAGATCTCTTTTTGGGGGCAACACCCACCTCAACTCAACCTGTGCATGAAAAAGGGAATAATTTGTAATACAATCACTGTAAAGAGAAAAATAGGATTACTATGAAAGCATCTTATTTCTTATCCTAAAAATCTACAAGTGAATTTTGCAGTTATCTTAACCTTCCTGAAAATAATATTTTTATAATAAGTACATAAATTACTTAACAACAAATAGAGCATCTTAATACTTAAAATTTATTTGAGTTTTATAAAAATCTTTAACTCTATAACAGACAATGAATGACAAACTTTTCATGTGAGATTTCCTTCTATATGAGAATGCTTCATTCCATTGTCTAGCTTCATTTACAAACATCTGTGAGAAAATTATGTAATATCTCTCCAGATTTGATAGTGAAATTTTAACTGATCAGGTATGGAGCACAGATACTTCAGTGCTAGGGTACTATCCTCTCCTGCTCCCTATTGAAAGGCCTGGTAGTTACTTTTATTTTTATTTTTTTTGTGCTGGATGCTAACACATGGTCTGAAGTTCTGCTCTGAAGAAATTGCACAATTTTTTCTATGTGGTTATCTTTTTGTGTGTCGTTAAATTTTGCTCTTAACACTTTCAATGCGTACAAAAAATTACGATGTCTTCCCCTGTGCTGACGTACATTATTTTAATATTTTTTCTGAAAAAGTGTATTTTTATGCATCAATGATATAAAGAAATACATTTTAGTAAGTTTTTCTGCTTTTTGTTAAAAAATAATTAATGACATCTTATGATGTTATCCGTCACCGAGAATGAAAAGAGGTTAGGCTACCCCGCACAACATAAACCTTCTATTTTATGATCTGCTACAAATCTGTTGTAACTTTTTTATTATATTTTCTAATTCTTAATGCGAGAAATAACATCAAATTTGTGTTCTCAATGAATAAAAGCACTACATTATATGAAAATCGATAAATTAAAAATATATATTGAAACATTGAAATTTGCATTTCCTTCGCAGACGCGAAAAGTAATAGGATAAAAATTTAAAGCTGTATTTAATGAAACTATGATAAAATCATTCATTTGTTTTCATTAAAAGTGTCGGACTAAAAAATCTTTATAAAAATGACAGCAGGTATTGCTTTTAAAATTAAAGCCTTGGAGAAAATTCCTATGACGATAGAGAGGACCGCCTAGAAAAGTACAGATAGTGCTTATAAATTAGGCTGAAATTCTCATTAGAGGTAGGATTCGTAAAAAAAACAAAATAGGGATTATAGAAATTTTGATATTTTAAATTGTGTTGCCGTTAAAAATTCTTAAAGTTTAAACATATAGTTAACTGTTTAGACACTACAAAATGAGCTAAGAAGCTGAAATTTTCAAGTTATTTACAGAGTAGTGCATTTGCACAATTAACATTTGAATATCTCCATAAATATATTGCGGCGGCCGTTAAATGTTTAAAATTTAAACAATTAGAAAGATATTATTTCACTTCTAGAAATACCAAAACTTTCAAATTTGGCAGAAATATGTAGCATTAGTACCACATAATAGAGAAAGTATAAAATTCTTAAAATTGAAAAGTTTGGGGATTGTTTTAATTTATTATTTTTACATGAGGAAAAATAAAAATCGATGCGGAAATGAAATTTTTAGAATTATAAAAATATTTGTAATGATGAAATATCTGTCTGAAAAATAAAAGTTTTTTCAAGGTGAGATGGTATGCGTGCAGAATGCAAGCACATTCTACTAATATATATATTTATATATAGACGTTCCTTACAGAGGAGGATATAACATATATCATTATATAAAGACGTTCCTTACAGAGGAGGAGGAGGAGGATATAACATACTAGTAGATGATGCTTGCATACTGCAAGCATTTCATACCACCTTGAAAAACATTCATTTTTCAGACAGACATTTCATCATTACAAATATTCTTCTAATTCTAAAGATTTCACCTGCGCCGCAATTTCCGTTTTTCCCATATGTAAACATAATAGTTTAAAACAATCCCCAAATGTTGAAATTTTAAATATTTTACACTTTCTCCATTATGGGGTACTATTGCTACACATTTCAGCCAAATTTTAAAGTTGTAGCACTTTTAGAAGTAAAATAATATTCTTCTAATTGTTAAAAATTTAAACATTGTTAACGGGTGCCGCAATATATATATGGAGAGATTGAAATGTTTATTTGTGCAAATGCACTGTTCTGTAAATAATTTGAAAATTGCAGCTTCCTAGCTCATCTCGTAGTACCTAAAAAATTATTAAACTTTAATGTTCAAATGGGGTTAAAAAAAACCCCTAAAATTTACAATTTTAAAATTTTCGATTTTTATAGTTGGTTATGAGAAATCTTCTATAATCTTGCAAATTTTCAGCTTCCTAAACTTATTAGATTGGTCTACACACTGGATTCCGTTTTCCCATGCTAACTTATGGGAGATATTCCGGGGTCTCTGGAGTCGAACCCAAGACACTGTAAGCAAAAGTGACAATAATTCCTAATAGATATTGCGGGCATCTAGCAACACTGAAAATTTCATTTTTCTAGCTTACCGGCAAGTGCCGATAATTAATTTACAAAAAAAGCGCAATGCTTTTCTTATGGGAAAAAACGCAAATTTCGGAATTTCTGGAGTCGAACTCATGTCACTTAGGTGAGAAGTCTCATTTTATCTGACAGTTTCTTCATCATATCTACAAAACCTAAAACTTTCAGCTCTCTAGCTCATGTAGTTTGGGCTGGACATTAGTATCCTGTTATATGTTATCATTATATATCGATGACTCTTACAGAGGAGGATATAAACAATTAAAAAATATTAATTTACTTCTAGAAGTGCTACAAATTTAAAAATTGGCTGAAATGTGTAGCATTAGTACCCCATAATGGAGAAAGTGTAAAATGTTTAAAATTGCAACATTTGGGGATTGTTTTAAACTATTATTTTTACATGTGGGAAAAACGAAAATTGCTGCGGAGGTGAAATCTTTAGTTAATAGAATATTTGTAATGATGAAATATCGGTTTCAAAAATTAATGTTTTTTCAAGGTGAGATGAAATGCTTGCAGTATGCAAGCACCAACTACTGTCATTATATATCGACGACTCTTACAGAGGAGGATATAACATATAGGAGGATACTAATGTTTAGGCATTTCCAGGTGAGCTGGAGATTCGAAATTTTTTCCTTATGTAGGATATTGTGCAAAACCGACTTAAAAAAACAAAAATATAGAAAAAGTGCAACAATGCTGCCGCTAAAAATTCGCAATTGTTTAAACAAATTTTCAAGGTTTATGTATTTCCGAATGTGCCACGGAGTTGAAATTTTTTTATAAGTAGAATTCTTAAAAAAACGAAATAGGGATTATACAAATTTTGATATTTTAATTATTTTGGCAGTTAAAAATTTTTCAAGTTTAAACAAATAGATAATTGTTTAGGTACTACGGGATGAGCTAGAAAGCTGAATTTTTCAGATTATTTACAGTATAGTAAATTTGCACAAATTAACTTTTCAATTTTACCATACATGAATTGCAGCGGCCGTTAAAAATTATTTAAATTTAAACAATTAGAAAAATATTATTTCACTTCTAGAAGTGCTACAATTTTAAAATCTGGCGGAAATGTGTAGCATTAGTACCCCATAATGGGGAAAGTGTAAAATTTTTAAAATTTCAACATTTGGGGATTGTTTTAAACTATTATTTTAACATGTGGGAAAAACGAAAATCTCTGCGGAGGTGAAATCTTTAGAAATAAAAAATTTTTTGTAATAATGAAATATCTGTCTGAGAAACGAATGCTTTTTCAAGGTGAGATGATATGCTTGCAGAATGCAAGCACCAACTACTAGTATGTTAAATCCTCCTCCTCCTCCTCTGTAAGGTTTGTCTATATATAATGATATACATATATATAGGAAGATACTAATGTTTAGGCACTTACATAAGAGCTGGAGATTTGAAATTTTTACACAGGATTATTTTCAAAACCGACTAGAAAAAAACAAATCTTGGAAATGTCAACAATGCGTCCGCTAATAATGCGCAATTGGTTTTTTTTTAATTCAAGGTTTATGTATATCAGAATGAGCTATGGAGCTGAATTTCATTTTATAGGTAGAATCTGTAAAAAAAAAAAAATGAAACAATGATTATACAAATTTTGATATTTTAATTTGTTTGGTAGTTAAAAATTCTTCAAGTATAAACAAATAGGTAAATGTTTAGATACTTCGGGATGAGATAGGAAGTTGAAATTCTTAAGTAATTTAGAGATTAGAACATACAAGTGACTGAAATTTTCAGTATATCCATGAAATTGTTATTGTGGCCGTTAAAATTAATTAATTTTAAACAATTAAATAAATGTTATATCAATTCTAAATGTGCTACAAATTTAACATTTGGCAGAAATTTGTGGCATTATTAACCCAATGTGGAAAAATATAGTATTCCTAAAATTGCAAAAATTAGTGATTGTTTTATTGCATTATATTCCATAAGAAAAACAAAAATCATTCCATAGGAGAAGTCTTATGAATTAAAGAAATATTTCCCATGATGAAATATCTCTATGAAATTTAAATATTTTTTCAAGGTGAGATGAAAGGCTTGCAGTATGCAAGCACCTTCTACTAGTCATTATATATACATGTTCCTTACAGAAGGGTAACAAAATTTCAAGTTATTTACAGAGTAGTGAATTTGCACAAATGAACATTTGAATTTCTCAATAAATATATTGCGGCGAGCGCTAAAAATGTTTAAAATTTAAACATTTGGAAAAATATTCTTTCACTTCTAGAAGTGCTACAACTTTCAAATTTGGCAGAAATGTGTAGCATTAGTACCCCATAATGGAGAAAGTATAAAATTCTTAAAATTGCAACATTTGGGGATTGTTTTAAACTATTATTTTAACATGTGGGAAAAACGAAAATCGCTGCGGAGGTGAAATCTTTAGAAATAAAAAAATTTTTGTAATGATGAAATATCTGTCTGAGAAACGAATGCTTTTTCAAGGTGAGATGATATGCTTGCAAAATGCAAGCACCTTCTACTAGTATATTATATATGTATATGTTACTAGTAGTAAGGAACGTCTAATATATAATGATATAGGAGGATACTGTTGTTTAGGCACTTCCAGAAGAGGTGGAAATAAAAAATTCTTTATGACAGTTCAAAACCGACTAGAAAAAAAAACGGAAATTGTAAAAAAGTTCAACAATGCTGCCGGTAAAAATTCACAATAGTTTAAACAAATTTTCAAGGTTTGTGTATTTCCATATATGCTATGAAGCTGAAATTTTTTTGGTATAATTTGTAAAAAAACGAAATAGGGATTATAGAAATTACGATATTTTAATTTGTTTTACTATTAAAAATTCATATAGTTTAAATAAAGACGTAAATGTTTAGGTACTACGAGGTGAACTAGGAAGCTGACATTTTAAAGTTATTCAGAGGTTAGTGGAAATGCACAAATAATCATTTGAGTATTTCCATAAAATTGTTATTGCGGCCGTTATAAATTTTTCATGATTTAAACAATTAGATAAATATTATTTTATTTCTATATGAGCTACAATGTGAAAATTTGGCAGAAAGTTGTGGCATTAGTGCATCACAATGAAAAAATAATAATATTGTTAAAATTGCAAATTTTAAGTGTTGTTTTAATCAAATATTTTTTATAAAGAAATAACGGAAATTGATGCCGAGGTGATATCTTTGGAATTAAAAAAATATCTCGGAAAAATTAATATGTTTATCAGGCTGCGATGAAATGCTTGCAGGATGCAAGCACCAACTACTTGTATATTATATAGGCATTCCTTACTGAGGAGGATATAAAATATATATAGTAGCATACTAATGTCCAGCCCAAATTACAGAAGCTAGAGAGCTGAAAGTTTCCCTGTTTGTAGAGGTAATAGAGAAATCTTAAGAATTAATGAGAATTCTCACCTAAGTGACATGGGTTCAACTCTAGAAATTCCAAAAGTTGCATTTCTTCCCCTAAGAAAAGCAATGCGCCATTTCTAAAAAATAATTTCGGGCAATTTCCAATAAGCTAGAAAAATTACATTGTGAGCGTTGCTAGATGGCCACAATATCTATTAGAAATTGGTATCGTTTTTGCTTACAGTGTCCTGGGTTCGACTCCAGATGCCTCAGAAAATCTACCATAATTTAGCATAGGAAAAAGTTATTCCAGTGTGTAGGCCAATCTGAGGAATAGGGAGATGAAATTTTTCACCATTATAGGATTTAGTAACAACCAACCAAAAAAATTAAAATTTCAAAATTGTTAATTTTTAGAGGATGTTTTTACCCCATTTGCACATTAAAGTTTAATAATTTTTATCTCGGAAACTATAAGTCGTAGGTACCAACTTTTGCAATCATTTTGTAGCAAATTCTATCCTCCATATGGATAAATATTTTAATCTATACCTTATCATATAAGGGCAGGAGAATAGAATTTCCAATTGCTTTAAGTTTTTTAAATGATTATTACATATTAACAATTTTTATCTCGAAAACTATTAATCGTAGGTGCAAAGTGTTGGACTTTATTGTAGCAAATGTTATTCTCTACCCGAATAAAATTTTTAATCTATACCTTACAGATCATATAAGGGCAATTTAGCCATTTTAACATGCCAAGGTTGCTAAATGCGGTGGTGGGAAGGCCTCCACCAATTGTATTTGTGCACTCCTCTCCCCCTCTACCCTCCCCTGTCACTTCCACCACATCTCCACGACGGTTTTTCGCGTTACATATTTCAGTGCAAAATTTGATTGTGCTTCCGTTATTCTATAACTGTGTTATAAAAGTGATTATAAAAAGTGTGTCATTTGTCATTGCATTGTTATTTGTTGTTGTGTTATTAGTTGTCCTTGATTCAGCGGTGCAAACATTTGCGTTAAAAATATATCTAATAATGAAATATCTGTCTGAAAAATTAATGTTTTCAAGGTGAGATGAAATGCTTGCAGAATGCAAGCACCAACTACTTGTTTTCTATAAGATAACATGTAAAAATCAATTTTTCAACTAGCAGGCTTTTACTCTTTTGCAAATTAAAATTAGAAAGAATTGACCTACGATCTTCGGACCTGGAGTGTTTTAAAGAAAAATAAATAATGTTTCTTATACTTGTAACCAAATTTTGTCTACAATTTAAAATTGCTCAAGTTATATGTTTAAATTATATTCATTGAAAAAATTTAAGCTTTTTAATGATATGTTGCCTTGCCGACCATGTCACTGTTAAAGCTCGAGATTGCATTGTCATCTCAATCCTAATAGTATATGCATAAAGAAAGCATGCTTTGAATGCTTTAGTACAAGAGAGAGAAGACATCAGAATTTTTATAACTGAAATTGTGTTTTTCATTAATTTCTTTTCAGTTAACTTCAGATTGAAATTTTTTGTAATTAACTATTTTTATAGTTATTTTTGCAGTGCATCTTATAATTTACCTGAGTTATAAATTTGCATCACATATATGAAACACGCAAAAAGTCACTGCAGACCTTTTTCCTTAACATTTAACATGAGATATTTAGCTTAGTTAGGCAGATAAATAATATAAATCTCCAAAAATTGTTTTAATACGATTTTTTCATGTTTTCACACATTTTATTTATATTGGAAAAATTGTTGCCCCAATTGTTGAATTCTATTCTTGGCCTTATATTCATGCTTAATGAATGCATGATTTTAGTGCTTTAATGTTTGTTTGTATGAAATTTCTGATTAATCAACCTCATACACGTCAAACACACACACAAGGGAGGAAGAGAAACCTGGTGACAAAGAGCACCAAGGGGGTCAACTGCTTAACGTCCCTTCATGATGATTTTGTGGGAATTATTCCCAGGTCACCTCATTTCCCGGTTTGGTGACATTTTTTGGCCTGCAAGGTCATCCGATTTAACCTCCTCAAATTTCTTCCTATGGGGTTATTTGAAAGACAGTGTTTGCAAATAAGCCACAGGATCTAAAATCATTAAAAAACACCATCCACGAAGAAATGGCAAACATTGATGTGGCCACATTAGCCCAGGCTATGTAAAATTTATTCATCATGGCAGAACAATGTTTGAAGCAAAATGGAGACTATCTTAGTACCATAATTTTTCATACATGATTTGTATATAAAATTGCAATAAACATATTTTCAAGTTCTTCAAACCTATTTTCATTTGATCCCCAAACACAACAGTTATAATCAAATAAAACCCTTCCAAGACTTTTGGGACACCCTTTATATCTTAACTCCTAAAATGGTGACTAACTTAACACACAATATCAATGATATTAACTAAAGACAATTTTACCTCTGATGCTAAATTATCCAAGATATATTAAATTAAAATGTTTCAAAAATACTTATTATCACAAAAAAACACATAAAAAAGAAACTTATAGCTGTTATGACAACTACATATTCCTTTTTGCTGAGCATACACGAAAACTTGGTGAGAAGTTTTCTGGTTCCCATTAATTACTCAAACAAATACAAATATTTCACCAGTTAACACATTGACTGCCCACCGAATTTGCTACACTCTTCCCAGAGGTCAACATATAAAATTTCTTTTTGTTATGAAAGAATAAGATGTAAAAATGTTGCCATCTTGTAGCAGAAATAGAAACCACGACCATTAGAGGAAATATTGAAGCTTGTCAGGAGCCCACTGAAAGTACGAAATGAAACCAGCAAGCTCCAAGCATAGGGAGACAATGAAAAGGGACCATAGGCATAACATCGGTTTTTTCCAGGGGGGTCCGAGAGCCTTTTGGAGCCCCAAAGCCCAGCTGCCCCTCCCATAGTGGACCAGATGACCCAAAAAGTTGGCCAAAAATCCAATTTTCTTCTGATTTGCATGAAAATTGATATAGGGCAGTTTTAGGGGTCTCTCATTTCAAATATGATATGAAAAGTAGGAAATTCAAAATGGTAGATCCAATATGGCGGACTTTATTCTGGAATTTCGTCTGATTTCCATGAAAATTCATATCTGAGACTTATAGAAGTCGCTTATTTCGAATTTAAATATGGAAAGTAGGAAATTTCATATGGTGGAACCAATATGGCAGACTTTTTTATGGAATTTCTCCGTTAGCATAAGTTAACTTATATGTGCCTTGCATTTTTAGGTGTCGCTGATTTCAAATATAATATCAACAACAGTATGAAATTCAAAATGGTGGATCCAATATGGCAGACTTCTAAAATGTTGTCTGATTTGCGTAAAAATGCACACTATAGCTATAAGCATTTTCTGCATTGTTATTACAATTTATGTTAAATATTGGTTCAGACATTTTGAATTTCCTATTTTTCATATATTTGAAATGAGCGACCCCTAAAACCACCAGATATGAATTTTTATGTAAATCAGATGAAAATTGGATTTTTGGACATCTTTTTGGGTGATCTTGCCAACTGTACTGCGCCCGGAGGCAGATTTATTATAATTCGCAAGGTGGCACGAAGTGGCAGTTAAATTTTTTAGAGAACATTGTAGATGTGCAGAAGTTACCCTAAGAAAAAATCAGACTGGAGATGAGTGGAGAAAAAGTTATAGGCCTCGTCAAATCGGAATAATATCTTTTCACCTTCCACTCCTTCGAGGTTTTTAAATTGCATCACGACACTGCACATGCAAATGCCATTCGCTAAATCGATCATGGTTATAAGAACCCTATATCATGAGGAAACTTAAGGCATAGAGTACAGGTGCCCGGCGTTTTGTAAGTTTGGCGCCCCTTGAGGAACCCTGGGGGAGTCCATTGGACCCCTTGGTCCCCCCCCTTGTTACGCCTATGAAAGGGACTGACACCCACGGCCAGATAACTGGACACGGGCCTCCCAAGTCATTGATGGCCAGTTAACTGGCCATGGGCAGTCAATGTGTTAAAGCATTTCATTATAATTTATCCTAAATTATGAGTCAAATCCATCACATAAAAATCAAAAAATTATTGTCATATTTTCCTAAGAATTTGAAATTTAGAGAAAATGTCACTAAAAATTAAAATAGCAGTTCACAAGAGGAAATAAGATAAAGATCTTACATTACATATGTCTTTGATGGGTATCACTTTGTAAATGCGATTGAAGTCCTTCCTTGAGTAAGGAGATGACCAATTCCCATCATGAGGTGTAATATCAGGGGGCAGACCATTGCTGGGTACACATGAAAAAGACTTGTACACCATCTCTTGAAGACTGTCCAACGGCAAGCGGCCCTAAAAAAATAGATTACTTATAATAAGGATTACTATAAAAATTTTCCAAATTCGTTTATAATGGCATCAGTAAATAGCTATGGAAACAACAACATCAACTGTAATTTTTGCAAAATAAGGATGTATTTCACAAATATATGCACATCCGCTCTGAATCTTATTAGTGCCATAAAATCATCTAAGATCCCAGAAAGGTTTAGGATTTTAAAAAATAAATAAAAATATTGCTACAAAGTTGAATTACTGTATTTTTTGGGATATAAGATGCACCCTGATTTTTTAGAGATTTTTCAGGAAAACAGTATAGTGATTCACCAAAGCATTTAGCAAGGGCAATGACGTGTATAATTTCTAGGTGTGATTGAATCCATATCTGGCAACATTTAAAGAAAATAGTCCCTCTTCCTCTTCTGAAACCAAACTGATTATCTTGCAGCTCCTTTTCTATTTTACCTTCAATTCTTTTGGTTATTATTCTGGTTAGAACTTTAGCTGTATGAGAAATTAACTAATAGTTCTGTAATCCTTATATTTTGCATTGTTCTTTTTCTCCAGTGGTACCATAACAACATCTAAAAAATCTTAAGGCCATATGCCAGTATCATATACTTAGTTAAAGATTTTTGTGAGTTGCTTAACTGCTTTCGACCCCAAAACCTTAAGAACATCCACTGGTATATCATTAATCCCAACAACCTTCCTTTTTTTGCATGTCATCAATTGCTCTTTTAACTTCAGACTCGAGAATACTTGGTCCAAGCAGATCTTTTTCAACATCCTCTTTTTCATTTAATTCGATATTTCTTGGCTTTCCTTCTTTGTTATACAGCACCTCAATGTATTCTTTCCAGACATTCTTTACATTGTCTGGCTCTGAGACTATTTTACCACTTTTGTTCATGATTCCTTTACATCCTATCTTTCTTGCCTTTTTCTTGAATAGTTTCCTTGCTTTGCTATACATGAGGTCTGTTCTACAAATTCTTTCACACTCGACAATCTCCTCGCATTTCTCATTTATCCACTGTTCTCTGGCTTTATCTGTTTCCCTTCTTAAAGCATTATTTAACTCCTTATACTTTCTTTGGCCTTCTTCAGTGTTTATGTTCTTCTACTTTCTCCTCTCTTCCATTTTTTGAAGCATGGCTGCTGTGACCCAGGGTTTTTTGTTTCTTTCACCCGTTATCTTTCCTATCTTCTTTTCCATTAAATCTTTAATGTTGCTATGGATGTATCTCCACTCCTCATCTACATTCTTCCTATTTTCTTCAGCTCTATCCCTCAACCTTTCCTCCAGCTCAGTCATGATAGCCTCCTTGTTCTTAAGGAGTTCCTCTAAGTTCCATTTCTTGTTAACTCTTATGTTTCTCTTAATGCTTTTCAGTTTATATTGTGTATTTGCCACCAAAAGGTTGTGGTCAGAATCGATATCTGCCCCTGGTAGTGTTTTCACATTTTTAATGTTATTTCTAAATCTTTCATTGACTAATATGTAATCTATCTGGTATCGTCTCTGGTCTCCTGGGCTTCTCCATGTGTAAAGTCTCCGCTGGTGATGCTTAAACCATGTATTAGTTACAATCAGTCTATTTCTATTTAGAAGTGCCTATAAATTAGTATTCTAAATGAGAAGCATGTATTTAAGGCTAAAGCCTATTGCCCCAAAAAACTATTTCCAGCACACAAGCTATACGGTTACAGATATCTCTATGCAGTTTTCGCAATTGTAAACTTTTATCTTTTATAATTTTTCTTTTCTTTTTATATTTTTAATATAACAAATTTAAAGCCATTCAAATTCCTAAATACGATGATTAAAATACATTCCGAAAAAAATAAAGAAATAGAAAGAAAATAGAGATAATAAGAATCCATTATCAAGTTACAGAATAATATTTTTTCCAACAGTTAATAAGTTATGCTGAATATAAATATTGCATTGTTCGCCCCCGGCTATAAGCGATCCTGGCGGCGAAGGGAGAAAACGGAAGAGTTGCGCCAGTGCAGTCTCTGCGGCCATTCGCGATGACTCACGATGAGAGTGGAGAGGGGAACTAGGGGAGGTGAATGTGACGTGAGAGAGGAGTAGAGCTGCGCAAGGAGGTGCATCGCCAGCAAGCGGCAATTTGATCTCGGTTGAAAGGAGGTGATTCTGTTTGAGGTGTCGTCCACGTTCATCATTGCTCACACTTTTTGCTTTACGTTTGTATTTCTAAGATCATCATTGTAGTTAGCCGATAGCAATCACAATGGAAAATGCTGTGGTGGACAGGTGTCGCAGTAAAAAAGGCGGGTTGTTTTTATCGAAGAACAGGAAAAAGAAGTCGACTCTTGGTCTACGGAGATGGCAAATTATGAGTTTTTAAACTGAAGTGAGCTCATGATTTGGATTTGTATCACTGTCCTTTTTCTCACCTCTTCACTTTTTCTAGGAAAGGGCATGCTCTTGTTGAAGAACCATCCTCCATTCAGCATGCAGAAAACAGGAGTGCTGAATGTGGAAGGTGACTATTATACGTAGATATATTGACATCAATAATTTTCACTGGCAAATTTTTTGGATATGAAGGGAAATAAATCATTAACACGTTCACGACGGAAGCCATTTTCGCTGTCCTTCCACAGGAGCGTAAAATTTCAAAAATATTTTTAAATTTTTTGTTTTATAATTAGTAATTATTATATGTTGATACTTAAAACACGTTTTAGAACTTTTAGAGTGAGAAATCATTTATAAAAAGATGTTTATGACATACTTGACCTTGTAGCAAAACGCCACGTTTCATGCATTATAAATTCTTTCAAAATCATTATTTATATTTGCGTAATAATTTTCTTATGATATATGTATATGTATATATATATATATTATATATAATGTTAGAAAGGTGTATTAGATGTATTCTACAAATATCTATTCAAATTATAAATATTTATTCTAAAATAAGAAATATAATGAAATGTCAAAAAATTCGTGCATTATTATCCTTCAGCAGATTTTCCGGTGATGTTTTTTCTCCCTTACGCCCCGAACAATAAATAGCTTAGGATGACCCTCCCTGCTCTGGTAGAGTCACCATTTGAGTTGTTGACTGATGTCTTTTGCAGGGCGGCAGCTTTCCCCCTCTCCAGGCATGTGTTTACGATACCATGTCTGTCGAATGCTATTTTTCGTGACCAACCATATACAAAACTGCAGCGTGTTGTTTTTCTGTTTTGGTTGCACCGCATCCCAACCAGATGGGCAGGCGGGCAGGGAAAATCCATGTGAAATTGGAGTGAATTAGAGTATTTTACCCATCAGCACAAGCAGTGTATCTATGACATTCGCATTTTGTAAAATACATTATTGAAATATATCGTTTTATTACGTGTAGAGAAGTTGAATTTATGCATCCTATTCGAAAGTGCATTTTCAAATTCAGTATTTTATAAAATTTTATATTTGTATTCTACAAAAAATGCCAATTTAGACTTCGCTTTTATAGCGTATCATAGCGTTTAAGTAAATTACATATGTTTTATAAACAATTGAATTTCCATCATATTTTTACACAATTTTTTATTTTGATTATATTTCTATCTAATAAAAACAAAATGTGTAATGTTATCACGTTTTACTGAACTGGAATAAAACATATTCCAAAAGTGTGTTGATTATTTTTTTAACCTTGTTAGAATTATAAATTTTACGTATTTTTTATGAAAAAATTTTTTATGGAGGGGGCGCATATTTGTTAGTTTGCCCCGGGTGCTAAAATAGTTACGGCGCTGACTGAGAGTACATAAATTTTAACGTTGAAATAAACAAGTTATTCGAATCTTTAAAAATGTCTTTGTACCTATTTTGCCTGATAGTCATTGTAATATAATTAGTATCCTTTTAAAATATATAAAGGTTAATTAGATTTCACGAACTATCTAGCGTCAATAGATAAAAGAAACGAACGCTGACGCAGGACGTAATAGTAAGTCTGACGGCTTTTATGGGATTGAAAAATAAGAAAACAGAAGGTCAATCATGTGAGCATCTATTGTGAACACCGAGGACCTTCTAGGCTAGGTCTTGGGGAAAAAAGGTGTGGCGGATTCACACCTAGAGGTGCGGTGATTGCAATCGCCGATGTCTCCGCCTGAAATCTAATGCTTTGTTATCATATACGGTCAGCCTACTCATGGCAGAGCTAGAGGGGAGGGTGAGGTTGACAGGCACATTCAATCGCCAGAGAATATTTTCCCCGTGTTCCGGGCACTTCCCCTCCTTTGCTGATTAGGTCGGGGAAGGGAAGAGGGTATCATCTTGGTTCTGCCCCACCCCTTCCACCTTCTTTTGGTTACGTCATTGGTGCGACCGGACTAATCCCTACGTCCAAAATTCGAACTACTAGTGCACGAAATCCGAGTGACCGAGGTGGCATCTTGCGTCCGAGATTCACATTATGGCTCAGTAGGCTTTACCCTTAAGGTGGATACGTAACCTCCAAAAAAAAAAAAGCGTAACTACACTTCATTATGTTTTACTGAATTAATACATTATAATGTTAAACGTAACGGAAAACGAAATGTAGATTTTAGCATAACAAAAACCGAAACAGCTTTTTTGCCTGTAACGAAAAACATAACAAATTGTTTTTTTTTTTTCATTTGCCAGCACTGATTCAAAGTTGTAAAGCTACGTTAGAAACACCTTGTATTAATAAACCACTAGCTGCCTGTTGCAGCATTAATAAAATATGTTGTTACTTCCTCCCAGCATGGTAATGTAATGCAATGGAAATCAAGAATGTGTGGATTTACTTATTAGAAATTTACTTCAAAATTCAGGTATACCTCAATTTACGCGTGTTCAGTTTATGCGTTTTCTCATATGCACGACTTAATTTTTATCAACATTTTTCAATATGCGCATTGTGTATTCACATTAACGCGATTTTATTCTTATGACCATTTATCAACATATGCATCACATAATTGCATTGACATGATTTGTTATATGTGCAGTGTGTGCCATTAATATATTTAATTATTTATTAAATATTTCATACTCTTGTCCGTTAATCGTCTGGGCAACGATAGCATTCATTGCATCACATGACAGAGCAGGGTTTTCCGTGAGTTCCTACAGCAGTAGAACATCTCTTTTCTTATTCCAATCTTTAAGAAAATAATGTACTTGAACCTACTTTTTGTACAGAAGAAGGGTTTTCTTCTAGAAAGTGACACATTGTTAGGGGTCAACAACTGAAAGGAGAACCCTTGCAAAAATATTCACTGAGTTGGGTGAGAAGGATATATTTGTATAGAAAGGTTTACTGATCAAAGGAGCTTCAAGACATCTGTGATTTTTGGCAGAAACTCAACATACAAAATATTAAGCAATTGTAAATGTGGATGCAGCACAGGATGTCATATGTTGTCTTACATGCTTGAGGGGTTAAAATGCTCATTAAATCAAATTTAAAGACGGTTCAAAGTAGAACACCTCTGCCTATTACATTATTATCAATGAGAAAAATATTTATGATTTATGCATTTTCGCTTTACACAACGATTTCCAAGTATGCATCTCTCGCGTAAATTGAGGAATACCTGTACTACAGAGCCTCCTGGTAGACAATACTACAACTGACTACCTGCTTTTAAGGTCCAGTGGAAATTTATACCAGTTCCTTGTATGACAAAGAAATGGCAGTAAGGTAAAAATGCACAAAATGAATATTTTCTATCAATATTTCGTTCAAATTAGATTTTACAACAAATGCTACTATTAAACACTCATACTTTTCTATTTTAATGTTTTATGCAATATTTGTCACCAAAATAGGGACTATACTGTCTTTACTCACATATAAACCACACCATTGTTTTTTGAGACTGAGTCTAAGTAAAAAAAGTTTCAAAAATCTTGATTAGGCGTAAAACATTATGGGTAATTACTCCCAACCCCCAACTAACATGAATTCCACCAACAAAAATTTGGTTTAACACTATTGTAATAGTAGCACTGGTTTTCGACAAAAACGACTAGTCGTTCGATCTAAAATGATTTCCCCACGACTTCTCTACGATTGTGAAAAAGGTCTAGAAAGCAGAAACGGAAACAAACTTTAGCCCTGCTCTTCATTAATTGCAGATGACAATGAGCTCATTATCGTAACATCTGATCCAGAGGATAAATTTGACAATTTCTACGAGTCTGATGCAGAAGGCGAGGGATATCATGCTTTTTAAACTGCAATGTAGAAAAATACCCTTCTTGAAGGTTTTAAAAATTTCCTTTGACTATTTTTGTAATTTTCTATAGATCGTATGTTGTTATCTTTTCAAAAATTATTGCATGTATTAAAACAAAAATGTTTTATTCTTAGTTATTTGTTTTTAAAAATTAATAATAAATAGTGTTCTGCATATCTGCAGGTTCAGGTGCTCCTCCTCCACCTTTTTTTATCCTATACTTCTCTTCATCTCCACATACCCTCCTCCCTCCTTTAGAATATCCAACATTTTAATTCTTCTTCTTCCTCTTTTCTTTCTTCCCTCCACCGTTCCTTCGATAACATCCTTCAGTAATCCCTCTCTTCTCAAAACATGTCCTATCCATTTCTTTTTCCTAGTCACTATCGTGTCCATCAAACTCCTTTCCTCTTCTACTCTTCTTAGCACTTCCACATTTGTAATCCTGTCAGTCTATTTAACCTTCAGCATCCTCCTCCACACCCACATTTCAAATGCCTCCACCCTCTCTCTCTTCTTCAGTGTCCATGTCTCCGACCCATATAGCATCACACTCCAAACATAACACTTTACCAATCTCTCCCTCAATCCCAAATCCATCTTGCTGTTAAATAGCTTCCTTTTTCTATTGAACGCTTCCTTTGTCAAACCTATTCTCATCTTAATTTCCTTCTCACATTTCCAGTCCTTTGTCAACAACGTACCAAGATACCTGTACTGTTCCACCTGCTCTATCCTCTCCCCCCTCACCTGCACTTCCATCCTTTCCTCACCTCCTATTCTCATTACTTTTGTTTTCTTTCCATTTATTCTCAACTCATATCTGTCTTCCACGCTCACCAGATTCTGTAGCATCTGCCTCAAGTCTTCCATCCTCTCAGCAAACAGTATCATGTCGTCGGCAAACCTAATTGACGATGTAATTCTTCCTCCAACGCTTACTCCTGTGCTCGTCTCCCAACACTCCTTTATCATTTCTTCAGTATAGATGTTAAACAGGGTTGGTGACAAACAGGAGCCCTGTCTAACTCCTCTCCCAATCTCGAACCACTCCGTCCTGCTTTCCCCTATCCTCATGGCCGCCTCCTGTTTCATGTATAGATTCCTTATCAACCTTCTGTCTCTCCAATCTACTTTCTTCTCCCTCAATATCTTCATCATTCTTTCCCACCTCATACAGTCGAAAGCCTTCTCCAAGTCCACAACGCACAGACTGATACCCTTGTCCCATTCTAAATACCTTTCTCCAATCATCCTTACTGCCCCTATGGCATCCCTCGTACCCATTCCTTTCCTAAATCCAAATTGTTCTTCTGCTACATTCTCTTCCATTACCCTCGTCAACCTTCTATTCATCACTCTCAACATTATCTTGGCCACGTGAGCTATCAGACTAATAGTTCTATGCTACCCACACTTCTTTGCCCCTTTCTTTTTAGGTAGTGGTATCATTTCCATTCTGACGAACTCCTCCAGCCACTCCCCACTCTCATATATTGCATTGCACAAGTTCGTCACATCTTCAATGCCTTCGTTTTGCAGACACTTGAACAGTTCCACAGGTATACCATTTACTCCTGCCACCTTTCCCTCCCTCATTTCCTTCATAGCTGCCACTACTTCCTCCCTCAGTATTGCCTCCTCCATCTCCTCCCTATCCACTTCCCCTTCTTCCTCAATTTCCAGCTCTGCCGGCTTTTCCTTCGTCTTATACAACTCCTCCATGTATTCTTTCCACCTGCACATAACCTCCCTTTCCTCCTTCAGTATCCTACCATCCTTGCTCTCAATTTCTTTTGAGCCTTCTCCTCCAGATCTCTGTCCATCCCAAGTAATACTCCTGACCTTCTGATATGCTAGGTCGTACCTTCCGCTCTTCTCCAGCTCCTGTATCTCCTTGCACTCCTCCTCCAGCCACTTTTCCTTCGCCCTTTCTGTCTCTCTCCTCAGTTCATTGTTCAACCGCCTGTAGTTCCTTCTCCCCTCCTCTGTGTTTACATTCTTGTATCTCCTTCTCTCCTCCATCTTTGCTATCATTTCCCCTGTTACCCAGGGTTTCTTAGCGCTCTTGCCTTTCCTGTATCCTATTTCCCTTTCTGCCACATTTACTATTCCATTCTTAATTCTCTTCCATTTTTCCTCTACTCCTTCATTCTGTGTATTTCCTCTCTTCATCTGGTTTGCCATATCATAACCGATTTCCTCTTTCTGCCTTTCTTTCAGTTTCACTAGATTCCCTTTCTTAGCCATCTTTGCTTTTCTAACTCTTTTCATTTTGATCTTCATTTCCACCATTAGCAGCATGTGGTCGCTTGCTATGTCTGCTCCTGGGAGCCCACACACTCTTTTCACTCCGTTCTTATACCTTCCTTCTACCAATATATAGTCTATCTGTTTCCTGTACATGTCCCCTGGCGATTTCCATGTATATAGCCTTCTCTTATGATTCTTATACCAGGTGTTGGTTATTATCATGTTCCTCTCCTTGCAAAACTCGATAAGTCTGTCTCCCCTTTCGTTTCTCTGTCCCAGCTCGAACTGCCCCACAACTCCATCGGCTTGTCCCTCTCCCACACTCGCATTCCAGTCTCCCATCACTATTTTACAGCATCCCTTTCCTTCCTGGTCCAGTATGGCACTTATTCTCTCATACACTTCCTCCACTTCCCCATTGTCATGGTTGCCGGTTGGTATGTACACTTGGATGACTAGCATGTTCTTTGGTTTAGCAGTTAATTTCAGTCCAATAATTCTATCACTGTCATAAATGACCCTGGTAACATTCGGTTCAATCTTCTTATTAACTATCATTCCTACCCCATTTCTCTCCCTGGTATTTCCCGAGTAGTATAACTTGGTATCATCACTCCTCAACTCACCATTTCCCTCCCATCTCACCTCGCTTATCCCAATAATGTCCATCTTGTTTATCTCCATCTCTCTCTTGAGATTTTCCAATTTTCCAGCTCTTAATAACGTCCTCACATTTCAGGTCCCTAACCTTAAATCTTCCTCCTTCTTCTGACTTCGCTTTATTCTCTAGACTCTTCGTAAACTGTCTCCCCCGGAGATCCGATCGGGAGACTATTTTAACTCCGGAATATTTAATTTGTGAAGAATCCATGATATTTCTAACTCCTCCGTACCATAACATGGGATAATTCCAGCGGTGGTTTCCCGTTGCCTTCTGCTGTCTAGAGAGGCCGCCCCTAACCTGGAGTACAGACGCCTTTTGTAGCCACCCCTAACATGGGGTACAGATGCTACTAGATGGGTTCTAGGGGCATTTCCTCCACCTGAGGGACCATCACCCTCCCTAAGAGGTTCATCCGCCTGAAGCCGTTGGCTCCCTAGGGTCGTCAAGTTATTTTCCGCTGCCTGGCACTCGGCATTGGGTCCCTGGCTGCACGGTCTACCCAATTACCATGGCAGGATAACCTGGCCAGACATCAATAACCTGGCCAGGTGTTTCATGCCAATTACTTGCATTTCACATCATGCGTTTACGATGCTAACAAGCGTGAACTCCCTCTACTTTTTTGTTTCTAAGTTCATTTTAAACTTCAGTTGCCTAGAAAAGGACATCATTATTATATTTATAATGCTCATTATTAGCAGTTTTCAAAGTGAACAAACGTGATAACCACAGACTTAATTCTTTTGTAGTTCAGTTTAAACTTCACTGCCAATGGCGCTACTTTTGATAACAGTCAAAGTTGCTGGCATCTAGTGATCAAATTAGAAACTATTGGCTAATGGAAAAGCATTCTGCATGTTTAGTTTTTCGCTACTTTTACGAGTATGACATTGAAAATATTCGTTCTTCACATATGAGGTTGCTGGTTTTTCACCGAAATATTTAATGATTTAATGCTATTATCTTTGTATTTTGAATGTAATTTAAGGAACTGTTGTTTTGTTAGGTTTTTATTGTTTATTACGAATTTTTAATGTAAATCTAAGAATTGCTATCATCTTGTAACGTAAGATTTTCTGCCACATATTTTGAATGTGATTAATAAAGAAATGTTATAATTTTCTTACGCTAGGTTTTGGTTTTCTGTTATGCATTTATAATGTAATTAGTAAAAGAAATGTAACCACTTTTTAATTTTGGGTGATAAGTGCGGCTTATATACAAGTAAATATGGTAAATACTTCTAATGAAATTTTAATAATGTAGTTAACAGGCAATAGATCAGTGTAGTCCAATAACCATTCATGGGCAAAAGCTAATGTTAATTTGTAAATGTGGGGGTCAATCCTGACCACATAATTTCTTTCTTTGTTCTACTGCTGACACATGGACAAAACTCACTTAATATATAGATTTAAAGATATTGTGAGAAGATAGTGGAATGATTGGATGATAGGAGAAAACATTCACCAAAGAAGGTTCCATATGGGCACAGACAATGGCAACATTGTGTGAATGAGTCGTACAGGCTTGGGAAATAATGGTTCAATTGTTTAAGAAATGAGATATATCCAATCAACTAGATGGGACAGAAGACGACATTTTGTGAAACAATATGTCTGATGAAGAGGTTGGAACTGATGAAGAACATCTCGATGATTCGTACAATGATAATATTCAAGAAAAAGATTGGGATGAGATATTTGGATCTAATAGATCTGATTATACAGGTTTTTATGGATTTTAAGATTTACCGGAGTACAAATATTTTCTTTGAACTAATTTTAATCATAGTAGCTCTGCCTTTTGTATACACCGATATTTGCTCAATAAAAGTTCCAAAACCCACGAACCAATAACATCATGGGCATTGCTTTTTTGCTAAAAAATTTGGTCTTAAAAACTATACACGAGTATATATGGCACTTGAAAAATGCTAGGAGATATCAGAGTGATTATATCATGGTCAGACAAAGATAGATTATTGAACTTGCATAGTTATCTGAGGGCAGATGCCGACTGATCACAATTTGGTCAAGCTTGAAATATAAAAAAATAACAAAAGGAAATGAGTACAGAAATAGGATTTAGATGTGCTCAAGGGAAGAAAGAAGAGATTATCAGGAGGCTGTTAGATGAGCCTTACACAATATAGGTAGGCATACAACGGTTGAGAACAACTGGGAGGCAATGAAAGCATGTATTGTAGGAAGTGCGAATAAAATGATAGGGAATATAATGTCAAAGAAGATAAATATGGCCTGGATTACAGAGGAGATGAATAAAAATATGGAAGATAGGAGAAAGTAAAAGCATTTGACTGAAGATTATGGAAGAAGGTATAGAGAATTAAACAATAATACAAGGGGGAAACTAAAAAAGTGAGAGAGTTGTGGTGGAAAGGAAAATGTGAGGACATGGAGGAACCAAGGTTGCCAACTCATGAGGAGTTGATTCTGGAAGATTTCTTCTCCATGATTAAGAAATTTTGGGAGAATCCAGGAGAAGTTTCTCAGAGGTAAAAACACATCAGAGAACCATAAAACTTGTATACTTATATTGATGAGAAAACATATAACAAATAGTTATATCTTAATTTTATCTTTTAATTTCTCCATATATGTATTACAGAGAAACTATTGTTTTCATGAAAAAAATCGAGTTCAAGATTTGAGCGGAAATACACGGTCCTCTGAACACGTTTTGACTATTTTCTCAATGAAATCGATGTGTACATGTGTGTGATAGTTTTTTTCGGAGCACTAACTTGTAAAATAATGGTCAGAGCAAAACAAAATTTTATATTTGTAATTTTTATTATAATTTTTGGCTGAAATTGGTCAACAGGAATTGGATGTTTACTCTTGTCATTGTTTCGTTTTTGGCAAATAACGGTTTCAAATCTTCATTAATATAGATGTTACTTATTATAAACGTTATATAAAATATTATTTTCTAAAGTTTTTGTATTTAACAAATTTTCGTAGAATGTATTGTTTAGAAGGTATTTAACTGTTTTTTTTAATTTCCTAATAAACAGGGTAACACATTGGGTTAATAAGATATAACAAAATTTAATGGAAAAGGTGGTCTTTTTTTATTAGCATTTTAAAATTATTTACAATAATCGTATGAATTTGGCACTTGAAACATAGGACACATGAATCAATGATATTTCACTTTCCTATCATCGATTTTTTAATCCATTTCAGTTCTTGTTACAAATTCATTTCGAACGCGGAAATTCAACATAATTTTCTGGTGAAAATTTTTTCTCGTCACGATGAATTGCCTTGTTGCGGATTTCTTTTCTATTTAAATTCTCTTGTCTGATTCCCCAATGAGAATATCCTTTATACACTAATTAATATTAATTATAATACTATTACAATTAAATAATATAATAATTAATACAGTATACTTATGGAAAAAGTCAGATTTCTATAGTACTGTATAAGATGCTAGCCAACCCTCCATATTCAATCAATGTAAATATAAAGGTGCATGAGACCCTCCCAGACTCTTGGTAATGCTGCCAACTCTTCAACAGCATGGTAACAGTCAAATATGCAACCCACATTGCGATCACCTTGTTAGGTAAAAAAGGGAGAAAAAGGCCTCAATCCGGGAGTCAGAAAAATTTCTGGAATGTTGCCCTATTCTGGGAGACTCCCGGCAAATCCGGGAGGGTTGGCAACCCTAGGAGGAACTGCAGCAACAAGGCATAATAGACATCATATGGAAAAGTGAAGGAGTTAATGGCAAACAAGAAGGAAAATATGATGGTCACAAAGACAAAATTGGCAAACTGTTATTGCAGCCAGAGGATGAGGGGAAGAGTTGGAAGCGGTGCATTGAGGGGTTATATTCAAAAGATGTGAAGTCTGAATATATTTAGAGGGAGGAAGATGTAGACTGCGCCAATGATGGTCTGGAAATATTGAATAGTGAGATTGTAATGGCTCTCAGGAATATGAAGTCAAAAATGCAGTATAAATTGATGACCTCCCTGGAGAAATGTAAAAGGAATTAGAAAAGAAAGGAAAAGAGAGCTTTCATAAATTGTGCCGTAAGATATATGAAGAGGGAGAGTGGTCCAAGGACTTCAATAGATCAATTTTGATTACCTTGAAGAAAAAGTATAAATCAAGTGATTGTCAGGATTATAGAACAATCAGCTTAATTTCACATTCAGCTAAAGTTACTCTCAGGATTTCGAAAGGGTGGTTTGAAGCAAAAGCTAATAGTTAAATAGGGGTAGACCAGGTCGAGTTTCGGAAAGGTCATGGCACTAGGGATGCCATAGAAGTGCTGAGGACATTGGTAGAAAAAACACTGAATACAACCGGGATGTATTCACATGCTTTACAGATTTCAAAAAAGCCTTGGACAGAGTTTTATGGCCTAAGTTGATGGAGGTGATGAAGAAAATAGTGTTTGCTTTTGACTGTTTTGGAATTAAAATTTAAAACTCCTGAACCGTAAATTAACCCAGAGAGCACTCACACGTCAATAAGAAATAAGGAAAATTAAAATTATACTTACAAGTTTGCAGGACAATGATGGCCTACAGGGACCTGTTGTCAAAAACTAGCCTAAAAAGGAGAAAAAGAAAACACACACACAAACACTCTGGAAATCTCTGGGAAACCCGCTAGATACGTATTTCGGGAGCTATGCTCCCATCTTCAGTAGCTGAAGTCGTATGAATTGTTTGTGTTTGGTCTTGTGTATTTATGTGTTCCGGGTAAAAGTGAAAGGAGGGCAGAGGGGTAGGAGAATTCTTAATGGTTAGCGAGTGGAGGGGTGAGTAAGGGATAGGTCCGCGGTCGTTATTCATAACCGTCTCTTTGAATTTGTTTATGAAAATACTCTCGTCTCGTCTAGTTTCCAGTCGGTTTGTGTTGATTTTAAGAGAGACATGTTTTCGATTTTAATCGGGTGATTGTTTTCCTGTATGTGTATTGCGATGCTAGACCTGTTAAATCTATTGTGTTTGAAGTGTGCAAGGTGTTCTTTGAACCTGGTTTCTAGCTTCCGTTTAGTTTGCCCTATGTAGACTTTCTCGCAGTCTGTGCAAGCGATTTTGTATATGCCGAATCTTTGTAGAGTCGGGATCGTGTCTTTTGGATTGTGTAGTAAGTTGGAGAGTTTGTTTTTATTCACAGGTACTGCTTTAAGGTTCTGTTTTGAGAAGATGTTTGATAAGCCGTTTGTGATGCCTGGGACGAAGGGGATTTTTTACATATTTTGGTTTTTTGGGGGGCGTGCTTGTGCGAGTAATCTGTTTTTTCAAAGAAAGACTGCGCTTGTGTTTGTGTAAAATATTCTCTATCATCTGAGGGTCGTAACCATTGATTTGAGCGCATTTTTTGATATATTTTAATTCTGTGAGGAAATCAACCGTTAAGAATTCCCCCACCCCTCGGCCCTCCTTTCACTTTTACCCGGAACACATAAATACACAAGACCAAACACAAACAATTCATACGACTTCAGCTACTGAAGATGGGAGCATAGCTCCTGAAATACATATCTAGCGGGTTTCCCAGAGATTTCCAGAGTGTTTGTGTGTGTGTTTTCTTTTTTCTTCTTTTTAGGCTAGTTTTAGACAACAGGTCCCTGTAGGTCATCATTGTCCTGCAAACTTGTAAGTATAATTTTAATTTTCCTTATTTCTTATTGACGTGTGAGTGCTCTCTGGGTTAATTTATGGTTCAGGAGTTTTAAATTTTAATTCCAATCTGTACACCATAGTCTCCAATTCCTTTTTTAACGTTTGACTGTTTTGTAAATAACCACCTTTGTCATGTTATTAAACACAAGTACAGTAGTCTCAAATATCCAAGCCCTGCTTATCCAAGCTTCCGTGTTAACCAAGGTGGCCCCCTCTAAATAGATTGTTGTTTTTAGCTTGCGATCAAGGTCACAGGTTATTTACCACACGTAAATCATGACTCCTCAGGAGTTCAGTTTTCAGTTGATACATAGCGTAAGATTCACGAAGCATGCAGCTGCATTCAGCCACAACAATGTATGTAACCGAGGAATGGTCCTCTCGACGGAGGCTTGGATTGTTGAGTCAGTTATTGACGAACCTCAGTAAAAAGGCGACATTAAACTACACCTTGATACCCATAGACTTGTCCATCCTTGGCATTCATCATTTTTTTAATCCTACAATGGTTAGACATATTTTGACTCTACTGAATGAGTGGGAAAAGAAAGCGTGTTGTGGTGTCTCTAGAAACCAAATTAAAGGCTATTCAATGATTAGATAGTGGTGAAATCCTAAAGAAAGTAGCTGACAATTTAGGTTTTAAGTAATATCAATAAATAGTTCTTTTAATTTAGTTAAGTATGTATGAAATAAATTTTCTGAACATACATAGGCCTATTTTTAATAACTAAAAATGAAACTTCCATTTTATCCGAGTTTATCATTATACGAGGTTAGCTTGATCCACGTTACCTCGGATAATCAAGACTACTGTAGTTCAATTTCTCGCCACTTAAGGTGCTAAATCCATCTTGTGGCCTATATTAGTTCTGTTCCAAGATCCCTCCGCTCATACAACATGATTTTTCATATGTAAAAATTATTTTTTTATGTGTAGCGTTATTTTTATATTTTTATTTATAATGATATGTTAATACAGTAAATTAACATTGTAACAAATTATTAACAAAAATTAGAGATTTAAAAAATATAAATCATCAAAAACATTCTTTACGATCCAATTATGCCAAAGAAACATGAATCATGTTTCTATTTCTGTTTTTCAAATGTTTTCCACCTTAGGTGATATACTTCTTGTGTTAGAACCATGAAATTTACAGGGAAAAGAGTAAAATTGGCCACCAGATGATGCAATATTATGCAACACTGCTGAAATATCACAATATTTAGGGAACTTTATGAAATGAATAGTGCAAAATTTTAAAAAATCATAAGATATTAGCCTGCTGTCGCACTGTGCATAAGATATGTATTTATATACTGTATTTCTCAGGATATAAGACGCACATTTTTCCCATAAAAATGACCCCCAAAATCAGCCTGCATCTTATATGCTGAAGGTAAGATTATTACTGATCTCAATACTGACATTAATGAACACACTCATCCCCAAAATTGAATAATTGGCAGTCATTCATTGCAAAAACAATAAATATACATTATTAATAATTAATAGCAAAAATTTTGTTAATATATACAGTAATACCTTATGTAACATGAATTCTGGGGGATGCATTTTAATTATTACGCTTTAATACATGTCTGCTAACAATGATTACAATTTCGGCATGTTTGCGATGTTTTAGTTCCTAATGAGCCTGTTGAATGATTAATGCCACAGAAGAGTAGAATTCATATAGATATCATAAATATTTTATACATATTTAGGATAAATAATGCTATGTGTATTGAGATCGCAATGGCTACAAAAGTGAAAAGATATGCTTACACTATTAGTTATAAGCTTCAGGCGATTCAATACGTAAAAATGCATGGAAACCAAGCAGCAGCACATTATTTCGGCCCACCTCCCACAGAAAAAAATTATCCGTAATTGGAGCAAAAGAGGAAAACTGAAGCTGATGGGATAAGAGAAACATAGTCTTCATAAGGTTGGTCATAAATAGCCACAACTAGAGAAGGAAGTAATGGATAATAGAACAGAGGAAGTTTGGTATTGCTTTATTGATCAAAATCGTTATGTATGAGCAGTGGTGTGCTGCCAAATACTTAACAACCGGCTCGCTCGTATCGCCGCCCCTGGCAGTTATGTATGCCACCTGCCATCTAATTGATTACGTTTCTGATGGTCCTGAGTTTGCATTATCTGTTCTTTGAAAGAATATGAAAATATTTCCATATAAACTAGACAATATCGTAAATACAAATTGAATATTTATTTTAAATATTTTAATAACATTAATGATTATTATATTGTATATTTAATACATTTATAACCAGTGGCATGCTGGTAAATTTTTAACAACAATGAATGCATATAGGCATATAAGTTTTTTATAAATTGTACTGATTTACAACAAATACAAATTACAACAATAGTAAAATATTCAATATTCTTTATTGTAAATTCCATATAGCCAGTTGATTCTCTCAGAATGCTTTCGTTGATTTTTGCCGAACTCTTGTATCTGTAGCCAATCTATGGTTGCGATTCAACCATGATTTGACAAATGGAGTTGCATCCCAATCCACTAACTCTTTTCCCAATAAATTTATCGTCATTAATTCCGAGATGTGATCTACTGTCAAACTATTTCTCACCCTCGTACAAATTATGTTCATTAAACTGAAGCATCTTTCAGCTTCAGCACTACTGATTGCAATAGTGCTAACTATCTTTTTAGCTTTTTGTATAGTTGCAGGAATTGAAACATTGCTTGATTTTAGATTATTATCTACAAAATCCCAAAAATCGTTCAAATCAATTTCATATTTTAAAATTTCATTTAAATGATGCAATTTTTTTCACCAGCTTTCCATGGTGAAGTTAGTTCTTCATAAGGCCAAGTAGATGGTTCTAATAAATCTAAATAATTATAAATGCATCACTGTTTCTGTCTGATAAAAGACGGAAATTCATATGTTGAATTATATTTTCTAATAACATATTCCTAGGAAGAGCAATGAATTTATCATTTTTGTTAAATGGTATATCTTTAAACTTATCTGACTTAATTAAATCTTCAACCTGAGATTCATGCTTTCTAGTACAAACCTTTAAATTTTCCAAAGCTCTTATGGTGCGTTTGATTAATTTTTGCACTTTCTGAATGTTAGTTGATCTTGACTGCAGTGCAGTTGAAAGTAATGAAAATTCTTCATGAATGTCAATCATTAAAGCAAGGTCTTGCAAGAAATTAATGTTAGCGAACCTCTTTGCCAGACCAGAATAAGAAGAAGAACGAGAAAAATGCATATATAATGCAGGATATGCGCGCCATACAGCAGTAGCAGCTCGTAAACTACATGCCGCCCATCTTGGTCCCAGTACCCGACCAATTTTAATAATCTCAATTTCAAGTTCTTTAGCTACAGTTTCTAGCTCGGTTTGATTTTTATTAGATTGGTGATAAATACTATAAATCCTATCTAAAAATATTTTAAAATGATTAACTTGTTTTATTTCGGATATTGAATCGTCGAGTGACAATTGCAATCGATGATTTAAACAGTGCCAAATAACGATTTTAGGAAAATCTTCTAACAACCTAGTAGCTACTCCAGACTTTCTTCCCAACATTGTATTAGCACCATCAGAACAAAATGCGATTAAATTAGCTTTCATGTATTCGTTGTTAAATCCACAATCATTTAAAGTAGAGTAATGTATTAAAAATACACTCTGCTATGGTTGACACCAATTCTTTTAAAGCGACAAATAACATGACTGGTGCGGAAGCGGATTGAACTGCGCACTGGAGATAAATCACTAGGGTGCTTTTTTTCGAAATTGTAGATGCTTCGTCAATTATGATACATATTTTGGCATTCTCTTCTATAATATTCTTAAATATCTTCATTTTAATTTCTTTTGCGATATGTGCTGCTATTCTTATTGCACTGTATCGTGAATGCAAACAATTGCCTATATCTACGCCATTTTTGTTTTGAAATTCTAATGCCGCCTCAATATCGGATAAAGGCCTGTTACGTTTTACCAAACTGTAAACAGTATTGAAAATTTTTATGGTAGCATCAATATTTTCATTATTCAGTTTGTGTACTAAATAACAGATTGAGTCATTAGCCGATTCTTTTAACAAATCTTGAATTTTAATATGGGCTTTAGAAACATCGTGTTCCCTAATTTTTTTCTTAGAGAAGCTTGCCTAGTACTTTTATTACTGCCATTTGGGGTTACTAAATATGCGCTCCATTCCTTCGACAGATAGACATGCTTTTCTGCTGTCACTCCTAAATGCTGAACTGTTGAACAATTCTTACATCCTAATTTACCTTCCTTTACTTGAAGCCATTTGTACTGTTCTATAAATACTCTTGTTTGTTTTTCGTTCCAACAATCCGGGAGGGCAAGATTATCTATTTCTTTCATTGACGAACATGATGGTTTTTCTTCACTGACTGGTCGTTCAACTGGTTCGAAATTTGGTTCCGTTGGCTTCGACGCTCCACAATGATTTTCGTTACTATCATTATATTCCGTGTCTCTTTTCACCGTCTTCACATTTAAAAAACTTAATAGATTACCCTGTCGTTTTGACATTTTTGGGATCAGGATCTGAAAAATTATTTATGACTATATTCAATTTTTTGATGCGATTAATGCAGTAGCATTTTGTAAATTAAAAGTACTTCTAATTTTAATTATGTTAATTTTAACAAATAATTTCTAACGATTAAGCAAAATTTTTATTATTGTTCAACATTTTAACGTCAAAACTTTTGTTAATTATTTCTTTGTATAATTAAAAAAATAACGGAAATTTTGAGCTAAACCACTTACCTTATTTTTCAGCTTACACCCATAACTCCCGTTATATGAAGAAATCAAGGTATCATGGCAACACTTTTCCAGAAAAGCATTGCAACTTACTGGAACCCCACTCACATAAACACTGATTTACTCAGTCACCATATACAAGCTTATCGCTCAAATGCCCCTCAAAACAGTTCGTTCTGTGGGCGAAAAGCCGAATGTAGTCCGAAAAAATATTTCGTACGCATTTCTGAACATTTGGTTTTATGTATCATTTTATCTATGAACACCGATGCAATTGTATGAGACATTGCCTAGTTTATTGACTGAAAATCACGAGTTGGTTACAATGTGTGAGCTTAGAAGGTGAGAAGATAACAAAGTCCCAAAATACTTTTACTCGTGCGTTGAAAGCTGGAGAACATTACTTTGTATTGGGAAGGGGGAAGAGAGACGAAATTAATGAGACACGTAAAGAAATTGCACCTTTCCTAATGTTAATGTACTGCGACTTTGTCAGGTCGTTCTCAACAAGAAGCGCCAGCGCTTCTTCTCCGGTGTATAGTATGGGTAGTAA
Source organism: Tanypteryx hageni (assembly GCA_028673005.1). Classification (NCBI taxonomy): domain Eukaryota; kingdom Metazoa; phylum Arthropoda; class Insecta; order Odonata; family Petaluridae; genus Tanypteryx; species Tanypteryx hageni. The sequence continues at coordinate 223,502,980 of CM054112.1, read as the reverse complement.
TGTTGAAAATTTATAAGCTTTTTTAACTTTTATAGATCGACGAGGAGTTGTTTGAGTGACTTCTTTCATCAATGCTGCAGCGTCTCGTTTTCCTGAAATATGGAAAGAATGTTGAGCCGAGAAAACGATTTCTTCTTGCGTATGCGAGCCAGGAAGATGAGAGCTCTTATGAAAGTCTGAGACGCAGCGCACGAAAGATAAGAGGCCTGAGGGGCCTGAGTAAGCACTGCTACGACCAGGTCCGAGATAGAAAAAAAAATAAAAAAATACTAACACGTAACCACAGACAGCAAGGAACCACATAACGAAAGCAGACCGCATTGGCTTACATATTCACTCTCTGAAAGCACATAAATCAGAGCCGTAGCGATAAGAAAACTTAATGAAAATTTCGGACGCAGACGGTGTGTCGCACACGCTTGAGGCATGGGAAAGAGCGGACACAGACGCTGCGTCGCACACGCTGGAGGGGTTAATTAAAGGCCGCACTCTCGCTCGTTTAATATGGGATGCTTTGTATCCAAATCATCAATCCTTGTCGCTGGATGCGAAAATTTTCGTGCTATCTGGGTAGATAATAGTAAATTGCAGTAAAATAAAATAATTAGGAAGTGATGAGTTTTGAGTTTTTAATACCTTTGTTTTAATATAATTTATTTAATTGTATATTTTCATACTTTATGTTTATAATCATTGCCGTGTTTAACAACCGGCTCGCAAAATTCTTGAAAATTTAACAACCGGCTCGCGTGAGCCGGTGCGAGCCGGCTCCAGCACACCACTGTGTATGAGGCAAAAAGAGTTGCAGAAGAAAAAGGACTAGTTGAGCATACGTATCGTTATTACATATGCATTCCATTTATTATTTATCCCATTAAAATAAAATACCATCTTGAGCTTAAGTATAAGTACGTGCTATCAGTAAAGGGTATCCACAAGTGCAATGTGTGCGGTGCACTCCGACAGCTTTAATTAATATAACTCCCAAGTTCACGCTGAGCACATTTAGCTATACAAGTCTCGAAGAGATTATTTATGTTTTAGATCATTCCTATTTATTTTACGAATTAAGCTTATCTAAAACATTACATTTAACTGTTATCACACAGTAATATATTCTGTAAATGTTGCCAGATACGGACTTAATCACAGCTGAAAATGATACAGGACATGGCCCTTCCTAAATGCCTTGGTGAACCAAAATATTTTTTCCTGAAAAATCTAAAACATCGGGGTGCATCTTATACCCCGGTGTGTCTTATATGCCAAGAAATATGGTATATATTTTTTATTATTTTAATTTGAAATAAAATCCACGTTATAACAAATCTGCGTTGACCAGGGCCATGTTAAACGGGGCTCACCTGCATTTGATGCAAAAATTTATTTCTTGTCATTAGCAAAATATAGGTAACAACTGAACTTTAGATTTCTCTATTCACAGTTTACAGCCTTAAATGAAATAAAACAGTAATATGGACCCTACTCAAACAATATATTATGCTGGAATGAGATATCAAGTAAGAAAAAACAATACCTTTATATTTCACAGGAAATTTAATGTGCAACAAGAACTTTGAAAATAAACAGAAAATGCAATGAGTTGGAGAGTTGTACATAACATTTAATCTAACCTGAATTGCTAAAGTCATTCTATGAGCAGAATAGTGCCTCTGATGGAAGAGGCACAGCTGACTCCGCAGAAGATCATCCCCTTCAGATGAGCCACCATCAGGGGTAAGGGTTCGTTTGTCTCCCCATGGAAACTTGGAGGCAGGGTGGCCCTCAAGGGCAAGGCTGCAAAGGAGCTGCTGTTTACGGTGAGTGTCAGAAGGTAGGGACATCTGGAATTCTAAGTTTAGAATGCAATCAGTAATTACAGTTAACTGGAATTTATTGAACTTAAATAATAATCTCAAAGCCTTTTATTCTAGGAAGAGAATGGAAAGAAACATGATTAGAAATGGAATTAGCCCATTAATTGCAGCATAGTACTTGCTACACTATAAATAAAATGACTAACATAACAGTGTGTCGTTTTAATTGCATGCTATAGTGGATAATAACATCCACTCCTTTCTATTTATAGGTTCATGCATCCCAATATATTACAAGTATCAACTATGATCATTAAATTACTCAGATGTTTTATAAAAGTTACATGTTTTACATTTTTTCCAAATGTACATTTGATCAGAAATTTTAAAATGTTAATAAAGTAGATGCCACATATTATTACCACTAGCTATTATTATCAGCTGGTTAATATAATGAAACAAGGAATTCCAGTACCAAATCAAATTTTAGGAAGTTTGCCATGTATTTTTTTCACACACCTAATGCTGTCAACTAGGTGTCTGACCATTGCTACTCTCCCTACAAGAAAAGGCAAGGTAAGATACCATTGCTTAAGCAGGAGGTGGAAGCACATTTTCTTTAATACCGTATTTACTCACATATAAGTTGCACTTTTTCCCCAAAATTTTCATCCCCAAATTGAGGATGCAGCTTATAAGCAAGGAAACAAAATTGGAAAATCCAAAAATGTCAGATAATCGTTAAAATTATCTATGACTTCACTAAATGGCTAGGTAATTCAATGCCAGTATGTGACATATAAAAACATAACATAAATACCGAAACAAATGGAAAGGAAAAGAAATATTATTGATGAGAGAATTACAGATGTCAATTTTTGCAGGGGATTGCTATGGTAGGGCCAGAGGACCAAAAGACAAATTGCGTAGTTTGATGGATATCAAGGCATTGTCACAGTTTAGTCTCATATTCCAACAATTCTATTAATGAACATTTCAGTGGTTTCTTTCAGTTCAAAAGTCGTACTGATTTTTCATTGCTTTCCATGTGCAGCATGCTTGGGTAAAATGCGCATCCCGAGATTTTTGGTAATATAGTACTTTGTATCCTGCAAAATAAATATATACTGTATATAAGCAATATAAACAAATGTAAGCCGATATTGATAGTAAGTCGACCCCCACTTTTCACAAGGGCACACAAGAAGAATTTATTGTAGGCTGTACAGACATTTTGGTTTTCACGGATCTTTTCATAAAAAAATACTAAAATGTATAAATGTTTCTCTTTTTCTCTCCTCCAGCATCTCACATTCGATTCGACAATCCCATAGCACCATTGTGCAGCAAGATTAGAAGTTTCTTTTGCAAATGTGATCACTTTCTTCCTAAATTTCGCAGAATGTGTTCGTTTCATAATGGGGTTATTGTAAAAAACTGAAAATCTCGCCACACTGAAGGACTGAAATTTATGCTTGCAAAGGCACGAGGAAGTGACTGTTGGTTAGGGGAATCCCAGTATTTGCATACTAGACACACTGAATCAACATAGTAAACAGTGTAAATGTTTCAAAAAATAAAATGAAACATTGTGTACCTACATATCTAAAGTACAGGTTTCCCTCTCTTTATGCGGGGATTGTGTTCCAGGAAAGTGATGCATAAAGCAAATTTGCATAAACAGAACCCATATTTACATGTAAAAGATAGTAATACGTTCCACAAGCAATCCTAACTTCCCTCCAAGACACTCTTCTTTCGCTCCATAACAACTTCTTATGCGTAAAATACAAACTTAAAACGATTAACACTAAATTATACTCGCCAATTAAAGGAAGCGGATGAGGACAAGTGGTGACTGTTGTGAGTGACATAATAAAGGAGGTTTAAAGTGCTGAAGGGTTGTCTTGGCCCAACGCAAGTTCCACGGGCAAGGAGACAAAACTTCTCAAATGTGCTCAAACAGTATCACACGAAATCTCCATCTCATCACCACTCTACAATATCCACTCCACTGTCATCTCTTTTACGCACAGCATAAGAGATAATGACAGACTGAATGGTCGCCTTGTGGTGTAGTGGAGAACTTTCTTTCATTTGTATTGCACTGGCTGCATAACCACATAAGAGCGAATCAAAGACGCATAAAAAGAAATTCCTGTAGCAATAAGTTTGTCACATAATAGCAAATTCGCATAAAGCGAACCCACATAAAGAGAGGAAAACCTGTATACAGCTTCTCTTATGCATACAAGTGCTAGGTATCACCACGATTTTGATAACTTGGATGCAGCACACACTTTTTACATAATTTATTTTTTTATATTCAGTCATTATGATTCTTTTATTATACATTTTAAGTGGAATGTTTACTTCCACTTTAATACACATATCTTGAGTTTAAACCTAACTACAGGCATTTTGCTGCCTTTATGTGCATGGTAAGCAAGATGCTTGCAGTGCGAAGAAGGAAATAATAAAAGATATCCCAAAGTGCATTGAACATATCAGAATGTAATATAGATAGATATTTATTCAGTTGAAAACATGTGAACATGTCATACATCGTCAGAAGTAAGTTGGTACATCATTGCAATTTATATGCCAATGCCATGGTGCCCTAAGAAAAACTCATCAACATAAAACGGGATTACATAACAACCATTCCTTAACAATATTAATACAATGATTTGTTGGTTTTAGTCTGACTTTTTCAGGTAGAGCATTATATAACCTCTGACTCAACCTAAGGAAACCATTCAGAGTTTTAGCTTTCCTACAGGAGGGCACAAATAATTTATCAGTTTGCCTAGTGTTGTACTCATGCACATCATCCACTTGTGTAAAGTTATCAATATTTTCTCCTACATATTTCAAACATGCCAAAATATACAATGATGCATAAGTCAGAATTCTATACTTTGCAAACAGTGGTTTACAGTGTTCTCTCCTTTTAATACCAGCCATTATCCTGATGCAATGCTTTTGAATTAGCATCACCGACCTGAGATGACATGAGCCACCCAAGAGTAATATACCATATGCAGTAAGACCTTGAAATAAGGCCATATATATAATTCTTAGAACTTCAAATGATGTAGTATCATGTATTTTTAATATTAAAAAACTTATAGATGACAATTTAGAGCACATCTTAGTAATATACACTTGCCATGTTAAACTGCTATCAAAACAGAACCCTAACAGGTTACATGGTACCTGGTCATTAATGGAAGATCCTTTTAGAATAATAGTAATCTCCTGAGTTTTGTCTTCATTTAAATGTAAACTATTAGCCTTGAACCAGTCATTTATTAGTGGAAAGCTTGACTGCATCCTATGGTCAAGGATAGTTGCATCCCGATTTTGACACATAAAGGAGGTGTCATCTGCAAATTGCATCAGCTTAATATTTGGTGTCATAGCACAATGCATGTCATTAACATAAATGATGAAAAATAGAGGCCTCAACAGTGAGCCCTGCGGCACTCCATATGAGATGGGTTTCAAATCTGAAATGCAATTTTCCCAAAACACTGCTTGGTATCTATTGACTAGAAAACTTTCACAGAAATGCAGGGCATTTCCCCTAATACCACACCAGCATAACTTTTCAAGTAAACAGTCATATTTGACAGTATCAAAGGCTTTACTAAGGTCACAACACACGATATTTACTTTCTCCTCATTCTCAAATGCCTCATGTATATATTTCACCACATCTGTCAACATAGCATTTGTTCCTTTACCCTTCCTAAAACCATATTGAGTGTATGATAGCACCCCGTGGACTTCAAGAAAGTCTTCCAGCCTTCTTTTGAAAGCATTTTCAAATATTTTTGAAAGAATAGGGGTTCAAGTTATGGGCCTATGCGTTGACCTGATTAATAGTTTTTGAGTTATAGCACCCACAAAAATCTATCACATACAGACCGAAAGACAGACACACAGAAATCATCGCAAAACTAATCAGAACGTGTTCAGGGAACCTTAAAACATGTATTACCGTTGAAATCTCGAGTTCGATTTTTTCCATGAAAACAATACTTTCTCATACTACGTATATGGAGAAAGTAAAAAAGAAAGAATGGATGTTAGGAAAGAAAAAGACAGGGCAGAGGCTTATTGACATTCTTAGGAAAATTATTTGAGGGTACTGCTCTTTTGTTTAGATCAGTTGCAAAGAAGAATATTTTTTGATGAACAACAATTTTTTTAAAAATTTTCTCTTTCCCTAGCTCTTACATGATCTGTGAGGTACCTATTAAAAAAAACGTATCTGGATAGAGGACAACATTTGCCAAAAACAGCAAGAGTACGACTCATAAATTTGACTATATGAGAAAAAGGAACTACAGTAAATAATTGAAAAATTAAAACAACTCCTAACTGTACCAATTTCAAAAATTTTTTAGAGGAAACAATTAAAATATCAAGTTTATGGAAAATCTTTTTCATGCCAGAGGCTTGATATCTCAAACATGTCTATGGTTTATGTGTCTTACGAAAATGACAGAGACCAAACAAACTAGGTAATTCAAACAACCATACATGCATTCATATGCAAAGGCAAAATATATCAAGTTGACAGAAAAAATTTTTCACGCCAGGGACTTGATATTTTAAGCATGTGGTGGTTTATGTGTCTCAGTACAATGACAGGGAATGGCTGTAGAGAGGGAAATGGGGAAGGGGACCTCAGTCATTATTCAAAATGGTCTGTTGGTGTTTGTGTATGTACAATGTTTCATATGGGTCTAATTTGTATACATTGTTTACTTGTTTTAACAGAGTTAAGTTGTTGATAGTGATGGGATGACTGGTTTCTAGTATATGTGTGGCTATGCTTGAGTTGTTGAATCTATTGTGTTTAAAATGTGAAAAGTGTTCTTCGAAGCATGTTTCAAATTTGCATTTAGTTTGTCCAATGCATAATTTTTCGCAGTTATTGAAAGATATTTTGTAAATACCTGATTTGTGTAGAAATTGAATTAGATCTTTAGGATTATAGAGAAGATTAGAAAGTTTATTTTGGTTAACATGTACAGCTTTAAGGTCATATTTAGAAAAAATGTTACCAAGTTTGTTTGTGAGGCCAGGTGTGAAAGGTATTTTTTGTATGTGTTGTTTTTGCAGTGGGGATGTTCGCGGGTGTGGTATGATTTTTAATGTGTAAATTGTTTTTGTTTCCACAGAATGTTTTGGATTATTTGAGGATCGTAACCATTAAGAGAAGCGCAGTTTTCAATGTGTTTGAGTTCTTTATCAAAATCTGTTTAGATAGGAGAATACGTAGTAGCCTATGTATCATGGAGTGAAACGAAGCTAATTTATGTGAGATATGATGATGGGAATCATTTGGTATGTATCTGCCAGTATGGGGGGGTTTTGGTAGATTTTGAATTTTAGTCTGTTGTGTTGTTGTATCAGTTATACAAAGTATATGAATTTAGAATGATTCTAGAAGTTTAAGGGTACAAAACCCAGCAGTTTCAAATGTTTATATCTAAAAGAGAAAGGTGTTTTACCAATCACAAATCAAAAAGAGAAATTTTAAAATACATATGTAGAAGCTAGCTAAGTGGATTTAAAATTTCAACAGCCTGTGACGATATTCAACATTTGAAAAGTTTCTCTGCAGTATGCCTAGCATGTTCAAACAAACACATTCATATTGAGCATATTTCAAACATTTAATATGCATTCAGTTTAGTTATGTTTGTTTTTCTCATTCTGGCAGGCTATTGCATATTCTTGTAACACTATGTTTTCCAGGTTAAATCAACCGTAATTTGGCATGATTTTATTTTTGTATATACCTTTATCTTCTGATTTAATTGTCTCTTGCTTTTCAGACTAATTTTTGAAATGACTATGCATTAATTTTTCTTGTTTGCTTATTTGGATTTTGAGTGAGATGGCTTTTCTTATATTAATGTACTATATTACTCTTTCTTTCAACCTTTACTGCTTTTTCCAGATTGGTTCACATAATTTCAAAATGTTTATATTGCTGAGCTTCGACTTTAATTCTTCAATTTCACTGACATATCAAACAACTAATTGACTACACTGCAGTTTTTGCTTAATATTTTAATGTTAATGCATTTTGCACAAAATATTAATGCAAAATCTGTAAGTAGAATTCACCCAGCAATTCAAAGTTGAGTTGAGAGGGCAAGTTTTAATTACATGTCTAAATTGAATGCTTCTCAAGTAAGTGAAAAAGTTGCTAAGAATGACCCACCAGAGGATTTCTCAGCCCGAGGAAGACACTACGTTGTAGCACATCAGTGGGTCACCCTCACATGAACAATATAAGGTAACATGCACATTTTAAAACTTCTACACTTCATGCATTTGAACAGTTTGATGATCACCAGCAAAGAATAATTAATCTTACCAGATTCTACAGCTTCTCTTTCTCTGGAAATTGACTCCTGTTTCATTAAAGGTTCCACAAAGAATTGGGCAAAGCGGTCCAATGACTCCTCAAGATGCTCCTGACGAGACTCAAAGTAAAATGTTGTGCAGTCCCATTCTGTAAAGGCATTGTTTGAGCCTCCCCTTTTCTATAAAAGAGCAAAATCTAATTAGGTCATTTAGTTAACAATAGCTTATGAAAATAATTTCAAATTTATTGAAATTTTTAAATTTACCATATTAGTACATTATATTGTCTAAAATTGAACTTTGCACATGAATAACTTGGGAAATCACACTGACATAGATAAAGAGTTAATAATAAGTTCTCAATTTTAAACAAAATTTTTATCTATAAATAACAAAAGCAATACAATTTTCTGATAATTAATTTAAAAAGTTAATAAATAATCTATTTTTACTTATTATAAGAATAAGCTAAATATTTCAAAAGGTCTAACTACATGCAAAATTAAGAATATTTATTTCAAAACTACTATTAATCAAATAACAGATAATTATTTTGGAAATTTAAATTTAAAATTGAGTTATAAATTATATTAAAATAAAGACAATAATGTCTTGAAAAAGAGAATTATATTTGTCGAGAGAAATAGAAGGAAACAATGACGATATAGTTAAGCTTCAATTCCTGCCAGAAAGTGATGATATACTTCATTGGAAGTGAGATTATGTGACCATGAGAGTACAGGAAGGGCAAGAGAGGCAGTGTGCAGCCAATACTTTTTGCATAGTGCATAATAATAATAATTCTTTATTCATCCAAGGATCCAATATAGGATATGTCACAAATAGAAAATACATTAAAAAATGAAATAGAGTTAACAATAAGAGATATATTCATTGACATTGTAGAACATTCTCTCAAGCAGAAAAGATGTGATTTATGTTTAAACATAGGAATGGACTTAATATTTTTAAGTTGCACAGGTAGTTTATTATACAAAATAAGGCCCATATTTCTGGGCCCAAGAAAGCCCGATCTTGCGCGCACATAAGATACTTGCAAGTTGTTTACATTTCTGGTCATATAATTATGTATATTAGCATTTTCCAAGAAGAGCATAAGGTTACTTTTCAAATATAGAACTAGAGTAAAGATATAAATACAAGGGAGATGTAGTAAATTAAATTGCCTAAATAGTGGAAGGCTTGGGGCATCGAGTCTGGCATTAGCCATCAGACGAATGATCCTCTTTTGAAGCTTAAAAATCAAAATAGCTTGAGGGGACGAGTCCCACAAGAGCACACTATATATAATATGCGAGTAAAATAACCCAAAGTAGAGAGAGAGAAGAACATCGTAGAAACAGTGGAACAAATGGCACGAATGAAAAACAAATAGAACTGAATTTACTTAGAAGTGTATGAATATGTGTATCCCAATAAAGATGGGAGTTAATATAAATGCCCAGAAATTTCGAAGAATCAGCTTGAGGTAATATATTGCCATCTAGGCAGATGTATAATGCTAGTGTTGGTTTGTTTTTAAGGGCAAAATAAATAACTAGCGATTTCTCAACATTAAGTTTAAGAAAATTATTTAGGGACCAGGACTGAATTCTCTGTGTAACAAGATTACTGTTTATAAGGAGGTGCTCAGGAGAGGCAGAAGAAATAATGACATTGGTGTCATCAGCATATAAGATGGGATTACTCTCAGGTATACTGCCTATTTGAATGGGGAGATCATTAACATAAATGAGAAAAAGTGTAGGGCCAAGAACAGAACCCTGGGAGACACCTTGATTGATTATTTTAGATGGAGATTTATAATTTATGCCACGTTTATAGATAACAACAAGCTCCATTCTGTCATGTAAGTATGACAATTTGCCAGTTTTTTGGGAGACCTCTGATACCAACTCTAATTTTTTTAAAAGAAGGCTGTGATTGACAAGATCAAATGCTTTAGAATATTCAAACAATAGAGAACAGGCATTAAGTCTTTTGTCTAGAACAGAATGTAAATGGTTGACTGCTTCAGAAACAGCACACATAATGGATTTATTCTTGCGGAAACCATGCTGATATGAAGACAAAATGACATAGGATTCTAGATAGGAAAGTAGGCGCCTATGATAGGCTTTTTCAAAAATTTTAGCAAACTGAGTTTGAATGGCAATTGGTCTATAGGAATTAAAATCTTGTGGGCTTCCTTTTTTCTTATATAGAGGAATTACCTTGGAAATTTAAAAGGGCAGAAGGTAAAATACCCTCAATGAAAGCATTAATAAGATACAATAGAGGATTCTTAATAAAGTTCAAGCAAAGCTGGATAATAAAATTTGGAATTTCATCAATGCCAGCACTGAATTTCTTACCACAATTGCTAACAATGGTTTGGAGTTCATTTTCAAGACAGGGAAAGAGATAAAATGAAGAAGAAGAATTAGTGATATTCAGATAATCAAAGGGATTAGAAGGTTGAGCACATGATGGAAGAGTAGTGAAATGATTGTTAAAATCAGCTGCTAAGGTGTAGGAATTAGGTGTATCAAAATGGGAGATGAAGCAAAGTTTTTGATACATCTCAATCATTAATAATCTTCCATATTTTACGGGATTTGTTAGTGCAGTTCAACAGTCTATCATTATTGTATGTCCGTTGAGCAGTATGGAGAATTTATCGAGTTTTATATTCAACTTCAAGATCATTATTTATGTAGGATTTACACTAAACAAATAACTCTTTAATATGGGCAGAGAGTTCGCGAATCTCATCTGTAATCCACTGCTTTTTAGAATTCCTATTAGAAATCTTTTTAACAACCAAGGGAAAGGCAGCATTAAAATAAAATAGAAATTTGTTGTAGAAGGCAGAAAACTTACTGTCAAAATTAGTGTCAACATATACATCAGACCAGGTCTCAGTTTTTAACATATTAAGAAAATGCTTAATATTTAGATTTAAAAAACATTGAGTTTCGCAATGCATTGATTGAGTTCTATTTTTTATGGTAAAATAAGTCATAATAGGGTAATGATCAGATATATCAAAGGGAATAACTTCAGATTTTACATACTGAGCATCAATGTTTGAAATAGTGAGGACAAGCAAAGACGAAGAAGAAGAATTAACGCAAGTGGCATCCTTGATGTTTACATATAGGTGATATGAACTAAGTAAGTTAAGAAGAGATTTCTGATTACTGCCATCAAAAAACAAGTTGCAGTTAAAGTCGCCAGAGAGGATTATAAGTGACTGAGGTTTCCAACTAGATATATAGTCAAGCAAGATGTAGAGATTATTTATAAACATAGAATAAAAGACATGGGAAACAGGTTTACAGAATAGATTAAATAGAGAAATTTTACAGAAAAATCTTATTAAATAAACTCCATACATGTAAAATAATTAGAAAGTTAAGATATTTATAACATATTTTTTTATAAATGTAAACAAATCTTGGTTCCATAAAAAAAACAAACTGAAGTTGTGTACTACAATTTCACAAAGAATTGAAACTCATCATAATTACCATTCTATAACAGTATTCTTGAGATCATTTGCCTCATTTATTTTTAAGCATTTGCTAAATAAAATTGTCAGCAGTATGATACTTTAATTTCAGCTTTGTCTAATTCAAAATATTTTTGAGGTCATATAACTAAACAAGTTTGCATACAAATACATAATCAAAAATGGAAATACAACAGAAGAGCATTTCATGGATTAACTGAAGTCTACTTCTAAAGTCATAAAGGAAACAAAATGATATACGCCAACAAAATGTGATGAATAAATATAAATACCTTTATGAAAGAGTCAAAATCATTCTCTTTGGGATATTTTCTACTTCCCATGAAAACCATGTGTTCTAGAAAATGAGCTAATCCAGGAATATCCACAGGATCACTAAAACTTCCAACACCAACACACAAACTTGCCGCAGCCTGAAAAACATATATGGCATAAATACTAAGACTGATATAAAATCTATACCACTATACACCAAGCATACCAGCTTTTCTAATGAATGATGACTTCTGGATTCACTTGAAGACGATTCATCACTACTGTCAGAATCTTCTGAACTATCTTCTAAAAGATAAAAAAATTACCTTATTTAAAATCACAAGAGTAACTCGAAAAAAAAAATTCCAATGGCGAACCTTCAGACTCGTCAGATAATCTGCTTTCGCCAATTTTCGTGGGTTCATTTACATGTGATGACATATCTGATATAATGATAGCGGTCAAGCCATTTTCAAGACGAATAATTCTATAATCCTTCTTGTCATTTTCCGATTTCACAGGCGAATCAAGGTAAGTCACCTTTTTCTTGTCTAACTGCACATCACAGTCAATACTATTATGAGGTAATAATTTCTCTTTTTCATCAACTACTGCTTTCGGCATTTCAATTCTGAGAAACTTTCTACCCGTCGAGTGACTACTTGAACTGTTATTTCTTTTTGACATATGATCTAGGTATGGCCAAAGGATGCACTATTTTCTCCCTTTTATAATCTTTAACTCATATATAATATGTATTATTATCTAGTTATGAATTTCAAAATTTATATTAGACAATTTCAGCATATTTTCGTCCCGACAAAGACCATAAACCCATAACACTGTTCGTAAATCACCATACTGATACAGAAACCTCGCTAAAAACAGTTGAAAAACGTTATTGCGTTATTGCCAACATAAAATATACAGCTCAATTGCCGGATTGCGGTGCTCCTTGTTTTTTCTTTTCTAATGATGACAATATATATATTGACAGCATGTTCATCATTTTTCGTATTTACGAAATAGCATTAACTGAATTTGCAGATCTTTCCGTGCTCTAAGATATGATAACAATGGAATGGCATTGTGTCAAGTGTATTTCACGAATGCAAGTTTTACTTGATTGGAATTTATATATTTATTATATATTTTTATTTCTAATACTTGAGATTCGACTGGCTTACCCAAAGCTAAAAAAATGTCTACAGCAAGCAGTGCAGATATAAAATAAAAAGCAACATATAGGTACTATAAAAGGTACGAATTTATCTAATAGTCTACGATGACCATACGTCCCGTTTAACGGGATCGTCCCGTTTTTTAGTTAAGTGTCCCATTGTCCCGATAAAGTTAAAATTGTCCCGTTTTCTCGAGAGTCATTTAATATAAAAAGTTGCAAGAAAAAAATTATTCCTAAATATACCATAAAAGTTATAGACGAAGACGAGCTTTTCGATGAATATCACCATGTTATGAATATCAGTAAAAGCAAAATTGCGGAATGGAACACGACTTTAACTGAAACTGTGGAACGATGGTTTGTGCAAGATGAAAGAATTTCGTTAAAAACATTCAAATGATTTTGGAATTTGCTATAACTTTTCATGCCATAAGTTCGGCTATAGCAGGAGTGTTTTCTATCACAAATGCTCTGTGGACAGCTGAAAAAAACAGTTTCTTCATTGGAAACATCAAAGCAGTGATAATGACAAAAGCTCATTTTCGGTAGGTACCTAACTTTCGTGCTACGACTTTAACGATTTGCTTTCAAACAATCGAAAATTACTGCAAGAATTATCTTATTATGTTTTGAACGACTTGTTTCATTGAATAAAAATTTACCATATTGTATAAGAAAATACCTATGTAATAATAAAAATATTACATCAATGTATCGAAAAATGGAAAATTTTCTCCAAAATTTTATATTGTACTTTATTTCTTTAGAAGTCTAGAAAAACTAGCTGAACCGAAGAAATTATACCGAGCCCGGATACAGATCCATAGATCCGTAGTCTCTAGGTCAAACCGACACTGTTGGCTACCCTACTTGCATCCGTAGTTGGTAATAATTGAATGTGTTGAATTTGACAAAGTTAATTTAATTCTTTTAACTCCACACATCATTACCTAAATATTGTTTTGGTACTTTGGCGTTTCACAGGCATCACCTTTGTAGCGCCTCTAGGGGTCAGATATTGAACTGCAAGGCGATAAATGTGGCGAGATTTGGAATTACGTGGAGAACATGAACGGAAATTTTACTCGTCCTCACTCAAAGTCCTCACCAGTAAGGACTTTCTCTAACTCGATAATGAAATGTCGTTAGTCCACCGCTAACCAAACTCCACTCTTGCATCGACAACCGCTTACCGAAAAGACCTTTCCCTAACTTGTCTTATCGACTGGCTGTCGATGCAAAATACGAAACAAGCAATTCGATAGCAGCCGAAGGAAATACGCTGCTTAAGTGGCGCCCTTCAGCGAGGATATAATTTTTGGCCAATCACGAACGAGGTAATTTTCAAGCTTCAACTTAAACAAAAGAAGACCACACGCCGATAGAAAAGAGTGCACGCACCCAAATCCACAAGTTCAACTGTTTCAGAAGAAAAGTGGGAATGGCGGAAAAATGTGGGTGAGTAAATAATATGTACTTTACTGTATTATGTCATTTAATGTGTAAACTGCATTTAAAATGAGATGTGAAAACGCAAGGATGGTGCTTGTATTCATTATTGTATTATTCATTGTCAAAAGCATTCATAAGTGCTTGACAGAGGGAGATGGGAGCCTGCTCTGTGTTCCACCAGTTCCAATGACTGAGGCCAGTAATAGTAACATTGCAAGAAGGTCTAGACCTGGCCCACTCATCAGAGGATGGTTTTCTTGGTAAGTAGTGCATCATTCTCAACCTTTCACTTGAATTGGAAATGGGCTTATGAGATCATGTCTTTCTGTCCAGTTTCAATCTCATAAACATAATCTATTTTTACACTTATTCCCACTTCTTATCATGATTCTTTCAATGAGCGAGTTTAAACCAAACATTTTAAATGATGATTAGTCCCAAAAAAAGGATAATACATGGTATTACGTTGAGGAATGTTTGAAAATAGCCATTTTCACATGTCTTGCGGTGTTCTGCGTGGTTTGAAAAAATGAGGAAATGAGTCAGAATTGATGGATATAAGAATTGGACTAAAATGAAAGAATGCTGAATTGCATTTAATAAATCAAATTTATTTGCGTATACCACACATAGCGAGAGTACATAGGTAGTCGTTATCAAACTACAGAAGTGAGGAATTTGTACATAAATACAACACACAAAATGAATAATTGTAACCAACTTTAATAACATTAATATTCACAAACAAACATAAACATTTATCTGTTATTTAGAACATACATTCTCAGTTTCTCATAGAAATATGTATATTAACATTGAATTTGAATATAAATATTTCGACTTTTCATATCATGAAATTAATATTTATAGGTTTTGTTTACTAAAACAAAATAAAAATTGATTGGGTAACACAATTATAATTTTATATTAAATCTGTCTTTTCCAACAGAGGTCGGTGACGAAACTGCGTGCCCAGTGATGGCAGAAAGAGTTTGTGGAGCAGATCCCACAACCTAGTGGTAGTTCTATGTCCACTACCATCGGTAGTGAAGAGGAAGAGTAAGTATATGTAGAACATGATGTGTAGTGTAAAAATATTTCCATGACATACATATATACATAGTGTTTCTTGTTTCAATACTTTTTGAAATATTAATAATTTACTTCAATAAATGACCACAATAAGAACCACCCTAATATAAAAAAGTTAACAAATATTATAACATCGTTAAAACTTCACTTAGGAGTAAACCAGAAAAAGCTAGCCACTCAGTGTGAAAATGCAAGGGAGACCTTCACTGCCCTTGCACATCGCAATGAAGACAACATGGAGGTAAGCTACAGTGTATATTTGATCTGACTGAACAAGAATTACTTGGTCTTACTCAGTAATTGTGAAATCATTTTTCTCCCTGCAGCTATTGGCAAAAGCAGTGCAGCAGCAAGCCGAGGCAAGTGCGATGATGGCAAAAGCCATCCAAGAACAGGCTAAAGCCCTCAATCGAATAGCCGGTGTCCTCGAAAAAAGAATAATAATGTATATATTATTATATATATTTAATATACGTGCATTTTGAATTATTTTTTTGATCGTGCAATCTATAATAGCAATCCAAACCTATTGACCGAAGTTGCATGCACTCCATTGTTATAAATAGAGTAAGAAATACCACAGCCTTTCCTGATGTAATGCGAATGTTTGTGCTGTTATTGGATTGTTCTAATGATTTTTTAATGCTCCTGTAAATACTCCTATTTTTATAACATTTATGAAAAATGTTACCCAGTTCAAATGGATTTGAATTTTTTTTAAATCCATACAAATAAAAATGCTATTTATGCTAAAGTACTTTAAAGTATCAAATGTAAAAATCCCATTTTTATGTGCTTCGTAAAAGACTATAAAGCCTCGTAATTTTTGGCGAGAAGATATTGATATTACCCTCATTATTTGTTTACTGGTTTGTAATGGAAATTTACATTCTGAACATGAGTGTGAATATGATGTTCGATCAGCAGTAATTTAGGAATATTTTGTGAATTTATTTGAAAAAGTGTGCATGCTGCAGTTGGCTTTTATTATTCTTTTCTGTTTGTTTGTTTTCAAACTTGAATCTTCTGTAGACTTTTCAGCAGTGATTCATATTTTTATTTTATTTAATCATCACCAACTCTTCAAATCATTAATGAAATTTTGTCCCTTTCATTTAATGTATTTTATTAGCTTTATCTGTTACTCTGTTGAGTAGAATTTATTATTCTGATTGCTAGTTCATTTTGAATATTAATTTCCACTTTTACTTTTATTTAAAATATTTTGCTCTATATGCAATTGAAACATTGTTGCTCATACACTAATTTGTCTTTTGAAACATATGAGTGATCATATGATTTATTATAGCCTCTTACAATGTTTAAATTTATTGCAGTGCTGTCAAAAAACCTTTCAAAAAAATAAAGATTATTGTTATGTCTATTATACCAATGTTTTATTTTAATAAGACAAGTTCCTTCAATGCATAATAGTCTAATTTCTCCTATTATATTACTTGGATAAAGTACTATCTTGGGTGTTATCCAATACTAAATGAAAGTAATTCTGTATTACATTGATTTATTTTTATAGGATTTAAATTCTCCTAGCAAGCAGTACATTTTATAACATTTCTGTCATACGATTTTTCCATAATCTGCCCAAAATCTTGGTATTTTAACATTATTAATATTATGGTCATTTTCAATAATCTTGTATTATCTCAGAAAATTTTAATATAAATAAAAAACAACAGTATAGGAAATAGGACCATCGATAAAATTTTTATGGGTTAGCATAATTAAAACAAAAACGGAGAGGTTTATAATTAAGAAGATAACATGTATGTCTTCCATGTGTGCTAAGAAAAGCAGTGTCCTGAGACAAAATTTGAATGATGGAAATTTTGGAATCAAAAGAAGGTAAGGTGTGAGAAAGATATGCCTTAAAATGATATGAATGAATTACGGCAGTTCTCAAATTGGAAATTTTTCACAAAGAGAATGCTAGTTTTTACTTAAAAGTTACTTGAGGTTTATTCATTATTTTATTTCAGTACATGCATTAAATTTATTGTATTATTTGTGTATTGTGTATATTTGTAAGCTCTTTTTCTATTGGGGGTATTTTTCACAACTGCCGTGAATTGAAAGTTGCTCCTCACTCCAGTGCACCGTAAACTGTTTTTGCAACTGCAAGGTTATGCTGCACTCAGAACTCTATCTCTTCTTTTGTTAAGAGCCAAGTCTATTGATCATCGTTCCTATCTTAAAGGTGAGGGAACCTTGGTTGCATCAATCGATGCTGCAGACGAGCTATGGCTCGTGGGGCTTCCCTGCGTTCAATAGCCACAGCCTCATTGTCTCCATTTTGCTGTGCAGCTGCTTCTTCTTCATTATAGAAATTATCCAATGTAAGGCAATGATGAATGCGCATATTGTGGATGACTGCACATGCATTTACTATCCTACCTGCAAAATCTGGGGCATACATCAAGACACGCTGATATGACATGCATTAGAGCAGGGGTCGGCAACCTTTTCTCCTACGAGGGTGCAATTTATATTACTGAGGACGTGTAGGGCGCATAAGCAAGATCAGTTGATATCTCTCTGTATCAGTGGTCGGCAACCTCTTTATCTAGGAGGGCGCAACTTAATTATTGGGGGCGTGAAGTGAAGTAACAATAGTAGATGTGTACCAATAGTTATTAAAATGATATTTTTGTATATATAAGAGAAAAACTATTAAAGAATTTATTATAAAAACGTAAAAAATAAATCAATGTGAAACTTGGGACTGCATACTATATTCAGCCAACTTGCTATAATTTGGCACATAACTCGAGATACCTGATCTTAGGCAGTTGTCTAAATTGTAATCGGTGAGTCTCGATCGGTACTTGGATTTCAAGTGTTTCATGCTTGAAAAAATGGACTCGCAAGTGTATGTTGAAGCACAGTAAGAATATATTTTTAGGGCACATTTTCTTAATAATGGATAGTGATTTTCGTCAACTAAATTCCAAAAGTTTTCATCATTTTTATGTGACCTTAAAATAATATCATTCTGCATATTTATTATTTCCATTTCTAAGTCCTCGGTGTTAACGATATTAAAGTAAGTTCCAATATTAACAGACATATCATTGTCCATAAAATTGAACGGATTAGCAAAGAATGTTATTATGGGTTCTACTTCAGAAAACTGACGAAACCTAAAATTAAATTCCTTCAGGAAAGTTTCAATGTGTTGTGAAAATGGTTCAGTGGTAACATTTTCATCAGTCAGACTCTCAATAATACATATTAAATTCGGGAAAAGTGATAATGAATTACTCTCTAAATGAGACTTCCACAATGCCAATTTACATTTGAATGCATCTACTGCACTTATCATTTTTGCAATGTGTTGATTTTTCCCTTGCATCTCCATATTCAGTTCGTTCAATCTTATAGTTATATCAACAAGAAATCCGAATCCATCAACCAAGCTTTGTCATCCAACTGTGCATAATATTCATTTCTTGACATTAGAAATTCTTTTACTTCCTTTATGAGATTTATAAACCTCACAAGTATTTTGCCTCTGCTGAGCCATCTAACTTCGGTATGTAAAAGGAGATCATCGAATTCGGCATCTTTTATTTTATTTATTTGAAAAAGCCCAAAAACAGCACAAGGCCAATTACATTGGACACATAACAACGAAGTAACAAGAATAAAACTATCAAACAAAATAACTAAAACTCGAGCAATGAATACACATAAAACATACATAGTACATCAATCACACGAAATCGGTAAGGAGCAGGTAGAAAGTCAAATAAATCTGGAGAAAGGGAAAGGAAAATAGGCCACAAAATAAATCAACTATTAGGTTTAAATTGGAAGTTAGGGGACTTAGTGAAGGGGTCATAGTCAGGGAAGCGCTTCAGCAAACTATTACAAATATCAGGAAGGCGATAGAGAAAGGAGCGTTTAGTGATTGAGAGGCGAGGGGTAGGGCAGTGAAAAAGCTCATTCAAGTGAGTAGAACGAGCGGGGACCCAGAGTGAAAATAGAGAAAGAAGCTCATGTGACCTAAAATTGCCATTAATAATTTTTGAAAATGCTTTAATGTCAGTGTGAGTGCATCGATCAGTAAGGGATGGAATCCCTAGGGAGGTTCATATGGCACTAAGTGATGAGTTATGGAGAGGAGGGTGACGAAAGCGAATTACAGACAGAAAGAAATTCATGGGTCGGTCAAGGAGCTTGAGAGTAGAAGGCGAAGCAGTGCACCAAATTGGGGAGCAGTAATCAAGAATGGGGAGAACGCAGCTAAAGAAAAAGGTACGAAGAGCGGACATGTCAGTTATTTCTGTATGACGATAAATAAACCAACTAATGACATAGCACGGGAGGAAATACTTTTAATATGATCTTGGAAAAGAAGCTTCGAGTCGAAGATTACTCCCAAGTCCTTTTGGTTGGTGACAGGGGATTACTTGACAAGAGTGCCAGTATGGATAGTTAAGAGGAGATTTTCGGAGTGTGTATGACAGTACTGTGGATTTAGATGGGTTAATTCGAAGGCGCCAGTGATTGGACCATGAAAGGAGCACATCAAGAGCATTTTGTAGGGCAGCAGGATCCTTATCTGCGTTAATTTGTCTGAAAATTTTACAGTCGTCTGCATACAGGAGGACGTTGCAGGATGTGGAAGAAATAGTTTTGACTAAATCATCAACAAATAACGCGAAAAGTAAAGGACCAACAACACTACCCTGCGGAATGCCGGACGAGATGGGAGGAACTGAAGATGAAATGCCGTCAAGTACTACGCATTGTTGTCTGTTTGTTAAGAATGAAGCCAAAAGGGAAAGGAAATTGCCGTGTATATTGTATCTGTTAGCCAATTTAAAGATTAGAAGTTGATGGTTAATGGAGTCGAAGGCTTTGGCAAAGTCAATATAGCATACATCCAACTGCGAGGAACGTTCGAAGGAATCGGTAATATGTGCATGCAAAACTAAAAGGTTACTTAAAGTTGAGGAGCCTGGGAGGAAACCATGCTGCTCACTAGAAATGAAAGGGAGAGTGAAAGAAAGGAGACGCTGATGGATGATGTGTTCGCAAACAGTTGAGAGTACAGGAAGAAGGGAAATTGGGAGATAAGAATCGACGGAAGACCTTTTGCCAGACTTGAAAAGAGGAAAAATGTTTCCCGTTTTCCAACTCGTGGGGAAGTAACCTGCCGCGAAGCATCTGTTAAAAAGCAGAGACAGGTATGGCTAATGAAGGCGCTGAGTGCTTCAAAAACATTGCACCAACCTGATCAGAGCCGGTAGCACGATTGACTAAAAGAGAACTTAAAAGTTTGAGGCATTTCTCAGGTGTTGTGGAGATTGAAGAAAGGGAGTGAGAGCAAACGCTTTCTCAAAAGAAGTTGGAAGTGTTGAGGGATGAGTTTGGAGTGTAAGTCGATAAAAAGAACTTGCTGAAGAGATCAGCACGTGATGTACCAGCAGCTATTTCATTGCCGTGAGGGATTTCTGAAGGAATGGAGCTGTTGTTACGGTGGGAGTTTATCATAGACCAAAAGCGTTTGGGATTGGAAACACACTCCGAGGAGACAGAAGAAACATAATTGTTAAAATCCACTTTAACCAAAAAATTTCACCTTGTAAAAGCAGTTTAAACAATAGGTGTGGCTCTTATGGAATTTATTATTTTTGTTATTGTCTTCATGACACGTTGAAAATGAAGAACATTTCTTGGTGTATAACGCAGTGATATGAAATAAATTTTGGAAAGAGAGGGTCTTCTTTACATAGCGCAATAAATCCAATTTTACAACCTGTCATCGAAGGTGCACCATCTGTAGTAATTGCAGTCAACTTCATTAATGGTATATTACTTTCTTGAACATATTTTTTAAAAGCTGAAAAAATGTCTTCACCTCTTGTTCGTCCCTTTAATGGAAGAATTTTAAGAAATTATTCCTTTCCTGAAAAATCATTAAACACCATCTTCACAACCATGGCCAATTGAGAAGTGTCTGATGTCTGTTGACTCATGCAGTTGCAACGAGAAGAAAATACATGTTTGTAAATCATTTGCCAACTCGTTCTCCATATTGGTTGCAATAACTTCAATTCTTCTTGTAACTGTTCTTGCTGATAACTGAATCGTGTTGATTGCTGAGGTAATTTCATTTTTATTTATAAAATCTTTGAAAAGTGAGTCAGCAATTGCTAACATGGCTTCTTTTACAATCTTCCCATCTTCAAAAGGCTTTTTCCTCTTGGCCAACAAATGCAAAATTTTAAGTGATGCAATCGTAGCTCTTTTTGATTGCTGTACTGGTCTGGTAAAAATGCTCTGCTGTTAAGTTAAAATAGATTTCATATCAGAAATTTTCTTTTTCCTAATCTCAGAGTTTAACGGATAACTAGTATTAAAATTTCTGTGGACCGTATTAAAATGTCTTTCAACATTACTTTTCTTTGAAAGTGCGACACAAGCATTGCACAATAAACAAACACACTTTCCTTTCAAATCAATAAAACAGAATTGTTCTTCCCAATCAACATTGAAGTAATACGTCCTTTGCCTCTTACTACTCATAATGTGGATGAAATTTTCTACAAATGAATTAATAAACACAACACACTGAATATCGGGAAAATATCAGAAATATTGTGAACTGTTGGTCAATTTAAATTGATTTATGTTTAACCAATGAAGAGGGAAATGAGCTATCACTGGCTGATATTGTAAGAGACGAATAAAAATCTCCAAAACCCTGTACTTTGAATACTAAGTGAAGAACGGAACTCTGAAACCAACGACTCACAACAATAACTCGAGCCAAGTTATGCTACAAGACGGAGGACAGAACCCCGGAACCAACGACTTTCAACAATAACTTAAGGCAAGTTATGCTACAAGACGGAAGACAGAACTCCGAAACCAACGACTTTTGACAAGAACTTGGGAGTTTCACACGACATAGGGAAATAGTTTTCCCGTATCGAGCACCTACCTCCAAATAGCCTGAACCGGCTAACGGAGCTATAGTACATGACGGGTTGAGAACAAGGATCTCAGTTAGCCTTGCACCCATAGTAGCGATTGAAGGCGACAGGATACCTTCACCTAGCATAAACTAGAGGCGGAGAATTCCCTATCTTTTGGTACAGTTCGTACGAGAACGTTTGTATGAATTGTCAGCACAGGCACAGCAATCACACAAACACGATAGCGGCTTCTCCTACTCTCGGCGAGTAATCTCCAAATTTGAATGCCCAGCCGATTCGCCTTTGTCCTACGCACTGGGTATCTCCGAGGCAGTGCAATGAATAGCCGGGGAAGGGAGGAGGGAAACCCAGTGCCGGCATTTGCCTGCTCTTACGAAGAACACCAGGGGGGCCAACAGCTTAACGTCCCTTCCGAAGGACGGAACAGCTGAATTTGCGCGGTCTCCTCCAACTACACAAACAGGGGGCCGGGTGACCTTGGAAAAATCCTACTTGTGCAGGATTTGTGCCCACTGCCTTTTCAAGCAGCAGGCGAGTAGCAGCCAGCGTCCTAACCACTACACCACTGGCACCTCGAGTTATCTCCGAAAAACGCTATGAAGGATGTATTTATACTAGGGCAGGGCAGGGAGAAGGGAAAGGGACGTGGATAAACAAGAGGGGGGTAATGGAGAAGTCATTATGAAAAGAACTCTGTTACTGACAACAATGTCTTTATCCAACAATGTACGTCCCCATTCTGTTCGCTTATAAGTCCTGACCTTGACGATGTTATTTTGTAACAGACATACGATTCGGCTCGGTGTGATGTAAGATTAAGATGTTGGTTACAAAGTTCTATTCTTCATCTTGTTCCGCAACTTATTGGTCTTCTGAGAGTTTTTCGTAATTGTTTAACTTGAGTTCTCTTTTTGGCTGGCGGGCGAGACACAAATGTCTTGTGGGCACCATAGCGCCCACCGCGTTGCCGACCTCTTCATTAGAGGGTTGTAACCCTCTAATTGGTTGGCTATAGGAGTACTTTACTTTTAATTAATGTCTTTATAATGTAAAGGACTTCCTGGAAATTGTTTTATGTATATATTGTGATATAACTGTAATCTATTACTTCTCCTTGCTTAAAATATAGCAACCTTTGAATGTACTTTTATTATATCAATAATGTTTGGAGTGTATTATTTTTGCTTATGATGTGCTCCCAAAGAAGCTCTTATGTGATATCCATTCATGTGTATACTATGCCGATCTTGTCCTATGCTTGTTTCTACAAATCAATGGGCCAATAATATTGTTATATTTTGTACTTAATTTTTTTCGTAATAAACGTGTAAAAAAATGTTCTTTTTTCTTTAGAAGTGTATACCAATTCCCACACATACATTTGATGGGTAAATTGTTTTCAGAACTGAAAAAAATTGATGGAGGATCATTGCATCAAATTTATGGAATAATTAAACGTTTTGGTTTACGGAAAATCCGCTGCCCTACGAAAAGCGGCAGTCGGGGAGGGAGCAGGGGGGAAGGAAAGGGGAGGGAGCAGGAGGAGGAGACATGACTGCTTACATAGCTCGTTGCCTGGCAACGTCTTCAACCAATGAGAATGGTCTCCAAAACGCACTGAGGCGGCGGAGGGGTTACGTTTAGACGGTCCTCGTTTTCGAATCTCCAGCTCATCTGGAAGTCCTTAAACATTAGTATCTTCCTCCTCCTCCTCTGTAAGAAACGTCGATATATAATGACTAATAGAAGGTGCTTGCATACTGCAAGCATTTCATCTCACCTTGAAAAATCATTCATTTTTCAGAGAGATATTTAATCATAAATATTTCTTTAATTGTAGAGATTTCTCCTCTGGATGGGTTTTCGTTTTTTCATTATGGAACAATAATGGAGTAAAACAAACACTAATTTTTGCAATTTTAGGAACATTATACTTTTTCCACATTGGGTTAATAATGCCACACATTTCTGCCAATTTTTAAATTTATAGTACAATTAGAAGTGAAATAACTTTTATCTAATTGTTTAAATTTAAATAATTTTTACCAAATTAAAAATTTTATGCATAAATTGAAATGATTATTCGTTTATATAGACTAAACTCTAAATAATTTAAAAATTTTGGCTCCCTAACTTGGGGCGTAGTGTCTCAGCATTTACCTATTTGTTTAAATTTTAAGAATTATTAACTGCCAACAAAATTAAAATATCAAAATTTCTATAATCCTTATTTCGTTTTTTTACAAATCCTACCTCTAAAAAAAATTTCAGCTCCGTAGCACATTCGGAAATACAAAAACCTTGATAATTTGTTTAAACAATTGCGAATTTTTAGCAGCTGCATTGTTGCACTTATTCAAGATTTTTGTTTTTTCTAGTCGGTTTTGCACAAAATCCTACCTCTGAAAAAAATTTCGAATCCCCAGCACATCTGGAAGTGCCTAAACATTAGTATCCTCCTATATGTTATCTGTTATATCCTCCTCCTCCTCTGTAAGAAACGTCGATATATAATGATACCAAGCGTTTGATATGATTTCCCATGAAATATTGTTGGATATACTGTATAATATTGATGTAAGAGGATTATTATGGGATTGGTTTAAATCATATTTGAGTGGAAGAAAATTGGTAGTTAAATGTAGTAATGAATACAGTGAACATTGAACATTGAAAATGGGTGTTCCCCAGGGATCTGTCTTGGGCCCATTACTGTACATAGTTTACGTAAACAGTATTTTTGAGTCACTTTCATATGTTAAAGTATTGCTATATGCGGATGATACTATGATTATTTCTTCTGGAAAAGATTTTGATAGAGTATTTAATGTTATGCAAAGGGCATTAAATGATATTTCCAGGTGGTGTAGAGACCATGATTTGATAATAAATTCTAAAAAAACAAAACAATGTATATAGCAGCAAATAGAATGTCTAAAATGAAAAGAGTTACTCTAAAACTTCATGATGATGCATGTTTATGTTGGAGTGAGGTACTGGGTTGTACCTGAACTGTTTTAGAACAAGTATTTGAATTTAAATATTTGGGTATTGCTATACATTAACTTCTCATTTGATAAACATATTAAAAAGATTAACAGTAAGTTAAGAAAAATTTTGTATCAGATGTCATATTTGAAATTAATTTTATCTACCAATGTAAAGCACATTATATATTTCTCATTAGTAGAAAGCATTTTAAGATATGGTATACCTGTGTGGGGAAAAGCAAGCAAATGTTATTTTAAATATTTAAAAAAGAATCAGGATAAAATTGTCAAAATTATTGATAATATCTTTGAAAGCAGCAACAGACTGGAGGTATATAAAAACTGAAATATCATACCTGTTGAAAGTTTGTTAAAATACATTGTATTAGTAGAGAATTATTTTGATTTAAAATACATCATCAAAGATCCTTCTATGCACAGGAGGAAAAAAGGGATGATACCAGATACAATGTTCCTCATTATTACAATAAAAATGGAGGAAGAACTCTTAAAGTATTAATACCAAAAATATTCAATGACATACCTAAAAATCTTAAAAATAAAGCGAGTATAGCAGAATTAAAAACGTTAAAAAACTATTTTTTTAGTAAAAGATGACTAATGTAATATTTGTGTAATATAGGTTATGTTATTTGTAATAAGTTGTGCATATCACATGAAATATTATCTGTATAATGTATATACAATAATAATATGTAACGTGATTTATAAACCTTTAATGATGTACTTTGAGGGGCTGAATTAAAGTAAATGCACAAAGTACTAAAATGTACCAAATACCAGAATAAAGGAATAATTAGGAACCTGCTGACAAGCCAGGTATGGCTTAGTGAGACCTCAATGAGAACGTAATGATGGATGAAAGTACTGTGTTTCATTACTATTTCCTACCTTGAAAATATATTTTTCTTATAAATGTTTTAGAATTGCTTTCTATTTTTAAATTGTATTAGTCTGTTGAAGTTTCAGAATTACTTTCTATATTTTAACTGTATTGTAAATTGTATCTATATTGTAACTGGAAATTAAATTATCAAACATATGAAAAGGTTTGATATATTTTTAGGGCCGTTTCCTTTCAATTTGAGACTCAGTAAGAACCTGTTTCTTGAAGGAAAAGCTTTGAAAACACATCACATCTGAACCCTCAATAAAGCAAACAAGTTTCCAGAAATGTTCACCATTCATTACTCTCCCCACCAAATTCCTATTCCGACACCTACCTCAAAGAATTCTCCATCATTCCCTCTAGGTATAAAAAATCTGATGTGGAAACCACATGACTTTATCCATACCTGTAATATTTCTAAAAATTCCAAATAGGTTAAATGATAATAAATATTTGAAGGAACTGCGAGAAAAATTTAAAGACTATATGAAGAACAGAAATAAACTCATACCGTAGCCTTTGATATAACCAGGAAGCTCCCACAATTAAGAAAATAAAAAGGAGTGTTACTAAGACATAACTGAGCATAGTGTTTACAATAGTCGCCAGTAGGTGGTAAGGTGTTGGCAGCTAAAAAATATAGATTTTAAAATCTCTTAAACAATGCATTGTATGAAAAAATGTTTCAACCAAACATTGTAGAAAATTAAATTTCCTACAGCATTTATTCCAGTACTTTTTTTACATTCATCAAAAATTAAAGCAAATATTTCAAAAAATGGATGTGACAAGATTAAACACCCACTTCCGACTGACCAATTTTCACCAAAAACTAATCATTTCTTATCCCTTGAACAGAAATGTAAAATATTATATTTCACATTGACCTGATCAATAGTTTTTAAGTTATAGCACCCACAAAATTCTAGTCACAGACACACACAGACATCATCCAGAAAATAGGGGACCTTAAAACATGTATTTCTGTTGAAATTTCGAATTCGATTTTTTCATGAAAACAATACTTTCTCTATACTTCATATATGGAGAAAGTAAAAATCACATCAATACAGAGTGATTATAATGAGGATGTAATAAGTTTAGAATTTCATAAATATGAGAAATGAAAATGAAATAACTCAACTGCAATAGACAAGTACAACTGAGCCTTGTCTTTGTTATTTTTAAAACTCTCATTGCAAAAAGACCATCAAGTGCAATTTATGAGCTACTAGTATAATTGCCCGTCAAATATGATGGGTATGCGTGAATTAATTATTAAGTTCAAATTGAAATAAAAATTAATGAAACCAACTTTTATAGGCATTAAAAAGTAAACAATAAATATAAAATTCACAAAATTGTTTCATAGAGTAAAAATAGCTTTGGGCAAATAGAAATTGTATGATGAAGAAATACATTACGCTATACAATTCTTATATGCCCAAAATTATTTTTAATTTTTGGAACATTTAATTTGGTCTCTCTCTCTCTCCTTTCTTTCTTCCTCTCTCTCCTTTCTTTCTTCCACTCTCCCCTTCTCTCGCATTCAAAGCATGCTTTCCTTATGCTTATAGTACAAGGCTTGAGACAACAATACAATCTCGAGGTTTAACAATGTCATGGTCGGCGAGGCAATATATCATTAAAAAGCCTAAGTTTTTCCAATAAATATGATTTAAAAGTAGAGCTTGAGTGATTTTGTATCGTAGGCAAAATGTAACGATAAGAATAAAAAACATTAATTTTTTATTTTTGAGGGACCCCTTTCTTTTTCTACAAGGTGTTCCAACCATGACCTGGGCTTGTGAGACAGCAGTAACAGGCAGCTCTTTATCTAGAATCAGCACACTCTATTCCGTATGAATTGGTTGATATGTTTATTTCTGTGAGATGGAAGGAAATGGATGGAGATGACTCAGTCAGTGAATTTTTGCCCTACGGTCCTTGTCACAACTTTTAATATTATGTGACTAATAAAATGCTAAAGTAACTAGTGTAATTACCTGTCAAAATAATGATGGTATTTTAATCATGTCTATTTGCAGTAGTATTTATTTGGTAAAACCTGTCATTAACGGAAAACAGAGATAATAACTTGATGTAAAATATGGAACTAAAAGAATGCTATTGTTCTTATAAATTTTATTTTACGAATGAAACCACTAACCTGATAAATAATTGCTAGCTAGATGCTGAATTCATGAAGAAGTAGCAGAATACTATCAATGCTTCTCCAATGAAAGGCTTGGCAAAGCTAAGGGCAAGGAAATTTTATCCCTCTGGCATTCCTCTGCTGCTCATAATGCTTCAGAATATGTGAAGTTAGATGCTTCCAGTTTTTCCCCATGACACATCACTTGAGAAAGCTCAGCCATTGGAAAATGGAAAATTTGGCATCACATAGTTGCTACCTCTCTTAACACCAGAGAATTTAGTTTGTGGCCATCAGACACTGATTTTCATATTCATATCTGACCCCTTACTGCAGACCATTTATCTGTATCGATCTGTATAAATATACTGTGCCAGTTATCGATGACAATGAGTTATAGTATAAGCAAAATTTGGGGCCCACTC
Source organism: Tanypteryx hageni (assembly GCA_028673005.1). Lineage (NCBI taxonomy): Eukaryota > Metazoa > Arthropoda > Insecta > Odonata > Petaluridae > Tanypteryx > Tanypteryx hageni. The sequence continues at coordinate 223,473,808 of CM054112.1, read as the reverse complement.
TTTTGGGAGGCCTTATGCGTAGCATACCCTGCATGCGACCCTGAGAGATTTAGTGCTCACTACCCACAAACCTTACCTTCACAGGTAGCTGACTTGGGAGAAGGTGCTGTATAGGGTTGGGTAATCCAAATGCACAAAGACTGAAACACATTCCATACTGGTCCTTGCAAGGATAAGAATGCAATCTTTCTTTATAGACATAAACTTTCTGACATCCAAATTACTTCACTGCAATACATAGGATCTCTAACCTAAAGGGTATGTGCCTAACAGCAGATTAGACATTTCAAAATGTAATAATTGGTAAAATAAGACAAATCAAGTTATTTGCTAATAAAGTGATTGAAAAGGATTGTCTAACATAAGTCAGTGGTTCCCAACCTTTCAGAGATAAACAGAATTTGCATCACCGTCAGTGGCGGCTCGTGTATAGGCACTGTGGAACTGCAGCACCCCCTATTTCCACTTGATATTATCGATAACATTTAATATAATGAGTCCTTTTTTCTTTAATTCTTTCTTTATTTTTGTAGTACAATATATATTCCTTAAGCTTAATGTCAGTACTTCAGTAGCCATCCCCCAGTTTATGAAAAAGATACAAAAATCTTTGTATGGAACTGTGCGCTTCACAGTGCCAGCAACGTGGTGTTTGACTGTTGTGTGCATGCGCACATAGGAGGGGGGGTGGGGAGGAAGGTGGGACTGCCAGGTAGAGAGAGCACTGTTGCTCTCGCAGTGCCGGCTCTGGCGTGATGGTGGAAGGAAGTATTTTTTTACTCAGCGTGTGTTGTGCTTAAAAACCGTGTACCATATTCTTGAATGTGATAAAGTGTAGAAGAGTGTAGAATTAGATTGTTATTCTGCTTCCAGCTATTCTATTTGATTCATTTTTCTTCGGTTCTTTTATTTAACAGAAAACTTTAACCATGGCCTTGCATCCCCAAGAAATAAGTTCTGTGACTGTAAGTGAACTTCAACAGCTTAAGTTTTCACAGCTATCTCTCCATGAGAAAGTTACAGTTAAGAAAAGAGGTCGTTCAACACCTGATATGCTAATATCTCAGCCAGGCAAAAGCAACAACAAGAAATATATTCGTAGCTTTAATTCTGAATGGTACCAACGGAAAAGTTGGCTTTGCGGCTGTGAAGTAAAAAATGCACTGTTTTGCTTCCCGTGTTTGCTGTTTGGAGGTGATGTACCGTGGACAAAAGATGGTTTTAGAAATATAAACAAAATGAAAGAAAAAACTGAAAAGCATGAGAAGTCAAAGAAGCACGTTGATAATGATGTTTCACTGTCACTTTTAGGAACCGTAAGTATTAAGGAGAAACTTAGTGAGGCATACAGACTTTCAATCAATGAGCATAATATAAAAGTTAAAAAGAACCGTGAAATTTTGTCCAAAATAATAGACTGCATTTACTTTTGTGGAAACTTTGAAACTCCCTTACGTGGACATGATGAAAAAGACGATTCAGTAAATCCAGGGGTATTTAGAGGATTAGTAAATTTTGAATCTAAATTAGATTCAGATTTGAAGAATCACTTAGAAACCAGTGCAGTCTTCAAAGGTGTTTCTAAGACCATTCAGAATGAGATACTTGACTGCCTGCTACAAATATACCATGAGGAGATAAGGACGGAAATTAGAAAAGCTTCCTTTGTAGCTGTCATGGCTGATGACACAACAGATGTTTCGGAACACACTCAAATGGTCCTTGTTCTACCGTACCTATTGAAAGAAGAAATATTTGAGCATTTTTGGGGATTCTTTATTCCAGAAAATCAAACTGCAGATGGCATATCAAAACGTATTTTAGAACAATTGGACATAATCCTTCAAGGAAATGGACAAAAACTGATAGCTCAAACATTTGATGGTGCAAATGTCATGAAAGGCAAAAAAGCAGGAGTTCAAGCAAAAATAAAAGCAGTTTATAGTAATGCACATTTCATTCACTGTTATGCACATCAACTTAATTTAATAATGAGAAATGCAGCAAGTATTACACGAAACGCAAGAATATTTTTCTCTAACATTCTGGCTATTCCAACATTCTTCTCAAGATCACCACAACGTGTGTCCATTCTCAAGAAACATATGGACGTCAGCATTCCACGTCCATCCTCTACAAGGTGGAATTTCAACATACGGACCATAAACAGAGTTCATGAAAATTTGCAACCTTTAAAAAACTGCCTTACTGAAATTGAGTCAACATCAAATGCAGATCAAACCATTGCAGAAGCAACAGGAATTTTAAAATACCTGAATGATGATAATTTCAAGTTTTGGTTAGAGCTTTTTCATCAGATTATGCCTCATGTTGAGATAATTTACAACCAAATGCAATCTCGAGAAATTAGTGTGTTTAAAGTTAATGAATATACCGTATCTGCCCGAATATAAGCCGATACTTTTTGTCAAAATCTATCGTGAAAAAAATCACCCTCGGCTTAAATGCGAGCCTGAGGAAAAATTTGGCATCCTCGTACGACGCCATCGCTGAAAAATGTCTTGTTTCCATAGCATACCTCCTATTTTCCACTGATAAGGCACTCGATGTCTGAAGAATGCTCCCTTCTTACAGCGATTGCCCGGAGCTGTAATTTAAATTGCTATTGAAGGTTATTTATATATTTTAACACGTAGTTAAAAGTAAATGGGTTCTTATCCAAAGGAAACGGCGGTATATAAAACAATAGAGTTTTAACAACCCACCAGGTTCATAGCATGATTGCACGCTACAGCAAATTCGTTTTGAACATAATTTGCAACGAGTTCTTAAGATACCAACACCGGTCTTATTAGAAGTTTTTACAAATTCTGACTACACTAAGCTTCTTCAACTCTTTGTTTTAATTGCACTTCTTGGTGCTGCAATCGATTTAAAGTTCAGATGTAGCAGACGTCGTAGCTTTTACGGATCATTTAAATGGCAGGTACGTTAAAGTTAGGAGCCGACAGTATAAAAGAAGTTCATATTAATTTTATTGTTTATTTAATATTTGCTATAGCCATTGTCATTTTTGTATGCATGTTAAAACCCTCTTTCATAGAATGTATTAAAAGTACGTATACTGACTAGGCAGACGATATCGTCTGCTTAGTCAATTCGAAAAATTCTATGACGACTTTCGATGTGCAACTGTTTGAATTCCGCTAACATAAGATACGTCTGATTCGAAGGTGTGAGCAACGGCGTTAACTGTAATTCATCTGATAATTAACAGCAATAATAATAAAACTTGGAAACCTCTTTCATAGAATCTATTAAAATTGCGTATAATGACTAAGTAGACGATCACGCCAAATTCAATGACAGCTTTCGATGCGCAACAGTTTGAATTCCAGTAAGATAAGTAAATATACTTACATTTGATTGTAAGGTGTGAGCAATGGCGTTGACTATATTTATAATTAACAGTAATAAACCTAATAAAACTTTACATGGAACATATATAATTATATAGATGTAATGTATAATGTATTCTAGGCTGTACGTGCATGTCTGGTACACTTAAGCATAAAATTTACGAAAATACTTTTTTTGCCAAAAAATGTTGGAAAATTTCGTAGGGTCGGCTTAAATCTGGGGTCGACTTCTATTCGGGCAGATACGGTATAACAAATTTCAAAACTGCTATTTTAGAATTGAGAAACTCAAAGTACTGTGAGAATCCTTCAAAGACACTCATGGCAGAAGCTAAGGAAGTGTGTGACTATATATGTGTTGATATAATGGACAGATATTCTTCCACTAAACACTTAATAGCTGCTAAATTGTTCAACAAGAAATGCTTCACTAGATTTAAGAATGAACATCCCACAAAAGAGATAGTACTGACCACTGAAGCTTATCCCATGATTGACAAAGAATAGCTTGAAACTGAACTAAAAGTATTCTATTGTAGGACTGATATTCATGAATATTGCAAATTAATTGAGCTGCTGAAATTTATCTTGGAAAATAATCTAGATGATGTTTTTAGTGAAATTACGAAACTGATAAAAATCCTCTTGACAATTCCCATGACTACATCAGAGGCAGAGCGCTGCTTTTCAACATTGAAAAGAATAAAAACTTTTTTAAGAAGCACTATGAATTCGGAAAGACTAAATGCTCTTGCAGTACTTTCAATGGAGAAAAATTTCCTCAATTGTCATCCAGAGATCAAGGAGAAATTATTGAACTTTTTGCGCAAATTAAAACAAGAAGAATGGATTTCATTTTTATATGAATAGATCAAACTTGAACGGTAACAATTTAAGTTAAAGTAAGTAAAAAATGTTTGGTTTTTTTTGTTAAGATTTTATCAAGTTCCTGAATAAATTTTCTTTTTATACATGTTTTTTTTCCTTTTACACAATTTTAAAACAAAGGCTAAAAATTTTCTGGAGCAGCACCCCCACTAATTTTAGCTACGAGCTGCAACTGATCACCGTCCTTCAAACTAGAATTTTATATTTTCACAAACGAGTATTACAACGTTTGGACATATCCATTTGTTGGTACTACACTATAATCAATTTATAAGAGAAAATGTTATGCCCTAGTTACCTGTAAACACATCCAAATTGTTGATTTAGTTACAAAAATAATTTTATCGTGGCACCCCTAAAATCAGTTGCGGCGCCCCAGTGTGCCATAGCACCCAAATTGGGAACCACTGGTATAAGTACTGCAAAATCCCTAAATATAGAATATAAAAATTTTTATTAGCTCCAAATTTACAATGATATCAAAAATATATATTGTCAAGTAGTTTATGAATTAAGAATCCTAAATACAGCATGAAAAACAGCAAATATCTTCAGAATAGTGGAGTTTTAAGGAACAAAACATAATTCACATTGCCTTCCAAATGGTATGATTTTTTTACCATGAAACCTTGGAATTAATATTAATGTGCCTTCATTTCAGAAAGCTAATTTTCTGCATAAAATTTACTCAAACTTTATGCCCTGTGCAAGAGGAAGCTCCTTGGTGTAATTGATTGTTATTGTTGAGCGACGCATGTATTGCTTCCAAGAATCAGAGCCAGATTCTCGTCCTCCACCTGTTGCTTTTTCACCCCCAAAAGCTCCTCCAATCTCAGCTCCACTTGTTGGAATGTTCACATTCACTATTCCACAGTCAGAGCCTTTAGGACCAATCCACTGAGGATATAAATCAATATTGGGAATTAAACTATGAAATAATTTCATATTTTATCATCATTTAAAATCTTTACTCTCTAAATGAATACGTTACCTTAAACAACTTTTCAATATCTGTGGTAAAAATACTGGATGAAAGACCTTGTTGGACCTCATTATTCCAGGATATGGCTTCATCAACACTCTTGGCCTTAAGTACATATACAATCGGAGCAAATGTCTCTCGATGAACAACACTTGCATCATGACTTAAGCCAGAAATTATGGTGGGTTCGACATAGAATCCATCACCTTCAATGACCTGAGGAAAACAGGAAACATCATGCTCATCACCCAGAACATAAATAGCACCGAAATTGTTTTAAAAAGAAGAGTAAATTTTCAATTTGACATTTTTTTCAAAATTGCCAGCCTTAAAAGCATAAGGAATCATAAATAGTTATATCAATAAAGCCACATTATTAAGATGTGTACTACATACTTTTTTACTATTTAAAGGAACGGACTTCATATTGGCTTTATCTGCCTCACCATAAATTAACTTCTCAGTAATAATGAACCTCACAGTTAATCTACAGAGGATACATCAACTGATTTCATAGATATTTTTGAAAGATCAATTTTTTCCTGTATAACAGAATGAAGAATATCCCACAAATAGTTCAACCAAATTTTCATCAATTGCACCATCTTAATTCCCAAAAGCATATGCTAACAATTCCATGGGCTGACCCAAAAATTATGTTTGAGGTCTTACTACTCAGATATGAAAATCAATAAATAAATAAACATCAAAGTACATAAAAGCAAAGTATGCATGCAACAAGCATTTCAACTTTTTATAAATAGTCAAATACTACCTGGCCACAAAAACATTTGTAATACTAAATACCATGTCAGGCTCCCAATGCAGGGTTGCAGATTATATGTGATCACCTTTGTTGTCATTATTCCGCTCATTGTAAAAGTCCATTAATGGTTGTTAATGAACAATTTGAAATAACTAAAAAATAGCATCAATATTTTGTAATAGAATCAAATATTAATAGATGCAAAGTACAACCTCTGAAATTCAGCAAGCCAAAAACTGACTTCTCCAAAATTTTGCCTAATGGTTGACGTCACCTTCTACTTAAAAAAACATCTTCTGCTTTCCATCTCTGCCATCCCTGACAGCCCACCTGTCACCTGAACCTTACCCCTGCCAACATAAAGTGACTGTATCCTTCTACCTTACACTTGCCAATTTGTAAAAGGAAAAAGGATGATAATTTTACAAGTAAAATAAATGATAACTTCACTCTTTATATGTTATTGCATATTCCTTTATCCAATTTGGTTTGATTCAAATACTATGACATTTGCTATACAAGAAATAATTCTAGGCTTTCAGAAGCTAACCTATTTGGTTGGCATGAGCTCCTGAAATCCATAAAATGCCAAAATTTGTCAAATTTCTTGCGCCCGAATTTTCAGAGTTAAACTGTACATATTAGTCTAGTTTCAATATAAGTTTTGGTGTACAAGATGCTCCCTTATATAAAACGCTCCCTTATATAAGATGCACCCCTAAAATCGATCATTTTTGAAGTTTTAAAAATATTTTTCCATTAAGAATCAATTTAAATAACCACAATGACCACACTATACTTACCATTTCGGCAGAGATACATCACATTTAGCCAAATCTTAAGTATAAATTATTAATAACAGTAAATATTTATTTTTAAATGCATATCATTCGATATAGATACATAACAACCAAGTAGAACTATGTCAATTAAAATAAAAACAAAATATTTACCACTTTAGAAGTAATACATGATATTACGTTTCTGTATTAATATCGGAACCAAATAAACAATGTCTAATGTTTATTTACTCAATGTCTTTAGTAACGTGATAAACAGCTTCTATATATTGCATTGAAATACAATATAAAGTTATAACCATTAAGATAATGTATATATGCAACTATATATTAATTAATTAATGTTTAAATTGTTAGCACAGAATAAAAGTAATGGCTTCAAGAGCAAGACATTACGCTGATTATAATGCAAGAAGAAGAGCGGAACGAGCAAATCAATCTGTTAAAGAAGCAAATCGACGGAGACAGAGGTAGGGAGGAAGTGAGGAAGGGAGAGAGGAAGGGGGAGATGACGGGGGAGAGATGATGGGGGAGAGGAAGGGGGAGAGATGATGGGGAGAGAGGAAGGGGGAGAGATGATGGGGAGAGAGGAAGGGGGAGAGATGATGGGGAGAGAGGAAGGGGGAGAGATGATGGGGAGAGAGGAAGGGGGAGAGATGATGGGGAGAGAGGAAGGGGGAGAGATGATGGGGAGAGAGGAAGGGGGAGAGGAAGGGGGAGAGGAAGGGGGAGAGGAAGGGGGAGAGGAAGGGGGAGAGGAAGGGGGAGTGGAAGGGGGAGAGGGAGAGGAAGGGGGAGAGGAAGGGGGATAGAAGAAGGGGAAGAGGAAGTGGAAGGGAGGGAGAGAGGGAGGGAGAGAGGGAGGGAGAGAGGGAGGGAGAGAGGGAGATAGGGAGGGAGATAGGGAGGGAGATAGGGAGGGAGATAGGGAGGTAGCGAGGGAGGGAGGGAGAGAGGGAGGTAGTGAGGGAGGGAGGGAGAGAGGGAGGGAGGTAGGGAGGGGAAGAGGGGGAGGGAGGAAGGGGGAGGGAGGAAGGAGCAAGGGGGAGGGAGGGGGAGGGAGAGGGGGAGGGAGGGGGAGGGAGAGGGAGAGAGAGAGGGAGGGATAGAGGGAGAGAGAGGGAGGGATAGAGGGAGAGAGAGGGGGGAGAGAGAGGGGAGAGAGGGGGGGGAGAGAGGGGGGGAGAGGGGGGGGGAGGGGGAGAGAGAGGGGGAGAGAGAGGGGGGGAGAGAGGGGGGGAGAGGGGGGGAGGGAGAGGGGGGGAGAGGGGGAGAGAGAGGGGGGAGATAGAGGGGGGAGGGAGAGGGGGGGAGAGGGGGAGATAGAGGGGGGAGATAGAGGGGGGAGAGAGTGGGGAGATAGAGGGGGGAGAGAGAGGGGAGATAGAGGGGGGAGAGGGGGAGGGGGGAGAGAGAGGGGGAGAGAGAGGGGGAGAGAGAGGGGGAGAGAGAGGGGGAGAGAGAGGGGGAGAGAGAGGGGGAGAGAGAGGGGGAGAGAGAGAGGGAGAGAGAGGGGGAGAGAGAGGGGGGGAGGGTGGGAGGAAGGGAGTGAGAGAGAGGGAGGGTGGGAGGAAGGAAGTGAGAGAGAGGGAAGGAGAGGGAGTGAGAGAGAGGGAAGGAGAGGGAGTGAGAGAGAGGGAAGGAGAGGGAGTGAGAGAGAGGGAAGGAGAGGGAGGGTGAGATGAAGGGATAGATAGATAGATAGATAATCGTCTTTATTCGGGCGAAATTTAGACCAGAAGGTCCATTCTTACATTTAACCCTTCGTCAATATAATAAATACAAGAAAAAGAATAAAATAAGGTATAACAAAATACACTATATAAACATTATGTACCTAAATCATACAAATTAAAAAGATAAAATTGAATACAGATTTGTGTTTGTGGGGAAAATCTAGGTAAAAACAGACATGTCCTCCCTAGCAAAACCCATGGGAGAGAGGGAAGGAGAGGGAGGGTGAGAGGAAGGGAGTGAGAGAGAGGGAGGGTGAGAGGAAGGGAGTGAGAGAGAGGGAGGGTGGGAGGAAGGGAGTGAGAGAGAGGGAAGGAGAGGGAGGGTGAGAGGAAGGGAGAGAGGGAAGGAGAGGGAGGGTGAGAGGAAGGGAGAGGGAGGGTGAGAGGAAGGGAGAGAGGGAAGGAGAGGGAGGGTGAGAGGAAGGGAGAGAGAGAGAGAGAGAGAGAGGGAGGGTGGGAGGAAAGGAGGGAGAGAGAGGGAGGGAGGGAGGAAGTGAGGGAGGAAGGGATAGATAGATATACGTCTTTATTAGGGTGAGATTGAGACTAAACAGTCTCCTCTTCCATATAACCCATTGTCAATTACATACAATTAGATAGTAACAAGTAATAAAATTAAACTTAAAAGTTACATAAAATGAAGAGCAATATAAACACAATGAAGTGTATAGGATAGTATAGGATTTAAAAACTGATGGGTAATCGTTGTTGTTGCGGGGAAAAACTAGGGAAGGTAATGTACTATTCCCTAGGAAAAACCCCACTGCAGGAAAACACCCACACAAGAAGTGGAGAGTGAAAAACCTGTGAAACCTAATTATAGCAATATCTAAAGATTTAGAGGGTCTTGAAAGGTAAATACATATAGTTAAATACTTTAAATGATGTACACATTAAGAGTTATACATAAAGCATAAAAAATATATATAAAATAATAAAATAAGGTAAGTCATATGAATACACACTAAAACGTACATACATATAATATACATACACAATATAATATACATACATAATACAATTTCGATACATGTAAATATATCGAAAAAATTATACATTTTTTGGATGACCTGTAGAAAAATAAAATTGCTTGTCATTTTAAGGTAATGAAAGAGAATGGGTTAGGAGATGTTTGTGGTACAAGTGTTTGAAGATACATAGGGATGAAGAGTGCTTTATTTCTGCTGGAAGGCTATTCCATAATCTACATGCTGTGACAGTGAAGGGTCTGTTGAAGATGTCTGTTCTGTGGTGCGGAGTCAGAAGTTTATGGCATCCTCTAGTGTTACAATTATGAATTGTGTTAATGGCGATAAACTCTGTTGATAGATATTATGGGATGTTTGTTTTAAGGATTTGATATAATAAAGAGAGGAGATGCAATTTTCTACGTGGTTCAAGTTTTAGCCAAGAAAGTTTGAGAAAATATTCCGATATATGTTCTGACTTCTTAAGATCAAATATGAATCGTAGGCAGGAATTGTGGGCTCGCTACAGCTTAAGGGCAAGCTCCTTGGATAGGTCTTGATATACAACGTCACAGTAGTCGAGGTGTGGAATGATTAAAGAAGTAACCAGCTTTATTTTTAAAGGAGAGGGGCAAATTTTATTTAGGTGCCTAAGTGAGTGAAGGGAAGAGTTTACCGTTTTGCACACTTTTATAACATGATTATTCCAGGAGAGTTTTTCATTTATTAGGATACCGAGATTTTTTACAGTTTTACAAAAAGGGATAATTGTGCCATTCATAGTCATAGTCAGGGAAGGAAGGAGGGAGGGAGGGAGGGAGGGAGAGGGAGGGAGGGAGGGAGGGAGAGGGAGGAAGGGAGAGGGAGGAAGAGAGAGGGAGGGAGGGAGGGAGGGAAGGAGAAAGAGAGATGGAGGTAGGGAGGAAGGAAGGGAGGGAGGGAGAGATAAATAGATAGATATACGACTTTATTTGGTGCGAGATTGAGACTAAAAAGTCCCATCTTCCACCTAACCCCTCGTCATGAAATATATACAATAATACATAGCACTTTATGTAAATACAAGTAACAATAAAAATACAAGAATTGAAAAGATGTAATTTTTTGGGGAAAAAATATGGACTGCTGAATAATGAAATCCATGTAAAAAACCCACAGCAGGAAAACACGCAAACATGAAGGGGGGTGTGAAAAACCTGTGAAACCTACTGAGATTCACTAAGGACATTAATAATTGATATTTAGAACAAAAGATGAATACATGAATAACTTAAAGCTATGATCAGTAAAATTTTGGCACAATATGAACACATCATTGATGGAATGAACATATGAAAATGACAAAATGAATAGATAATAACACTGTTATGACTAAACAAAAAATACAGGAGAAAAAATAAGTAAATGAATAAAATAAAAAAGTATAAATCATCCACAATGAGTATTGTTTTGTAAAAATCAAGATTGAGAAACATTGAAGCATTAAATGTGTTTAACTGTTCCTTTGAAAGGATAAGAGAGATAGAGAGCAGTGTCAATTGAACGATGAGAGCGAATGCAAATTTTTTATTGTTTGGAGAAGTTTGCTCCATAGTCTCCAAGCGGTTACAATGAAGGATTTATTGAAAATTACTGTTCTGTGATGCGGAATAAGGAGTTTATGGCTCCCTCTGGTATTACGGTTATGTACAGTGTCTATACTTTTGAATTCAGTGGAAAGATAATGTGGATTGTTAGAAGTAAGTAATTAATATAGTAAGGAAAGCGAGTGGAGGCATCTTCGGGACTCCAAATTTAACCAGTTGAGTTTCACAAGTGAATCAGAAATGCGAGGGAGGGAGGGAGAGAGTTAGGGAGTAATATATGGTTATGGGGTAATAAATGGTACAATAAAAAGCATTTTATAGTAAATATAATGAAGAATTGCATGCTTCTGTTTTTTTAAGCAGAAAGAAACATGTTGAAAAAATATTATGCATGATATAGGTATGTGAGAAATCACATTTTGCATGCCTGTATGGGCACATTCAGTGTTTAAAGGTTAAATGGTGGACATATATATAATCTTAATCACTGAATACAAATTGACTATGTTAAGACAGTACAACCTCTAAGTAAGATGATCAAAGAGCTTTTAAAAATTCTTGAAAACATCACATAATGTTGAAAATTTTATTAAACCATTATATAAATACTGAATACTAAAATTAACAACTGTAATATTTTTGAACAACTTAAGAAGAAATATTATTATTACAGAAATTATAACTCACTTTTCCTCCAAATTCAATCTTTCCACCCAATGTCACAGCTTCCTTAATTGTCAGCTGGTAATTTTTTATGCTTCCTTGGGTGTGTAATGGTCCATACAAAGTGCTTTCCTCAAGTGGGTCACCAATTCGTTTCAGGACTTGGGCATATGCCTGCTTAAGACGTGTCAGCACCTCACCATAAACCTATTTCAACAGATGGACAGAATTAAAAATGTCATAATAACAATTATTGAGCAACATTATAGTATTATCCAACACAAAACAGACATTCATACTTTTTCAGACAGTAACTTGTTGATATTCATAACAATGAACCTAGCAATACATAAATGCCACCATCGAGGCTATTTGCATAATTTGTTTATTTTATGTCCATTAAACAAAAAAGCAATAACATCACAAATATTTCAATTGAAGATATCATGCATAATCTTAATATATAAATCTGAAATTCTGTTTATTTGTTTGTCTGCTTTACAAATCCACACCTTTGAAGATATTGTAACAAAATTTCGTAGTTATACAATTTTACCCAGCGAGTGACATAGGCTAGCCTATGTCACTAGGTTATATGGCGATAAAAAAATTTGGGGGAGGAAGATGCTTTATTATAAGCACATTGTAGATTACGATACAATAGAAGTTAGCGCCATCAGATGGTAGCCGCGTTAACTACGTTTGTGTAGACAGATGCTGCATGAGCTACACTTGGCTGTTGCTTTAAATGGTCCTGGGCAATTGGACAGAAACATGTAAACACGTTAGTGCTATCAGATGGCAGCAGCTGGCATGGGCCATGGAGCCATGGTCCTACCAAAATTCACAAAAAGAAAAAAGCACTATAAATAATTGTTTTTGACAGATTGATTTCATTTTTGAGTCTTGAATAAGTTTAATTTGTTGTGAAGCAGCACAATACTCCCATCGGTAAGACAATTTATGGGAGGAGTGGGCGGCAGGTCTGGAGGGGAGTAGCTTTTAAAAGTGTTGATCACGATACCAATGTCAACATCAGAAGTAGAACGGTGCTTTTCAATGATGAAAAGAATAAAGACTTTTCTTAGGAATACTATGAAAGAAGAAAGATTAAGTGCTTTACGCATGCTATCAAGAGGAAAAACTTTTGTAAATAACATAATAACATAAAATAATAATAGAAAAGTTATTGATTTATTTTCTAACAAGAAAGATCACCAAATAGACTTTGTTTACCGCTCATTTTAGCTGCAAGACACTTTTTTCATCTACTCACTACAGTACATTTTTCGGTAAGTAAAAAATTAAATACTTTTTTATATTATAAATTTAGGTTTTTTTAACATATGTTGGCCCTACCAGTTGAAACAACCACCGGCTGCCACTTTCGAATGGTAGCAGCATTAACTATGTTTGCATAATCGGATGGAAACCATGTGACCTAAACTTGGCGGTGGCTTTAAATGGTCCCAGGCAATTGGATGGAGCCTCGTAAACATGTTAGCACTATCTGACGATAGTCGCATGAACTTCGCCTGAATTACGTTTGCGTAATTGGATAGAAGCCATGTCATCTATCCTTGGTGGTGGCTTTAAATGGTCTCGGGAAGTGATGGGTACTCCAAACAGAAGCTGCATGAACTACACTTGGCATTGGCTTTAAATACTCCCGAGCAACACCTGGTACTCCAGCTAGTTTATTATATAAAAACAAATTTAGCTCAAGTAAAAATTGAATAAGTGAAAAACAGGTCTTTGGTGAAAATATATAATAATAATCTAATTAAAATAATAATAGCCCAGGTTCTGTTGGTGCATACGTTGATACGTTTGTCCAGAACGCTTTATACAAATCCCCATAACATAACATTTAAAAATCCCTTTTTTCACTTGCAGGCTTTTTTTTCTTTTGCAAATTTAAATTAGAATTAACTGACCTATTATCTTCAGACAGGGACCATTTTAAATAAAAATAAACAGAATCTTATTCTTATTGTCGATTTTCGCCTTTGGCTTGAAATCGCTCAAATTTTGCTTAACAATATTTCGTCAAAATATTGTATTTTTAATGAAAGGTTCCCTTGACGATTGAATGGATTGTTGTATTCGAGATCCTTATTGACAAAAAAGCAAAAACAAAACATTGTTTATCCTAGAAAATGCTACGTTAGTGTTAACAAGCTTCTGATATTACAATATACTTTGATACTACAAGTATTACATAACACCCATTTGCTGGCCTGAGGAGAACAAAATAAATAAATGGTACAATATACATTGGACAAACTTTCTCATATACGTATATACATTTGGTCTCCCTACACTCTTTGCCCCAAAATTAACTCTGTGTGCTTTGCAATTCACTGCCAATTATGTTAATAATGCATAGCTACAGAACAAAAGTGACTGACACCATCAACCATTCACATCTAATACCTCTCACTAATAAGCACATGGCATTAACAGAGAAGTATGAAATTTTAGACTAGGTTTAGACCAGGTTCCCCCTTCCCTCTGATGCGTGCGCTTAGCATATTGTACAGAAATAATGTCACTGGACAATATACAGTCAACTTCGGATATAACGGATTGCCAGGTGAGGGTGGCAAAAATCCATTATAACTGAAATCCATAATATCCAAGGTTCAGTGAAATTACCGTATTTTCCGGGACACTTTTTTTCAGAAAAATGAACCCCAAAATCAGCTTGCATCTTATATGCCAAAGGTAAGATTATTACTGTTCACAATGCTAACACTAATGAACACATCCCAAAAATGGAATAATTGGCAGTCGTATGCCACAAAAATATTAAAATATACATTATTTATAATTAATAGTGAAACTTTTGTTAATATATGCAACAATACCTTATGTAATGTGAATTCCGATGATGCATTTTCATTATTACGCTTTAATATATGTCTGCTCACAGTGATTACAATTTCGGCGCGTTTGCGATGTTTCAATTCCAAATGAGCCCGTTAAATAGTGCGATTAATGCCACGGAACAGTAGAATTCATGTAGATGTCATAAATATTATATACATATCTAGGATAAATAATGTTACGTAAATTGAGATTGCAATGGCTACAAGAATGAAAAGATATGCCTACACTATTAGTAACAGTCTATTACCTATAAGCTTCAGGTGATTCAATATGCAAAAACGCAGGGAAACCGAGCATCAGCATGTCATTTTGGTCCACCCACAGAAAAAATAATCCGTAATGAAGAAAACGAGGAAAATCTAAAGCAGACGAGAAAAGAGAAACATATTCTTCGTAAGCTTGGTCTTAAAAGGCCACAACTAGAGAAGGAAATGATGGATAGTAGAACCGAGTATATTTGGTATTGCTGTATCGATCAAAATCATGAAACAAAAGGAGTTGCAGAAGAAAAAGTAGTTGAGCATATTTATCTTTATTACATATGCATTCAATTTATCATTTATTCTATTAAATTAAAATCTCATCTTGCACTTAAGTTTAAGTAAGGTACTATCGGTAAAGGGTATCTATACGTGCGACATGTGCGGCGCACTCCGACAACTTAATTGTCTCTTCTTTGGGGGACACACCTCACCCTCAATCTGGAGAAGCGGCAGGTCCATTCTGCTAACTTCCTCTCTCTATTTCGCATGATATTTTCCATATTTACACCTGCATCGCATGCTACTAGTGGGGTACGATAAGGGATGGGAGGCACTCGGGAAGCGAGGGCCTGTGCCTTCAAGGTGTTCTGGAGGCCATGCATCATCTCGGTGAAGCCTGAGAACTTATTGATGGATGCCACTGTGGTTGTTATGGCCCATATCATCATTTTCATTTCGGCCCTTACGAAATCTTCCGCAGGAGCTGGAGTAACAGGGCGTGAGACAGCACGAAAGTGGGGAGAGAGGTGGTCAGTAAGCCAGGCCAAAGAAGAGGGATACTGGAAAATTCCACGACTCCTGTATCAAAAACGTTATAGCCAAGGTAAATTAATGTTAGGGAATCACACAGATATCCGTTATAACTGAAGATCCATTATACGGAAGACTGTTATAACCAAGGTAGTTAGAGTGATATAGCATAGTAAAATGGTTAGGGAATGTAAAAAAAATCTGTTATATCCGATGATTCATTATAACCGAGGCCGGTATAACCAAAGTTGACTGTATAGTAACTTTTTCAGGACATATGGCTTAGTTAGTATTATTTGTGACATCAGGCTGTATGATTGGATGGATTTTAATCAAAATCCTTTGAGCCATTTTTGAGTAAATCGAATTTTGTTTCAAAATTTCCAAGAATAAAATACCCTTAATTGTTGTGCAACATTATTCATCTCTTTAGAATGTCTTTTATGAATGATATTTAAGTTAACATCTTTAATGTTTTAATCTGAAAAAATTAGCTATTATGGTCTCACCAGATGTTGATTTTTTGTATGAACAACAATGCTGTTGATCGCCAAGGGAACGTTTCAATAAAAATGCAGAATTTTGACCAATTTTCGAATATTTTAGCTTAATGTGAGCAAATTCAATTCTAAAACGAAAATTGACGACAATAAGAATCTTCATTTAATTTCCTTTAAAATGGTTCTTATCCGAAGATCATGCGTCAATTACTTCCAATTTAATTTTGAAAAAGAAAATAAGTCTGCTAGTGTGAAAGAGGTATATTTAAGATCCCTCTTATGGGAAATCCCATATAGTGTTCCAACCAACAAACCAACCAACAGATTAAGGCTTTTATTTATAGTCTAATATCATTATATGATGACAAAAACTAGACATAAATACTAAATATGAAGTTATTATATCTATTAAAAATTATTGGACATTATTTCGATTAATTACTGAAAACATTTTTTATAAGTTCTTTTACAATGTAATTTAATGAGAAGGTTGAGGTTGCTTTGAAGCTTTCAGCGATTGAATATCTGGCTGAAAGATGAAAGTTTCACTTTCAAATCTGATTCGATATTTATCTTATTTCTGTATTTTGACTTCATGGCAACAAGTGCAGAAAAGCAAGTTTCACAGGCGTAAGTCGTAGCAAAGGGCATCAGATATTTTACAGCCCTCTAATAAATCTCTGGATATTCAGTACGAATATGTAACCAAAACTCAGATAATACTTTTTCATTAAAGACCAATTTTAAGGTGTTATCACATGACAACTCCACTAGGCTGTCTTCTTCTTTAGCCAATAAGTCAGAGGTGTTATTTTTATCAGAAAGCACAAAGGGATTTCTAATCCACTCATACTTTGTTTCAATAACTGGAAAATACTCTCGTAAATTAACTTGTAAGCTATGCAGGTGTTCCATCAAATCAGATTTTATTTGATATGAAAGCTCTATTTTTGATGTAGAAATGAAATCCGAAAGATTTGAAAATGATTCATAATTTGGCTGGATTAATCTAAGAGTCCACAGACTTAACTTCTTAATCATAGCTTCAATATTATCTTGAACTTTGAATAAATTTACATCTTTTCCTTGAAGGGATTGGTTGAGTGTATTTAATGAACTAAATATATCAGCTAGAGATGCTAATTTTGCCAGCCAACAAAAATCATTCATGCAATCAGTATATTGAAAATTTGATTCAAGTAAAAAAATGCGTTTCATTTCGTAATTCAAAAAGACACGTTAAGACTTTTCCTCTGGAAAGCCAATGAACTTCTGTGTGTAGAAGAAGCTAACAATAATCACTTACCATTTCATCACAAAGAACTGAAAAAATTCTTGAATTTAAAGGATGGGCCTTGATGAAATTAACAATTTTTACAGCTTCTTCCAATACACTTCGTAATCCAGGAGTCATTTTCTTCATCGCTAATGCTTCTCTGTGTATGCAACAATGAATAAATTTTGCCTCTGGTGCTACTTCTTTTACTCGAGCAACAATGCCATTTTATTGGCCTGTCATCACACAAGCTACATCACAGCTTATCCCTACACATTTTTTCCAGATAATTCCATTTTCTTTTATAAAGTCATCTAGTTGTCCGAAAATTGCTTCCAATGTTGTCCTGGTACATAATGATTTGCAAAATAACAGGTCCTCATTCATATTTCCATCATATTCATATCTAACAAACGCTAAAATATTGTAAATTTATAGCAAAGATTCACTATTTACTGTAAAATAAACACAAGAATGTAAGCAATACAAATGTCAATATCTCAGTCAATTGTTAGTACTTCTGACAAATAGTGACAATTTACCACTAGATGGTGACTGACTAAACAAATTAAAAAGTAGTTTAAATTTATATGAAACTATCATTGTCGCCAGATAAATCTGTACGAAAGGGGAAGAGCTTAATTTTTATATTCTGAGAGATTTCTTTTAATACTTTTTCATCACTCGGAATTTAAATCCATCAATCACAAGGTTCCCTGATCAGTAGTATTGTCTGACCGTTGTCACTTGTGAAAACTGAATTACTCTCATATGGTAAGATCGATAAATGAATAATAATAAAAGATTTTTAACTTGTTTATGCGTGAAATTATACTCTACATATGCCAGAGCAACAATGGAATTCGACATGGCAGTCCTTCACAAAATAACGAAAAGATGCTATAAATTCGAGTTGTAATGCAATTTTTTTAGTGTATTAGGAAACATATCAATGAATAAAATAATGTTTTCGCATCCATGTAGTCGTTCTTGAGTTAAAAGTGAGCATTCATATATTTTCTAAGACTATATGCAATGAGAGTATGTTTTTAATTTGCGGTGATGTAGGTCTGTGAACCCCCAGGAGTCCGCGGACCACAGGTTGGGAACCACTGGTCTAGATAATAGATAGGAACCATCACGCAGTAATTCTCTCCAATTTCATTCAAACTATCCATGCCATCGGTATGATCAAAAATAAATGATTAATTAATTCTTTATTAGCTCTAGGCAATTTCATACACTGCATTCTAATTTTATTTCCATCCATATTACATATGCTGTAATAAAATATATGTTCCCTCAAAATAATGTGGTCATATTTGTTATGACGTGATGATTTTACAATTATTTACTTACGAATTCTTTTATGCAATATGTACTCAACCCATTCTCCCTTTGGGACTGCTGGCAAGGGGATTTAAATCCATGAATTGTGTCATGCAGGCAGGAGGGAAGGGTAGGGGTCAAGCTTGGCATAGTGAGCTGAGTTTAAGGGAAGGGAAAACTAAAAAGGCAAACCTAAGCATGATGTATTTTATGGACGATCTCATAAGAAATGCTCTTAACCCCTCAGCATCATCCTGCATACTGGGTACGCAGGACAAAAACTTCGTATGTGGTCATTCTGGGTATGCCGCAGAGATTGCTAATTTCTCTATTTTTTTTAAGCCATAAATTTTGTTAAATCTGAAAAACCTTGATATATTTCAAAATAGTAACCTTGGACCTTCCTATTGTGCTTAATTCTGCAATTTTCACCGTTTTTTTTACCTATATTATATGTAAAATTTTGTGATTGAATTTTCGCGTAGTTATATGAATTGTGAATTCCCATAATTGGGGCAGCCACTTAACACTTTCAGCCTGAGCGCCATCAATAGATGACGCTCGGAATTTGCCGAGATCCGAGCGCCATCAATAGATGACGTGCTGTGCCGCAGTTCCCTCTGTCCTTCAAAATTTTCGCACCCCTCTATTTCGTGAGGGAAAGCGCTCGAACCCTCAGAAAGGTCTCATTTGAAGCCTGCCTTTCATCTGCTATGTGTCGGTTCTCGCTTCGAGTTTCGTATTTTTTGTTAGAGTGCTATTTTTAAATTGGTGTTTCTGTTGAGGTAAGTCGTATTTCTCTATATTTTTATAATTGTATACTACATTGTTTTTAAAATCTCTTTTTTGCTTCTCCAAGCTTTACATTTTTCCTTTAGTTTGCGTATTTTTTCGCTGTCTTCTGGCACCAACATCTAAGGAAACTACAACATACTGATTTTTTCAAGGTAATTTACATTCTTTACTTTTATTTTATGATTTTTAACATTTTTTATAAACTTTTACATTAATTTTTTATTAATTATTTATAATTTTATTTACTTGTGGTGTACTGAATTTCTTAGTTATTAATATAATCTTTGAAATTTTCTTTATCTTCCTCTAACATGCGCTGTCTATTATTTGGTTTATTGCCATAATTAATTTTACAAATAGATATAAACGATAAGTTATTAACTAAAAAGTTAATAACTTTTCGGTTTCTGGGAATCGTCAATCAAGAATTATCTCAGCGAGTATTCCTGGCTGTTTCCTATATTGTAAGTTACATTAGTTTTGTTGTTTATTGTGCAATTTTTATATTTACCTTTTTCAGTACATTTTCCTTATATTTTTTTTTCTTTAGGGATCTCCAAAAAAAGAGTAAAAATGAGACGATCACCTGT
The DNA here is from genome assembly GCA_028673005.1 of Tanypteryx hageni. NCBI lineage: Eukaryota > Metazoa > Arthropoda > Insecta > Odonata > Petaluridae > Tanypteryx > Tanypteryx hageni. The sequence continues at coordinate 223,453,644 of CM054112.1, read as the reverse complement.
CCCATCAACCTCAAGACAGAGAAGCGTTTCTCCTCCAACTTTAGGCAAAGATTTTAAAAAATATCAACAATACAATAAATGAGGGATCCACATCTCGATGAATTTAATAATTATATAATTCTCAAAAATATTTACTTTTTTGCTTTTATATTGTAGATTTTATAAACATTTCATCTTTTTATAAATAGCTACTAAGAAGAAGAAAACCTAGGAGGAAAAAGTCTACTACATTTCGTCACTGCAAGATGAAGAGGTTACACAGTTGATTGAAAGCGGGGAAATATTTTCGGACAAGAGTTCAGATTCTGATTTGGATAATGAACAAGAAGCGGAAGAGGAAACAGTTACACCGAGCAGTTATCCCTCACCCGCATCTGGTAGAGTCCCAACCCCCATTCTTCCCACCCCTTTACAACCCGACCCTTCCCTTGCTCCCATCTGGTCCAAGGGTGAATGCTTGCCTGCCCCCTTTTCTTTCTCTGGAAAACAGATGTCATTAACGGTACCCAGAAGAAACAATCCTATTGATTTTTTCAATTTATTTTTCGCAGACGAATTCTTCCAATTGGTAACGAAAAACACAAATAAATATGTAGAAACTGAATTTCTGAATCAAACATGTGTTGGTGTTCCACGGAGGGTTGCCAATTGGACTAATTTGGAGAAGGATGAATTGGAAGTATTTTTAAGATTGTTATCCCCAATGGGTACTGTTAGAACAAATAGAATAAGGGATTATTGGAATAGGGACGAGAAATTTGATTTCAGATTTTTTTACCGAAGGATGATGAGGGATAGATTTCTATCTATCCTTCAGAATCTGCATTTTTCTGAAAATCCAGATTTAGGCAACCCCATTCCAAGTGATCCCTTATTCAAAAGAAGACCTCTTTTGGATTTTTTTCACAGTATTTCTGATGAAACTTACACTCCTCAGAAAAACCTCTGCATTGACAAGTCAATGGTGTTATGGAGGGGATGATTGCGATTCAGGACATACATAAAGGGGAAGTGGCATAAGTTTGGCCTCAAGCTTTACATGATGACCGAACCTAATGTGTATGTCCACCTCAGTATCATCTATGCGGGCAAGAGTGATCTTGAGTTAGGAGGGCAGGGGCATGCTAGTAAAGTTGTCCATAAACTTATGGAGGGTAAATTCGGGGTTGGATATTCCCTATTTATGGACAACTATTACAATAACATCAATTTGACCCAGGAACTCCTCAATAATCAGTGCTATTGCACTGGAACGTTGCGCACTGATCGTAGAGGAAATTCACCTGAGGTGGTCAGGGCCAAATTGAAAAAAGGAGAGAATCTGTATGTGTACAAATACAGGGATAAATGTCATGAAGTGGAAAGACAAAAAAGATGTGCTAATGATTAGTATCGAATTTGGCAACCGTTTCGTAAATATTAAGAATAGAAGGGGGAATGAATTAAAAAAGCTGGTTGCAGTTGCCGAATACAACATGCACATGGGGGGTGTGGATAGGGTCGACCAACTCATGGCATATTATCCCTGTGACCATAAAACATTGAAGTGGTACAGGAGATTGGGAATTCATATAATTCAAGTAATAATAATAAATAGTCATCTCCAGTACAAAAAAATACATTTCTAGTAATATGGATATGTACTCATACAGAATGTCTATCATAGATGCCCTTGCCAAGGAACCTTCTCGGCATCTCAATTTGACCGCAGTACCAAAACCTTCTATAATATCCATAGATTCGCATTTTCCGAAATACTGTGAAAAAAAGAACAACAGAAAGGTCCAAAAAAAGGTGTAGGTAATGCTCAAAAAACAGAAAAAAATAATGGTTATTACCTTCTGCCCTGACTGTCCGGGTGAACCTGGTCTCTGCCTAGATAACTGTTTACAGGAGTACCATAGAGAGCTGTCATAATCGGCTTCCTGTTCACTGTCTAAGTTTGTAAATATTGTAAATAATTTTTGTTTGTTTTGAAAGTTGCATAATGTATTTTCGAATTTTTAGGAGTAAGTAATCTAAGTATTGTAAATAGTGTAAAATGAAGTAATTTGTAAACATTGTAAAAAGCGTAGATTAGAAACATATAGCATAAATATTACCCCATTAGTAAATACTCTAATTTTGTATGCAACTCATTTCTTTTTCAAAAATCTGTAATTTTTTGCGAATACCATAAATTTCACAAGTGTTTCGAAAAATATTTCACAATTTTTTTCTAACAAATGTTATGATTTCGTAAATAAGTTTTATGAATTCGTAAATAAGTTTTATGATTTCGTAAATAAGTTTGTAGAAAATTTTATTTTTTATCTCACTTTTTGTACAAGATCGTGTTTTATTTTAGTCATTTACTTCAAAATAATTATAAATATGGTATTTATACTATATAATCTGAAGAAAATATATAATTATTTCCAAAAAGTGTTTTATTTTCCCTTTTCCGAGAAGTTAAGAAATACGACAAAAACTGCAAGCGGGGTAGCCTAATTTCCAGGGGCAACACTCTATGCCCAATCCAAGAGCCATCAATATATGACAGCTGTAAATTTCGTTAATAAAATTTTTTTTCAAAAATAATTATTAATTAGCCTTGTAATAGGATAAATAGACAATTGCATAACAAAATAATAATAAAAAAAATCGGATTTTTGGGATTCTCGGAAAATGCAACTCAAGCTGAAAGTGTTAATCAGGTCAAAGTGCACTAGTCCTGATGTGTCCCCAATAACTGAAATCCACTGTATATATATATATATATATATATAAATATATATATATACTTCTATGTTCGATTGTTGTTGCTTCGGTTTTCTAGTTGATCCAATATTGTAGTTGCTTTGACAGACATTTTAATAGCTAAGAATTATAAATTAAAGAATAAAAATCATTTGCCTGGAATGCATCTGGAATTTTAACGTGGAAGTCAACGGAAAAATCACGATCGTTCAATGAATTTCCGTTTTACGCGCACTTTTCAGGAACAAATGTCATTCATTGAACAAAAGGTGCCCGTATTGATAAAGAGACATGAAATGTTAAAGCATGATACTAAGGGAAAATTAGGTTATCAGTGAGCCTATTCCAATTAAATCTATGTGCATGAACTTCATGATATAATATTGAATCATCTGAGTCAAAGAGTTAAGAGAACCCACACATTTTGAGACCAAAAGCTTTCGTTAGCTTATGCCTTTATCTGGCACTTCAGCAATGAGAAGAGCAGCTCATAAAAAATAATATTCTCAAAGCATGATCTGATTTAAAACGACTTCTTAAAAAGTTATAAAACATGCCTTTTCATGAAGTATCAGTCTTCTTGTTGTTGTACAGCGTTGACCAGCAGTTCCAACACATGCAAAAACAGCAGATCTGACTACCATATCTAAGTCAGCATCTTCAGCAACTATTATAGCATTGTTTCCACCTAGTTCAAGGAGATGCTTCCCAAATCTCTCTTGTACAGTGAGTGCTACCTATGAAAAATAAAAAAAAACTAAACTATACTTTTTAAATGCTTTAAGTTCAACTCTTTCTGGTCAGCATTAAATTATTTAGCATGTACCTCTAGATACTTTTAAATTAATAACTCTCTTTTGTCACACATTAGCTTAATAGGGCAGTTATTAAACACTGATCAACATATTTATGGACAGTAAATTCCTGCAGAAGTATTCTAGAAACCTATAATACCGTTTTGGCCCGAATATAATGTGATGTTTTTTACCTGAAATGACATTGTAAAAGTACCACTCGTGTTATATTCGAGGCCTAAGGCATAAGCAGAATATAATGCAATGTTTCTTTAAAATGACATTTTAAAAGTAGCACTCGAGGACTAATGAATTTTTAAATACTAAAAACACTTTAATATCCACATATTTGTATAAGAGGTACATGGGCATAACTACGATTTTGGGGCTCCTATTTATTTAAAAAATTATATAAAATAAATTTTATTTTTATTTATTTTTTGGATGGATGCAGAATCATTTTTTACATGCAAATGATTTAACTGCACTTTGTGAAGAGCATATAGAAATAATATGAAGCATAGAAGAAACTGTTACTTTCTAAATAGGAGGAAAAGCAAACTCCAAAACTGTTTTACAAAACTAATGATATATAGATCAGTTATGGTACAACCATCTCAAAGGTAAAGGAAAAAGACAATCATTTTGTAACCAAGATGTGGATAATTTTCTAAAATTATTTGGCATTGGCTATGGAGTTCAAATTGTAACCTAAAAATGACATACTCGATGCCCATCTCAAACATTAAAATTATGCTGTTGAAATTAAAATTACTTTTACAATGAAAACATAATTTTGGCCCTATATTCACATACTATAGATTAGAATAAAGAGTAAATATCAAAACATGTTAAATCAAATTTAATAACTGCCTGTAATCATAAAAAATGATGAGTGAATTACTTTATCAATACATAGAAAATAGCCTTCAGAAGAACAGTAAAAATCTCAAAAAGCAAGACATCTTTTCAAACAAGTAAATGCGTGTAAAGAGTACAAATGAAAACTCACTTTCTTTCCAACTTCAGTGCTACCTGTGAATGATACAAGTGGAATACGGGCATCGTTCGACATAGTTTCTCCAACATGTACACCGCCAGAACACAAAGCACAGATAGCACCAGGTAAACCATTATCTTCAAGGACTTTAGAAATCACTCGTGTTGTGGCTACAGAGGTTAAGGGTGTGCTTGGAGCACCTTTCCATAGAACAACATTACCACAAACCTAGAATAAAATTTTTATATAAACCAATCTGAAAACAATTTTAAATTACAACAAACAAAAAATCAATCTTTTTTCATATTCAGTAGTAGAGAAACTATTGCTCGGAAAGAAAAAATAAGAGAGGTCATTTTCATACTCTACTCTGTGCTCTGGATACTTAAAGCATTCTTTTTACTTTCTCCATATATGAAGTATAGAGAAAGTATTGTTTTCATGAAAAAAACGAATTCGAGATTTCAACAGAAATACATGTTTTAAGGTCCCCTGAACACATTTTGACTATTTTCTCGATGATGTCTGTGGGTGTTGTGTGAGTGTCTGTCTAGTATTTTGTGGGTGCTCTAACTCAAAAACTATTAATCAGATCAATGCAAAATTTTATATTTGACATTTTTGTTAGAGGGAAAAGAACTGGTTAGTTTTTGGTAAACATTGGTCAACTTGAAGTGGGTCACTTGTCTGTTATTTTGAGATATTTGCTTTAATACTATTTGAGTTTATTTCTGTTCTTTGTAGTTTTTATAAATTTTTCTCGCAGTTCCTTAAAATATTTATTATCGTGTAACCTATTTGGAATTTTTAGAAATATTACAGGTATGGAGAAAGTCATGTGGTGGCCACATCAGATTTTTTCAAATAACTTTTATATTAACTTGGCTTAAACAAACCCTAGGGCAAATGTCCATGTGAAAACAAAAACCCATGTCATACAGTCAATGCCTTTTTATCTCACATTGAAAACACCTGATCCAAGGATGGTAAAAACTGTACTGAGCCTGAACTTACACAGGAAGTCTAAGAAAATCCCAAAGAGTTCTAAAAAATTTTGAAAACTAGTGTGTATAAGATTCATAACTTTTTTCATCTAACTTAAAATCGATATCAATCCAGACTTTGTTTAGGAAAATGTCAAATAAAGGTTCATATAATATATCATGAGATAAAATATGAGAATTCCCAATGATGAGAAATACAGGACCAATAGCTTAATTAGATACTATGTCAAAAAGTAAACAAACCAAATCCAACCACAGTCATCTATCTGAGGAAGAAAAAGTTTTTGATAAGAATGCATATACTTTGAGTTCTGAAGCATATCTGAGTCAACCTGAAACACAATGACCAAATGAATCAAAAATCTCCAAACGTTAATCAGTTGGCTCTTAGAAATAAAAAAGACTTATCATAATTTAGAAATTGGACTGAATAAATGAAAGATGAAATTAGGTTTCAGCTACCATTATGTTTGGTTGGTGAAAAGTATTGTTTAACATAAGATAATAAGAGATTTTGTATTTGGAAATTCCACCATTCTAGGCAATCATCAATGCCTTTGCATTGTTTATCTCTTATACAAATAAAAAGTCTTTTAGCCTTAGAACTGAAGTGTTAGTTTCCTCGGCATTTTCAGCCAAGATTATTTACCTCTTAATGAGGCTATTTATCTTTTAAATTGGATCGCCTTAAGATGCTAATGAGCTGTAAAGCTGTAAAATGGGTTACATTAGTCAACCCATCCCTCTTAAGCAGTCTCACTTTAATGCGACCATTTGTTCATGGAACCTGGGATAGTTAACTTAAAAGTGGTAACAGCACAAACTTGATCAAGGCCAGGGACTACACATTTAGCTACCCTCTCTCCAAAACAAAAAATGATGAAGCAAGTCCATGAAAAATCTTTTTTTAAAAGATTGATGCAAAAACTTTCTCATATCTATACACTTCTAGTCCACACAATAATGAACTGGTTGCAATAATACATATTTACATGCCATTTGACTTGTGACAACGATGCCACTATGCTCAGTGGGAAAAGCTTCGTAGTAGCTGGGCATAAAACTTGATATGCTACACTGTCACTAGATACTATATACTTATTTTTTTAGGAATACAGCTTATATATTATTTTTACTGACATTAATATCTAAAATTGGACTAACATTAATCAAACCCCATGCAGCCATTATTGTGTCAATTGGCATTTTCTGAAAATCTCCCGGAATTAACTATGTACCTTCTACTGTTGCATGATATGGTTCATTTTAACAAGACTTTAATTCCAGATGATTCCAAATATAAATATGAAATTTTATCAATTTTGTGAAACTGTTTACTCCTTGGAGTCATGCACAGACAAGAGACTACAGGAAGATGAAAATGAAAGAACCCCTTTTTTGGGAGCACCTAAAACATGCATATTCATTAAAATCTAAAATTCTAACTTTTTCAGCATCACAATACCTCTCTATACACTTTGAAATGAGAAAGTAAAAACATTGGTAACCAAATTTTGAATGAAAATTGGCAGAAATATTAGAAGAAGCTTAACTGTCTGGTCACAATACCATTTTCTTTTTCCTTTCTGCTAATCTGGCGCTAAAAAAGCATGGTTTGATTATGCATCACCCATACTGGGTCACTTGTGGATAAAAAATAAATTGTAGCATAGTCAAATCAGCTATATTTGCAGATGACAAACCATTAGTAATTTTGAAAAGGGCTTGCAGATGCTAGGTAGATCCTTGGATGAAAAGGAAATGGCATTCAGAATGAAAATTATTAAGAGTAAAACAAAAGTCATAAATTTTAGCAAGAGTGGTGTCACATATCAATATTACAGTGAATGAGAAAAGGCTGGGACTGGTAGAATATTGTGCTTATTTAGGTAGTATTCTGACTCAGGATGGAAGAATTACAAAAGAGAACAAGTCAAGGATATCAAGAGGAAAGGAGGCTTTTATGAGGCAACAAGAGTTGCTGACAGAAGTCTAAAACAAGATATTATATGGGAGTGAGACATGGACAATGAGTAAAGATATGAGGAGATTATAGGCATTTGAGATGTGGGTATTAGAGCCCTGCATGGGTATGATATTTTCCACCCGTACCCGCAGGCTATTAACCTGTACTCGACGCATACCCGTAGACTACTAACCCGTACCCACAGAATATTAACCTGCACCCAATCCGTACCCGCTGGCTCGCACCCGCACAGAAGGCCTACTTGTCCGACCTGACCATATTGTTTAACTGTCTGGGCATTAGGCACAAATCCATAGCAAGAAATCGTTAAAAAATAAAAATATTTCTGAGTCAGTCATTTATTTTGTATAAATTAAAATGAAATGCAATTGTACATAAACATTTATTTTTAAGATCGAAAAAATGTATTTAAAGTATCTACGATTTATTTTTACAAAAATTACAAATTTTACAAAATAATTTAATTGAAAAAAGGAAACATTAATTAATAGTATCTACCCTGAGATTTAAAATTACTATTTAAAAATAGGACATCATCCACATTTGTGGGACCTAAACTGTTTCTTCTTTCACCAACAACATGTCCCGCCAATCAAAAACACCACTCTGATGGAGCACTGGTCCCTGGTATTGCAAAAATACAATTCGCTAAAATACTTAAATTTGGCAAACAATTCTTTTGCTTATCCCACCATTTCATCAAATCAAAATTATTAGTAATGTCGTCAGATAGTTTTAAGTCAATATATGCAGTCAATTCGTCTGGAGAAATATGATCATTTACTGTGTCTGTATCCATAAACTGAACTAAGGTGTCTGACATTTTATACCTTTTCATCGGTTGTTCTGCAAGCGTACACGGATTTGGTGTCATGGATTAGATTTCATATCACTTCTCCTTTTTAATGTCATCAATACTTAGTAGTAAAGTAAATTCACAAAGATAGATGTTACTTGCATGAATGGGCAAAACCAACTGGTTAAAAGGGAGAGTTCTCCCACAAACTAATCTGTCATAATTACATTGTACTAAATAATTCCCCTATTCACTCTTTCTCACCCCCTCCCTAGATTCTCTTCTACCAAACATAATCGACAATCGTTTGTCAATTGCAACTTTGTATCTATTTATATAATAAAAGGAATCGTTTTTTCGTCAGATACTTTTCTTGACACATGATACACAAAGCTTGCGATCTGCCGACCTGCATAAATTGCAAATTTGTATCTTCCTATATAACGCTACTTCTGACCTCGAGGGTGTGCTTTACTAGCAGTAAAAGGCATGTGAAGAGTTCCTGTGCCTACATTGGCGAGGCAAATTGAATTGGAATTAAAATTAGTTTTCGTACCCGCTCTTTACCCGCACCGGTGCCTTTTGTGCCCAAACCCGACCCGTACCCACATGAAAGCACTCTATACCTGACCCAACCCGCAGCTTATGCTGCGGGTACCCACGGTTCGGGTCAGGTAAACTGCAGGTATGCAGGCCTCTAGTGGGTACAGCAGAGACTGAAGAAAATTAGTTGGACAGAGAAAAACCAATGAGGAAGTCTAAAATACAGCAGAGGAAGAGAGAACCCTAATTAGAGTGTCATGGGAAAGACAGGTAATGGGTGGGTCGAATTTTGAAAGGTAAAGGTCTCCTGAAAGAAGTCATAGAAAAGAGACAATGAGATAGGAGAAGGAAAGGAATATTAGATGCAGTAAAAGAAGGGGATAGGTATGAGAAAGTGAAGGGAAAGATGTTGGATGTTACAGTTCAGGCGGGATAAGCCAAAAACCTATCAAAAAGTAGAAGAACTATGAATGAAGACAAGTCCAAAAGAAATCATATAGTTAACCTAATAGCTTACATATACCGTATTAACCCGAAAGGAAGATGGGTTTTTTTTTCAAAAACACAACAATTCAGCTTCCATCACTGATACTTTGTTTTCATTCCATAATAAATACGTAACCGAATGCAAAATGCAATGGAATGTGATAAGGGTACACAGTTAATCTTAAAGACTAAACAGGAATTCACAGGTAAAAATGAGCATTTATCTCTATGAAAAGACGAGTGAATGGTATGTTTGTTTATTTCCCATCACGTCGTCAGCTGAGCACGTGACCAATTAAATACTCTTCATTGGCTGCTGGAATTTCAAAGTACTGTTCCGGACTTTTTCATACCCGGAGGGGCAGGCCAAATCTAGCTGATTATTGCGACCAGGCAATAACTATTTTGAGGTCGCAATGAATTGCCCGCCACCAACAAGAATTGTGATTTGGGCAATAATCATCCGTGGAATAGCGCGAGCAATAATTGCGACCCCGGAACGTGAATAGCAGCCTATCTGAAAGAACTAAGGACCGGTTCGGCGAACTTGGGAAATTCTAGGAACAGGTTCGCACGAACCGGTGCGAACCGGCTGAATCCCACCACTGACAATACCCTACATTTAATTTTTTTAATACAATACATTTATTCATATGCTTGAAGTTCACTATGTGCAAGGGGTGCTGGTGGTGTAATGGTTAGGATGCTGGCTGCTTGAAAGGGCAGCGAGCACGAACCCTGCAAAAGTAGGATTTTTTCCAAGGTTGCCCAGCCTCATTTTGAGGAGACTGCGCCAAGTCAGCGTTCCATCCTTTGGAAGGGACCAGAAAAACTGTTGAGTCCTGTCATTGTTGTCTGTATGTATCCTGTGAGAAACTGTCGACAAACCTCAAGACTTGGTTTGAAATCAAACATCTCCCCATGGTTGAAGAAGGTGTGAAGCACCTGTGGGATATGATAGACAGGCCAAGATACCTAAGCAAAGCTCACAAGAAGATCATGCTACCTGCTATACAGAGGAATGCCTAGTTCAGGCATCCAGAAGGCATACTTCTCTCCATGTTAAAGTATGACAATCAACATACCAGAGAATTTGCAGTGAACAGAATCCTTAAAGCCAGAGAAGAATTTACAGTCGATGTAATTTGGGAATTCAAAATCCCTGACTTTAACTTTGACAGCAAGGACTTTAACCAGCCGATCAACTGGAAATCATAGGACGTCACAGAACCTCCCCTAATAAAGAAAATTCCAACAGAGACACTGCAAAAGATGTTGACAGAGTTGAAATGGACATTCTGAAAATTCCGTGTCACACACAGGCATGGAGAGATGCGTAAGGCTTGTGACTGAAGCATCTGCCAGCATGTGTGGGCCTAAGAAGCAGGATAGCTTCATTTGAGCTCGACTGCAATCATGCAAGGAGATACCGAAATTCACAACTAAGAGTGACTTTATGAACCAAAAGTAAACATCTGTCCTAAAGGTAGTGAGGTTGGGCAGGCACAGTCGGAACTCAACAATGATCGCAACAAGCAAAGAGCTGCATACCAAAAGCTTCTGCTTATCTAATTAAACAGAAACTGCATGCTCACTTTTTGTCGCAAATTCATAATCGTATCCTTCACCCAAACCGGGATTCCCTCTGAAAAAATGCGATTTTTGCCCAAATGGGGGTTAAAATTGGTCTTGATCAAAATTTATCACATAACATTTTTTTCTTGCACTTGACGAAATGGATCAATTGGTGTGTTTGCGGTTAGTGTAGCTCATCTTACAATGGAAATATTGTGCCATAACTGGGGAAAATGGTCAAATAAGAGTTTATATACCACCCCTGGGGGAGACCTAAATGATATCCAAATGAAACCAAATTTTGCAGGCCGCCTATGGGCACCAAAATACAACTTTTGTGTGATTGGTCCAACGCAACATCCAAAAAAAATTACAAACCACCATTTTTGACCCACCCTAACGGACAGTGGCAAAATGTAAAATATGTAATGTCAGTCTGTGTATTTTTCTGTTTTGAAGAATACCACACAAAGGAGGATTTCTAAGTGTAATCCAGAATGAAATTCATATTGTAATGCATGAATAAATTAACTATAAAAATTATCACTAATATTTTTTATTGAATTTATCATTGTATAGAATTGTCAATTTTCATTATTTTGTTTTCTTTTACTATAAAAGACATACTCCTGCTATTCCCCAAATGATTGATTAAATAATGCCTTTTATTTGAACGTTTTATCACATCAAGAAATACAAGATATTTTCTGATTAATGCAAGAAAACTTTAAATGGCCAAAATTAAATCCAGCAGTGAGTTTACTAACGGACATTTAAACCTGGCATTTAAAGGTTAAATAAGTTACCCCAAATCTTATGAATGAAATGACAGATCATGTAAAGAAGAAAGGCAACTCTGTAAAAGGGACTGTATCACAAGGTATAAGACAAAGTTTTGATAGAAATTTTAAGCTAATGGTGCTACATTATGCTGAAGAAACCAACTATTGTGAGTCCGGGAGAAAATATAATGCGAGGGAGGCAAATGTGTGAAGGTGGAAGCAAGCAAAACAGAAACTTGAAGGTGGTAACTCAACACAGAAATCATTTAGTAGACCCAAACAAGGTTAATTCAAGAATTAGAGGAAAAACTAAAATTTGTGCATACCCAAAGAACAGACAGAAAACCAGTGTCGCAAGAAATCATTAAACTGAAAGCTTATGAATTAGTATGATAACTAAACATTCCATGGATGCTGCGGAAAGTTCACAATTACCTTCTGAGCAAAATGAGTAATGCAGACGAGGCACCTATTAATTTTAACATGCCATCCAATTACACAGTTAAAAAAAGGCACAAAAAATGTCATTATAAAAACTTTGGAGAATGAAAAAACGCACATTACAGTAAAATGCTGGTAGTATTAGCAGATGGCACAAAGACACCACTGTATGATATTTTAAAAATTGGTAATACAAAGATTTTTTCTGAATAAACCTTTTTTTTATTGTGGTCATTTTAAATTCATAATAGTCTTCCTTCCAGATTAATACGGTAATAGACATTCAAAGCTGCTGCAACCATAAAAAGTTTAAAAGACAAATCTTAAAATCATTATTCATTAGTTGCTGACCTTTGCTCAACTATGATTGAAATAAACAACTGCTCTACATTGCCCTTTAATGGCATAGGTTTTCTATAAATTTCTTAGATGCAAACATAGTTTTTTCAATAATCTTTCAATAAGTTTTCACTAAACTGATAGTACAATAACTGTAGGAATAGCTCTTTCATAATAGCTTACCATTGCTATAGCACTATTCCAACCATACACAGCAACTGGAAAATTGAAGGCAGATATTACACCAACAACACCAAGAGGATTCCAGTGTTCTAGCAAGACATGACCAGGGCGCTCAGAAGGAAGTATTTTACCACTTAACATTCTTGACAATCCTACAGCATAGTCACAAATATCAACATATTCTTGAACTTCACCAAATCCTTCAGGTAAAATTTTACCTAAAAACGATTTCATTGATTAAGAGACATCAACAACAAATTATTAATTTTTAAATTATTCCTCTATTTGCCAATTACTACAAAAATAAATTCAAATTACACTATAAATAGAGAATTTATGCCAAAATTAAATATATCAACAAAAAGCTTTAAATTTCTAGCAAAACTTAACCAGTTGTAAGACAAAAACTCAAAATTGTAAATTTCCAGTCTTATCAAAAAAATTAGGACTGAGGAAGAAATATATAGAGAATATTTTTATATGGGCAGTTATAGGTAGATTTTATAAAGAGTTATGAAATACTAATTCAAAATATAAAATTAAGGGATAAAAATTAAATTTTTAAATGAGAAAACAATTTTACAAAATTGATCTAATCAGGTTATTTTTAAAAGTTGAAATTAAACAAAAAACACATACAAATTCAACTAAAATATTTCCATGCCAAGTTTTAGGTAAAAAAATAGAATAGTTAAAGAATAAATTCCATATACACAGGATAAAGATGCCTATACCTGATTTAAATCAGCATTAGAAACAAAATTATATGAACTATTGGACAACTTGCTTGCATAAATAACAGTAACCCATATTGATAATAATAACTACAATGCATAAAAGTATTTTGCAAGTAACTATGCAAACAGCAAACAAGATCTTTCAGAAAAAGTAGTCACTTGCTCACCCATTTCCAAGGACACCAATTTCCCCAAAGGAACCAGTTTGGCTCTCAATGCATCACCGATCTGTCTTACTATCTCCCCTCTCTTAGGAGCAGGGATATCTGACCATTGAATCCATGCCTTCTGGCACTCACTCACACACTCATTATAATCTTGTATAGTAGCAACTTGAACTTTGGCAATGGCTTTCCCATTAGCCGGGCATACTGATGTCACCATCTGTGAAAAAAATTGAGTCAAATAATGTTTTGATATTCATTCAGTGTCTTCAGATTATATTTGCTATAATTACTTTCTCCATATACGTAGTATAGGGGAAAGTATTGTATTCATGAAAAAACTTGACTTCGAGATTTCAACGGAAAAACACCTTTTGAGGTCCCCTGAATGCGTTTTGACCATTTTCTCGATGATGTCCATGTGTGTGTGTGATAGCTTTTTTGTGGGTGCTCGAACTCAAAAACTATTAATCATGTCAACACAAAATTTTCTATTTAACATTTTTATAAAAGTCAGAAGCACTGATAAGTTTTTGGTAAAAATCGGTCAACTGAAAGTGGGTGTTTACACTTGTAACATCCGTTATTTTCAAATAAATGTAAAAATATATTGGAATAAAAGTTGTAGGAAATTTAATTTTCTACAACCTTGTTTGAAACATTTTTCCATATAATGTATTGTTTAAGAGATATCTTATATTTTAGCTGCCACCACCATGCCACCTACCGATGACTACTGTTAACAATTGACGCTTAGTTACGTCTTAGTAACGCTCCAATTTCTTATCTTAATTGTTGGAACTTTGTGGCTATATCCAATATCAGAAGGCTATGGTTTGAATTTATTTCTGTTCTTTGTAAAGTAAAATTTTCTCGAAGTTTCTTAAAATATTTATTATTATGTAACCTATTTGGAATTTTTAGAAATATTACCGATATGGAGAAAGTCATGTGGTGGCCAGATCAGATTTTTAAGGATATATGATGAAAATTTAATTTGATATGAAAACCAATAAATAAATAATCAAACGTTATATATTATTGGCTGAAATTTAACCAGAATTTTGCCCTTATTTTTCAGAATAATGACATTCTTTTGGTTGATGAATGGCAAGCATGCAGCAGTCTTTCTGAGGAAGGATTTAAGCATCGCACTGTCAATCACAAATACAATTTTGTGGATCCAGAAACAGCTCACACTCAAAATATAGAAAGAACATGGAAATCCCTAAAAGAAAGAAATGGTGCTATGTGGAAAAAACAGATTCATGGTTGATTCCTACATGGCGGAATTTCTGTGGTGACACAATATAAAATATGAATTTCATTATGAGTGTATTTTACGTGATATTGCATTTTCTCCACCAAAACACGGTAAAAATGAATAAATAAATAATATAATTTCAAATTTGATTTAGTATCTTATTGTTAGTATAAATTCCTGATGATTTGTAATTCTTTCTTTGTTATGGGAGCTCTGCCCCCAAACCCCCGTAATTTAAAATTTTTAATGAAAATTAAAATACGAAATATAAAATCAAGAAAGTTTGGAGGCAGAGCCCCCATAACAAAGAAAGAAATACAAATCTCTGTAGAAAAGCTACCTATAAAAATCAATTATTAGATGGGGGCATGTAATAGAAAAGAACCAACTTCCCTTCAGAACATTAACCCTTTTCTGCCCAAATTATTTTGTTTTCAATTTAAAAACATGAAATTTATTTTGTGGTTTTAAAAATGATTTCACTTTCTCTAGGTATTTAAATTATCATTTATCAACCTTAATGAACTGCATAATATGGTAAGTTGAAACATAAATATTCAGTAACTGTATATCTGGTAAAATAGAAGTCATTATAGAGCATCAAACTCATATGTTGATTTAAGTTAACACTGAGTAGTAGAGGGTTAAAAGTCCCATCAATATACCCACATGAATCGTTTAATTTGTAATAGGAAATTTTCATCAATTTAATCAGTACTCAAATCCATGATTAAATTATTATTATTATTTATTAACATAAACGTCTACAACCAGACTAATTTTTTAATCAAAGCCCATATTTTTCCTGTTCCAAACTCGATAATTAAAAAATGAAACACAGAGCTCACTCTGTGGCAGGAATTCCACTGACAATAACCCAGATAGTCATAAAAAGGTTGGTAAAGCCATATGTGTACTTTGACTAACAATAAGACAGAGCCGAGTCTTAAAGTTTGGTGGCTCACCCCTAAAGACGGCTGCTTTGTGGCCAAAATATGCAACTTGTTTTACAATCAGTTTTATTCTATGGAAATTAACATCATTATCAGTTTAACCTCTATAATGCTCTCTTAACGATTTTATGCTACCTCTTATGAACAAAAAATAAATAAAATCGTTTATTGCTAATCAACATTACACCAAAATATGCTAATTTAAATTTTTACAAATTCATAAATAGTGTTTTTAAAACAACAAAGTATATTTATGGTTATACTCGGAAAATCTAAAAATTCTAAGTTCTGAGATATTAGAGAAATAGTTATATATCATAAATAGTTAAAATAGAAACAGAGGAAACATAATGTAGTAAGCATATTTAAAAATGAAACCGCAAATGTAACGTGCAAAATTAAACATTTATTTTTATCTAAACATTATGCTCCATTTTTAACCATAGGTCTTATTTAAACTACATTAAAATTAAAATATCGTAAAATAATCTTGTGACTGATGCTTGAACGTAGAATCTTAAATAAAATACTTGACCCGAAAAAGTCTGAAGTGAAAAAATGTGTTTGCCGAATATATCACGGATTATTAGACTTCAACGTTGGTTCTATCGACAAACTCAAGGCCACGGATTTAGAGCAACTATTTTGAAACAAAATTGTTCTCGCTTGTTTGCAAGACCAGAAACTAGCCACATTTTTCAATCAATTCCATTCAATACAGAATAAACAAAATAACACCAAACCTCTCCGGTTGCTTTCCACTTTCCATGATAAACTCCAGCATTGACTTCTCCGATTCCTAGTTCTTTAAGAAAAGAGTACTTTGGATCGTGAATTAAAAAGCCAGTTGAGGCCATTCTGTACAGTTGTGTATTTTTCAAATTTCTCAATAAAAATCCAGTCTTGAACATCACTGCCATCAGCAACAGATGAAAAGACTTATAAGCGCTAGCTGCAGTCCAGCAGACGAAAATTGACCTAACGATGTGACAGACCCATCGTAAAGAGAAATGTTGCCACGCTTCACTGTTGACTCCTTGGAGGTTTTCTCAAAATCATGACTATCTCATAAAAAATATAAGTAAAATATCTTATTTGAAAGTAGCTATATTTTATTGGATGTGTCGGCAAATTGATGACATTCGATTTCAAAATTCCAAATGTGCAAATCTTCTTTTAAATAATCTTATGACATCTTACAACGCAGCTGCCGCATAATTGACCTTGAGCACTTCACGTGATAATGTCTTTACCACGCTAGGGACGTAGGGCAGGCCTTGGGTGTATTGGATGTTGTTTATAAAACTTGACGCGAAATCCCATTGGTTACTTTGCAGATGAAATTGAGAAGGCAAATTATCGGCTGTTTTATTATCATTCAGAATTTTGTCGAATAACTAAATTAATTCAAAGGTACTAGGGAGGCTGTGATTGATTTTTTAAAAATAATTCATTTGATCAGACACATTTTATTTACAAAAGATGTTACAATGAAGTACCCAGCGGTGTCCTGGAAAATTCAGTATTTCAATAACACATATTTAAATTAATTTTTTAAATATATATCACCATCTTCTTTCTCTCTTTGTTTCTTTCTTGTTGTGTCAGGGATTTGTAACGATTAAGAAATATGCAACCTTTAAAAAATTTCAAATGTGAAACCTTGACCCATTTAGGTTAGATTGTTTTTTTATTTTATCAAAAAATTTCAATTTTTATGTTATACTGTTTTAAATGATTTTCGCTTTCTTGATTAATTTGCTCTAAATTTTCAGAATAATCTTCTTTATTTACTTGGTTAATTTGCTCTCGATTTTCAGAATAACGATTCCTTTTTGCTCGCAGTTTTTTTATTATTTTTTCTATACGCTTTCATATAGTCCTTTCTTTTATCTGCGTTCATCATCCAGTTATTTCTTGAAGAAATTATCAAAAGACTTTTTTCTTATTTATTATTAACCTCGATGGGGATTTAGGATAACTTAAATTTAATTTTTCTTTAATTAAAATTTTTAAATTTCCAAGTGATGTGATAATAAAATTAACTGACCTTATTAAGTTCTTTTAAACTTCTTACTTCGTTAACTTTTTCAAGTGATCTGATAAATAAAATTAACTGACCCTGCTAAGTACTTTCTTCGTAAACAGATCAGGAAAAAGTAAGCAAACGTATTATCGTCAAGGGGCTCGTGAGTACAGTAAATATTACTGCACGCTAAAATGAGGTGTCGTGGTAACTGACAATTCTCATTGTTGAAAAGTTGCGTTTTTTAGGCGTTCTTTATCAGCAAAGCGGTAATAGGGGAACGCCTTATGGGCACGCCTGGTCCGTCCGTCCGTCCGTCGTAACTTTTATCTCCTAAACCGCTTGACGGATTTTAATTTAATTAAATATGAGTGATCGTTATTAAAATTTATCGCCCAATTGTGATTTTGAATTGAATCCGTCAATTAGAACTTCCACTTTACATAATTAATTTAATAAGCGGTTCTCTCGCTCGACCAGCCTTTGATAGGATCAGGCACGAACACATTTATGAGGTTCTCTCAGCATATGCCGATGATGTGACGGTCTTCCTCGATAAGGAGGAGGATTTCGCTGACGTGATGTCCGCCTTTCAAGATTACGCCGTGCCGTCTGGAGAGGTCCTGAATGAAACCAAGAGCCTGTGCTTACTGTGCGGATCCTGGAAGGCCAGGTCCTTCACCTGCCTTCCGTTCCCTGCCATCAACGGCGGGGCGAATTTTTAGGCGTCTGGCTGGCCAACGACGAGGAACGGGAACGACGGGCGAACAAGGACATCCTGCGCGAGAAACTTCAAACTGCCATTGACCGTTGGAAACCGAGGGTTCTTCCGATGTCGCTGAGGGGGCGGGTGCTAGTCGCGAACCAGTTTTTGGCTCCCAGGCTGTGGCACGTGCTTCAAAACCTCGCTCTGCCACCTAAATTTCTCCTCGAGTTTCAGCGGCTGCTGGAAGGTTTCGTGTGGGGCGGCACCGGAAAACACTGGGTGCGAGGCGCCGTCCTGACTGCTCCAGCGCTCCAGTTGGCGAAGGTGGTCTCGGGCTGGTAAGCCTGAGCGCCAGAGTGACGGCTTTCCGATTCTTGTTCCTGCAACGCTTACTATACGGGTCTCCAGATGCACCCTGGAGAGTCGTGGCCGCACACCGCCTCTCCAACTACCGAAGCAAGGGCAAATGGGCAAAGTGACAGAGCGGATCGTACTGAATTTCGGTAATTCAAGATTTCGCGACGAGTACGCTGACAACGTGGAAACAGACCCAAAAGACTTACGCGGGGGGCGAGGGATCAAAAATGGAGAAGAGGGGATGAATTACGCATATGAAAGAATCTCAGGTCTTTCAAAAACATTAATATTTGAACTAACTTAAATCGCATATATACCAAATGACCTAAAACTAAAGAATTATTGATACAACGAAAAAACCGTTGAACATTAATTCAAACACTCCGAGAAGAAAGAATAAATTAGAGATTACAATAACGAGACGACTAAACCGATGGTCGACTATGGGTTGAAGCCATCTAGTGGTTCGTTGATTGAAATATCATTTAAAGGTTTCTATACGACTCAAAGGAACCGCAGTGCTAACGACGCTCGAGGATATTCGACCCTTGCCATATTTAGATTTTGAGGTTCGCCATCAATTGGTAGTTAGCGCGATTATTGAGGGCGTACTCACATCACCATTAGAGTCTAAAGAGAATCTTGGACACAAGGTCGATTCTGCTTAGCGGAAGTGGAGAACTGGCGGTCACTCGTGTCCTTGGCCCTCGGATGTCAATGTCGTGTCTCCGTACAACACCGTTGATGAAGCCGAATAGCCGTAGCGGTCGTGAGTGCCTTGACCTTTCTTGACTGGGCTTTCATCTTCGTAGATTTCCTGGAGTCCCCTTTACTTCACTACCCTCTTCTACCTTCTCGCCGTGCCTTTTTGCTTTCTCCATACGTAATATAGGGGAAAGTATTGTTCTCATGAATAAAATCGATTTCGAGATTTCAACGGAAATACACGTTTTGAGGTCCCCTGAACACGTTTTTACCATTTGCTCGATGATATGTGTGTACGAGTACGTGACAGTTATTTTGTGGGTGCTCTAACTCAAAAACTATTAATCAGGTTAACGCGAAATTTTATATTTTACATGTTTTTGAAAGTCGCAAGATCTGATTAGTTCTTAGTAAAAATCGGTCACTCGAAAGTGGGTGTTTACTCTTGTCACTTATCCGTTATTTTGAAATATTTGCTTTAATATTTGATATATATGGAAAAATATACTGGAATAAAAGTTGTAGGAAATATAATTTACTACAACTTTGTTTGAATCATTTTCCCATATAATGTATTTTTAACGAGATATCTTAATAATTAAATATTATAGCTGTCACCACCACGCCACCTACCGACGACTATTGTTAACAATTGACAGTTACGTCTTAATAACGCTCCTTCATAGATAATTAATTGTTGGAGCTTCATGGCTATATCACATATCGGAAGGCTTTGGTTTGAGTCTGATTCTTTTTGCTCAATCATTAATACCCTTAGAACATTTTGTACGATTTCGACCATGTTTACCATAATACACTGAGATCTACCTCCTGCACCTTTTAGACATGCCATCGTCTATCATAATTTCACGGTTTTGATTCCAGGTGCGTCAAAGGTGGCAACAATTTAGTTTTCATGATAGCTCATTTTTTCATTGTTTAAGAGTAGATGAAATCTCGTTTTTTATGGTTCTATATGCATTTTTGCGCTAATTCGACGCAGAGTAGAATTCTATACTTGCTCGAGAAACTGTTATTAGTTACTATTGCTATAAATATCGGCTCATGGAAAACTCATATTATATTTGCAGTTCAACGTTATAGCACGAATGAATACTTATACCTAATAAAATGTACTGATGTTTTTTTTAAGGCACACTTGATGAGGAAATATCTTTCTGCAAGGGCGGACATTTTTACCGTTCATTATACTATTAGTTTTACGTATTTGTATAATGCTTGCTTTCCTCTTTTGTATTCTCCATTGCTTGTTTTTAGCATAAAATCATCTTCAGAAATACATACATTTTTTTCTTCTTTTAGAGAGATCCTTTCTGTTTTTGGTCAAAGAACAAGTTCAACAGAATGGAATGAGAGACGTGAGACAAAGAAGAAAAGCATGTACTACAGATTGGACAGCTAGGTTTGTGTAATACCAGCAATGAAACGCATATGATCCTGAATATCAAATACAAGGATTTTAAATACTTATTAGAAAAAGTATTAAACAAAATGTAGTGTTTATGATCTTATGAGGAATATTATCTCACTTAGTACATGTTAAAACACGATATATGACTTGATAGCCAAGATTTAATGTTTAATATTTAAATATTTTAGAAGTGTCTTCTCTCCATGGCAAAAATGTAGGTGAAATTTAGCAGTGAGAATTTTCCATCCTATATTTAACACGAAACACAAATTGGAGTCATGGAGAAATTTGATATCAACGATTGAAAACAGAACAAAAAGGACAGCAAGAAAATTGAAAACAAAATAGTTTCCCAGACAAAAACATAATTTCCTCCATGAGTTCCTCAGAGCTGCGGCACTGGATACATGAGCCTGTGTGGCTTGAAGCTTAAACACTTCTCCCATGATGATTCGCATTAAAGTGAACTTAACTTCCTAGAAGTTTGCAGACGAACACAGGAAAGGCATTGATGACATAGATTTGGAAGAAGTACATTTGCATAGAATATTTGGCGAGATAATAAGTTGTCTATAGGTGGAAATATGAACAAGGTAACTGAAAGGATTGAGAACGCACAAAATTGAACTAAGAAAGAATGATTGTGTATTTTTACGTGTGTTTGCTCGGAAATTCACCCACATATGTGTCTAAAACAAGATTTCCAAACCAGAACTAATGCAGGCTAGTTTTCCGAAGTTGACATCCTGTATTGATTATTTATATGGAAAGGAAATGTTTCAGTATGTGTTAATGTTGAAAATGAAATTGGGAGATTACGGTGTACAGAATGGAAATAAATAAAAACTCCTAAACCGTAAAATAATCCAAGTGAGCAATCACACATCAATAAGAGAAAGATAGAGGGGGAAAAATGATACTTAAAGTTTGCAGGACGATGGCCAACAGGGACGTTGTCGGAAAATAGCCTAAATAGAAAATAAAAACACACACAAACGCACAATCACTCTGGAAAAACTCATTAGTTACGAATTTCGAGAGGTAAGCTCTCATCTTCAGTAGCTCTTTCTCTTATTGACGTGTGATTGCTCATTTGGATTATTTTACGGTTCAGGAGTTTTTATTTATTTTCAATATGTGTTAGTCTTAAGGAATTCTCATACCATAAATACTACTTGTAGTTAATAATTTATCAATGATAGAGAAAAATTGGAAAAGAAGTTAATAGAGCATTATCAGGTTAAACATACTGAAAGTAATATCAAACTGTTTCTGGCATTTTATTAGCATGAATTTTATAAATGTTAGTGTTTATATGCTAATATTTATGGATCAACCGTTCGTTGCTGAAGTCTAGTAATCAAGTCGGGTCGAGTGGAGTAGAGAGAGAGAGAGGGGGGGAGGGAGGGAGAGAGGGGTGGAAACTCAAAGAGAACCATTTATTTTGGAGTTATTTTTCAACGTATTCACCATTTAACTCTAAACACTTTTCCATTTGATGTCACCATCGTTCTAACCCATTTTTGTAGAATTTTGATCGTTTGAATGAAACCAGTTCAAAACTGCTTGTTTGGCCTAACATATCAATTCCCAGCGAAATCCCTTGATGTGCTCCTTTAATTTGGGAAACAGAAAAAAGTCTGAAAAAGCCAAGTCTGGACTGTAGGGTGGGTGAGACAACGTTTCCCAGCGCAATTCTCGAAGCACAGATCTTGATACCGTAGAGGAATGTGCTGGAGCATTGTCATGGTGAAACAGAATTTGCCGGTGCAGTTTCCAAGGCCTTTTTTATAAGCGCAGCATTCAGTTTTTTAAAAACTTGTTCGTAATAACCTCCTGTTACTGTCCGTTGCCCCTCAAGAAAATCGACCATGATTACACCTGCTTTCCGGATCGTACTGGTAGATGCATGTTTAATCACCAGTCACTATTCGGTGAAAGAAATCTTCTGGGTCTGCATCGAATTGGTTGAGGAACTCAACTGCATGGTCCGCTCTCTGAGTTTTGTATTCAGGGCGCAACACTTTTGGTACCCATCTAGCAGAAAGCTTGCTTAATCCTAAACTATCTTTGAGGATTGATTGAGCTGAGCCATATGAGATGTCTAAACGTTTGGCTATCATTTGCATTGAAACTTGCCTATCTTCTTCCACAATTGATTGGACAGCGACCACAGTTTCTTCGTTGATTGACGTTGGTCTTCCACTTCGATAGTCATCTTTAATGTCTTCTCGTCCAAGCTTAAACCGTTCAATTCATTCATAAACTGCAGTTTTCTTAGATTCATCATCCCCGTAAACTTTCTGCAAAGCCTGAATAATGGCATTCGATTTCCATCCAAGTTTTGTCAAAAACATTACGTTTACTCGAATCTCAAACTTTAAGTTACCCATACTCATGAATTAATGGGTTACAAAAACTGCTTTTATATGATAACAAATGAATGAATTGTTACGAAATATTGAATTGTTATGGCTAAGATATTGCCAGTTTTAGGCAACAATGTTTTGTTATTATTTGGAATGCAGGAACATTGTTACTGAAACTCTCTGAGAACTTTTTGATTCACCCTCGTATTGTCTTTGTGGCTTATTCTGGAACATTACTTGCTTATATTGCTATTGTCCAAACTTCTGGATAATTGTTGCCAATTTTGGCTGTCTGTAGTCAATCTAAAGGTGCTCTGGGAACAGATAATACAGAGAGTATAGGAAACATTCACCTCTAATAGGGAATACGAATGGCTTGTAACCACTAAGATTAAAAGATTCCAATTCCCACACGAGTCCCCTCGCAACTCTATTCTGTGCAAAGTGCCGCTCAAGCACTGGGAAAATCTTACTCCAATAACGAGTTTATCGAATTGATACTGGAAGGTTTAAGTTCCATCACCCAATCCACCTTACTTTCGCTAAACACCCCCAAACCTTATGGAAGCTGGAATCCCTGATGACTCATGCGGCCAAGGGCATGATGAACCGTGAACTTAATGAATGGCAATCTATGAATATGCTCGTTCGAATAACACTGCTATCGTATAAGTGCGATAGGAAAGATAGATAATCATCTTTATTCAGGCGAAATTTAGACCATAAGGTCCATTCTTACATTTGACCCTTAGAAAGGGGAGAGAGGGAAAAATCGCCACAGCTTATATGAAATTATGTATTTTATATTACGGTTTGCTTTTATAATGGCATCACAGACCACATAAAATGCCCTCATGGGCTACATGTGGCCTGTGGGCCGTAGTTTTCCCACCCCTTGCCTAGAGTGATCATGAGAGAAAGAGCCATGGAAAATATTTTCATGAAATTTTAGGTTTATATATCACTAGCTGGACTACCTGGCATTGCCCGGGAATATTTAAAGCCACTGCCAAATGTAGTTCATGTGGCTTCCATCCGATGGTGTTAATGTCTATGCACATGTATGCATGCACACCTACCCTCCAAATTTTTTTATCACCATATAGCCTATATTACTGGCAGGGTAAAATTATATACCTATGAGAAGTTTTGTGACTATGTCTTCAAAGATGTGGATTTGTATAGCAGAAAAAACAAAAAAAAATTTCAGATTTATATATTAAGATTTGGATGAATTTTTGTGAATATGAACTAGATGAGTGATACAGTTTTGATTTGATTGTTAGTTTATGTTGTGTGATGAAACCATTACCAAGATGAGATGAATATTTTTTATTAGAAGACTTATTCAAGATCTTCTTTAATTTCACTGTTTTGCTCATTGCCTTCTTGTATTATGTTACTCTGTATGATTTGATTTTAATTCTTATAAGGGTATATCCCACAAATAAATATTATTATTATAGAAATGCAGTTCCTTATTCCTAGTAATATCTAAATACTGTGTTTTTATTTTCTTTACAATCTTTATTATAGATTGGTAAATTACATCAGTCGGTAACTGTAATTTTTGAAAATAAATGTAAAATATCTATATATGCCTAGCGAAACGAGGCTGCAAGTGCCGCAGGCGAAAAACTTGAATATTTACTACCATTACCCCCCCCCCCCCCCCCCGATACACTTATGTACAGCCAGTACGCACGTTTGAATTAATACATCACATTGGCGATGACGATGCAGAATTTTATGGACAAATTTGTACAAGGGGAGGATAATTGGGACGCGTATGAGGAAAGGTTGGAACAATTTTTCATAGTAAATGATGTAGGGTCAGACTCCGCCATTCATTTGGCGAAAAAGAAAGCCATTCTGCTTTCATCAATTGGTAAGGAGACGTACGAAGTGTTGAGGGACATTTGCGAGCCCAAGAAACCGGTAGATTTGAAGTACGACGAAATCACTGCCTCGCTACGAATGCAATTTTCACCGAAGCGATCAGTCATTGCCGAAAGACACCGATTCAACGAGCGGGTTCAAAGGAATGGGGAGTCAGTGTTAAATTTCGCGGCAGGGCTCCGGAAGGGCTCCAGGTTTTGCAAATACGGTGCCTTTTTAGATCAGGCTTTACGCGATCAGTTTGTTTTGGGGTTACAAGACAAATCTACAGTAAAAGCATTGTATCTCGAGTCCGAGACACACTCGTTTGAAAAGGCAGTGGAATTAGCGGTCGCGAGAGAGAGGGCAAGTGAAAACGTGGAAGCGTGCGGGAAGGCTCAAGACCACGTTTCCGCAGCAGTCGGGAAAAATTGCAGCGTACATCGTGTGGGAAGAGACGCCAACAGCCGCAGCCACATGGGAAGATCGCCAGAGTTCCACAAGGCAGAACAGGAAGAACTGGAAGTGCACAGAATAAGGGCGCGAGGAAGCGGGAGAGACGGCCGACAGAATCCGGAGGCATCGAGAGGGAACGACGCCGGAGAAAGATGCTATTGCTGTGGACGCGAGGGCCATAGAAGTAGCAGATGCAGATTCCGGTCCTATAGATGTGATATATGCCATCAACTGGGACACCTGAAGGCAATGCGTAAAAGGAGAGTAAATGGTAAGAGAGAAGGTAAGAGCATTTTTCACCAAGTTGCTTCCACTTATGTGAACGATGAGACGGAAATTGAGGTAGGAGATCAAATCAGGGAGTTTGGGGAGAAAGATGTACCGTTGTTTAACATGAGGGAATCCGGAATCAAAGATGTAGGGCCATGGTTTGCCGAAGTTAAAGTAGAAAACAGAAATGTTCGAATGGAAATCGACACAGGTTCTGCCATTTCAGAAGCATTGTACGAGGAAGTATTTAGTAATATTCCCCCGAGAACTACGAATGTGAGGTTGAGATCCTATGCAAATACTATTATTCATCCAAAAGGCGTCGCAAGGGTAAGGGTTTTGTTTGCAGGGAAAAGTGCAATGTTACCCTTATTTGTAGTAAGTAATGGAGGACCACCACTTCTTGGGAGAGATTGGCTAAAAACCCTGAAAATGAGCATACCCATTTACAAGGTGGAAGTTTTAACCGAAAACAAATTGGAACGTCTTTGGGGGAAGTTGTGGGATGGTGGGTTGGGCTCATTCAATAAAGGGTAAGTGGGATTGAGTTTGAAGGAAAGTGCCAAACCAGTTTTCTGACGTCTTAGAGCGTTAGCCTTTGCTTTGAAAAGTAAAGTAGACAGCGAAATAGTTAGGTTGATCAAATTGAAAATCCTGTACCCTGTTGAATTCAGTGAGTGGGCCACACCAGTTGTTTCTGTTGCCAAAAATGATGGCAGTGTGAGAATTTGCGGTGATTTTAAAATTACAATAAACCCACAACTTGAAGTAGAGCACTACCCACTTCCAAGAGTTGAAGAAATTCTTGTAAAATTACAAAGAGGGGAAAAGTTTTCAACAATTGATCTGTCTCAGGCATATCAACAATTGATTTTAAAACAAGATTCTCAGAAATATTGCACTATCAACACCCATAGAGGGCTTTTTAGGTATAGGAGACTCCCATTTGGAATAGCTTCTGCACCTGCGATTTTTCAAAGGGCAATGGACCAGGTTCTTCAAGGGTTAAAGGGAGTGGCATGTTTTCAGGACGATATAACAATCACAGGCAGAGACAATTGATAGTAGCTCAATAACTTTGGCCAAAACTAACAAAAGTAGAATACTCCTTTAGCCAAAACAACTAGAGGGCTGCAAACCCAATGCATTTCGCCCACAAGGTGGGCATCGTCAGGGGTAGAACCTGTTTCACCAGTGACTGGAAGCCAACTGCCAGGTTGAAACGGAAAGTATTAAGAAGACGACTGAGAAACAAGCGAAACGCGGAAAGATTTTTCGGCGTGTGTGTCATTTAAATCTGTCAATTTGTATAGGGTCTTGTTGAAATCTGTGTCTGTGTTCATAAGTGTATCGCGGTTTTTGTAAATGTGAAGGTTTTCTAACGAGTTTAGTGAGTTATTGGCTGAAGTTATCAGTGTTAAATCGTTTACGTGTATACTATGACCTGTTTCAAAGATGTGGTTGGCAACGCTTGATTTTTCAAAACGATTATATTTATAGTGAGCCATGTGTTCCTTGAAGCGTGTTATTAGTTTCCTTCTTGTTTGTCCTATGTACTTTTTGTCGCAGTGTGAGCATTGTATTTTATAAATACCGGACTTGTTCAAAGATTCTGTTCTGTCTTTTGTACTGCCCAGTAAATTTTTCAAATTAAAAGGATTTGTATATGTTATGGTATAATTCTTATGTTTAAAAATTTGGTTCAAGCCTCTGTTTAATGGTGGAAAATAAGGCAATTTTACAAATTTGTCCTCTTTTTTGGTGTCTAATTTTAGGGAAGTGGCATTGGACAAAGTTTTATTAAAGTTATGTTTTCTCACTAATTTATTAATTAAATTATTATCGTATCCAAGTTTAGCGGCAATTTGTTTTATGTGTTTAAGTTCCTTTGCATATCTGATTTTATTGAGGGGGATGTTACATAATCTGTGTGTTAAAAATTGAAACACAGCTGTTTTTTGGTTCATAGGGTGAAAGGAGTTGTTAGGAATAAAGTTATCAGTATGTGTAGGTTTTCTAAAAATGTCAAACTCAATGTGTTGTCTATTATTTATGATAAGCAAGTCCAAAAATGGCAAGGTGTTGTTTTCTTGAAGTTCATAAGAGAACTTGATTGAAGGATATATGTTGTTTAACTGATTAACAAATTCATCTACATTTTGTTTCTTTAAATCAAAGATTGTGAATATGTCATCCACGTACCTCAACCATATATCTGGAAAGTAATGAAATTTTTCTTTGCAATCGTTTTCAAAAGAGGACATGAAAATGTTGGCTAAAAAGGGAGATAAGGGGTTTCCCATAGAAGTGCCTTGAATTTGTTTGTAAATTTCATTTTTAAATGAAAAAACGTTCTGTGACATGCATAAATTAGTAAGTTGTAAATATTCGAGGACAATTTCATCAGAAAAATTTTGTTTTAGTAACAATGATTTTAAAATTTGGGATGTTTCTTCCAGAGGTACACTTGGGAAGAGGCTTTTGACATCAAAGGAGACCAAAATCTCAGACTCTTTTAATGTTATGTCTTTTAGTTTACTTATCACGTCATAGGTATTTTTAACAGAGTGTTTGTCGGGGAAGGGAAGGCGAAATTGAGACTATGTAGTCCCTTCTTACATTTAACCCTTTCGTCATATAAGTAATTACAATATTTACAAAATAAGAGGAGTTAATTACATACAGATTTTAACAAAATACAAATTAATTACAAGTTAATATATTTGTTAGTAGATAACAGAGCATTACCAAAGAATGTTAGTTTTGTGGGTCATAAAAAACTGTGTATCGGTTATGTTTTAACACAGAAAAATTCCCACTGCGGAAAACACCTACGAAGAGAAGAGAGGTGTAAAACACCGCGAAAATTCCTAAATAGTTCAGGGGAAGGAAAAGAAAAAAAAATCAATAATATGATAAACAGAGAGAGAAAAAAACATTCATAAATACAAACATATGTACATATATTTATATCCATATGAGGGAGGGGGGTGAGAGGGGAACAGGGATTGTAGGGTAAGGTATGCCTGGGAGATTACATCGTCATTATGATACAGGAAAAATAAATAAAATAAAATAATAAATTTATGCCTAATAAGCGCATTCTTGTGACAACCTGAAAGAAAAGATACAGTGTGGTTCAATGCATGGGAAGTGAGAGAAGATGCTTGTAATACAAGCGTTTAAAAGTGCTTAGAGATAGAGAGTTTTTTATTAACGTTGGAAGGCCATTCCAGAGTTTACAAGCAGTGACAGTAAAGGATTTGTTGTAAATTTCTGTTCTATGAAGTGGAGTTAGTAGTTTATCACATCCTCTGGTATTGCAATGGTGAACTGTATTAATGGTGACAAAATTAGATGAAAGATAACAAGGGATGTTGTTATTTAGAATTTGATACAATAGAGAGAGAAGGTGAAGGTTTCTCCGGCAATCAAGTTTTAGCCAGGAGAGTCGACGGAAGTATTCTGAGACATGGTCAGATTTTTTAAGATTAAATATGAATCTGATGCAGGCGTTATGAGAACATTGTAGCTTAATGGCGAGTTCCTTTGATAAGTCCTGGTATACAACATCACAATAATCGAAGTGAGGAAAAATTAGGGAGGTCACTAGCTGCATTTTTAGTGACGAGGGAAGAATGTTAATGAGAGGCCTTAGAGTGTGTAAGGAGGAGTTTACCGTCTTGCAGATTTTTATTATATGATTATTCCAGGTGAGCGTTTCATTAATTAGAATCCCGAGATTTTTTACGATTTTGCAATAGGGTATAACTGAGCCGTTCAAAGACAGAGGAACTGATTCTGCAAGGTTTATAGATGCCAGTAGTTTCGGATAACCGATTAAAATGGCTTGAGATTTCAAGGGGTTTATGGTGAGAAAATTATCGTAGCTCCATTCTTGAAGTTGGGCTAAGTCATGATTTATGTTAGCTATGGAAAGAGATAAGTTATTGGGTTTTGTGTCTAAGTAGATTTGGAGATCATCGGCGTACAAATGATGCTTGGAGTAAGTTAAGTATTGAGAACAATCATTTATGAATAAAGAGAACAATAGAGGACCTAAAATTGAGCCCTGCGGTACGCCTTGGTTAACATTAAGCCGAGAGGACGAGGAATCGTTGTAGATGACTTGCTGGGAACGGTTGCTAAGGTACGAAGAGAACCACTCTATTGAAGGTGAAGAGAATCTCATGCAGCGGAGTTTTGCTAGGAGTATGTCTTTATCTACCGAGTCAAATGCTTTACTAAAATCAAGCAATATTAGTACCGTGAGTTTTCTGTCATCCATGTGTCTGCGTATATCATCAGTTATTTTAATTAGCACGGTGGTGGTGCTATGAGACTTCCGAAAGCCAGATTGATGGGGGTCAAGTAGATGATTAATGTCGAGAAAATCTGCTACCTGTTCGTGTGCAAGTCGCTCCAGGGCTTTTGATTAAGTGGGAAGAAAGCTAATCGGTCGATAGTCATTGTTTGCGGTGAGAGATTTCTTAGGAATTGGGCGGACTAACGCGTTTCCATTGCGATGGGAATTTTCCCTGTAATAAAGAGTGGTTGAAAATGTTAGTAAGTACAGGGAGTAATAGATGTATTAATTTGTTTATAATAATTATAGGAATACCATCAGCACCTTGGGCTGTAGTTTTGATTCTGCGTATTGCTGAAAGTATGTTAAATTGCGAAACAGCTTTAAAGTGGAATTGTGGAGAACTGGATGACTCATTCGCTTTTGCAGTAAGACTACTAATTACTTTGCGTTTTCGTTCTATGTCGATTGTTGTTGGATTCGTCGAGAAGCTCTCGTTAAGAGAATCTAGTGATATGTTTGGAGGTAAGGAAGAATCCATGGACTTGCCAATTCCAAGGTGTTGCAGATTGTTCCATAAGGCGGATGTTGTTATATTGGAGCCGGATATAGAATAAGCGAATTTTATTTTGGCATTTCTAATCTGTTGCTTGGTTTTGTTTCTAATATTTTTGTAGGTATTGAACATATTTGGGCATTTATTTGATTTGAAGAGACGAAAAATTGAATCGCGTCTAGCCAGCAATAGTTTTAAATCGGCCGTTATCCACGGGGCGCGAGGTTTAGAGACGCGTGTGGTTTTGATGGGTGCGTATTTATCGAGTAGATGTAAGAGAAAAGTGTTAAGTGCTTCAATTTTTGCGTCTATGTCGTCTGCATATTCAATAGTGTGCCATGGAAGACACGCAGCTTCGGATATTAAACTATCATAGTCAAGGTTTTTAAAATTTCGTTGGGAGATAAATTTCTGCTTAAATTTTGGAGAGTTTAGTGAGTAGGCTAGAAAAATTAAGTCATGGGAGGAAATGCCTGGGACAGGTAATTGACCATGTGTGCAAACTTTATCTGGGCTAGCAGTAACTAATATGTCAATCCAAGTGGAAGAATTTTTAGTGTTATTTGTGGGTTTTAAAGGTAGAATGCTGAGGTTGTGCGATGTAAAAGAGTTTTTAAAAAAGACAGCATCGGAGGAGCTTAAGGCAAAATTTGCATTAAAGTCACCAGATATGATTAAGTGCTCATAATCGTGTCTTAAGTTGTCAATGATCTCGTCAATGTCAGATAGATAACCAATTTTTGGAGGACGATAAACGACTCCTAACAATATTTTTTTTGAATTGACGACTACTTCAAGGAAGAGATATTCAGGTCTGCGGGAGTATTGTGCGTCGCTGGTGGCAATTACTTTACAAGCAAGGTCATTACGGACGTAGATTCCTACTCCCCCTCCTCCTTTCCCTATCCTATCATTGCGAAACAAGTTATACCCAGGTATTTCAACAGAAGAGCT
This sequence comes from Tanypteryx hageni, assembly GCA_028673005.1. Taxonomy (NCBI): domain Eukaryota; kingdom Metazoa; phylum Arthropoda; class Insecta; order Odonata; family Petaluridae; genus Tanypteryx; species Tanypteryx hageni. The sequence continues at coordinate 223,421,842 of CM054112.1, read as the reverse complement.
CGCGATAGCGGGTTTCAGCCACGTTTCGGACATGGTAATAGCATGTAGATCGTTGGGCGGGAGTAATGAGCACAGTTCGTCGAAATGAGGGACAAGGCTTTGGGTGTTAAGATAGATAAGTTGGAAGGATCAGGGAAAAGGTTTAAGTTCTTCTGTAAGAAGACAATGTGTTGGAACTGGGATGGGTCGGAGAAAGCCATTATGGGAAGGAGGCGGACGGTTGGTGGTAAGATGAGGAGTGTGATAATGAGTTCGTCTGTGGATGCTTGGTCTGACCCGTGGGAAAAATTCAGGGGCGTTAGGGTTTGGGTATGGCACCCTGCAGTGTGATGGGACGAAAGCAGGTGCATTTGGGTTAAGAGTAGAATTAGGCTGAAGAGAAGCTTTGGTGGAAGGCTCAATGACAGACATTTTGCGGGTAGTTGAGTAAGCGGCAAAAAAAATATAATATATATATATATATATCTATGTAGAGGATGATTCAGGTAAAGAAGTGGTTGAGAAGGGCTATAATAAATTGATTAATGCACACGGAAAAGAGCACACATAGCGGAGAAGTAATGCTACAGTATATGCCAATGACTAAGTAACAATAATAAGAATACAAATTAATTATTAAGAAATAATGAATGAGACACAACACTAAAGTAGCACTGGTAGAAAAAAAAATAGAGGCAGAGATGAAATAAAGTATTAGAGGAAAACACTTGGTAGGAATTAAACACTACTAAACTTAATCGGATAAAGAGCACTGAAATGGAAGTGGACGCTACGGTTGATTAAGGGGGATGCGAGGGGACTGCACTTAACACTAGTTGGAGGAAATGAGAAGCACACCGAGAAACAATGAACACCACTAAATAGGATTTACGCCAACACGAAGGGCACGGGAAAAGGAGCACTAAAACAGTGGAAAACACTAAAATAAACACAGCACAGAAAACTAAGAGAGAAACCGAATAAGGGGAAATTTGATGCACCGGAACCACTTGGGAATGAGCACTAGGGAGAGGGAATTACACCTAAAATTTGTGACGAGGACACTATGGGGAGGGGATGGCAGGCATCACAGGAACGGGGGTGGCAGGCGTCACGGGAATGGGGGTGGCAGGCGTCACGGAAACGGGGATGGCAGGCGTCACGGGAACGGGGATGGCAGGCGACACAGGAACGGGGATGGCAGGCGACACGGGAACGGGGATGACAGGTGACACGGGAACGGGAATTGCAGGCGTCACAGGAACAGGGATGGTTGGCAGAGGTCGATTTGAGGAGTAGGCACTGACAGGAGAATTATTCGACGACAAATGTAGCGAGAACGCTCAAACGCACGTTAATCAATGAAAGCCATCCTCCTACATAGTTGTGGATTTCCCTAGTGCGGTTGAAGGAAGTTGGAGTGCATGCAGCTCCCTTAGGTTGGAGATGAATGTGCGGACGCCATTTTGCCGCAGTATGACAACTTTGCCATCGTGCGTCCACACATTACCGAAACCAGCTGATTTTTTTGCTTCGATGAGGAGCTTGAGTCTGGTGGTGGTGATGAGAGACTCGGTGATCGTGAAACCGGAGCTTTTTAGGGATTTTTTGTTTCGCCAAACATTATCCCTATCCTGGTAGCTGAGGAACCTCACAATCATGGGTCGAGGCCTGGAGTAGTTCTTCTTCCCGATACGGTGGGCACGGGACATCATGAACGGACTGACACTTACTTTTAATTTGGTCTTTAAAAATTCGTCGACGGTTGCCAGTCCGTTTTCTCCATCCTTCTCGGGGATCCCATGGATGAGGAGACAGTTTCGGCGGCTATATTGTTCCAGATCATCGAGTCTCTCGTCGACGTTTAAAACACGGCCCTCGATCTGGCAGACTTTAAATTTCAAGGCCGAGATCTCCTTCATAAGCTGTTCCCGGAAATTTTTAAAATTCGTTTCCAGCTTGGCGAGACTATCAATCCGTTGTGGACCGGATAATTGCTTGGCTTCGGCAAGATCAGTGCTGAAACAGTCCATCTTAGACAAAACTTCAACTAATTTGTCTGAGATGGACTTGTTCTCAGCCATGAGCTGGGTGTTTTGCTCTTGAAGGGCTGCCTTGGTGGTCATGACGGGCAAAGGATGTTAATTATTGCGTGAGGGTAGGAGGAGGGAGGAAGTGCTAGCTAATGACGTCCATCTCCTAGGAGGGACAAAGACTGAAAGTGGGCAGAGAAGCCTTGGCAGAGACTTCATATAGATTTAGCTGGCCCATTTGAGGGAAAAACCTTTCTTGTGATAATAGACAGCCACTCAAAATGGCCTGAGGTTAAGGAGTTGAGGAATGGGACATCTGAGGAGATAATTTCTCATCTGAGGTCTTTGTTTGCAATATTTGGACTTCCCGAAACTATAGTCACAGACAACGGATCTCCATTTATCTCTGCAGAGTTCAGACACTTTTGTAGAATGAATGGTATTGAGCGAATTCATTCTGCTCCTTACCACCCAGCAACAAATGGGGCTGCGGAAAATTTGGTGAAATTGTTCAAATCCCAAGTCTCTTACACACTAAGATTCCTTTGCACATTGCCTTACCCAGGTTTCTTTTCAGTGCCAGGATCATGCCCCATGTAACTACAAGGGAGGCTCCAAGCAAGCTGTTACTGGGAAGAATTCCCAGATCACGGCTATCATTTGTAAAACCAAATTTACAGGATTCGGTGAACAAGGGAACTTCAGGGAAGCAGAAGGAGGGGAAAGTCCGTGAGGACCTTCAGTGTGGGAGACCGGGTGATGGCAAGACAATACAGGGGAAGATCCAGGTGGGCAATAGGAACCATCATAGCAGTCCAAAGGTCTCGGAATTTCATGGTAGAGACTGATGGCGGGTTGGTGTGGCACAGACATTTGGACCAACTTCGAGAGTTCTGGGATAGTAAGGGAAACAGCAGTGAAGTGCAAACAAGGATTCCAGCGAAGGACAGCACAACACCCATGGTTGCAGAGGACAACATAGGCTCCTGTAAACCCCTAATCTCCTCATGTACTGACACGGAACAAGGACTGGAGAGAGTAGGCAGTCCTGAGGAACAAGTGACTGCCGAAAGAGTTAATTCAGCTGTTGAGGAAGATAAAAGTGATATATCTGTGTGTAGATACCCACTAAGAAGTTGGAAACAAAGAGTTATTATGGACATGTAAACAATGGACTATATATATAACATATATATGTTTTATGTAAATTGTTTATTTTTTTTGTTTTTTTTTTTTGTGGAAGGGAAGGAGTGTAATGTTGTAGCTATGACTTGCGCTTGAGCATCCTTCACTGGTGCCAAGTGCGCGCATAGCCTTCACTTGTTTTGGGGCAACAAATAAGGCTACAGCAGAGGCTAGCCAGTCTGACGCCGGAGCTGGAGACTAACGCGCGTGCTTGAATTAATACATCACAGTCCACACGCTAATTCAGGACATCCTTATCATAATGTCATGATCCTATTTAGAATCAAGGATTAGCCTGAAGATTTTATCATTTCCTTTTCTATGGTTGCCCAAAGAAAATGCACAGCCATGCATCTCTTTGTAGCACCTTTAGATGACAAGGCATAACATTGTTATATTATGGTACATTAATCTGTCAGTTCCTCCCCAGTCTTGAATTGAATCCTGTAGCCCAGTAAACCCACACACACATAATTTGAGAAGCCCTGCTGTATGCACGTGAGATGTAGCAAGAAGCGGTTAGTTCTGGCTGATTATTAATATATTATGCAGTGCTTTACTATATTATTTGGAGTTTTAATATAAAAAATTATTCCAACAGGTCCCTATCCTTCCATTTCCAATAGACTTAAGGTATCCTATAATATGGTTTCCTATTACATGGTGTTTTCCAGGAACATATTCCTCACATTATATAAGGAACAACTGTATATAGACAAAACAATTATTATTAATATAACATTTTTACAAAGACAAATGTTTTAAAGTAAATTTATATAACAATATAATTCTAGATATTTTTATTAAAAACAACATATAAATATTATAAAAATATTAGAATGACAAAATATATACACAGCTCATAAAAATCTCAAATAGATTTTTTGATTATAGCATGGTATTTGTGTCACATCTACATAATAAAAGGCAACAATCATACATACAAATATTAAAATCAAATGTACAATCAAAATAACAAAGAAAATTTTAAAACCAATGACTCAAAATATTATATATTTGAACAGCAAGATAATGTAACATACATAATATATCTGAAAGCTTTAAAGTGCCATATTAGCCTGAATATCATGCAATATTTTTTTCCTGAAATTACATTTAAAAAGTAGCAATTGCTTTATATTCAAAGACTAGTGATTTTTAAAATAGTAAAATCACTTAAAATATCATGTTTGTATGAGAGGTATATTTGTTATATTGTACCACACCACTACTTGACAAGCATCTGAGACTAAAATAGAACAGACCTCTCAGTAGTCATTGAACTGTAGCTATTAGTAGGTTGGTGTATTCTTTCTGCCTACATTTGAGAGTTTTTGCCCATCTGTTTATTTTAATATGGATGAAGATCAAGTTAGGAGTGCTGCCGATCACATTGAGAAGAAACTCTTGTCGAAATCCCAGATAGTCAAAGGAGTCAGACAAAGCTACAATATGAATTTTAAAATATGCATAACTTATGAGGCAGAAAAAGCAACAATATTCAGGCTATGAAGAAGTACAGTAATCCTGATGTCAACATACATTGATGGCATAAGAATTAAAAAAAAATACAAATGTGCTAATTCAATAAGGAAGGCATTTATGGGGCCATCAAAGCGAAGATTTGAAGAAATTGAGAATTGAATATTTGAGTGTTTTAGAAAACTAAAGTGAATGTTTTGTCATCACTTGTCAAGTGATAACATTAAAGGCATTGAAAGTGGCAAGGGAATTAAAAATTCCACGAAACAAATTTAAAGCAAGCATGGGGTGGTGCAAATGGATGATGCATAGAAAAGGCCTATCTTTACGATACCACACTTCTCTGGCATGTTTGCCCAATAATTTCAATGGCAAGTTGATAGCTTATCAGCGGTAAATCATTGGCTTACATAAAAAGCACAATTATTTGCTTGGGCAAATGGGGAATGCAGACCAAATACCTGTTTATTTTGACATGCTGTCAAATGTAACCATCAACATGAAAGGTGTCTAATCAATATTGTTCAAGTCCACCAGAAATGATAAGTCATGGATCATTGTTATCCTTGCAGTCACAGCCAATGGGCAAAAACTGACTCTATGTGTGATTTTGAAGCGTAAAACGATGCCAAAGGACAAGTTGCCATCAGGAGTGATCTTTTGTGTACAGAAGGATGGATGAATGAAGACTTTTAGCAAATTGGCTTAAAGTCATATGGGATCAACATCTGGATGCATTACTGCATAAGCAGGGAATACTTGTGCTTGACAGATTCAGAGTTCACTTGGAAAATATTAAGAGGATGGCTGCATTGCATACTGACCTAGTTATAATTCCAGGTGGTATGACATTTCAACTACAAGTGTTGGATGTTGTGATTAATAAATCTTTCAAAGACTACATGAGAAAGGAATACAATGGGTGGCTATTGGCCAGTAATCATGTATTAACCTCTTCAGGCAAGATAAAGAAACTATCAATCCCTGTCCTGGTGCAGTGAGTACAAAATCACCCGAGTCCATTGTGCATGAATTTAAGAAATGCTGCATATCTAACAGATGAGAGTAAAGATGATGCCTTGTGTGAAGAAGACGATGACAACCCTATGATTCAGAACCTTTTATAACTTCAAGCGACGAAGAGTTAGGAGAGGAAGAGGTTTTAGATGATTAGTTAGTATTGTAAAAGTGTTAGACATATCATTAACCTGTTTGTTACATATTTAAGAGTGAAATAAAGACCAAGTATACTATTTTTTGTTTTTCAGTTTTTTCTTGAAAAAACTTTCCAAAATCATAGGGTTGCGTTATATTTTATGTCGACTTATATTCAGGCTAATACGATACTTAAATTTAAAGTAAATACAGAAAACTTTTGCCATTTGCGACTCATTTATTGTGACCAAACCTTGCTGTTCACCACACAGACATTCTTTTATCGAAGAAGAAATTTTTAGCACAAAAATAATATAAAACTAAACAATCATATAAATTTTTTAAAGGTCAAAAATGTTTGCAGAACATGTTAGATTAGCCATAATTAATGTTTACACAGTATTAACTTTGGAAATTAAATAAACAAAATATAACAAACTGATTATTAAAAATTCAACTCCATATTATGATGAAGAGAAAAGAGTCTTCAGATCTTCCAGAGTAAGTTTGTTACTTTGTGGACTTTTTGCTCCTGTAAGCACAGATTCAGCCAGTGAAAGTTTTTTCTCTTGAAGCTCATAGATTCTCTCCTCAACAGTATGCTTACAAACAAACCTAAAAATAACACAAACAATCTTATTACAAGAGAAATTACTAATAATTTGTAATGTTTGCAACCATAAAAACTGATAATTCCAGCCTTACCGGTAAATATGAACACCTTTTTTCTGTCCGACACGATATATTCTATCACGAGCCTGAGCTTCTAATTGTGGGTTCCAATGCAAATCAACTAGCATAAGATGGTTGCCTCCAACAAGATTCAAACCAACACCTCCGGCTTTCAAGGAAAGGAGCAATACCTTTCTCAAAAATAGAAAGAGAAAATACATTTTGAAACACAAGGCAATTCATTTTCAGGTTTAGGTATATGCTTTTGACAAAGTATACACAGTAGAAAAGCGTAGTTAGAAAGTATGAAAAGACTAGAAGCATGCAACCAGGCCAAGGTCCAAAGGACACATTAATGGAAAAAACAAGTCACTCAGCCTCAAGTAATGTCACAATAAATGAAATTCTTTCAATCATGATTTAATTCTGATGCACAAAAGACTAAAATTGATGAAGGAACTTAACAAATATTATTTCAGCAATTTACATGTTATAGGTTCACATTGTTCTGGTGTGGGGGAATGGGCATAATTTGTATAAAAATTAAACAAACTGCACTCTGTTAATAAAAACTTTGTACTATTTCCACATAAAAACAATGCATGACCAGTTTCAATGAGTGACTGTCATCATCAAGTCTCTTAGCAGGGAAGGGAAGAGGAGGGGGAGGGAGTACTATCAAGGAAGAAGGGTTCATGTTAGGTGAAGGAAATTTACAATGAGGCGAGGTACCATACCCCACTCTGAGTATCTTCCTTATAACTAGGCTTCGTAGGATTTGATTTAAATTGATAAATGTTGATAAACATCGAATTTGTAAAAAAATTTCAAATTCGACGAAAATGAATTGTCGTCGATAAGTGTCGATTTTCACCACATATTTTTCCATGAAATTATGCGACATGATTTTTAAGTTTGATTTACCACATTCACAATGTATTTTAGCTCCAAAGATCCAAAAACAGATAAGAAAATTGTCATTTGTTATACCAAACAGAAACACTTCATTTGGTATTCCTTACACTTGGCTTTCTAAGGTCCTTTATGTAATTGTTTTAAGGATCAATACTTGACTTCTGCAAGGTCCAAAGGCACAGGTATGGTACAAAAAAATAATCCGTTAATTGCACTCCGTCATTAACCTCAATCAAATTTGATAGTTCCTACGTGCCTTGGATTATTTTCACGATATGATCAGCCACCATATTCCATTTACGCAAAAGTCAGGGAATGCCTCTTGTATCTTCTTCTGATCTCCTTTAAGGTGAAAAAGCTTTTCGCAAACTGAGAAATGAGTACTGATCGCCCGATGTCCCTATAGTATTTTCACAAACATACTGACAAACTTTATATTTTTGAAAGTGATGCCCGCAACCCATCATCTGATTGCACTCGCATTTCGCCCTCTTTTTTACATTCATCGTCATTTGTTACTCAACAAGGATTTTTTTCTTCAATATATTCATTTGGTTGTACATAATGATAACAATGCATAAATTTTGCTATCAAATGGTTAAGATTTTGTGAATAAGTGTGGCAATTTAATGACTAAAATAAACTTTCTGGTTTATTCCAGAAAATAAGCTGTACCAGATAAATGGTTGAAGTCAAAAACAGCATATCCACCAAAATCTTGAGCAACAAACAATCAGGCATACAAGGTCTAATTGTTATATATACACTTTTAGAAAACTTTTAGTAGAAGGAATTCAATTTATATAATACTAGCTTTAAGTAACTGGCATTGCTCAGGCTTCTAATAACAGTTTATAGAAACTTAGAGCATCACCATTTCTGAAAATTTAAAAACCAAACTACGATATTATGATTAATTCATATTGTTTATTTTTTTAATTCACATAAGTTAAAGAAAACAAATATGAGGATCCGCTGTATATCCGTTTGTCTGTGCGGGGGCTGCACTGCCATAAGGAAAACAAATCAATATATGATGACCTGCTGTATATCCGTCTGTCTGTTCGGGGTGGCTGTCGGGGTTCACGGGTACCCTATGTAACCCATAGGGTCATAGGAAGTCACTTTGCAAAGTTTGGGCCCGATAGGTCAAAGGGTGTGGGAATGTACAGGGAACCCACAGACATTCAATTTTATATATTAGATTCTAGAGAAAAATCAACGAAATGCATTTAAAACATCGATATTTATTTTTGATTTCTAGGAAATAGAAACACGATATGTGGCTTTTTAAAAATTTCTAACGCTAATAATAATAGGGGACCGATGACACTTCCCTGTGGAACGCCGGAGGCCACGCTGACCGAATCTGATTTAAATCCATCTATGACTACTATTTCCCGGTCATTGAGAAAGTCCCTGATCCACTCGATTATCTTTCGATTTATTCCACAGGCTTGTAATTTTTTCAATAACTTGATATGAGGGACTTTATCGAATGCCTTCCTGAAGTCAAGAAAAACCGCGTCTAGCTGGGTCTTTCGATCACCGGATCGTAGTATATCATGTGCAAACAGAGCGAGCTGAGTTTCACAAGATCTTGCCTTCCTAAAACCGTGCTGATATTTACTGAGAAGGTCCTGGCTATCTAAGAAGTCCATCACAGAACTAACGATGATGTGCTCTAGAATCTTGCAAGATATTGAGGTTAGCAAAATCGGCCTGTAGTTTTCTCGGTCGCCTTTTTTCCCGCCTTTATGTAGCGGAGTTATAAACGCTAATTTCCATTTCTTAGGTATAACGCCATGACTAAGTGACTTACTGAAAACTGTTTCGAGATAAGGTGCTATTTCTAACGCTAATTCCTTTAATACTCTAGCTGGTATCTCTTCCGGTCGCGGGGATTTATTTGCATTGATGATTTTGAGCTGTTCTGCTATACCTTTCGCTGATATAAGTATATCGTTCATCTTCTCTTCGCTTGGTTCGGGTGGATCGACCTTCCTTTTCTCCACTTCGGTCGTAAGTACGCTTTGAAAAAATGAGTTTAACAAGTTTCCTTTATCAATGCTATCGTAAACTACCTCTCCTTTGTCGTTTCTTAATGGTGCTACGGTTGGGCGTCGATCTTGAACTTCTCTAACATAAGACCAAAAGATTTTGGGATTTTCGTTTAGATGTTCACAGAGAATCCTTTTCTTCAAGTTCATTAATGCCTTGCGCATAATCTTTTTAGTCCAAGTCCGACAATTTCTGTACTTGTTTGAAATTGTATTTATTACCTCCTGTGACATATTATTTTTGGCGCATTTAAGTTTTGAGTGAAGCTTTCTTTGTCGCCTGAGAGCACATCTAACCTGCCGATTATACCACCTAGGTTCTCCATTATCGGTAATATATTTACTTGGTATGTACGTATTTATACCTGTTCTAATTACTGATAAGAAAGCTTTCCAAGTTTTCTCAATGTTCTTCATGCTTGCTAATTTTCTGAAAGTTGCGTAATCTTTAATAAGTTTCTCTTTAAAGTCCGCAAAGTTAGCATTTTTAAATATGTACACTTTTCGCTTAGGCTTGCGATACTTTACGAATGCTATGTTCAAGATAACTCGGACTACTCAGTGATTGCTGATTCCTTCTTCAATAACTACTTCAGAAACTCGTTCAGGGATATTAAGTGCTATTAAGTCTAATATATTGTCCTCTCTCGTGGGTTCTCTGACTACCTGAATAAGGGAATGTTTATTGAAGATGTCTAATAGTGCTTCGCATGACTCACGATTTCTACCGGGTGGTGTGAAGCTGCAACTGCGCCAATTTATCGAGGATAGATTGAAGTCTCCCCCTACTATAGTAAGACTTTTGTTATTTTTCATCTGTATTGAGTTGATTTGGGTCTCTAGCTCATAAATTTCTTCTGCGTCTGCACCTGGCGGCCTATAGCATGCACATACGTGGATGTTTCCTAAACCTCCCCTGCTGATTGTACACCAAATGCTTTCTATTCTGTTTTCCATAAACTCAATTGGCGAACTGATAAGCGTGTCCTTCACCGCTATAAAAACTCCACCTCCGTTCCTATTTACCCTATCTCGTCTGTGAATATTATATCTTAAGGGGAAAATTTCTTGGTCATGTATATCCGAAGTTAGCCAGCTCTCTGTGCCTATCACTATATCTGCCTCAGTTTCCTCTAATATATTCTGAAATTCTGCTGTATTATTCCTGATACTATGCCAGTTTATATTTAAAATTGTTAATGAGTCGCTTTCGGGCCGTTTCTGAATTTTTTCTGTGTTATGGATGGTGCGACTTCTAAGAGCGGCGTTATCATTGCTATTGTTAGCGCAGAGTTTATTGAGTCCCAACGTCGACCTAGTTATTGATCTACTATTGGAGTTAATGAAGTTATTCTGATAATTAGTGCAGTTATTTGATGACCCCGAGATTGACCTATGTACTGCCCTACTCCCTAATCTAAAAAAGCTCTACAATGCTCGTAGATTCTACCACCTACCTTCTAGGCTGCCACGGCAGTATAGTGAACTCCCGATCGGTTCAGGGGCACCCTACACAATTTGAGAACCAGCCCGAGTTCCACGAAATCTACTCCCATGCTCTCGCAAAACTTCCCGAGTCTCCGATTCAAGCCGATCACTCGGCTCCAAACCGTCGAACCCCGGTCGGTCCGTGGGACCATGCTGCATACAGTCAGGCGCATGTCGATACCCATGACCCGTCGGAGTCGGAGAACCTCAGAGCACAGATCCCCGAAGGAATCCAATATCTCCTCAGAACCCCGATCCTCAGCGTCATTGGTGCCTACATGCGCCACTATCCGCAGCTTGGAGCATCCCGTGCCACTTGCCGCCACCCGAACTGCCTTCGTCACCTGTGGCACTGTTCCGCCTGGAATACACCAGGAGAACACCCGCTCATCTCCCTCCCGGCGGGCCCTTTCCCTCAACGGTGCCACTAAACGCCGGACGTTCGAGCTACCTATAGATTCCCCCCCTCCCAACCCGACCTCCCCTAGGTGCGGCATCCCTCGAATCGGGGGGAGCGGATGCAGCCACAGAATTCGTCATACCATCCACCGATAGCGCTTCGAATCTGTTTTTGACGGGGATAGAGTCAGCTTCCACCTTCCCGTCTCCCCGCCATGGCCGCCCTACTCTCCCGTGACCTTTGGTAGCCACCTTCCACCCGTCTGGCTCGGAAGATGAAGCCATCCTTTCCGGGTTAGTGTCGGCTGCGGCTCTCGCTTCGACGGCCCAGCCAGCCTTCGCTCTCGAGCTAGCTCGAGGTACCACCTTGGTACGGCAAGGCGACTCGGAGGTCCCCGCATCTTCACCCCCCTTCGGAGCAGCATCCAACTCCCTAACCTTAGAGAGGAGCTTCGCCACAATCCTCTCGAGTTTTGTGATGCGTGCTTGGAGCAGCTCACATTCAACAGAGTTTTTGAAAAGAGCAACAGAAGACCTATGGGAAGCCATACCTAACTAAGTTAATTGAATTTACCTAATGTGCGTACTTGAGGACTAAAAAGAAAATAGAAGCGCTAGGATTGGAAGTTACTCTTTATATAAAAAAAGCAAATCGGGTCGTTCTATGGTGTGAAAGTGGAATAGGTTACTTGGTCTGAGGCAAGATAAACGTTGACTTTTAGTAAACAAAGAAGGGAAAGAATTCGGCGATAAGAGTCCTAAGCTCGGCTAGCCACGCAGTAGGGGTTTTACTTGACGGGAGACAAACAACTTAGGGTTTTTCAACGTGCACGCTATGGGTCAAGGTCAACTAGGCTAAAAGGAAGTGAAAGGAGAGTGCTGAAACTACACAAATAGTAAACCTTTGCTTTGAATTAACACTAAAATTTACATCTACGAGAAGAAGATGATATTATATACTAAGATTAATCACAATAACTTTTTCTAAAAGTAGGTGTTAGTAATGGTTAAGCACATGCACACTAACAAACGTGGTATTACACAGTATATAGTAAAGACGGTTTATAAAATTAAGAAGGAAATGAAACAAGTAAAAAAAAATATTTTTATATCACGAAAGGTAGTAAACAGGAGTATACTAGATATACGGCGAAGGTTGTAAATAAATTAATAAATAATAATAATAATAAATTTGCCTTCAATAAGCTTAGTTATTTAAGAATTTACTTTCGATATGAAAGTATCGATTTCAATTTGGCAATGAGAGATATAATAAGGAAGTAGACTAAGAATAAAGTAAAATACGTTAAAAATAAACTAAAATAAACTAAATAGGGAGCACTTAGAGCTAAGGAGGCTGCACTATTGGGAAATTCACTGCTAAGGATGCAAACTTAAATGATAAAGGTAGACTATGGAAATTTACGTAAAGTTTGTAATTAAAACGAAGTAATAATAATCTAAGAACACAATAATATTAGAATAATACAATAACTATAAATAACTAAGGGTACTTATTGCTACAGCTACTCTTAAAAACTAATGGTCAGCCAAAGGCAGCTATACTACGGGATACAGCAGGTAGGAGCGAAGCAGCGGGAGCAAAAGTGAAAGCACGTCTGCTCTCGTTGGAGTCCAGCCACTAACGATAGTTTGCACAATAAGTGCAAGTAAGTATTTTTAATGGAGTATTTTATCATAAAAACTATATTTTCATGTTGTCCATTCAATATTTAAAGCACTGTTACAAGCATATTAATGCTCACATTTTTTTCCAAAAATGTTAATATTATTATTATTATTAGTATGTGTTTCAACCCCGTACCTCGCTCCGCGAGATGAATTCATTCACTGCCCATGCGCAATTCTGAACCTCCTCCTTTCAGCATATATTTAAGGTATAAAATTATATCAAGCCCTATTTTCGACATTCTCTCTGCCGTCCTCCTCCTCTCTCATCCCCTTCCCTTCCTCTCTCTCGACCTCCCTCTCTAGCTTCCCTTTCCCAAACTTCCACTTTTTCTCTTTCTCTCCCTCCCTCTGTACCTCTCTTTTCTCTCTTTTACTCTCCCCTTTCCTCCATACTGCAATCTTCACCCATTATCCCAATATGGTACAAACGAAAAAGTAGAATCAAAAGTTGAGTTTGAAAAAATGAGGAGTATCAACAAAAACAAACCCTATGGTAAGGAGAATGTTTAGTCTATGGTCTGCATCAAATCATATGTTGCGAGTTGATTAGATCAAAATAAATAATTCATTATGACATCCTTAATTATTATTATTGAAAGCGCCTAGCCAATGCAATCTATAATCAGATTGCCATTTCCCTTTTAAAAGCCTTGAGCTCATTGCTATGGTAGTTAGAATTGTTCATTGTAGTGCCTCAGAAGAATATGCTTCCTTTGCAATTAAAAACAAATAATTATGCTAATTCAGCATGAATTTGAATTTCATCTTGAAAACTTAAACTCTTCATTCTTTCATCAACAAAACTTCTTTATGCAGAGTTCGTATCTCAGTTTTAAATAATTTAAAAAAGAATATAATGCCCTGAATTGAATCCCATACTTTTCTTTATGGGGTATTGAAATGTAACAATGGGGTTGAGAAGACCCCCTAAAAATGCAAATTGTTGGGATTTTCGATTTTTCCCATTCGTTATGACCTATGATCGACCAGCGTGCCAAAGTTCAGAGTCCTTCTAGAGGTACTTTAGAATGTTACATGGGACACCTAGGAGGATTTGTATACAAGATTTTTATATTATAGATAGATAACATGAGCATAATCATACTCTCTCTCCTCAGGTAATGCCCAACCCAGTTTGCCTTCCACTTTTTAATAGTCTGTATAATCATTCACTTCTCTCCTACTCTTCGTAGCACTTCATTGTTTTTCATCCTATCTGTCCATTTTATCTTCAGCATTCTCCTCCAAGTCCACATTTCAAAGCTTTCCAAGTATTTGATGTCATTTTTCCTTAGCGTCCATGTTTCTGCTGCATACAAAGCTACGAGGTGTGGCTATCAAATAACGAGACTGGTGGCAAATGTGTGGTTTATTATTACAATCTTACAACTTAACTGTTATCCCCTTCAACATACTCTCCTTCCCTATCTATACACCATTGCATACGAATTTTCCATTGTTGGAAACAGTGCTACGGGACATTATGTGTCAACTCTTTCAGCACTGCCACCGTTTTCTCCTTTACCTCGTCCAGAGTCTAAAAATGGGTTCCCTTCAATTTTACCTTAGGAAACAGATAAAAGTCACACGGAGCTAAATCTGGCGAGTAAGGTGGGTGGTCCAGCACGGGGATCTTCTTACCGGCCAGAAACTGCTTTACGGACAGAGCATTATGGGCTGGAGCATTGTCCTGATGAAGAATCCACGCGTTGTTCTTCCACAACACTGGCCTCTTCTTCCTCACTCGTTCTCTCAGCTTGGCCAGAATCTCAAGGTAATACTGCTGATTAACTGTTTGACCCGGTGGTGCCCATTCAACCATGACCACGCCATTGATATCAAAGAAAACCATTAGCACTGCCTTCACTTTTGACTTGCTCATTCTTGCCTTTTTCATTCTCGGTGACATGGGAGTTTTCCAGTGCATCGATTGTCTCTTTGTTTCTGAATTGTACTGGAAAATCCACGTCTCGTCACATGTGATGATCTTTTCCAGCAAGTCAGGTTCTGCTGCGAGTCGTTCCATGACGTCAGTGCAAATGTGTTGCCAGACGTCTTTCTGCTGCTGACTGAGAATTTTAGGGACCATTTTGGCGCAAACTTTGCGCATGTTCAATTCGTGATGCAAAATTTGCCGTACAGTCTCCTTATCAATCTGCACCATGCCGGTTATCATCCGAATGCTTAATCGGCGATCATTGCGAACAATTTCATTAATTTTCGCAACGTTTTGATCGGTCGTTGCCGTGACAGCGCGACCCGGTCGTTCGTCGTCTTCAACGTTCTCTCGTCCCTTGGCAAATCGCTTGTGCCATTCAAACACTCGCGCACGTGACATCACATTACAACGGTACGCCTCCTGCAACAGTTTCAAACACTCACTCGACGATTTCTTCAATTTCACAAGGAATTTGAGATTAATACTCTGCTCAATTTTAAAATTCAACATAATTCCAGCAACACAATCGCGCACCTGTCCCTTCAATCGCTGCTCACAGACTGACTACTAGCAACAGCGAAACCGACTTGGCCTCGTCTGATTCCCGAAGCTTGAATGTGCCTCACTGTGCATGCGCTCCCTACTGCTATAAGTATACTGCCTAGAGGGCACCCAGTCTCATTATTTAATAGCCACACCTCGTATACTCCATACATAGCATTTTATGAACTTCTTGAGGATATCTTCCCTTATATTCCCCATAAGTAGGTGTTTCTTTCTTTTGAAGGCCACTTCTGCTTTTCCTATTCTAGTTCTGATCTCATCCGTACAATTTGCTTCTCTAGTTATGATGCTTCCAAGGTATTTATAGTCTGAAACTTGTTCTAAAGGTTTTCCTTCAATACTTATGTTCAGATTCTCTTCTTTGCCTGATATTCGAATGACCTTTGATTTTTCTGTATTTATTTCCATACTGTATTTTCTACCTGTTATTACTAGTCTATTTATCATTCTCTGGAGTTCCTCTTCCTTTCTTGCTACAAGTACTTGATCATCCGCATATTTTACTGTTCTTATAATCCTTCCTCCAATTTTGAAATCTCTTGTGCCCTCTAACGCTTCTTGCATTAGACTTTCTCCATATATATCGAATAGGGTTGACAATAGACAGCAGCCCTGTCTTGCTCCTCTACCGATATTTACTCCGCAGATGTCCGCATTCTCCAACCTGACCTTCACAACTTGATTCACATATAGAATGATGATCAGTCTCCTGTCTTTCCAGTCTACACCTATATCCTTTAATACATTCATCAACATTACCCAATTTACTCTATCAATGGCCTTCTGCCAGTCTACGAAACATATGCAGATATCTTGACTGTACATATCCTTCTGATATGATTCTAACTACCACTATACCATCTCTACTTCCTCGTCTTTTTCTGAAACTGAATTGATCTTCCCCTAGTATTTCTTCTGCCTTTTTCTCCAGCCTTTTATTAAGAATCCTCGTGATGATCTTCGAAGTGTGTGACAAAAGGTTTATCATTCTGTAGTCTTTATACTGCATTGCCTTTGGCTTCTTCTTTCGAGGGATCATTGTTACTTCTAGGAAATCCCGAGGCCTCTCCCGTGCCATAAATCTTATTAATTAATTTCGTGATCACATTTAGTCCTTCTGATCCCATGACTTTAAGTACCTCAGCCGGTATTCCATCGCCACCTGTGACTTTCCCTTTCTTTAGATCCACTACCGCTTTTCCTACTTTGCTCTCCATAATACTTGGTCCAAAGTTGTCTTCTTCAATGTTTTCCTCATCTTCTTTATTTTTGCTGATCCTGCCTGCTTGCTGTATAGTTCCTTAACCTTTTCGCTGCTATGGACGCGATATCTCGGCCGGCGGGTTGCGGCTGCTCAGTGCTATGGACGTGATAACTTGTCCGGGATATGCCTACCCCTCAGTGCTAACGACGTCATATCTCGTTCGCTGGTTTTTCGCATCGCTGCTCGAGACGTGTTATCTTGTTTCTGCTTCTAGCGATATCTAGCGGTCTCTTCCTTATTTAGGACTGTTTTCCAATGCCGGTAGATGTCATTCAATGCCTTTTAGTGAATGTTAGGGCGAGTTAGGTTCCCGACTTGGCAATGTGTTTCAGGCACCTTCAAGAGTCCCTTGCCCCTATCTCAGCCCCTATGCCCTTATAGTACCGTTATTTTTTTCTTTCCTAAATGCTTTCGTCGGATTTCGGAGCTCAGTTTCTCCTTGTCTTTCTCAAGAGTTACGCGCTGTGATCCCTCTCACAGATTTTCTATTTTTCGATCTTTGCATTTCTTTTGGACATTCTTTTTGGCTTTGTGGATTTATTCTTTTGCTTTGCTCAACAATTATTTCTGGACCTTGGCTTTCATATTGGACATTGTTTTTGGATACTCTTGGATTACTGTTTGCCTACTTTTACTGTGATTATATTAATCGACCTTTCCATGCTGAATGCGCACATCCTTTAGCAAGTGGTGACGGGAAATAATATTCCAATAGCAAAATTTTATTTGGCACTAATCCAAGGAATTCTCAAAAAATTCAGTAAAGAAAGAAAGTGATCAAGAGGAGGATTTACCTCTGCGGCTGATGGAAAGGCATTTTCCGGCTAGCATTGCATCAGAGGCAGCAAAAAGTAAATTCCCAATGAGAAAGTGCGTAGTTTGTCGGAAAAACAATAAGAGACAGGAGACAAGGTACAATTGCAAGAAATGCCAAGTTGCTCTGTGTCGTTTCATGTCTTGAGGTGTACCATACACAAAGAAATTATTAAATTGCAAAGCAAATAAAAATTTTAAAAAATCATTAAAAATAAAAAAACAAAAATTTAAAATAAAAAAATATATATTTTTAACTTCGTCAGTGCCGGTCCAATGCCCGGATCTAAAAGAATGATGGGAAATATTTAAAACAACTATATGATGAAAGCAAACCATATAAAACAACAAATGAGTAATCAAGCGCTGCGCGCCAAAAGTATTCAGCACAGGGCGGTAGAGCACACTGCAGAGTATCTAGCGCTGTGCGGAATGAGCGATCGCCGAGCAATTAGCAGTGAAAAGGTTAATGTATTCTTCCCATACCTGTGCTACATCCTTTGTTTCTGAGAATATCTTCCCATACGTATTCATAATTCTTTTACCACGAATTCAATTAGACTTCTTATCTTCTAATTCCAATGCTCTAGCATACATCATCATCGACTTCTCCATTTGTTGAATTTCATCACATTTTTCTTTTGTCCAATTTTCTCAAGCTTAATCTGTTACCTTTCTCAACACATTGTTTATACGTCTATAGTTGGTTCTACATTCTTCACTGTTAATGTTTTTCCATTTTTGTCTCATCCATTTTCTCCAGCACTTCCTTAGTGATCCATGGTTTTCTGATTTTCTATTTTTGCCGATCCTGCCTGCTTGCTTTATAGTTCCTTAATGCATTCTTCCCATATCTGTGCTACATCCTTTGTTTCTGAGAATATCTTCCCATCCCTATTCATAATTCTTTTACCACGAATTCCATTAGACTTCATATCTTCTAATTTCATATCTTACCATCCTAACTTCTCCATTTGTTGTATTTCACCACATTCTTGTTTTATCCAATTTTCTCTAGCTTTATCTGTTACCATTCTCAACTCATTGTTTCATCACATTTTTCTTTTGTCCAATTTTCTCTAGCTTTATCTGATACCTTTCTCAACTCATTGTCTATACATCTATAGTTGGCTCTACCTTCTTCACTGTTAATGTTTTTCCATTTTCGTCTCTCATCCATTTTCTCCAGCATTTCCTTAGTGATCCATGGTTTTCTGATTTTCTTCTCGTTTTCCAGTCACTTTATCCAAGGTATCTTTGATACTGGTTTTAATTTCTTCCCATTCTATATCCACGGTCTTTGGTTTTCCAAATTTTTTAGGTGATCTTCCAACTTCATGCTGACCACATCCTGCCTTTCTTTCAGTTTTTCTAGGTCCCAAGTCTGTCTTTCCCTTCATGTATTTCTTATTTGTTTGAGCTTTGTACTTATGCCAACTATTAGAATGCTGTGATCTGAATCAATGTCTGCTCCTGGTAATGGCTTGGCGGTCTTTATGCTGTTCCTGAATCTTTGTTTTACTAGGATGTAATCTATTTGGCATCTCATTCTCATCTCCTGGGTTTTTCCATGTGTATAACCTTCGTTTATGGTTTTTGAACCATGTATTAGTCACTACAATATCATTATTGTAGCAGAATTCTACCAGTTTTTCCCTCCTTGGTTTCTCTTCCCAAGTCTGTATTGCCGACAACATTTTCTTCATGTCCTTCTCCGACTATGCTGTTCCAATCTCCCATTATTATGCAGCTTACCTTTCCTCTTCCATCTTCTTCGTAATTGTCATAATTTTGCTCATAAATCTCCTCAATTTCTTCATCTTCATGAGCTGACGTTGGCAAATATATCTGGATTATCAGCATGTCCACTGGGACTGCTTTTAGCTTTATTGCCATCAGTCTATCATTCGTTGCTATTATCTTTGCCATGCTTTTCATCATATCTTTCCTAAGTACCAGAGCTACTCCCCTTTCCCCACTATTTCCCCCATGAACTCTTCCGAGTCAAACTGTCCTTTCCTTCCCACCTAGTTTCGCTCAGTTCTATAATGTCAACTCTATTTTTTTCTCATTTCTTCTTTCAAGTTCTCTAGCTTTTCTGCATTTCTCATAGTTCTTACGTTTCAAGTGCCTATTCGTAAATTATTTTCGACAAATGTTTTCCTCTAGGCAGAGAATGATTAAAGACGTGTTAGAAGGAAAAATAGATGGAAAAAGGGAAAGAGGTAGGAAAAGGTTTCAGGTGATAGACAATTTGAAAGGAAAGGAGAGTTATCAAGATATAATGAGGACAGCGGAAAATAGGAGTATATGGAGAACCAGGTTTAACCATGAATAATCACGGACCTGTCAATGGACAGACTACCTATGATGATGATGAACATGAGCAATTTGATATAAAATTTAAAAACTATTTACATCCATAAGCAAAGGAATTCTTCTTGGAGCCTACCCTAGATCATTTTGAGGAAAGTTTCACTTCTAAATTGATATTTTTCCTCTTAGCAGCCAATGGAGTTGGAGATGATGGTCTCTTTGAGGACATAATGAGGGATCAATTACTTTTAAATATGAATCACCAATAATTTTACTAATCCACGGAGAACACATGTAATATGTGATTCTAACTGCGTAAATTACTTTTAAATATAAATTACAAATAACTAAAAATTCACAGAGCACAGACAAATAATTTTTCACTGCGTAACACATGGCAAAACACTGATATGGGAGAAGAGGGAAGACCCTCGAGTCTCTGGGGTATTCCCTGCGCCGAGTGTGGGACACAGCTTAAGCATTTTTGCCAATCTCATGAGTGACCCATTTTTACTCACAGCCCTTTAGAAGGGACTTTAGGCAATTGGCCCCCCTGGTGTTATTTGCAAGAGTAGGCTAAAGCTGGCACAGGGTTTCTCTCACTTCCCTTGTCCTGGCTGAAGAGGATGAAGTGGATTAACCAATCTCTGAGAGAGGGTAGCAAATGACGGATGTGTGAATATTAGGCTACAACCAGCTGTTGGAATGAATTCAAAATTTGGAGTTTTTAAAATTGATTTTTTCATGTTACTATGTAAAATGCGACTGTTATAATTCATTTTAGTTTTCAAAAGTTGAAAAATTGTATGAATAAAAATGATAAATAGGAGAAAAAATCAAGATACATATTAAAACTGCGCAAATGTGAAAATTATTACAGCATTAAATGAAAAAGTTCCCAGATTTGATAACCGTGTAAAAGCGAAGGCACAATAAATGAGGGATGCCTGTACTAAAGGGACCTTGAGGGTATGCACCTCGGTGCCAGAACTTTCATTTTTTGAAGGGGGGGAAGGGAGGTGCCATATAAGTCATACCCTAAAGCAGTGGTTTCCAAACATTACAAAGCCATGCCCTCCCTCACCTAAGAAAACTGCCTTCGCACCCCCCTGTATCCCATGTACAATTACAGTTCATAAACAATTTCTACTGGACATACAATTACTATTAATAAAACCATCTTAAGGAAAACATGGATGCAAATGATAGGTCCTAGCCAATTGAGGGCTAGAATTCGGCTGCTCTCAAGATTAGGATGGTTAAACCAACAGTAAATATATGAGAAATCCTTTGTGCTGCCCGACCTATCCATCGCACACCCCACAGTTTGGAAACCACTGCCCTGAAGAATTTCACAAAAACCAAGAAACAAAGACTTAAAACCTTGTACACATCCTAAAAATACCATGAGGATATGCACCTCTGGGCCAGAATTTTGATTTTTTGGGAAGGGGGTGCCATACAAGTCATACCCTGACTAGAGGCCTGTGTTAAATTTTTTGTAAAATTAGACAACTTATTTTAAATATCCATAGCAAAATATCAAATATGAATCTATATTTAATTTGTTCATACTAAGGGAGAATATTGATCACTTATCTTGAGAGTACCTTCAGTTTGAATGAAAATAATAGCAAATGAAATTCCATGAAAAATTCAATACTGTTAACCTAGGGGAAAGCCCGGGTAATTATCTAGTGATTACATAAAAACATGTTACTAATTAATTTCAAAAGATGAATTAAAAGTATATTACATTGTCAAATTTTCAGGAGATATAAGAGAAATATTCAATGATAGTAACAAACCTTTGGGCCTTTCTCATTGTTATTAAAATTTTCAATTACATCCATTCTAGCCTTCAAAGGCACAGCTCCACTAAGCAGTTGATATTTAATCCCCCTTTTTTTGAGATGGGTTCCGACCACATCCAGCATTGAGGTCCATTGTGAAACTACAACTGCTTTGTCTTGTTGATCAAGAACATTTTCCTCAAGGCATTGCAACAAAGCATTTAACTGAAAAAAAAAACAAAAACTGTATTATTTAAATATTACTGTTTCCTTCAATATTTTCAAATACAGCAGTTAAAACAATGTTTCTAGATATAAAATTATCTTCAATTTTATTTAATATTATCAACAGTACACAGAAATGAATTACTGTATTTGCCCAAATAGAAGCCAACCCCACAAAAATTTCCACTATTTTTTGACAAAGTAAATTTTGTAGATTTTATGTTGAAGTGTGCCATGCATGCATGCATGCAAGGCCTAGAATACATTATTTGAGATTGAAGAAAAGAGTGGGAAATGGTTTAGTTGTTGACATTTCGAAATATTACTCCAATTAATAATTTCGTGTTGCTGAATAATGTTCCACATTCAGTGACGATAATTTCATTCATCTTCATTTCCCAAAAGCTCAAATAAAGCGATAACAACCTCGGCGATATAATTTTTAATCCAAGTCCATTTCCAATTAAATTAGCATTTACATTGCCTTGAGAAATTGCATTTGTATAATTATACATGTTCATGTAAAGTTTTACCGAAATTAAAACAGCTGAGCATCAAAAGCCATCATCGCATTTTGCATAATTGTCTGCATAGTCAATGTATGCAATTTCAATAGATTCACAATAAATGTGGTTTTAACATGCATACAAACATTGCAATGACTATAGTAATAACTACAATAGCCAAATAAAACTAATAGGAACTTCTTTTAATAACTAATTTGATGGTAATCCTACATAATATGTATCACCGTAATCATTGTCCATCTTTGAACACTAACAAATAATATGTTTGAACAAACAAATTTTCTAATTGTAAAAGTAAAATTTATCACATTAAAAATATATATTTGGCAATTAAATTACTTCTCTGATCCTGTTGTTTTTACTTTCATTTGTTATCCCCTTTTTTGTTGACAGTATCGTTGAAGGGCATATTGAAGAATATTGGTGTCTGATCACAGTTTTCTATTTGTCCAAGCAAATAATTATATTTTTGTCTAAGGGTAATTACATAATGTTGAAATTTGAGTAGCTTTTCCTAAAAATCGGAAGGTAGCTTCTGCATAATGCCAGTTCTCCACCTGAGCGAAAACTCATACCACTTCATAAAACGCATGATCCAGTGGAGGGAGGCTCAAAAATCACTGCGAGGAATGCACAATCTTTTCAAGATTTCTAATGGTTTTATCTTAATTATTTCACTTGTTACTGGAAGTCCATCTTCCACACAAATTCTGCTACTTCACCATTGATTTGAGGAAACGACCCTTTTTTGCATCCTCGGAAAGATTTCTGCATTGATTTTTCTTTAAAAACTTTGTTGCGCATCATCTTCCATCTCCTGATGCATCGTTCAACCACTCTGTATTACCATCCAGCCACACGGTTTCCATGTGTTTCAAAATATGTTATCACCTTTTTATTATACTTTACTATATTTTGATATACTTTAAATCACTAAAATATATTAGTTTGTCAATAAATTAACTAGATTTTTTAAATTCCATGTTTGAAGAATTCCATTGGTTTTGATCCAAGGAATAAGTACACATCCTCTTTGACTGCCTCTTCATTTTCAAATTTTTTTCCCATTTAAATGATGTTGAAGCGAATAGAAAAGATGATAATCTGTTGGCACCATATTTGGTGAGCATGGTGGGTGTGGGAGGACTACTCATCCTAATTCCCTGATTTTTTGTTGAGTCAAATGTGCCATGAGCATTGTCATGGAGAAGAACGACAGACTCATTTAAGCAATACAACTGTTGACAGTACAGGTCAGAAGTCATTGCTTTATTTGGATTGAGGAGTTCAAAGTAGACCACTCCTCTCATGTCCTACCAAATGTAAAGTATTATCTTGTGTGGATGGAGTCCGGGTTTTGGGGTAAGAACTGGTGTTCATCCACAGCTAAGCCATTTTTTCTACGTTTAACATTAACATAAAGAATCCATTTTTCATCTTCAGTACAATCCGTTCTATAAATGATTAAAGGTTTTGGCAAGCAATGAGAAAAGAAGCAATTCTGATGCACTGCAGAAGTTGATCGCTGGAGAGATTATGAGGCACTAAGATACCTCCTTTCAGGTTTTTGCTGAGTCTTCTAAGGTCCGTTTGCACAGTCTTGAGAGAAACATTTATATTTGTTACTATTTCAAGGATGTGTTGCCATGGGTCAGACTCCACGCATATCTTCAAAACTTCGGAGTCAATTTCAATATGGCGGCCTCTACTAGGGCAATCTTATAGACTGAGATCTCCAGAATGGAATTTCTTGAAATGTCGCTGGCATTTGCAAGTATTCAAAACATTTGCATAAACTTCTCAGATATTCCTTGTGGCCACATGAGCATTATTTCCTTTTTTAAATCCATACATACATGCCAAATGTGTATCTCGTCAGTGTTCATGTTTTAACAACAATATAAGGGGTTGCCATGGACAAAAATAAACAAATAGTTTATTTACACAATTAATGTTTTATTGGTTATGAAGTATAAATTCTGAAAGTTATAAGAGTTACATTATCCTATTCACAAAAACGACATTAATTTCTTGCCAACTGCAGCATTTTACACTCCGACAGTTTATCATGTTCCCCATCAGTTTATCATGTTCCCCATCAGTTTTTCATGTTCACCAGAAGTTTTTGTGTTCAAACTCAATCAAACGATGAACTCCAACAAATGACGCACCCCTGCATATGCACTCACCCCAGCATACACTCGTACTTCGGCTATGCAAGCACTTCGGCTACGCGAGTACTTCAGCTTTGCACGTACGTACAGTCCCTACTTTTATAATTAGCCCAGAAGAGAACGCCACCATCGTGCGGTTTAACCAATAGACTTTCGCGAGCAGTGTGCCCTCTTCTCGAGAACAGATCAAACGAACGGACTTCCAACCTGGCAACATTGCAGAACGCGACCCGTCAGTCACGAGTGTCGAACCTGAGAAGGAAGGAGACAGAGAGAACGTGAGGACGAGCAAGCAGCGAGAGAGCAGCCTTAAACCGGCCAGGGAAAAATTTTCTTGTTGTTTCACTGGTTTTCATATCGTTTTGTTATCCCTCCAAGTGGACAATTCTACTGAGTATATTTTTGTATATTTCTGCTTTGTATAATTTCACTCCAATATAGTTGTAAGCATTTCCTTGTCACTTTACCATTGTGTTATATTTGATTTCCTGTTGGCAGAAGCTGTGTCACTTAAGAGGTATCGTACTGTTTTTCTATCCTAAGTATCTTGAGAATTACGAGAGATTAATGTAAATGAGACAGTTGCGTCCCACAACCTAATAGAAACTTCCTTCTAAGAACTAAATGAAACTCATGTGCAAAAGGCAGTTTAGAACAAAGTAAATGCACAATGTGTTTGTAGCTTTCACGTCAACCATGAAAATCGCGGTCTTATCAATTCATGTGCACTGGTGTTTATGTGGAGGAGTTCAGCTGAATTGAATCTAACCAATAATAATCCAGCTGCTCATTTTACATGCTCTTTTTCTCAAGAATACTTTGTAAGCTCCGGAAGATTCTAGGAGGAAAAATCAGGCAATACGGCCACTTCAAGTGTTGTGAAAAGATACTATGTATTGAAAATATCGCCCCAGCATTGATTCTGTCAGTACTGCATTGTAGAGGAAATCACAAGATCTATCTTATGCCTTGTAATCAAAAATAACCTAAAAGTGAAATAAAGATATTAATTTGAAAATATCCCATTTTACGTTTTTGCTTTGTATTTGTGTATAAACCGCACCTTCATTTTATTGAATGAAAATTTTGGAAAAAAAAGTGCAGCTTATATGCGAGTATATACAGTATATGGCCACTTAAGCTTTTTAGGCACCTTTCGTTTCCAAGCTAAGTGCCTATTAGCTTCATTCTGTCTGTCCGTCTGCACACATGTTCATTCTTGGCTTCTACCAAACAGATTTTCATGAAATTTGGTATTAAGGACTTATGGCCAAAGAAAAAGAAAAATTGTATAAATGGTTCATATAACCAAATCAGGGGTGCCACTTTACTGGGAACAAAAAACGAACTTTCCATCAAATCTTGTAAAATGTTAGTTATATAAAAAAAATTCAAACAAAATTTGTAGAACTAGCCAAATAGAATATTTCCTGCTAAATAATTTTTTTCGAAGGTTTTGCTGTTTCCAAGAAAATAAAACATGAAAGTTGTAATTCACTTTGAACTTACAAAATTCATTGTTGTCAACGAAAACTATCTTTGTATTACAAAAGATCTATAATTATGAAAATACATTTAATTTCCTTATGTACGGATGCAGCATTTTATAAGTGGAAAGAAATGGATTATCTACAAAGAAGAAAAGAATGTAAACATAAATATTACAACTACTTAACTCAAGTGAGACATGTTTTAAATAATTTTTAATTGTTTGATTGATTAAAACTGAATAGAAAATAAATTGATAAATATAAATTTAATATTTCCCTGGCATAATTTCTGATATATCATTCTGCAGTACAGGTATCCCCCAATTTACGGGAGAGTTGCATAATGGAAATCGTCACATAAAGTGAAAACACATAAATCGAAAATGTTTTTCCCAAAGAAAATGTAATAGGCATTGATTATGTTTAGAAATGTCTTTAAATCTGATTTAAAGAGTGTTTTAACCCCTCAAGCATGTACAATGATATGTGGCATCCTAAGCAGTGTCCACTTTTACAATTCCTTGATTTTTTGTGCGTTGAGTTTCTACCATAATATATCATGTTAATGCAAATAAGAAATATCAAAAACTTTGTGAACCTGTATCGAGTCATTACACTAAAATCATGTTTATTAATGCACCAACTTAGGGTAGGGAAGAAATTTTAGTAGACAGAGAGTCATAACCGGGCCATGGAAGAGACAACCAGCAATTTTTGCCTCTGGATAAGTACTTTGAACAGCTGTTTACAGACCTTGTTGATACAGGAAACCCTTGCCATTTGCAGGGTTGGTTTTATTTTCTCATAAAAATATGCGCATTGTATGGAAGTGTTGGGTCGGTCGGGTGAAAAAACGCATGTCATATGAATGCTGCACCATCATCCCTATCCCTGATGAACACCAATTTATAATATAATTTTAGATTCCTCATTTTGATATCGTGACTAACTATAAATAAATGTTAGTTTATCAAAGCATAAGTGAAAGCAATATAATTCTGCTTCCTCCCTACCACTTAATTCGCCTTTTTAGATACGAAGTGTCAAATATGTTGGTTAGTACATACTAAAATCAGAATTTTTATCATCAATGAGGCATGCAAATATGTATGAAATAATAACCAAGAATTATACTAAGAGGTAAAATATTGTATTTATAATTGAAGGATAATCTCTTCATTTACCAGAACTATATAGACATGCATGATTGAATAAGATTCATAGTTTCAGATGTGGTCCCAGAAGTCGCGGTGACGAATTTTCTGTGACGAGAAGTCGCAACACCATTCAATGATATCATGAACCAAGTGTGGAAACTCCAGAAAGCTGGTGAAACCAGTGGAAAATTCTTTCCACAATTCTTCCATGCAGAATTCATTGTCGATAGCTTGACTTCATTCTAGGAACACCTGATATTTTCTATGGCATCCTTGATGTTGTAACCCTTCCACTATTCCATAATTGAAGGTTTGCTGGCAACATTGGTTGCTTCAAGGAGCTGGGAAATAGTATGCCGTAGGTAATAACCCTTGAAAGTCGAAATAACTCCCTGATCAAGAGGCTGGAGAAGAGATGTTGTATTTGGTGGGTGAAATAGGATTGACAGACTAGAGTCAATGGTAGCGAGATGTTTGAGTGGCCAGGTGCATTATCAAGGATGAACAATATCTTGCAGATAAGATTCTTCTTTCTGCAATATTGCTCTGCCTCTATGATGAAATGGTTTTTAAACCAGTCCTCGATAATCTGTCCTGTCACCCATGCCTTCTTGTTGCCTGCCCAATGCACCGGAAACGTATTCCTGTTCATACCATTGAAGGCACGTGGGTTATGCGAGCGATATATCAATAATGGCCTGCACTTGAAATCTCTTGCCACATTATCACATAAAAGAAGATGCAAATTTCTCTCCCTTGCTAATGTAGGTACACGAAGGCATCCTCTTCCAGAAAAGTCTGGTTTCATCAATGTTGAAAACTTGCTTCAGGCTGTATCCTTCGTCTGCTACAATGTCTTGAAATGCCTTGGGATATGTGACAGCAGCAGCATGGTCTGCACTTCAGCTTCCCCACTAACTGTAATGCTGTGCCAATTTTGATGCTGGATGAATTAATCAAACCATCTTTACTTGCAGCGAATGGTTCTTCAGCACCACCCTGCTATTTCTGTAGGTGTTTATACAGCTGCACCACTTTAGTCCTTATAGCAGCCAAC
Source organism: Tanypteryx hageni (assembly GCA_028673005.1). NCBI lineage: Eukaryota > Metazoa > Arthropoda > Insecta > Odonata > Petaluridae > Tanypteryx > Tanypteryx hageni. The sequence continues at coordinate 223,393,463 of CM054112.1, read as the reverse complement.
GAAAGTTGTCTGGTTCTGGTCATCTACCCAAATCCCTAACATACTCTCCATTTTTTCCACAATAGGGTTTCGCACCCTTGTGGTTTTCTTTGCAGATAAGGGAGTATAGTACAAAACGGAACTCTGTATTTTCTCAGCATTTTTTTATGGAGCGAATGTTAGACTCACCGAGATTGTAGGCTCAACTGATGCAAGCAAATTCTTCCCCAGCATCAGCCCGCTTTAAAATTTCGAGTTTATGCTCCAGCATCAATGCAGTCCTCTTCCTCTTCATATCGTGCTCGATGTGAGGGGTAGCCATACGTTTGGAAGTCATTCTTTCAATGGTAACAGTGGAAAAACACATTACAAAGATACAAAGCAATACTAATGCACACAGCACAATTAACAAAGGGAATAATGGCACAACTGGTAATTCCTAACTGGAGGAACTCTCAGAAGATATCCAAGGTGTCATTTGTAAAGAAGAAGCAACTGAATAATAAGGGAAAGCACCCAAGGGTCCACTAAATCCATCCCCCCCTGTTGCATTTTGAGAGATCTGCACATTTACGACAGCCTGATTCGTAGATGGGATGAGTTTATTGATCTGAAACAAACACCATATGTGGTCTAAAGAAAAATGATCAATAGACAAACCTTCTCAAGTGTGCTCAAACAGTATCACACGAAATCTCCCTCTCATCTCCACTCCACTCTCATCTCTTTTACTGTAATACTAATATGCACAGCATAAGAGACAATGAGAGACTGAATGGTCACCCTGTGGTATAGTGGAGAACTTTTTTGCACTGGCCATGTAACCGCATAAGAGCGAATCAAAGACTCATATAATGAAATTTGGGTAGCAATAAGTTTGTCACATAAAAGCGAATTCCCATAAGTGAACCTAAATAAAGAGAGGGAAACCTGTATTTACCATATATAATCAACTGTAAGCCGATCTTTTTTTACCTTCTTAGAAATAGCCATTTGGCTTAGAATCGGTTTCTTAAAAATCAATGAACGAAAAAGAAAGCAATCAAGGCATTAAGGGGCATTTTCATAAGAACAGTAGTGCAGAATGTGCAGAAAGTTGGCGCCACAAGAGCCATATGCTTTTCTAATGCAGAATAACGCAAGCAAGAAACAAATGAATATGGATGAATGTTGAGCGCCTTCAAAGACAACTTTGAAAATCATTCCAACATAGATGCATATGTACCCTATTATGTTACGTTCTAATGTATTCAATGCGCTTTGGGATATCTTCTTTCATTTTTCCCTTCTTCACGCAGCAAACATCTTGCTTACCACATACGGAAAGGTGGCAAAATGCCCGTAGTTACATTATGACTCAACATATGTGTATTAAAGTGGAAGTAAACAATCTACTTAAAATGTATGAAAAAAGAATCATAATGACAATACAAAAAAATAAATTATGTAAAAAGTGTGTGCAGCATCAAAGACGTTGAAATCGCGGCGATACTTAGCACTCGTATGCATAAGAAGCTGTATACTCTAGATATGTAGGTACACAATGTTTCATTTTCTTTTTTGAAACATTTACATTATTTACTATGTTGATTCAGTGTGTCTAGTATGTGAATACTGGGATTCCCCTCGCCAACAGTCACTTTCTCGTGCCTTTGCAAGTGTAAATTTCAGCCCTTCAGTGTGGTGAGATGGTCCTTTATTATGGTCCCAGCATTTTTCTCACTTACCTTAATTTGTACTTCACTCTCTGTTCAGAGATAATCTTTCCACTCTAATTAAAGAAAGTTGTTATTTATACATTTATTAACTTAATTTCTATTTCACTCATTCACTTTTATTATGTTTTTTACATTGGTTTGCTGCAATTCCAGTCTTTTGCAGTGACGCTAACATCGGAAGTTTTAAAGTTGTTAACGTTACTGTTGAGATGTGCAGGGTTGGGTTCGCTTTGGATAGGTTTTTGCTTAAGATTGGGTTAGATTAGGTTCACGACAACTTTAACTTTAGCTATCGTTAGTCATTTGTTATTCTGGTGTTATTTTGCTGTTGGTACCTATGCTATAGTCACGTGTTTGAAGCTGCGGCAGCGTCGCTGTATCGTAGTATCACTCGCATTCCGTTTTTGTTAACTTTTGCGCTGGCCAATCATCATCAAAGATCTTCGTAATCATGAAGAATTTTAGGAACATGTCAAGGTAATACACTATATTGATGTTTTACCAAGTATATACCAGAAATACTTATGATATTTTGTATATCTCATTTATTTTATAATACGTTTTTTCATCAGAAATGTTATTAGAAAATTATGATTTTCCATCATAAAGAATTAGTTTTTTGAAGCTGTTGTACACCAATAATTTCATAATAAATAATTATTTACAAATAATTGTCATATATCATATTTACTCGTTTAATACCCACACACGGGTAATGCCTGCACCCCTGTTTTTAGAGCTAAAAATCTGAAAAAAACTGTAATTCGTGTCAATTCCAAAATTTTTATATTTTACAGCAATGTCGGTTGAATAATCTGAATGGATAAATCAGGATTTTCATTAATGAAACAAATGATAATCGAAGTATATAATCCAACTTCTTACTACACTAATTCCCCATTTTACAAAAGGGATGCGTTCCTTAAAAGTAGTTCATTAAGTGAAAATTCGTTAAACAAAAATGAATTTCCCATTAATTTAAATATAGTAATTAGAGTTATGGTGACCTGAGACAATGTATTTGTACATAAATAATTATAAAGAAAGGTCAATATAAAGTACACGAATGTACTTATTGATTTAAATGAACAAAACCTAATTTGAAATTACAATTAAAAACAAACATACAATATAAAAGAAAAAAGGAACAAAAACGAATAAAGAAGTTAAGATACTCATCATCTATGGGTGGCAATTAAAAACCTCATAGACGTTGATGCCGATGAGTGAGGAGTCCCTGGGTCAATTAGCTTAAAAAAGTATCGGGTGACATCTGCGTAGATTGTTGTTTCTTTGAATTATAGAGCACCCTATAGTACCGAAGGTCTTCTTCAACTTTTCCTGCTTATACTGAGGCTGCGTTCCATATTTGGGTCATCATCTTTGAAAATCTCTAGAGCTTACTCAATTAGCGTAAAAGCATGCAACAAATGCTTAACAGTAAGACATTTTGTCGAGGCTGTTTGAGAATCACTTTCTTCTTTTCTCTGATTGGCCCTTTGTGCACTCAGTTCTATAAGGTCATCATTTGTCAAATCCTCAGCATGGGATTCTAACAAATCGTTCATGTCATCTTCATCAACTTCTGTAAATCCTGCTTTTTGTGGCAACTTAACAATCTGTCTGTTAACCGCTTCTTGCTCTCTTTCAACCTCTACTAAATGATGAATACATTCTGGCCACAACTTCTTCAAGGGGATTTCAAGGATTTCACTCCATGATTTCTCTATGTTATCTAATGACTTCTTGATGTTGTAATCTCTCCAGAAATCACAAATTGATTGCTTGTCTTTGCCATCTGCTTCCGCGAACAGCTGCTTCATAACATGGTGCGTATAATATCATTTGAATGTTGAAATAATCCTCTGGTCCACTAGTTGAATTAACAACGTGGTGTTTGGAAGCAAAAATATAAAACCTTTTATTTTCAACAAAGTCTTCACATGTTGGATCGGATGACCAGGGGTGTTATCTATAATCAGTAAGCACTTATTATTTAGGTTGTTTTTGACACAGTATTTGGCGATGAAAGGGGATAAGTAAGATGTGATGTAGTATTGGAGAGGCTGACTGTTACCCAAGCTTTGCAGTTAGATCACCAAACCATCTGAAGATTGATCTTGCTATATCCCTTCAAAGCAATCACCCTCTATGTTTCCTCCAAGGAGAAGTATAAGACAATCTTTTGATCTTTTGAAGGCTAGTGCCGACTATTCCTCCTTGGATATGTACATACAAAATGGCATCTTCTTCCAAAAGAGACCAGTTTCATCTAAAATATCCCTCTTTCCTTGTGATCTCCTACAGTTCATCTGGGAAATGTTCTGCCATTACAGCATCAGCGCTTGCAGGGTAGCACGCTCGGCATATTTTTATTGAGGCGAAAATATATCGCGCATACCGAAAATGGAGTATTACTATTTTAAATGCACTAATGCAAAAATTCGTTAAGTGAGCATTAATAAAACGAGGAGTCAGTGCACTTATATATATATATATATATATATATATATATATATATATATATATATATATATATATATATATATATATGGATGTCAACAAGGTGTTGGGATGAGGAAACCCAGTGAGCACTCACCAATCAGACGACTTCAGGTTGGCGAGGCCCCGGGGATGTCGAAGCGACACACGTAAAATAACACAAAAACACAGAAACATCACAAACGTAAAGCTTTCGGAACTACTCCTTCTTCAGCTACAGAGAGAGAGAGTTCTCTCTCTGTAGCTGAAGAAGGAGTAGTTCCGAAAGCTTTACGTTTGTGATGTTTCTGTGTTTTTGTGTTATTTTACGTGTGTCGCTTCGACATCCCCGGGGCCTCGCCAACCTGAAGTCGTCTGATTGGTGAGTGCTCACTGGGTTTCCTCATCCCAACACCTTGTTGACATCCATATATCTATTTTACCTTTCCTTTTCCGTAAGTTGTTATATATATATATATATATATATATATATATATATATATATATATATATATATATATTCATTCATTTGTGTTCTGTCTTACGACAGGTCCTACCAATTAACTAATTAATTGGTTTTGACTAGGGAATATACATACACGGTGTGGTGGTTTCCCATTGCCTTCCACACCGGACACACACACAGAAGGGAGGAGGGAAACCCGGTGCCGGCATTTGCCTGCTCTTGCGAAGAACACCAGGGGGGCCAACGGCTTAACGTCCCTTCCGAAGGACGGAACAGCTGAATTTGCGCGGTCTCCTCAAACCACGCAAACAGGGGGCCGGATGACCTTGAGAAAAAATCCTACTCGCGCAGGATTTGTACCCGATGACTTTCAAGCATCGGGCGAGTAGCAGCCAGCGTCCTAACCACTACACCACCACATATATATATATATATATATATATATATATATATATATATATATATATATATATATATATATATATATATATATGGAAAGTAGGCTAAAACGTGAGGTCTGTAATGAGGTTCAAACTTTTTTTCCAAAACTGAGGCTTCAGAAATAGGGGAGGGGGGACTATATTCAGGGAGGGACTATATTCGGACTAATATGGTATTACCGAACTCAGCTTGAGCATAGACGAGTGAACAAAAGGGTAGTTTTCGTTTCTACTCGACTACCCTTCAGCAATGGACAGTTGATCCATACATATCAGCATATAAACAGTAACGTTTATTAAATTCGTTTATTTAAAAAAATACATGCAAAATATAATGTCAGAAAGAGATTTTGATATCGCTTTTAATACTTTAAACCTGATAATGCTCTATTAATTTGTTTTCCAATTTTCCTCTATCATTTATAAACTATGAATTACAAATGGTATGAGAATTCCTTAGAATGACTAACACATACTGAACCATTTCCTGTCAATATACGTAATCAATTCAGGTTGTCAACTTTGGGAAACCAGCCTGCATTAGTCCTGGTTTGGACTTCTTGTTATGATTTCATTTGCTTACATTAAAATTGTGAAAAAACTTGAAGGCTTGTTATTCCTGTATTATGAAATTTATCTTATGGTGATGATGATGATTCAGAAGACAGCAATTAAGAGACAGTATCAGTGCTCTGTGCTGCTGACAATTGACTAAATATTAGAATAAGAGATAACATAGTAAATAAAAATTACTGGTCACTCATTTGTTCAGATATGGCTTGAATTACTGTTTACTGAATTTTTTACTAGGAAAGCATAAAAAAAGTAGGGGTTGGCCTAGAATCGAGGTAAGCCTCTATTCAGGTATGATATTTAATAAACACAAAGTTTAATTATAGACAGTCCTGATTTGGTATGCACAGCACATCAAATCAATCAGAATTGTTTTGGTTTTCATCATAATCTTGTATTATTTCATCTAAAACTCAGGTCACACCAATGATCAGTAGAAAGTAAAGTTAACAAAAAGATACTCACTTTAGAGCTGGGTCTATCAAACTTGAAAACTGGATTTTTTAAAGTAAGAGGATTCTTCTCTAATGCATTGCTCACTTCATTATTTTCTTTTTCTTCATTACTGTCTAACAAATTTATAGCATTCAGTTGGGAAATAAGATCAACATCAAGCCCAGTATCATCAACAATTCCATCTTCTTTATAATCCTCAGCATCCAACATCTAAAAAAAAAGAAAATCATCAAATCCAAGTCAGAAAACATAACACACACAGTAAAACCTCTACCTTACAAACTCCTTTATAGCAAAGACCTTCGGATAGCGAACAATTGACGGTGGCCCCACCAAACTTGTATACAAAATGCCTAGTTATAACCTCTTTACTACAAACTTCTGTGCTACAAAAACTTCTGAACGACAAAGGGAAAAAGTGGTCACTTATACATACATTTATCTTTTTAGAATAAAATTTTGCTCACTAAACATTTTTTTCAGTTATGTGCAGATAAGGATTGAAAATACAGTGGGCTAATTAGAGCTGAGCTTTTAATAATCCGATCAGAGCCATTCTTCTATCGCAATGACGTATTTCTGGTATTTTTGAAATAGCATAGGCCTTGCTGTTCTGGATGTCAAGGTCATGGAAGAAGGAGAATTCTCCTTATTCCATGTAAAGGTGTTACAATGGTTTTCTGTGTGAGAAGGTATTCCTGTGTGAGGTGTTCCTTTGCGAGAGAAACATTCAAATTCAACTGCTCATGATATTTAGTGGTGGACGGTGCTTCACGACACTATCTTGAGCTGTTGTTGTGCAGGAGTTCAAAATCAATTTAATGCTAAGAATGATTGATTCTTTTTTTAAAAAGTTCAGTTTTTTTGAAAAATGAAAATTATTTAAAAAAATATAGTTTCAAATTATATTTATTCCCCTGTTCCAGTTAACAGGATGTTTACTGCTAAGGAGGGATTCACCAAATTTAACGAGTGGGTCAACAGATCGCAGCAATGTTTCCTTATAAGAGGTGGTTCATGTGCATTTTTTCATGTAAGGGAGTATTTTGTCAGAGATGGAGTTGGAGTATTGGTAACAGTTTTAGTGAAAAAATAAACATAATGTAATGAATGAATGAGATCCCCACAAATGAGGTAGCCTGTCAAGTTTTAAGTACCGTATTTATTCATGTATCGCACGCACCTTTTCCCCCTAAATGTCGGCAAGAAAAGGGGACTGTGCATCTTACATGAGGATTTCAGAACAGGTTATATAAATTGCGAGTATCGATAGTAAATTCACTACAATGCATCTACCATTATACACGTAGAAGACGGAGAATTCCACGAAGTATTTTGGCGAATGAGATGACATTATATTTTATAATATTAAAGCTGTACATTTTAAATGAGTTTAAGTTTATTATTGTTACTCAGAATATGCAGTTCTGTCATTAAAAGTTTACTATCAATTTATACGTATACTTTTGCTGGAATACGTTGGTATCTGTGTTCGCCAAATTCATTGTGAGCCCTTGATGCTCCTTTAACATAAGAGGGGCAACTACCAAGGAGATTTCTGCTAGCATCACCATCAAGAGATCACCCAATAGATTGCATTGCAAAGGTAGGAGGGAGAAGATGCTTAACTTGGGCGAACTTTGTTTCAGGGAGGGAGAATGGAAGAAGAGGCTGCCCTTTTTTTAAATCCTAGATGTCAACTTATTCCCGCAAAAATTTATTTTTTTCCCTCTGAACTGGCCCAAAAATAGGAGTGCGCATGGTACATGAGTAAATACGGTAATATTATTTAAGAGGGTTTGGTTAGATTATGCAATTTCAGCTTAATAATTTTATGTGCCTTCATTCGGATGACCGTGTTGCTTCCGTATAATCAATCAATCATCCCCCTGAATTTATGCAACACCCATTAACCTTCCATCAACGAATTTCCAAATAATGAATAGATGAAAAAATTGGTCCTTCGAATTTTGTTAATGAGAGGTTTTACTGTAGCTGTGTTAATTTAATTGCTACTTGAAACTTTTTATGCAAATAATTACACTGACTTTTCTGATTACCATTCCAAAACATTTGTTAGTTTTTAAATCGATTTTGAAATCAAATTATACAATCAAAATTTACCAAGAAGGAATAAATATATTCATATACTGTGTGTTGCAGTGTATAAGTCAACCTTGTGTATAATTCAATCTTGATTTTTCAGTTTTAAAATGCATCTTTAGGCATACACTCACTGTATAAGTTGACTTTATTCTTACACTTTACAAGTATTGAAAAAATATATTTTTTCAGACATTCAGCAATGAATTGATGCACGCCGAGTTAATTGTGTGACGAATTGATGCACCACAAATTGAAGTGTGATCAATTGACCACAATTCATTGATAGTATATGACTTCGTACTTGAATTTAAGATGACCTCCGATTTTCATAAGCTGAAATTTGGGGAAAAATCTCATCTTGGATTCGGGTAAATACGGTAGATATTTCAGATTACACTGCAGATGACAAATGGAAGTAGATTTAAATGAACAAAATATACTATTATGCTATGTTTTATTGCTAACTTTCGAAACATTCTTTGTTCAAGCTGAATCTTGAATTAACTAAAAACTCTAAATTTCCATTTGAAACCAAGCAAACAAAATATGCATATAAAGCACATACTGATTGAATTAATCCTGGATGACAACAGATTTGCCGAAGGCGTAGAAGAAGAACAAGCAAATGATGGGATTTGACAATACGGTCCGTCTGTATGCTCTGCATTGCTGCTAATGCACTACCTGGTAGAAATGGGGCTGGCCATATCTCTACAAGAGAAAAAATAAACAAAAAGTTTGATGAGTAATAAAACACAAAATACTGCTAGAATCATCCCAGAAGATATTCCTCTAGATACAAACATTTTAATAAATAAGCTTTTAATCTACGAAGAGCCAACAACATATTATGAGAGTTGGACAGAAAGTAAAATAAGGCCTGTGGCTCTGAAAGTAACTTATTTTATAGCTTTTAATAATTGAATTATCCTATACTACTTTTCCACAATCACCATACTGGCAGTGGCACCTCTGTGGATGCCATTTTGCACAAATTCTGCCATGCGAGGTACCATACCAAAGTGATTAAAAACATGGCATAAAATCTTTTATATATAATTACTCAATGTCTGTCTGTCTCCCCATTAATCTCTTGAACAGTTTGTCATAGAGAAATGCTGTAAATACCATTTTGTTTCTGCCAACTAGGAGAGACTGGGAAAACTATTTTCATTTACATAAGTGTCCCAGGTTCAACTTCAGACCATCACCTCAATTCTTCATAAGATAACAAGTAAAGATCGATTTTTCGACATGCAAGCTTATTTTCTTTTGCAAAATTAAATTAGGAGTAATTGATGTACGAACTTCGGACAGGAGCCCTTTTTTTTTAAATGAACATAGATTCTTATTTATTTCGTTGAATTATGCCTTCGGTTCAAAATCACTCGAATTTTGCATTTTAATTACATATTTTATCAAAATATAGCATTTTTAGTAAGAAGATTTCTTGGCATCTGACGAGATTGTTTACCTCGAGATACTCATTTTTGTCTTGATCCACTTAAGCACATGCATGGATATATTGGCTTAAGATTTAATACATATCATTTTTCGACAGATATAATTTTGGAGGGGAAACTAGACAAATCGTGATACCTAATTATATTTTGATCGATTTTATCTACATGGGCATTCAGTTGTATGTCGCCATTAACAAAATGTACCCCTATGAACAAAATCAAAGTGAAGGTTTTACCTAAGTATGTTACCTTATTTTGCATTTTGAAATCAAATATTGATATCTTAAAGATGCAAATAATTACTTTCAAAGTACAATCAGTATGAAGACATAGTATTATATGTAAGAATTAATGCATGCTTTCCCATACATACTGAAATAAAATTCCAACTTTTAAAAACATTAATAAATCTTTCCAAAATATATACACGAGAATACATTTTAACAAATTAATGCATTCCTTACTGTAAATTTATAGGTATTTATGCAAAGAAGCGAAGGTATTATTAAATTTTTTTGTTTCAATTTCTAATTATCCCTTAAATACTTACTAAAATGATCAATATAAAAACCTGTGCTATGTTGTGCTAAAATAAGATATTGATTGCAGAAGTTAAATCTATTTTAACTATCTACGTAAACATCCACATAAATTACTTATCTACAATTTTGTTGCTTTCAAATAAAATGTCTTAAATAGAGTTTTGTAAGAATAATTGTGGCCTCTCATAGGTATCTATAAAGATAAAAGCTGTCTGTGTGTGTCGTCTGTGGCAGTCATAAATCTTCAGAAAATAAACATATGAGCTTCAAAATTTGGCAGCAGCTTTAGGTTGATTCTGCGAGTTGCAGTGCCAAAAATAATTCAATTCAGCCAATGGGGGCCTGAGGGTCCCCATTGTTGGTCCAAATGTCGTTTTTTAAAGATATCTCAGCAACCAATTGACCGATTTTGATGAATACTCCACTAATATCAATGTTTTAACGAGACACATTTTTGGGTCTATAATGGATAAAATTGGTCAACGTGGTCAAGGATCGTAATGTAAGGGCCGATCCAAATTGCACAATTTCGAGGGGTCTCCATTAGAGGTGATCGAAAAAAATAGTTTTTGGAAATCCCATGTGCCTTAGCGATAAGAAGTTGTTGGCTCCATCCCTTATGTCGTGTGCAAAAGTTTTTTGAAATCGACTGATATCTTCGGCTTCCGCCAGGGGCCTAAGTGATTCAGGTGAGACTTTAATCAAAAATCGCTACCTGTCAAGGCATTATCAGGTTATTTCTGGTTTGGAGCAACAAGTTTCTTTTAACAAGACAATACCCACTCGGCAGCGACTTCATGGAATGTTCGCCCATCGCTCGGTCATGTTCGGCTGCCCCCACCCCACCCCCTGCCAAGCAGTGACATGCTCGCTCAGTTGACTACAGACCATCACGCTGCATGCTGCCACCTGCACGCTCCTGTGTCCCTGTGACGGAGTACAATTTTCACTGCTGGTGGAGGTTTTCGGGTTTCGCTGCGTTGGCGGCATTTCTGGCTCTCGACGTTTCGCAGACGTTGCAGTCTGCATCTTCAGGAGATGAAGTGAGATCCGATGGTAGGGATCTGACTTTTATATTCACTCGTGCCTTCCTAGTTCAACCGTTGTCCATCGCTGATTGGCTCGTTCGAGTTGCTGTCCCTTTCTCTTTGGAGGTTGCTCCAATGTATTTTTCCTCCCTTTCACTTTTCCGTTGGAAGAGTCGCTTCCATGTTGCGCTGATGCGCAAACCGTCGTCCCGGTTGAAATTGACCGGATGCTTTTCGATCTCAATAGCTTCGCGAATTAACCTCGGAAAATATCGATCTTCTTTCGCGAGCAATTTCGTTTCTTCGAGCGTGATTTTATGTCCCGGGCCGGAGGTGAAGTGCTCCGCTATGGCCGACTCCCTCCATTTTTTGTTCATCATGGCCCGTTTATGTTCGGCTAAGCGACAGCGAATGGATCGTCCTGTTTGTCCGACATATACGTGTCCGCAGCTGCATGGAATCCTGTAGACTCCTTCAGATGTTAGCGGGTCGAGTGCATCTTTCGCAGACGGAAGTTCTTCTTTTATTTTCCTTAGCGTGTTAAACAAAACAAAAACCTTTGGTGGAACGACCAAAACCCACAGCCTACGCAAAAATTCCCTTCATCGCCGGGACATCAGAACGCATAGCCAGGATTCTACAAAAAGAAAATATCGTCGTCCGTTTTAACACGCTAAGGAAAATAAAAGTTTTCGATGTTTGGTCACTATGGCTTGGCTGAAAAGCTTCCTAGCGGACAGCTGCCAATGTACTCGGATGTCATGCTGCACATCCTTTGGCTGAGACACGAGATGAAGAAAGTGAATAACACTGACACTCCGTCAGTGACATTGCATCATGGGCTGTATAAACATTTGGTAAAGAAATGCAAGGAAGAAAAAAGAAGGAATTTGCAGGTGCTCCTTATTATATGTGAGACAAAACAAAGAGTTGTTTTGGATTATCTTTGAAGACCTGAGGAGAGACAATCTTAAATTTTAAAGTTATTCTAGAACGTCAATGTGTGGCATTGGTGGCACACACAAAAGTGGATGCCCAGTGGCCCCAATGCACCTGGTACAGTCAATATTTTTTTGTTGCTAAACATGGACATAATGCATTATATTTGCAAAAGGAATTAATATCATTATGATTTGGACATATTAAGATGAAATCATGAAAAAAAAGTGCAGCACCAAAGGTAAGAAAAAATTATATGGAGTGGCAGTGAACATGTTAATTAGTGTGTAAAACATAACTGAGTATCATTGGAACAGAGAAGTAAAGGTAGTAGAAACAAGTTAGGAAAGTGTACAGTGTATCATAAATAGGTGTGTTTCGTGGAGCTAAACGATATAATTTGAATGGACACACACCATAAAACAGCTATACACCAGATCCGATTGTTTTACTGTCTACTAAAAACTTCTTCCTCCACTAAGTTTATGCATTAATAAACATATTTCTGTAATTTTAGTATAATGTCTAAATACTGCAAAATGATATATCAGAAATGATGCCAAGGACATATTAAATTTTTCTTTACTGATTTATTTTCTTATCAGTAGTAATTAATCAAACAATCGAAAATTATATAATCCTTATCTCACTTAAGTATGTAGTTGTAATATTTACATTATACAATCTTTTCTTCATCATAGATAACCCTGTCCTTCCACTTACAAAATTCTGCATGCACAATTAAGGAAATTAAACATATTGTCTAAATTAAAGCAGATCTTACTTGATTCAATTACAACTAAGATTGTTTTCGTTGGCAACAGTTAGGTACCCAGGCATGAATTTCTCTAAGTTCAACTCAAATTAAGACTGCCTTGTTTGATTTTATTGATAATGGCTACTCCTATGATAAAAATGTATAGGAAAAGAAATACTCTGCTTTATTAGTTCTACAAGTTTTATTTGAAAACAATTTTGATGTGACCAATACTTTATGACATGATGGAAAGTTCGTTTTTTGTCACCAGTAAAGTGGTACCCCTGATTGGCTTATGTGATTCATTTATGTGATTTTCTTATTGACTCTGACTTGAAGTCCTTAACATCAAATTTCATGAAAATCCATTTGGTAGATGCTGAGAATGAACATGTGGATGGACAAACAGAAGCTAATAGATGCTCATGCTGGAAGCAAAACACACCAAAAAAGTTTGGACCATAATAACAGACCATAGCCATTCAGGAAATTTATTTTTCTATTTTCAAAAAATAAAACTTGAGATGTCAATTGCACTAAACAAGGCATACCTGTATAAAATACACATAATTGAATGTTAACAGTTTTGGGCATAGAAAAGTTGTCTAGGGAAATATTATATGCATAATATCCTTATTCTGTACGTTGGTCCATCCATCCGTCTGCCTGTTGGTCTGCCAAAATGCTCTATAGAAATTCCCAAAAGAGAACACTTAAAAATACCTTTTTTTCACTTGCAGGCTTTTTTCTTTTGCAAAATTAAATTAGAAGTAATTGAACTATGATCTTCAGACCTGGACCATTTTAAAGAAAAATAAACAGAGATTCATATTTTTATCATCGACTTTTGCCTTCACTGTATTCATTCATGACAAAAGAGTAATTTTACATGTTGGCCTCTGGGAAGAGTGCATTAAATCAGTGGGCAGTCAATGTGTTATATAAGTGAATTTGTGTTCTAGGCATCTACATACAGGTATCCCTTGATTTATGTGGGTTACATTCCTGGAAATCGTCACGTAAAGAAAAAAAATGCATAAATCGAAATTATTTTTCACATTGAAAATAATGTAATAGACATTTTTTACATTCCTGTGCAGATGTGTTCTACTTAGAAATGTCTATAAAGTTCATTTAATTCCTTATTTTTTTTGCAATGAGTTTCGAATCTCCTTCGATCAGTGAACCTTTCTATACAAATATACTCTCCTTACTAAACCCAATGAATAGTTTTGCAAGGGTTTTACCCTATACAGTTGTTGAACAGTACATCACTTTCTAGAAGAGAACCCCACTTCAGGACAAAAAAAATGGGTCCAAGTGTGTTGTTAGCTCAAAGAGGGGAATAAGAAAAGAGACATTCTACTGCCATAGGAACAGCTCAGGAAACTGTCGATTGATGCAATGAATGGTATCACTGCATGTAAGATAAAGGTAAATAGTAGACGGGCAAGAATCTATGAAATATTTAATAAATAATAAAACTATTATGGGTAACTACTGTGTGCATAATGAATTGCATTAATGCAAACACCCAATACATATACAGTAAAACCTCATTATTTCTAAGTTCAAGGGACCAGAAAAATAAGACTTTTGAATTATCCGGGTTCGAAGTAAACGAACTTGAAAAAAAATCGAAATTTCTTACGAATCGCTACTTGGACAGTATTGCAATATAGTCCTATCTATCCATTCTGCTAAAAAATGTATTGACCTTACAAGTCCGTAAGGCGAATTCGTGAACAGAGCTGAAGTGACCACTAAATTCATGATTCACGAACACCACCACGTGTGAAAACTAAAATTGAGTGAATAAACCAATTTTCCCAGTGTAAATTTCAAGTAACTCTTTTACACCACGTTTCAGAAGAAAATACTTTCAACTGTGGATATTCAGTCAAAAGATTACGAAAATGCATGCTAAAAAGATTGGGAAAATGCTTGTGTGAAATATTGTACAGATAATAGATAGGAACCATCACGTATTAATTCTCTCCAACTTCGTTCAAACTTTCCATGGCATCGGTATGGTCAAAAAAATTAATTAATTAATTTATTAGCTCTAGGCAATTTCATACCTTACATTGTAATTTTATTTCCATTCATATTACAGCTGTAATAAAATATACATGCTCTCAAAATAATGTGGTCGTATTTGTTATGACAGGCGATGATTTTACAATTATGTACTTATGAATTCTTTTCTGCAATATGTACTAAACACATTATCCCTATGGGACTGCTGGTGAGGGGATTTAAATCCATGAATTTCGCCATGCAGGCAGAAGGGAGGGGTAGGGGTCAAGCTTAGCGTAGCACGCCGAGTTTTAGAGAAGGGAAAACTAAAAAGGCAAACATAAGCATGACATATTTTATGGACGATCTCTATTGTAATAAACCCCTCAGTGACATCCTGCGTACTGGGCATGCAGGACGAAAACTTCATATGTGGTCCTACTGGGTACGCCACGGAGATTGCTAGACATCTTTATTTTTTTGACGCAATAAATTTTCTTCAATCTGAAAAACCTTGATATATTTCAAAACAGTAACCTTGGGTTTTTCTATTGCACTTAATTCTGCAATTTTTACTGTCTTTCTTTTTACCTATATTATACGTAAAATTTTGTGATTGAATTTTCACGTAGTTATGTGAATTGTGGGTTCTAAAAACTCCCATTCAATGCTGAGACTAACCGAACCTCGGTACGAAAGCTACTGTGTGGTGGAAGGGGATGCAGGCACTGTCTATTAACTTTGTGATGTCTCTCACTCTTGAGATGAATATATTTTTCTTTTGCGTCAACACTTGAGAGCTTTATGGAAAGGAAGGAGGAATGGTCTTCGAATCTTGGCTAGTGCTTGGTTCAGCATTTCTTGAGAACAATATAATGAGAGTGAGAGAGAGAAACACTTATCTGACATCAATGCACAAACAAGCCCATTCAAAGATATTTATGAAAGCGTGATCAGAGCGCATAAGAAGCGCTTGGATCGCACAAAAAATATTCTCTTGAAACTCTGAGGGAAACATTATGCTGTACGGAGGCAGCTATTGTTTGATATTTTCCGTTGTTACTTTTGTTTAATTTCTAAGAGATTAAAAGAGTCAAACTTATCATGACGTCAACTAATAGAAAAACGCAAGCAATACCTGGTGATGAAAAGTAGACTGAAATCTTACTTGAAAGTGAATCAGAAGAAAGTGACTGTTCAGAGAGTGATAGTGAGAATAACATTGAAGATCGTGTTCAAATTACTAGGGTAAAAATTTATATTTTTGGCATTTATTGCTGAGTGGGCAAATACGAAACCTCATCTCTTCTGTCCCTGCACGCTTCTAGCATTTTTGTTTATCCTTATTTGAAGTTTTTTTTCTGAAAAACTTATGGGGAGAGGTAGATATCTACGATAAAGCAGTATACATGAAGTAATCCACGAACCTGGAATAAAGGTCTAGTGATGCAAGGATAAGATGATTCCTCTATTTGTATCATCTACAATTTAATTTCACGTTGACTATTAAATAAGTAAAAAGAAGTCACCTGTTTGGGGACAATGTATTTTAATTTGCGAGAAATGAAGAACAAAAACACGATGCCTTTGTCATGTGCGCGCACGAACCTTTCACTTAAATACACAATATGGGTAAAGGTTTTGAATTAAATGAAATGTTCGTGAGTCACTGGACCAAGATCATGACTTCAAATTTCATTGTAGACGTATTTCGAATAATCCGTACTAAAAAGTACACAAAATCCTATGATGTTGGCCGGGGACGGCTCTTAACTTCGAATTACATGGTATTTCGAATTATTTGGGATCGAAATAATGAGGTTGTATTGAAAAATGGTCATAAGAATAAAATTGCTTTATGTGAATACGAGATGTGTATTAAAAAATGGTCTTAAAATAAAATTGCATAAATGTGAAAATGCAAAAATGTGAAAATGTGTAAATAGAACAGGCATGAATTGAGGCATACCTGTAATAGGTTACCAGGAAATATTGCTGTTACATTAAATATCTTAATTAATCGTACTATTCCTACTTACTTGCAATTGGTGAGGGGTTAGATTTTGCTTCAGAAGATGAACCATAACCATTTTGTTGACTTTCAATTCTCTCTGCATGCTGATCCAAGAATTTGGCAAAGAGAGTCCTGAATTAAAATTGAAAAGAGAGAATTTCAGAGAATAAGGCCATTGAACCAAGTCTATCTCATACAGTATAATATGTTATAACTTGTATATTGCCCATTGTATGACAGGTGTCAATTACTATATGATTTGAAAAATCCATCGTAAGACTGGTAATCCTACTGAAACCATACATCTTAAGTAATCGTAACTCATTATTATAGACAATCTGAAAATTAGTATATTTTTCTAGTGTCATTTCCCATTGAAATTCAACAGAAAACTTAGAAATGAATAATAACAGCTGTTATTATTGAGTAAGAGCTGGTATAAAATTTGCGAAAATAGAGATTCAGGAGAATTTTTTCTCATTCTTGTTTTTTCCAATGATGAGCCCCTTGTCAAAAATGAAGTAATAATAATAATAAATAAATTATAATATTCCCTCCCTCCCTCTCACCATCTCCCTCCCTTCCTCCTTAGAACAGTAAACTCATCTCTTCACTCACTTAGGAAGTTAAGTAGTAGTACTCCAGTTTCTCTGAAAAAGCATCTGGTAACTTCACTCATTATTCCGCATTTTGACTACGTCGATATAGCGTACCAAGATTTATCTCAAGAGTTGTCGTTAAAGGTTTAGAGAACTCATAACGCGTGCATTAGATATATTTTTAACCTGAAGAAATCAGACCATATTTCGCCAAACTAAACTGGCTAAATTTGGAGTCCCGAAGATGCCTCCACTTGCTTTCCATACTATATCAATTACTTACTTCTAACAATCCACATTATCTTGCAACGGAATTCAAGAGTATACGCACTGTACATAACCGTAATACCAGAGGATGCCATAAACTCCTTATTCCTCAACACAGAACGGTAATATTCAACAAGTCCTTCATTGCAACTGCTTGCAGACTATGGACCGAACTTCCCCAAACAATAAAAAACTTGCACTCGCTCTCATCAATCAAATGACACTACTATCTATCTCTCTTATCCTTTCAAAGGAACAGTTAAACACACTTAATGCTTCAATTGTTTTCCAATCTTGATTTTGACAAAACAATACTCATTGTGCATTATTTATACTTTTCTATATTTTTTTATTAATTAATTTATTTTTTCTCCTCTATTTTTTGTTTAGTCATAACAGTGTTATTATCTATTCATTTTGTCATTTTCATATGTTCATTCCATCAATGATGTATTCGTATTGTGCCAAATTTTTCCTGATGCATAGCTTTAAGTTTTTCATGTATTCATCTTTTGTTCTAAATATTCAGTTATTAATGTCTTTAGTGAATCTCAGTAGATTTCGCAGGTTTTTCACACCCCCCTTCTTGTGTGGGTATTTTCCTGCTGTGGGTTTTTTGCATGGATTTCATTATTTCAGCAGTCCTTATTTTTTCCCACAAAATTACATCTTTTCTTTACCAAATCTTGTATTTTTATTGTTACTTGTATTTACATTAAGTGCTATGTATTATTATATATGTTTCATGACGTGGGGTTAGGTGGAAGATGGGACTTTTAGTCTCAATCTCGCCCCAAATAAAGACCATATCAATCAATCAATCTTCCTTCCCTCTCTCTTCCCCTCCCTCTCTCTGCCTCTTTTTTTCCATCTCCTCCCTCCCATTCCCGCCTGTCACAAACCATAGCTCTCCCTCTTTTTCTCTGTCTTATTCTTTATCTCTTTTCTCCCGTCCTTTTCTAATTCTATACTTCCCTTACTCTATGTACCTTCCATTCTATATCCCTTCCCTCCTATCTCCCTTCCCACATCCCCCTCTCTCTTGTTCTACATCTATATAGTCATTTAGATAAGCAAAAGAATCCAAACTAAATCCCAGTCACATTAGGATTACAGTTTATCCTCGATTTAACGGAATAATTGGGAGGATGGGGTGTCCGTTATTGCCGAAAGTTAATCATATGACAAAGCAAAATGCACCTAAATGGCGACATCTTATAATGTGAAATGCAGTACATTAAGTACACTGTTAAACGAGAATAATATGTTTATCTAACACGGAAAACTGTTAATTTGAATTTGAAGAAAATGTATAATTACGACTTTGAAATTTCCGTACACATGTCATCCACGGTCTCCCACTCTCGCTGCATCACTTCCGACCAATGTAGTTTTTTCTAAATACATAAATATTCTATAAACATCACCACGTTTTTTATCAACCTAAAAGCGCAAAAAACTAATAGAATGGAAGTTGGCAGTCTGAAGATTTGGAACATAAATATGACAATCCAAAATTGCCCGGAAAAGTTTTTTTTTAGTTTCTCCTTTCTCGGAGCAATCACTGCATTAAACTAGTGATTATACTTGAAATTTAAATTAACACGCCACAATGTTTCCGTCTCGTAAGTTACTTATGCACAGGCACGAAAAACATCACTGTGGTAAGTACGAAGTCCTGTGGGAAATCCTGTGTTACCAAGAATCGAACCAATGTATCCCTAAGTGCAGCATAACTAATGAATTCGTATTTTCACTACCTCACTATGCCTCTTCATTTCATCATTTGGTGCTCAACACCCTCGCCAAACATACTTTCCCCTAGGAGTTTCGTTGACAGTCAGGGTGAGAAGTTCAAAAGCATCAAAAATGTTATGGCTAAAACTGAAAAGTATAGAAAACAATCAGACAGGAACCAAATGTCAGGCAATAATGCTCTTTGTGAATGGACTGCCCTCTGCATCGATGGATGGTGAGTGGTCTGAAATCGTGGACAAAGCGACGATAGGGAGTGGATTCTCAGCAACCGGATGGCTGTCAGCCATGAGTCCGTTAAATCCGAATTCCGTTAAATCAGGGTCCGTTAAATCGAGGGTTTACTGTAGGTATTTTCACGAAAAATCCTATGATAATTTAAGGCAATCTATGCACTAGTATATATTACATGTATGCAGGTTGAGACAACAATTTATTCTCCAAGTTTAACAAAGATGCGGTCGGCAAGGCAATATCCCATTTAAAAGCCGATATTTTCCCAAAATATGTGACTTAAATGTTTAATAGAGATAAGTCCTCGAATCCACTTACCCCCCCGAATCCACCGAATCTCAATGGATTCGAAAATTCGATGTGGATTCGAAAAACGCGGATTAATGTAGTTCAAGATCGCGCCACCATTTTTTGTTGCACTTTGCTAAATCACCGATCTATATTCAACCAGTTTCGTTGTAACTCACAAAAAATAGGTGAAACAAACTCACAATGGGGTCACTCTCACGCGGATAATCAATCATACGTGTTTCGTAGCCGTAGTAAAACATTTTTGATATTAATTCCATAGATAGCTCATAGGTTAGCAGTTATTGCCAATTTACGGATTTTTCGTCAAAACAAGTTCATTTTTTCTTACCGGCTGGCAAAAAAACATTACGTATGTTATAACATGTGATGTTGCATAGTATGAATTTCTGGATTAATTTAAGGAACAATTAGTAAGAGTTGAAACATATTTTTACTTACAATTCAGCATAAACAGATTCTTTTATGTTAGCTATCGAGGCTGTGTTACCACGCGTTGGTAACACTGAAATTGACACATTCTTGGCGTCCCTAGAAGCTCGTTACAAGTGAAATCACATCATTGATGTACCGGTTCTTATTATATTGGTTTCGTGATTCTGTACTTTAGTTTCGAATGTTTTAATTCAATCAGAATTATGTCGGAAGTTTGGGGACACTATACCATCTGTGAAGACGATAGAAGATACGCGAAATGCATGTATTGTGGCTTGCGCATTTCGAGAGGTGGGAAAAGCATGACCACCACAGCTTTAAAGAGACATTTGAAGCAACATGCCGGTTTGATTGAAAGGCAGAAAGTGAGGGAGTGTGGTCAACCCTTACAAATTGATGTGAGGGAAGAACTGAATGCAGAGGAAGTTGATCCTTATTCAAGTGCTTCAACTCCTTCCACTTCGAGTGCTTTCGTCACTCCATTAAGTTCCCCAAACAGTGAAAGCACGTTTTTTAAGGAACCAAAGAAATTGAAAAGTGATGCCAAACAGCAAACATTGAAGGAAGTGTTCTATCGTTACCAGAAGTTTAAACCTGGCGACCGAAGGAGTGAGATGATTACAAAATTAATTGCACAGATGATATGTGTAGACAATCAGCCATTCAGTTTAGTGGAAGATAAAGGCTTCCGTGCTTTAATTTCGCATCTAGAGCCTCGATATACCATTCCAACTAGAAAACACTTATCTGCTTTTGTGATTCCCAATCTTTATGACCAAGCAAGAAGTGAAGTTATGAACTTATTGAACTTCACCCACCACGTGTCAATCACTACAGACATGTGGACTTCAACGGCAAACGACAGCTACATGAGCATAACGGCACATTTTGTGAGTGACATTCATGCATTGAAACATCTTTGCCTTGATGTTGTTCCATTCCCGGAGGTTTCGCATAGTGGGGATAACATTAAGAACTTTTTGGTTCAGTGTCTGGAAGAGTGGAAGATAGCAGACAAAGTCTCTTATGTTGTCTGTGACAATGGGAGAAATATTGTGGCTGCTGTCAATTCTTCCCCTTATCAGGGAGTTCCTTGTTTAGCCCATACATTTCAGCTAACTGTAAAAGATGGACTATTAAACCAAAAGGCGGTCAACAATCTGGCAGGTTTATCTTGGCGGATTGTAGGGCATTTCAAACACTCGTGCCAGGCAACAAGTGTGCTAAAAAAATGCCAAAAACAACTGGGAATGAAAGTTCACAGAGTTATACAAGATGAACCTACTAAGTGGGATTCTACGTATTTAATGTTCAACAGATTACTAGAACAAAGAAATGCCATAACTCTAGCTGCAGCAGATACTAAACTTCTGACAGAGCTTTCAATGTTTCAGTGGGATTTGATGGATGATGTGGCATCACTGATGAACATATTTCAGGAGGCCACGAAGACTGTCAGCAGTGAACATGTGACAGCTTCTGAAATTATTCCGATAGTGAATAGTACCATTGAAGCAATAAAGAATGGAAGCTTCATACGAGCAGTAGGGCTGAAGAATGAACTTGTGTCTTCCTTGAAACTGAGGTACAATGACTTGGAAACAAATGAGGTTTATACCACTTCCACCCTCCTGGATCCACGACTCAAGGGTAGCTGTTTTACGTCTGCAGATAATTTGATCCAGGCCAAATCTAAGCTACTGGAGAGAATGAAGCAAATCACATTGAAAGATAAAAGCAAGGTAGGTGTATCAAAATGTGAATAATTTGACTAAAAATAAATCATTTATAATTTTATATATTACAAGTTTTCTTTTTTAGAAATACATACATGCATCAACTGACTTTTTATTTTTAAAGAATTTCTGTTCTAGATATAGGTATCTTAATTTTATACTCTCATGCCTTCCAAAAAAGTGCATATTGTTTTTAAAATTCACAGTCCTGAGTGTTGTTTGTAAATTGAGCAAATTTAATTTCCCTTAAAATCTTTCCATTCCATGATATTTTTTCTTATTTTTTGTTTCAGAAGACAAGTGTTGAAGTTGAGCACAAACCAACTGCCAGTAAGCATGGCATGTGGGCTCATTATTCAAAAATCATGAAGCCCCAGTCTGAAATAGTTGAATATTTTGATGAAGAGCAACAGCTGAATTCGTATTTGAGAGAAGAAGTTCTTTCTCCTCAAATTGAGCCTCTAACATACTGGAGAAATAATACAGCATATCCAACCCTGAGGATGTTAAGTAGTGAATTTCTTTGTATCCCTGCTGCAACTGTATCATCAGAAAGACTATTTAGTAGTAATTAAAAATAATAATGTGGATTAAAACAAAAAAATAGGTATGACGTGGGATTTGAACCCGTGACAAAATATTCTGAGGCCAGAACGGTAACTATCCAACCAAGTCACCTGCTCGACATTGTCAGCCTACCATTGAATATTGTCCAGCCACAGTTAACGCTGCAAAAAAGAAAAAAGATTCTGCCGAAACTAAGGCCCATTCAATCAAAAGCTGATATACAGATCTTCTTATTTTAAGTATTCTACCACCCAAAAAAGTTTCATTGAAATCAACGACTCAAGGAACGTAGTCTCCCCTTGTGAGACAAAAATTACTATAGCGAATCAAAATGAAAATTTTTTTGGCATTTTTTGTAAATGACATTTCAAAGTAAATATCAAATTATTTCACTTCTTACTTGGATAAGATGAGGATTTGATCATAGACAATTTGTTCTGATGAATCCAGATGAATTTCAATGTGATGCTCTTTTCTAGTAGGGAGGCAAATGAGAGATCCTTTGGATTGAAGTTGGTCCTTTGTTCGTCTAAGCATCAAGCTTTTCATCAGCATATTCATTCTCTGAGTGCCAGCAGCAGTTTTGTTATCAACCCAGCGGCGCCAAGTCTGTTCAAGGATTATAATGAAGTTATTTATTAGCAAAATTTTATAAGTTCAATATCAAACTTATATACAAAAAAGAAATATAAATGTAACATGGAACGTAATAAAAACCTTTACTTCTTAGATCAAGCATTTTTAGCCTCCATTCCAGAATGGAAATAGTCAAATAGTTACGTCGTTGTGTCAGTCTGTCTCTCCCTATTAACTTTTGAACCAATAGACAGATTTTCATGAAAATCGGTAGAAATCTCTTGCTACATGAGCCGAGCTCCTGAGGATAGTTTTTGTTGCGAAGATTGAAGTTCTGGGTTCGATTTCAGGCACTATTCTTCTCATTTAATTTAATGGGAAATCTGAAATCCATCGTGGAGGGTAATTTTCTCTTGCACATTCAAGTATCTTAGAATTGTAATATGGGAGTGGGATTTGTACTTTTATCTGAGGAAAGGAATGGAGATTCTAATCTTTATTGTATAACTTTGTTTATTGATCGTATTTCTTTAAATTTTATGCAAATACTGGCGTTTTTGCAGTTTTTAACACTCATTACGAGAGTGTTGCCATAGCAACAACTTTATTGGACTCAGATTCGGTATACATATTTTATTTATTTATTTATTTTTACCACACAAATATGCGTGATCAATTTAATATTCCATTCGAATGTGTTTGTAGTATTTTATAATGCTAAATTATTAAATTTGGGAACACAAAGCTACATATCCGCTATTAAAGCCTATATAAGTATTAAGTAAATAATTATGTGGAAAGTAGACAACATGAGTTCCGTTTGGATCATCTTGTATTCCAAACATAAAACTTGACTATCAAGCAATGTAACTCTGTTATTGTTGCACAAAAACTATATTCACTTCACAAATATCATTATATATAGACTCTCCTTACAGAGGAGGGTTATATATTTAACATATAACTAGGCTTAGTAGGATTTGACACTAATTTGTTTTTAAATTGACGATTAAAATCAACGTTTATTTGCCAGAGATATTTTCGAAGAATATCGATGCTTAAAACTACTACTTGCATACAGGGTGACTCACGAAGATATAGCATAACTTCAGGAGCTGATTTCCGAGGTCATTGTAAATACAAAAGTTCATATGAACATGGGTTTGACTCTGAATAATTACAGAGCTATGGCTGTTTGAATCTTAGAAAAAAACAAAGCAATTATGAGCGATATAAAATAAAAATAATAACAATACTCACAAAGACAAACAGATCTGATAAAGTGTCGAGTATTTATTTTTATTTAGGAAAGTTACAGTCTGTGTTTACAAATACATATGCATATATGGTTAGAGTAGATTCTCAAAAACACCACCTTTGACTTCAATGCATTTCGCCGCTCATGTGTGAATTGCATGCGCTGCTCGCCTAAGCTCATCCTGGCTGTCTTTTATGCGGGCCCCAGCATTCAATATGCGATCAAGTAATGCATCCAATTTTTGCATTTTTGTGTGGTATACAAGATCTTTCATCCACCCCCACAGGCAAGAATCTAAAGGGTTTAGGTCCGGTGACCTAGGTGGCAAATTTTGTGGACCACCACGACTGATCCATCGCCCAGGGAACCGGTCATTGAGGTGAGTAACCACTGCATGGGAAAAATGAGGAGCTCCATCGTGCTGGAAGTACATACGACATTGTGCAGCTAAAGGTACATCTTCTAACAATTGCTGCAATTCATTTTGCAGATATTGTAGATAGACCTGTCCAGTAAGACGACCCTCAAAAATAAATGGGCCAATCAACTGATCATAGAGGATTCCACACCACACATTAAAACTGAATTGGTGTTAAAAATTACTCTCCACAGTGGCATGGTGATTAATTTCTGATCAAACATGGGAATTGTGTGTGTTGTTGACACCATCTCGGGTGAATTGAGCTTCATCACTGAACAGGGTGTAATGATGCAAATGGCGATTGTCATTCAACCGATTACAAAATTGCAGCCAACGGACAGGATCCCCAGGTTCGTGGTGTTGAACACGCTGCACGTGGTATGGATACATGCCTTCCTTATGCAATGTTCTCCATACTCTTGATTGGGAAACACCGAGACGCATGGATATCCTTTGTGTACTAGCACGAGGACTATGCTGTACCGCCTAAACAATGTTCTCTTGCTCAGCCACATCTTGTCGAACTGCATGCTCATATGGGATGTGAGGCGGTATATCGCAATGTTTGGAAAACTCAACGAATAACTTGTCGATACGAAACTCTGTGGTTTGGAAAACGTCGCTGGTAGTCAGCGACAGCAGCAACAGCATTTCCATCACAAAATCCACAAACATATACCATATCAGCATATTCAGTACTTGTAAATTTAAAAGGCATCTTGAAAGTAACAATGGAACACAAAGGAACGACACTGCTCTGCACACTGCTCGTATTTTGTCAGTCTACGTTCGATCAAGATCGCAAATGCGCATGAGTTACGAGGGCAATTCACAGTCGTGCGTTACTGAGAATCTACAAACATTGTATAACTCCGTAATTATTCAGAATCGGACCCATGTTCATGGTAGAAGTGGAGACTACGGCGTTATTCTATTGGTAGAATCTGTATTCCGACCGTATAAGTAAATAGCCAGAAGACCTATCGCTAAATACGTATTTCGAAGGCCAGGCCTTCATCCTCAGTAGCTCGGTTATGTAGTGTACGGTCCGCCTGGGTGCGGGGATTTGAATGGTTGACCATTGACGAGAAAGTGCAAGTTGGCATGACGGGAGTGGAAGGGGAAGGAAGGGAAGGGGGAGGAGGAAAAGGGGGAACCATTAAACTGTAGAGGGGGGAGTAAGGTAGGGGGCCCGATCGATATTTATTATGTTTGTTTTGAATTTGTTGATAAACAGGCTCTCATATGCGTCCATTTTGTATTCTTCTCGTATTGATTTTAAAAGTGTTAAGTTCTTTTTAAAATTCTTTTTTAAAATCAATACGAGAAGAATACAAATTGGATCCTGAATTTATGCTATATCTTTGTGAATCACCCTGTATATGGATGGCAGTTTTTGGCCTTACAATTTGATGATTTAAATTTAATTTTTATTTCGAAATTTAAATTTTTAAATGTTAATATTAAAGAAAACACTAAATAATGAATTTATTAAAATATTATTTTATCTTTTAGTTACAATAAAAAGTATACGATACAAAGTAAGTAGTATATTTAAATCATTAATTTGATCTTTTATTAATTAAATCATGACTTTTAATCAAGAAAATCACCAAATTTGAGCCGGCCACGAGATTTCGCATGCTTTTTTTTGGAGTTATAAGAAAATGTCCAGGAACTGAGTGTACTATGAAATCTAAATATGGTACAAAATGTGTTACTGTGATATACTGTTTACATATATATACATACATACATATAATATAAATGCTTATGGAAGAGGAAAGGTAAATGGGATAAATGGATGGCAACAAGTTGTTGGGATAAGGAAGCCCAGTGAGCACTCACCAATAAGATGACTTCAGGTTGGCAAGCTGCTGGGGGTGTCAAACTGACACAAAATGAACACAAAAAACACGAAAGCTTTCAGGGGGTTGGGGAATGGGAGAAAAGGAGTGAAATGCTAGCGAAGGTTGAGGCCAGGGGAAATGAATAAAGAAATAAATTATATATATATATATATATATATATATATATATATATATATATATATGTGTGTGTGTGTGTGTGTAGCTGAAGAAGGAGTAGTTTCGAAAGCTTCTACATTTGTGATGTTTCTGTGTTTTAGTGTTCTTTTACGTGTGTCGCTTCGACATCCCCGGTGCCTCGCCAACCTGAAGTCGTCTGATTGGTGAGTGTTCACTGGGTTTCCTCATCCCAACACCTTGTTGACATCCATATATTCATTTTACCTTTCCTTTTCCGTAAGCTGTTTTATATATATATATATATATATATATATATATATATATATATATATATATATATATATATATATATATATATATATACGTTTTGGGGATGCTACATGGGCATGCAGTCTCTTTGTATAGTTTCGAATAAAAGTTATATTTACTGTTCGTACATTTTTGTGCGCAGAATGTGTGCCTTGTGGCTCTCAAACTCAGGAAGATTATCATATGCGGCTCTGAGGGTAAGCAGGCTTGGCCATGCCTGATATATATACTAGCTGAAAGTACCCAGCGATGCCCAGGCTACGCCAGATGTCTTCAGCAAATAAAATTATATGTCATATGGTAACAATCATTTCAACATTTGCGTATTTTTTCATGTTCAAAATGACATTACTTTCCCCTTCCCGTATATATATAAAAGGCTTAATGATAGATGAGTTTGAAAATTTGCAATGCGAGATCTCCGAATCTACTGGGCCGATTTTCACAAAACTTTCACTGAAAGATTAAGCGGAATCTCGAAGAGGTTTTAGGCTTAATTTTATTCTTCTAACGTAAGCTGTTTCAAAGATATGGTGATTTTTCTGCGAGCACCCATTTTCCTATGCTACTTTATGATGTCCGGCAGGCGGTGGGAGGGGTGAGTGAAAGAGGGGCGGGCAGTGGGAGAGGTGTGTGAAAGAGCAGCAGGTGCAATCCCAAATCGCACCCGGGCAACGTCGGGTCACAAAGCTAGTTATACTATATTTATAATCCTTATTATTAGTATTTTCGAATTAAACAAACATGATAACTTCAACTTGATTATTTTGTAGCCCATTTTGAACTTCAACGCCAAGAAATGTCACCATTTTGGAATATAAGGTTTTCATTTGCTGTTATCGTTGTATTTTGAATGTAATTTAAGGAAATGTTATTTTGTTTTGTTAGGTTTACATTTTGTTATTATGAATCTTTAATGTAAATCACAGAAATGCTATCATCTTGTAACGTATGATTTTCTGCTGCATATATTGAACGTGATTACTAAAAGAAATTTACCACTTTAAAGCTTCATTTTTTTGTGAAATATTTTGAACAATTATGGCCGGTTTCACCAACCTTCGTTAAGGATTTAACGAGCTGTTAGTGTACTTTAACGATTTGTTAGCGCAAACCGTTGTTCCACCAACGTCTGTTAAGATTAACGATTCGTTAAACTCTCGTTATTTTAACGCGTCTAGCTCGGCCACTTAAAGGAATTAACGAATCGTTAAGTCTAGCAAATATGGCGGCTGATAATTTCGATGCTGAAGTTCTGTATTTGGAAAATATTCGGAGAAGAACTCGCCGTCCAAGATATATAGAAACAGATCAATTATAAACATTCGACGACAATAAATTCAAAGAAAGATTCAGGCTTAGCAAAAATGTTGTGCTGAAAATTGTCGAAGAAATAGAAGACAAGTTGGAATATTTCATCAAATTGTCTAGTTTTTATTAGGCAAGGAAGAATTAATGCTTCATGAAGCACTTGGAATATTCACGGTATTAGTAATGTAAAATTAGTTGGGTTATAGTAGTTTTTGTCAAGTTGAGCATCATTTAGCTGTAAATTTGGCAATTTCATCTTGTACTTCTTTTAAATATAATTTATAGATAATACAGGAAATAGAAGTGTATAGAGTTTATTTATTAATTAAATACTAGGTAACTAAATATCAACCTGAGTAGGTTGATATTTAGATTGTAAAAAAATGTACATACAAATGATACTCGCGGATAACCTAACAAAAGAAGGTTTGCAACAGAACAAATAAAATAGACGATGCATTCATTCAAGTTAATTAAATATTTTTATTTTCAAAATTAGTTTTCTTCATTCTCAGAACCTCAAATTTTAATTGGTAATACTCTCGCTTCGCTTGGTATGCTGCTTTCTTTTCCTCGAGCATTTCCTTTTTCAACAAAAATAACTTCGTTTTGTTTTTTTTTTCGATGCAAGACTCTCCCTTTCCTCCGTGCACAGTTTCTTCCTTTCTGCGGACAATTCAGCAATGTTATTCTGAGCATCCGCCATCTCAGAAATCTTCCTCTTCAGCTGCGGCCGATTTCTTTTTGCCCATGCCGGTTTCGCTGAATGGGCACTACATTTTCCCAATTCATTTTCATGAACCACTGTAATTATGTCCGGTGTCATCTCTTGCCTCTCATTGTATGCTATTATTGCATTTGGAGTCGCTACTTCATTTGCAATAATTACTAAAACGAATAAAAATTGTAATGGACAAAATGTAAGTTTCATGAATTCAAGAATTTGTTTTCAAATTTGAAAGACAACTGAAGAAACATACCAATCTCATGACATCCCTCATCTGCTTCTTCCAAGACAGACGTATCAATTTCTTCAGAGACATTGCCTAAGAAAATAAAAATCAGCTTTAATGCTCATACAGCAGATATTGGTAATCACAATTAATTACAATTCCCTTGCGTTTTCATAGGCTTCATTTCAACCATGTAAATATTTACGAGCTTACCTAGATATTCTGCATCAGAGTCATTATTTTTCAAAGGCTCCGCTTGGTCCTTTATTACAGACCACAATTTCTCCACCGTTGGGTCTGATTTTGGGTCGGAAACACCTCCTCCCATTTTGTAACGATTTACTCGATCGTCCGCTATATCCTTCTTCACCTTCCTCTTAAAATTATCATAGAATGACTTTATCTGTTTCATATTCCTATGAGACACATTCACGTGGCTGTTGAACTCATCCACTACTTTTTGCCACACATCTTCCTTTTTCTTAATATTGGTTCCATTTGTTCTTTTGTCTTCTATTATGTCACTATACTTAGAAACCACGTCCAGGATGACATTTCTTTCATTTGGCGTGAAGTTTAGGCCTCGGCAGCGTTTCTTCTCCGAATTAATTTTTACAAGTTCAATTTTGTATACAAACAACTTCACGATGTATTCGCAGATAACGTACTTCATTTGTTCTAAGGCTGAACCGATAGCCAATCCGGGGGCTGCGTAGTAACACTAGAGAGTATGAAAAATCTTGCACTCACCTATAACGGGCCGTTAAATAACGACTCGTTATTTTACTGAAGCACTCCTTGGTGAAATGCTAAAGAAATTAACGATCCGTTATTTACTAACGACGTGTTAGATAACGGAAGGTTAGTCAGATTTTAACGACTCTTGGTGAAACCGGCCATTACTGTATCTGCTAGAATATAAGGCAATATTTTTCGTCAAAATCTATCATTAAAAAATCATCCCTCGGTTTAAATGCTAGTTCGAGAAAAATTTGGGGTTAGGGTTAAGTCTTGTAGTCGCCCATAGAAGGCAGCAAGTCTCTCATTGCTGTCGCATTCAAATGATAGTACTATATTTTTCGTAAAGTAAATATTTGACCTACAATAAATATTAATGAATAAATAATAAAGCTAGAATATTGAATTTAGCAGCACCCGTGTTTTGTTGCCATTGTTACCTGTAATTACCTGTGTTACTTTGTAATAATTGTTGAAGGAGATACTGTGGTAATTGGCATGTGAGGCCAATGGAAGGGGATGTTTGAGATATATGCTGTTCCAGTAGCAGTTCATTCTAATATTTAAAGGGTTGCTAGTGAGGCCCACCTAAAATGTGCAACATAGGAGACAGGTAAGGAGGTATAACATTTCGTGTGGTGCATTTGCTTCTAGAATTTATGGGGTAGGTGATGCTGGTATAGAGGCTAGAGAAAAAAGATGAGAGTAGGTCGATGGGACATGAGAGGCAGCAGGGTTTGCCACAGATTTGGGAGCCTATAGCAGGCAGAGGAGTAGATGTGGGTGGTTTTTTTCCAATGCGTATTTCCCAAATTGGGAGACTGGCAGGAGAGGATTGTGGGACTGGTAGGAGGTAGAGGTAAGTATTATGTGGGCAGCATGGAGGACTGTCTTGAGGACCTCTGGGATCCCGGGATGGAAAAGGGTTGTTATGGTGAGCGCAGGGATGGTTTCAGAGATAGTGGAAGTGTGGGGGTGGGGTCTCTTGATAGTAGATATGATTGCCCTCTGGATCTGATCTTGCACCATATCTGGTGAGAACTGTATTCTTACAGAAATGCATTAAATCGGATTTTCTGGTAGCTATGCTATTCAAGATTTTCTCTTACACAAGGGTGATATAAAATAAATGTAATTTTCAGCATCAAAATGCTTATAGAAATTAGATAATTGAATGAATATATTATATTTTTGTTTTAATTTTATATAAAGAATGACATTTAAGAGAAAAACCATGCCCTAAATAGCAATGAACACAATGCAAACTTTGAATAGTTTATGAAAATCTCCCACATCTACATGATTCAGTCAGAAAGTATTACTTGATTAAATATGCAAAGTTTAGTTCTTCCCATTTATGATAACTAAAAGGAACATGAAACAAGACTCCTTAAACTCAATTAGCTTCTCTTCCCATTATAAATCATTAATTGTTCTATAACTAATCTAATTTACATTTCAAAGCCATCAAATCAAAATGCAGTCAAGTTTATTTAACAAAAGTCACTTTGAACTTAATGATAATTCTAATAGCACTTACCAAATATTTATCAAATGGTTCACAACGTATGAATACAATCAGAGCAAATAAATCAAGTTCCTTGTTGTGTATAGGAGTTCCTGTAAGTGCCCATCTGTATGTTCCTTTAAGGCAGCAGATAGCTTGTGATGTCTGACTCTTGTAATTCCTTACAACATGAGCTTCATCCAAAATTATTCTGGTCCAGTCTATTAAATGAAGAGGCCCATCGTCCTTCTAAAACATAAAATATAGATAAGTTCTCTTAAAGGTATTAAAGCTCCAATTACAACATTTGGAAGCTTAGTTCTAACAATATGTAATTGAAAATTATAATACAGTGGAATCCCGATTTAAGGTTTCTCCATTTAAGGTTTTCCAGCATTTAAGGTAGTTTTTTGTGGCCCCGACCAAACCTCCATATAAATAATGTATTATATTACCCAATTTAGTGTTTCTCGAGTTTGTGAATTGCCTGCATTTAAGGGACAAAATTCTCATCCCTTGACAGATATTGCCTTGATTTAAGGTGTGTTTACATTATGTGACACAACAATATATTATTTAGTGGAGTTGTAATGTAATAATTCACACTATCCATCAATGACACAACACATACCAGCATTTTTACATTAAATAAAGTCAAATAATTAATTTTTTGTCATAACGTGTTTTGTCGATCCACCTTTAGCCCTTAAGTCATCTATTACATGTGTTACAAGAGTTGCAGTGACATCATTATGTGAACATGGATTTTTTTGTTTTGGTTCCAAAGCGCTCGCTCGCTAACATGACGTATTAGTAGTTGTGCCGCTCGTGTGGTCTACGGCCATATTTACCGTGTTAACCCGAAAGGAAGACAATCCCCTATAAAAAGGTTAAGGTTTATTCAGATCAATGCTTTTGTTACATTGAGGTTATGTTATTCAAACTTTGTACGTCGCTAGAGCATTTCCCGACAGCACACACGATAAGCAATTATATTTGTGTATTTCACATAAAGCACCAAAATGTAACAAATGTCCTTAAAATTTAATGACTACAAGGACGTGAGAAATTCCAACATCTGCTAGCATTGTCATTTTGTGTGCAGCATTGTGCACACTCAGCTGATTACACATGATGACATGTGTGCCAACGCTCACCTCACTACTTCATTGCTGGATATTATTCGAAGCTCATTTAAATTACAGTAATCCCTCCATATTCACAGGGTTAAGTTCATAAAAAGCGGCACGAATATAGATACTAAAAGTATACCAAAAAATTGGGGTTAGGAGAAAAATTACCCCTTGTTCAAATAGTAATAACATATTTTAACAAGAGGGAAAAGTATATTCTGTAAATGGAATACACATGTCAAAGGCATTTTTAATGGGAAATACGTATGAAATGGTATCAAAAGATTGGGCAATTCTCGAATTTTTATCTCCGAAACTATAAGTCATAATTATATGGTCTTGGGGACTAACTTGTAGTAAATGTTGTCCTCTTTCCGAATAAATTTTTTAAACTATACCTCACAGATCACATAAGGGCATGGGGTAGAAAAACATGGATTTTAATTGTTTTTTTTTGCCCAGAGAATCGTCTTAGAGATCAATGTAAACAAAATATGCAACATTTTGCTCGGGGTTTTCTAGAATTTCTATCTCATACTCATAAGTATGCGGCCTCACGGACTTTCTTGTAGTTAATGTTGTTCTCTATCTGAATAATTTTTTAAATC
Source organism: Tanypteryx hageni (assembly GCA_028673005.1). Lineage (NCBI taxonomy): Eukaryota > Metazoa > Arthropoda > Insecta > Odonata > Petaluridae > Tanypteryx > Tanypteryx hageni. The sequence continues at coordinate 223,359,778 of CM054112.1, read as the reverse complement.
AATACCTTACAGATCATATAAGATCTAGGGAGAGAGTGAAAGTTCCAATTGACGGATTCAGTTAAAAATCACAATTGGGCGATAAATTTTAATAACAATCACTCATACTTAATTTAATTTAAGTCCATCCAGCAGTTTAGGAGATGAAAGTTACAACAAACAGATGGACCAGACATGCTCATAAGGCGTTCCGCTATTACCGCTTCACTGATAAAGAATGCCTAAAAACATATCTTTGGTAATTGTATGCATATCATTTCCTTTGAGATAAAATATTCCTTATTTGCTCGCATAATTCACGCATCCTTGCTTCTCAACGTGGAATTAACAAAAAATAATTAGAGAAGAGTAAAAAATATTTTTTTTTGCTCTTCTTGCACTTCTCTTGGCACTCTTTTCATTTCATTTGCATTAGCTGTAGTTAATTCTTAAAAAATCTAATACATCAGCCCAAAAGGGCGCAATAAATGTAAAAACATCACATCAGTGATGAAATGAGTTACCGGATTTCTACTTTTACTCTTTTCAAGGCAAAATTTTCATTCCAATTTTCAGCTTGTTTTCGCATTAAAAATTCAAAAATGACTGTATTGTCATTTATAGCTAAAAAAATCTTTAGAAAGTAATAAAATTGATCACGAGCAACCTGACGGTACAGATGCAACTGTACCTGGTAGCGTTCCGTAATGAATATTGATCTATTTAGTTATCACTATGTATGTATCGTTATGAAAGTGATTTGGTGAACAAATTTCTTCTAAAGTGGCAATGATAATCTGATTATGATAATTTCTATATAATAATGTGCAAAAATTTAGACAAATATTAAAAATTCAAAGTTTGAGACAATAATTGGCAAGCCTTCAGCTTATTGAAATTTCAGTTTCTAGTGCCGGCAGGGCCATCTCTAGGATTCGCGGGGCCCAGGGCGATACGGCTGCCGCGGGGCCCCAAACCCGCATGCAAAAAATATATACATTTATAATTTAGTTATTACTACTTTTTAAAAAATAAAAATTTAATATAAATAAAATTCAAATAAATTACACAAAAATGTTATCTATTATCAATGTTTACATTGATACATACAGTATATTTTCTAAATTACAGAAAAACGTAAGTATGAACAATCATCATTAATTACCTAAGTAGAAAATCTTGCAAACATTTATTACGTATTACATTTTTAAAATTTACTTTTCTAGCTTTCATATGAGCAAATCTATCAATTATTCTTGAACTGTCAATCTTATCAACTTCTTTTTGTTTAATGGACAACAGTGCCAACCTTGTCAGCCTTTCCTGTGAAATAGTCGATCGTAAATAATTTTTATTGATTTTAATTTTGAAAACAACTTCAGTGGATGTTACGGTCACTGGTATTATAAGAATTATCCTACAAGTATTTCCATGTTTGGGTATAGTTCACGCAATCTATTTTTATGCAAGAAATTTAAAATATCAATTACACTGTGGTTTTCTGGTACAATTATTGATAACATTCTTAGTTCTTCAGTAAATTCTATTCCATCTAGGTCACTTTCGGAACCCAAGTTGGTTTCATCCTTCAACATTGGTTGTATATTGCAAATGCCATCTTAGAGAGGAAAATAATGATATACAGCAATTATTTTCAAAGTTTAATGTTATTAATGCTATAAAATTGTTTTATGCAATGTTTTTCATTTATTTCATTTTTTACTCATGAATTGTTACCAACACACATTTTTTGTACTTCACAATGTGTTATTTTTCATTTATTAATAATAGCCCTTATTCTCCTTATCATCAAATTTCAAATTGATGCGTAGGCCTATTTGCATTAATAAACATTAAATATGTAGAAGATAATAATTTTACTTATGAAAAATGTAAATATTCCAGTATTGAAATTTAAAAAACATTTTTCTTTTAGTCGCCCTGTCAACATCCAGAAAGAGTAGGAAAAAGCCAAAAATGTCAAAAAGAAATGCATATTTCTGACAAACTCTTTCGTGTAACATCTAAACATCACAAGAATAAGATATTTTATAGTCTTAATCATTGAATAAAGCAAAAACGAAGGAAATCAGTTCATATTTACGTATTTTGATGAATGAAAGAAAAAAATCTTGCACCTTGAAAAATCAAAAATCCTGTGTAAACTTATGGGAAAGTATAATTGTCTCCCGGAGTCGAATCCGGGACATTTTCCAGGATGTTTCATTTTTATAGGGACCACCTCATGGGGGTTTAATGATTGTGAGAGTTTAAGCTCATAATTCCATTGTGAAGTGTCCAAAAGTACCGTGACAGACACTTGAGAATTATTATATAAGGATACAAAAAAAGATAAATATTAATGGCTTAGCATAACTTCTAAGAACTGAAAAATGGTTTGGTTCGACTCCAACGAAGACATTTCTATTTCCTGTAAGATAACACAAAAATCAACATTTCAACGTGAAGGCATTTATTCTTTTTGAGATCTAAATTAGAAAAAATTAACCTATGCTCTTCCGATTTGAACCATTTTAAAGAAATAATTATTAAGTTTCTTATTCTGATAATATTTTTTCACCTACAGTTCGAAATTTCTCATGTTAAACGTTTAGTTCACATATTTTGGGGAAATCTTTCGATTTTAACGGGATATTTCCTTGCCAACCCATTACATTGTTAAATCTCGATATCTTATTGTTATTTCAATCCTTATGGATGAAAGCATGCTTTGAATGCTTTTAATATTAGAGAGAGAGAGAAGGAAGGAGAGAGAAATGATTCTCATTGCAACGAATGTAAACAACATTCGTTGTTATTTACGAAAAGGAATACATTTTGAATGTAGAGCATTAATCATTCGCATATTAAAATTACTTAGAATCATGGAAGGAGTTCAAGGCTTGAAACTACGAATGCCTAAATGAATGAAAGTTTGTTGAATCGTTCGACAGATCAGTTTTTAACATGAGAATTTGATGCATTCTTAGTGATTTACATTGTTGCCGGTTTCGTGTAATTGGGTACCATTGACTTGGATAATAGCAACACATTGCATCTATTCATGAAATTTAATAATAAAACTTTCCCGGTGAATTTCAACGAGCATCTTCCTAGTTATTATAATAAAAGCCTTGATGGTGGGGTTTGTGTGTACCGCTAATGTCATCAATGGCACTTTTTAATGCGTTTTTAACAAACTTACTGATTAGGTGGAAGATCGAAATTTCACAGGAATGCTTGATTCAGATATAAAATTTAAATGATGAAAAAAAAATATGAAAAAAGACCCGGGTTTGACTCCAGGGGGATGATTTCCGTTTCCTGTAAGATAACACGTAAAATGCGACTTTTTAAAGTGCAGGCTTTTATTCATTTGGAAATTAAAATTAGAAACAATTGATGCACGATCTTAGAATTTAAACTATGATTTGAGAAAATTATAGAAGTTTCTTATTCTATTCATCTTTTTCCGCCTACCATTGCACATATAAATTATAAAAATAAACATGAAATTAATAATGTCAGTTGTCTAATTTTATAAGGAGAAATTGGCTATTATTACTTTTAAGCATGTAGATTTCTGACCGACTTCACAAAAGTTTTTGTGGGTACCACTAGTTCTGATAAAAAAGCAAAGACTAACAAATTCCAAGTAAAATTAAAAAAACAGTAACAACAACTTCATTAGGATCACTCAAAATTTTATAAAAGAAAAATGAAATGGCATAATAACAACAATTAGAAAAACCTAAATACCTTAGATGTTGTCTTCTTACGTATGCTCTCACATTCTCGCATAACAATTCCATATGTTGTGATAACCACATCATACCTCAAAAGGCTGGAAAGAAAAAACGAAAGATATATTATAACATTCTTGAAATTGAAATAAACAAATTTGAAAAAATTGATAAGTATTAAACAACAGTATTCAGCAAAACCTCAAATTCACGGATTCAGCATTCAAGGGTTTCAATTATACATGGATGTCTGCATATAAGCCTTTCAATCAGTACGTTAATCCACAAATACAAAATTTTAATATGCATGCAGCTGATCAGTTTATTTTTCTCAAGATATTTTTGTGTGCTTTGTGCAGGCGCACACCCAGGATTTTCTCGAGTTTGATTTTTTTCATGAAAACAATACTTTCTCATAGTAATAAAAAATATTTATTATTGTTTTTACTTTCTCCATATACGAAGTATAGAGAAAGTATTGTTTTCATGAAAAAAATCGAATTCGAGATTCCAATGGAAATACATGTTTTAAGGTCCCCTGAACACGTTTTGACTACTTTCTAGATGATGTCTGTGTGTCTGTCTGTCTGTATGTGATAGATTTTTGAGGGCGCTCTAACTCAAAAACTTTTAATCAGGTCAACACAAAATTTTACATTTAACATTTTTATAAAAGTCAGAAAAACTGATTAGTTTTTGGTAAAAATTGGTCAACCGGAAGTGGGTGTTTACTCATGTCACTTATCCGTTATTTTGAAATATTTACTTTAATATTTGATAAATGTAAAAATGTATTGGAATAAAAGTTGTAGGAAATTTCATTTTCAACAACCTTTGTTTGATACATTTTTCCATATAATGCATTGTTTAAGATATATCTTATATTTTAAGCTGCCACCACCATGCCACCTACTGAAGACTATTGTTAACAATTGATGCTTAGTTACGTCTTAGTAACGCTCCTTTTTTTCTTAATTGTCAACCGGAAGTAAATATTGATTTAAAAATGAAATGTAATAAATATGTTTGATTTTACATACTATACATTTACCAATTCATTAAACCTGAAAACACAAAGAAAATTGATAACTATTGAAAAATTTTTGGTGGGGGTACAGGGTTACCATGGATCACTGCAGGGGGGTGCGGGGCCTGTAAGGGGTGAGATTTTATCGATTTTTAAACATTTGTAACTTCCATATCATTCAAGTTATTCCCATGAAATTTTCACCAAAAATATCTTCATTGTTTTCTAAGTAATTCATACAATGCATATATGGGTCTAACAGTTACAGTATGTAATTTTGTAGGAGACTACTTTTTTCATTGCCAATTTCGTAAAATATAACACTCATTAGATCAAGCATAAATAAAATAAATGTACCTCATTAAGAAGAAAAATATGTAATAACTTCTACATAAAATTTCAAACTGAAAATAATCGACCAATTCCTTAAAATGATGTAATCAAGTTAACGGCGAAAAAAAGCTTGTTTTTGCGTGACTAAATGACTAAATTATTTTTGTAAATTTTACTTGTATTAATTAACAAATTGCAGCAATGGATTCAGAATTGAATTCGTCATTACAAACAATTTTATATCTTACATAACAAAAAATATTGAATATGGACACTAGAAATGATACATGCTGCAACAGCGCAACAGAGAGAGACAGACTTATGCAGAAATACACGGATTAAAGAGAGAATATCTCCATAAGAACCCTAACAGTCATCTAAATGTGGAATGGAGTATAGGTGTTTTGTTTCCATTGTTATGATAAAATTTTCAAATTGTTGATAGCAACACCAGAGCTGCCAACAGCATTTTTAATCACAATCAAAATTAACCCAATACCATCTAGGGTCATATCTGCTAGTGATGCCAGTTTGCTGATGGTTAATCTTGAGGAAGAAGTAGTCAAGAACAACTTGTAAGTGCTATTGCAATCATATTCATTACTCAAAATGGAGAAAGTCATGTGCTGGCCACATCAGATTTTGGAGAAATATGTTAAGGATCCCTAATCCTGCCTTGGTAGTTCAGTGGCAGATATCCACCCAGAAAGTTGAAGACCTGGGTTTTATTTCCAGTCAAGGCAATTTTTCTCCTGCTTTTTCTGAATGTCTTCATACCCAGCATATAACTGTCTGTTAATAATTTTAAATATAAAAGCTTATTAAAAACTTTCATATATAAGTGTTTTAAATACACACCTTCTTATACTGGTAGAACGATCAGTGCCATGATGAATACACAAAGTTAACGCTGATTGTTTACACCTCCGTTCCACTTCATTCTTCCACTGCCCCAAAAGACTGGTAGGGCAGACTATTAGTGTGCCTCCTTTAGGATTACCATTCAATTCTGGAATTAAACGAGATGAATATAATAAATTACTATACAGAATAGGTAAAGGAAGGACTACTTCAACTCCAAGTAATTGTAATATGAATAAAACATGTGACATTTTCACAAGAATCTACGATGACCTTGATTTAAAAATAACATAACATTAAAGAAAATTTCACTGTATTGGCCTTTATCTGGTGGTATTCCATACCACCAAAATTTTTAATGAAAAACACAACCCAGGCTTCGATGCATCATCATCAGTTTACAAAGATTATGAAAACATGCTATATAGAGGCTAGGCCTAAGAGAGGTGGGGAGGGGGGGTTAAGGCAGATATGAGAAGAAGGGATGAGGATGAAACTATTGTTGGCAAAGAAGGATAATTGGTCTCTTGGTGATTAAAACCATTAGATTATGAATTTGGTTACATTTACATCAAAGAGAATATGAATCCATGCCTAATTTTAGTTTGGTGGCCAAATTAACACCCATGATTCAGATTTTTTTGGTAAGAAATCTTAGTTACCGTAACAATGCAAATTGTTGCAAGCTGAAGGCTTTAGTATTATGTGAAAAGTGAGCCTGTGAACGATATTACATCATTTTGTTTGTTTACCTTTTGATTTTGACTACAAACAATGTTGATAAATAAGTTTTATTTGGGAATCATTTTGAAACGAGAAAAAATTCTGCTATGACCAGGAATTGAACCCGGGTCTTCCACATACTGGGTGGATATTCTACCACTGAACTATCGTAGCAAGTTAATTCTCTTGTTTCTAAGAAAAACACCTGCATGTAGAAACAAGAGAATTAATCTGTTATGATAATTCGGTGATAGAATATCCACCCGGCAATTGAAAGACCCAGGTTCGATTTCCAGTTATAGCATAATTTTTTCTCATTTCAAAATTATTCCCAATTTGACAGCTAATGCCTGACTGCTTAGGATCTTATGATCATTTCATTCCATCAAGTTTTATTTGAATAAAACTGGAAATATTCTGTAAATTGAAATTGTACAGTGAATGCCTACTAGAAATAAATAAAAACAAAGTGAGATCTATATTGTATTACTAATGTACCTTTCCAGAACTTTTACTGTAGCAACAACTATAAACCAACTATTATTGTTGTTCGTAATGGAAGCATTTTCATTAGTATGAACGATTATCTACATTACTATTCACAAGAACATCTATATCATGTATGTATTTTCTTTTAATTTATCTTTGTATCTTCCTTACTGTTCCATTTTCGTAATAACCATTTGTTGGTAATTTAACTCTTCTGGCATTTCTTGATGGAACTGAGAGCTCATCAAAATGGCAAATAAATAGTATTTCTTTAGAGTAAATGCTAATGAATGGGAATTGGTGTATGACTTTTCATATTTGCATTTTAAAATTCATTAGAATAGAGATAGGTTGAATAGCATAGAACAAAATCGGAATTAAAAAAATTCCTCGGCCCCTCCATTTAGTTCAAAAATGTTTTTAACACTAAAATTATTTTTGTCAAAGTGAAATTATGGACTACGTTAAGACAACTTCCTGTTTAATTTATTAAATGGTAAGTAATTAATACTTCCCTCAACCCTCTGTGACACACGTGGGGTGTTGTGGACACCCCAGGCCTCTTTGTTATGGCAGTGTTTTTGACCCTCTGTTTTATGACTCTTACTTCTCAGTTTCTCTGTAGCTGGACCAGCATGTGTTTGAACCTTTTCCTGCAAAAACCTTTGCTGTTTTTCAGTGAGTCGGAATGCTTTTTTGAGATTGTGAGCTGGAGTGCATGGCGAATATAAATAAATTTTTGTTTGTGTTCATTGATCAAGGTGCTTTGGAATTTTTGTTTTATTTACACAGCTGATGTTGTTTATTATCTATTGAAATCTTTCAACAATTAGATCTCCAATTATAACTGGAAAAGGTTTGTTTAAATAATTTTTTGAAATATTTATTTTTATTTTGTACACAGTTGTATAATATAAAATTGAATTTATCCTACCATTTCTACCAATTTTTATACACCCATAGATGACAAACATCCCGAGAGAGACTCAGAACAGATGGCTCTGCTTTTGAATGAATCTTCCGAAGAGAAAATATTTGGATCTTATGATAATTCTTTGAATAATTTTGTGTATGTGTCTGAGCATGATACTGCTAGTGAACAGGACATAAGTGATTCAGAATGTGAAATATTATCTGATTTGGAAGAAAGTTTCTTTGTGGTGAAAGACAATACAACCAAGTGGAGAAAAGAAGAGCCAAGACGTAATGTAAGAACTGCTGCATGTAACATCATCTCCCAAACATCAAGGGAAGTAAAGAAGATGTAACAACATGAGTCGACTGTTTCAAACTTTTTCGACAAAACCATTATAAACATTATTGTGACATACACGAATATTCCGATTAGTAGGGTTGCCCAAAATTATTTATGGGAAAGGGATGCGAAGCCTACAGATTATTTAGAGGTAGAGTGCCTAACTGGGCTTATTCTATTTTTGGGCGCTAATAGATCCCGATGCTAAAATATAGTAGACTTGTGGAATCGCAATGGATTAGGCATGGACATATTTTACCCATCAATGAATTGCCAGAGATTTAAATTTCTAATGCAATAACTGTGATTTGATAAGGTGAATGATAGAGCTAAAAGGAAAGAAACCGTGAAATTGGCACCAATACGGGAGATATTTCAAATGATTGTTCATAATTTTCAAGAATATGACACAAATGGGGGGTATGTTATGGTGGATGAACAATTAGTTGGATTTAGAGGCAGATGTCCATTCCAACAATAATTACCCTGCAAGCCTGCAAAATATGGAATAAAAATTTTTACTCTTGTGATTGCAAGGATACCCTAAACCTAGAGGTATAGACAGAGGTTCAGCCACAACGGCCATACCAAGTTGACAATAAACCAAGAGAGGTTGTAAAACGGCTGGTAGATCCAATTTTAGGTACACGGAAAAATGTCACAGCAGACAACTGGTTTATGTGCATGCCCCTTGTCGAGGACCTACTTCAAAAGAAAATTACCTTGGTGGGGACTTTGAAAACAAAAGAAGAGGGAGTTGTCACCACAGATGGTGAATGTGAAGGGCAGGGAAGAAAACAGTAGCATGTTTTGTTTTAGAAATAAAATGACCCTTGTATCATACATTCCAAAGGGAAAAAACGTAATTACGTTACCTTCTATGCATAATGAAATCAGTATAGACAGGTCAACAATAGAATGGAGGAAACCAGAGATAGTAACTTTATATAGATATATATATATATATAATATATATAAACTATTTCCAATGCTTTTCTTATGGAGTGCAGTGGTGTCGGAAAACTCCCCTTAAAAAAGAAAGTATTTAACGTTTCCGGTTGAATTTAGTACCGTTAAAGAACAGGAGATATCTGCATCTTTACAAATTATAGATGACAAAAATAGCCCAAACAGCAGCAGAGATATAAGCTCCCCAATAGGCTATAACCAACCTACCAAAACGTTTGCCTACGATGATTACGGTAATATAATATAAGATTATCTATCCCTCCTCCTCTCTCTCCTTGTCTCCCTCTCTCTCCCTTTATCTCTCTCTTCCTCACTATCTCTCCCTTTCTTTCTTTCTCTGAAAAATAGACTTCTTAGTTTCAATCTTGCCCTAATAAGGAACATTATCTATATATCTCTCCCTCTCAGTCTCTCTCCTTTCTTTCTTCCCCTCTCTTCTTCTCTCTCATATTAAAGCATTCAAAGAAAGCATTCCTTACGCATATAGAATACAGATTAAGATGGCAATACAATCTTGAGGTTTAACAATGACACAGTCAGCAAGGCAACATGGTCGCTAAAAAGCTAAATTTTTCTAATAAATAAGATTTAAATGTAGAACTTGAACAATTTTGTATCGTAGGCAAAATGTGATGAATAACAAACGTAATTTACTTTTCTTTAAAATGGTTCATGTCCAAAGATCATAGGTCAATTATCTCTAATTTTAATTTGCAGAAGAGTAAAAGCCTTTAAGTCCAAAAATCGATTTTTATGTTTTATCTTATGGAAAATAGAAATTATCTACTGGAGTTGAACCTGGGTCTTTTTTGGATTTTTGTTTCGTAAATGGCTTTTATTATAAGAGACTAACATTCCTACCAAATTTAAATCTTCTAGCTACTCGGAAAGTTTGTTAAAATAGCATTACAGTCACTCATAAATGAAGTTGTTGCAGACGGAGTAAGAGAACTATATATATATATATACCTTATTTAGTCATGTACCCCACGCATCTCTTTACCCAGAATACCAGCAAAAAAAGGGGGTGCGCGTCTTACACAGGGGTTTCTGATCAAGTAATATAAATTTTATCAATAGTAAATTTTCTGCAATATTATTGCATCTACGTCTATATAAGCAGAAGACATTGAGTTCTACGAATTATACGGGTATCTATGCGACCAACAAACGTTTAGGTCAGTGTTTCTCAACCGCCGCAGCCGGTACGCTGCCGGTCTGCAGTCCGCCGCTGGTACGAGAGAGGACCTTATTGTACAGGCTATCAATGCTGAGCACCATATTACGTCACAAATAAGCAATACGTGAAGCTCAGCATCGGTGCATAATTTTACTAAAGATAAAGTGCGTAATATGCCAAAGTTATCCTTGATATTACCTCAAAACAGGGTAAATTGTAGACGAAGTTCCGTAATATTATATTAAAAACTATTAAGAGGTTAACAGAAAAGAAGACTATCAAAGATGAGGCGATTTCTGCTAGTATTGGCATAAAGAGATCGCCCAATAAATTATGTCACCTTGTAGGGAGGAGAGGGAGATAATTCTCAACTCGGAAACTATCGCGGATCGGTGAATTTTCTTTTTGAATTGAATTTTTAATTCAAAATACTTGATTTGAGCGAAACTTGTTTCAGGGAGTGGGAACCGTTGAAGAGACCGATTTTATTTTTTTTAAACTTACTCCTGCTTAAATTAATTTTTTCCCACTCCAGACCAGCCCAAAAATAGGGGTGCGTGGGGTACACGAGTAAATATGGTATATATATACCCACACCTTTGCTAGCATTTCACTCCTTTTCGGGCATTCCCCAACCCCCTCTGCATCCTCCAATCCCTGACTTTACCCTTCCACCCCCATGCCTCCACCCAGTGTCACTGTCATCAGTTGTCTCTCTCCTGTGCTGATGAAGGGATCAACCCAAAAACTTCTGTGTTCTTTGTTTTTGTGTTTATTTACGTGCAGCTTCGACACCCCCAGCAGTCCGCCAACCTGAAGTCATCTTATTGGTGCATGCTCACTGGGCTTCCTTATCCAAACTACTTGTTGCTATCCATCTATCCCATATACTTTTCCTCTTCCATAAGCATTTATATCATTTTATCCTTTCTTATCTGTCATCCTTCCTCCTTTACCAACTTTCCTATCGCCTTTCTCTTTTATACTAACTAGTCCTTCCACCACGGAAAATATGCCGTTTCTGTTATCACCTCCACAAACATACATCACCAACCTGCCAGATTCAATTCCTCAATGCCGGCCTAGAACTAGGCCTTCCCCCCAAAGGTCTCACCATGAGAAACCCCTTATCGGGCCATCCTCTTGCTATCCGCTTATCATTCGCCCTTACAAATCATCACATGGCCCTCAATATTGTCCGTTTAATCTTACGCCACTATAAATCACTCTCCAACACGCACTTTGAGAAATGTAAAATTCTCATACATGAACTCAATCATTCCCCAAACTCCACAGCTGATCTCGATGCCATCTTCTGTAAAGCTGCAGAAGATATTGCAGCCAACTGAAATAGACTCATACACAAACTTTTTCTTATGTGCATCCATCACCTTCAGTTCAGCCTATCTCTCCCCTTCATCCCAGCTGGTGAGTCCAACATGCCCGCTCTCCCGCCCCTCCTCGCCCAAAAACCCTCCTTGGTGGACCTTCTGGGAATCTCTACTCCACCCCCACTATACTCTCTCAGGAGGTCTACCTTTGTTTCAACCCACGAACCAAGGACGCACCCCAATTCTCTGCAAACCCCCACCTCCAAGGGTACCGCAAACCCTTCCCAGCCAGATGGTGTCCTGAACCTTCCTCTCATGCTCACACCCCCGCCGAGAATACCCTTCTCTACCATGGCCTCTCCTTCTGTCCCACCACAAAATTCGACCATTTTTGCCTCCTTGCCGACATACAAGCCATTGTCCGGTTACTCCACCTAAAAGTCGCCCCACCCACATCAGACTCCTCACCTTCCACTGATTCACTTCCACAACCCTTTTCCACCTTCAGACCCACATCCCACCCTGTTTCTCATCACCCCATTGAGCAATATGCTAACTACATCATCCACACAGTTGCCCAGCCCAACTTTCCCCACCTTCTTGACCACCACGACAATTTGACGAAACCAGAAAGACGCGCTATTTCTATGCTGAAACGCAACAACAAAATTATTATTCTCCCTGCAGATAAAGGTACCACCACCGTGGTAATGGACTGCATGCATTACAACGACGAAGCCCTCCACCAACTATCTGACCAAACCTCTTACCTTCTTCTCCCCTTCAACCCCACCGACCACCACTCCTTCAAAATTTCTGCGATCCGTGAGAAAACAAGACGGCCTCCCTGATTCCACCATTTCCCTAATGATCCCCCAATACACCCTGGATCCCAACCTTCTACCTTCTTCCAAAAATCCACAAACCCAACATCCCCGGTCATTCCATTGTTGCCAGCTTCAACTCTCCCACGGAACGCATCTCTGCCTTTGTTGACTCCCACCTACATCCTCTCGTCCATTAAATCCCATCTTTTATCAAAGAAACTAACCACTTTCTGCAATGCCTCAAATTACTTCCTTTCACTCTCCCACCTAACACAATCATGTCCACTATAGACGTTTGCTCCCTCTACACCAATATTCCTCACAACCAAGGACTGTCTGCCCTGAGAAAATCACTGGACTCAAGACCATCTGATGCAAGACCCTCTTCCCATTTCTTAACGGAGCTGGCTGAAATGGTGCTCCAAAAAAACAACTTCTCTCTCGGAGGGCGCCACTACCTACAAACCGTGATGAACACTCACATGGCACCCTCCTATACCAATGTCTTCTTAGGTGAATGGGAGGAACGCTTTCTTGACTTATACCCCAGACCACTCCTATTGCTGAGGTATATTGATGACATATTTCTTCTCTGAATGCATTGAGCTGACTCCCTACAATCCTTTCTACAATGCCTCTCTTCCCATTCCACACTTTCCTTCACCCACCACTCCTCTGCCTCCAACATCACCTTCCTGGATGTCAATCTCTTCATCCAAAAAATAGAATCCACACCAGTGTGTACCTCAATCCCTCCAACCGCCTTCAATACCTCCATTTCAACAGCAGCCATTTCCACCTTACCAAAAACTCAATTCCCTACACCCTAGCCTGCCAAGGGCAGAGAATCTCCTTGGACAGAAACTCGCTATCCGAGTACTGCTCTACCCTCAAACATGCATTACTTCAGCTCGGATAGGTGCTGGATCTGATCCCGGACCAAATCCGGCAGGCAGTCGCACCCGCCACCCCAAACTCCCACCCGAATACCCACGTCATTGCCAATTCTACCCCCAAACTCTCCATAACCACCCTTTTTCTCCTGGTATCCATGATATTTTGAGGAATATTCTAAAAGCTGCACACCCTATCCCCACATCCTCCTCCCATCAGGTTCCATTTCCTACTCCACCGATCCTCTCCTTCTGCCGACCCCCTAATCTGGCAAACATTTTATGGAAAAAAGAACCCCCAGCACCCACTCCCCTGCACCCTGCCGGATCTCATCCCTGTGGTAGACCTCAACGCCTCACATGCCAAATAAACTCCCCCTGCAATTCCTTTTCCAGCCCCACAACTAACATCACCTACTCCATAACTTCTCTTACCAACTGCACCACCCACAATACCATTTACCTCCTGAGATGCCCCTAATGTCCCACTTTTTATGTTGGCCTTACCAGCAATTCCCTCAACATCCGCATGAACAGCCACCACAACAGCGTCATTCATAAACAACCGCTGCCTGTGCTCATTCATGCAAACAATCACAACCTAAAATAATGTTTGCTTCACGTGAAAGACATTCGCGCTCTCCCCAAGAATGCTTCGGCTCCCCAACTCCATCAGTGGGAGCTTGCCTATATCCATCTTCTAAACTCCTTCACTCACCCTGGCCTCAACCTTCCCTAGCATTTCACACTTTTTCTGCCATTCCCCCACCCCCTCCACAACCTCCAATCCCGAATTTTCTGCACTACCCTTCCACCCCCATGCCTCTATGCGGTGTCACTGCCATCAGTTGTCTGTCTCCTGTGCTGACAAAGAAATCACCTCTGAAAGCTTCTGTGTTTTTTGTTTTTGCATTTGTTTTGTGTGTGTCACTTCGACACCCCCAGCAGCTATTGATGAGTCCTTACTGGGTTTCCTTAGCCCAACAACTTTTTGCCATCCATTTCTCGCATTTACCTTTCCTCTTCCATAAGCATTTATATATATATATATATATATACACACACACACACACACATAAACACACACATAAACACACACATACATACATACATATATGAGTAGTCGTGCTTGCATACTGCAAGTGTTTAAAAAAAATCACCATATACCAATATCTAAACTCGTAAATAAACCAACGTCATCTCCATGGCCACAGCACTTCAGTCACGAGGAGCCTACATGTATTAAATAATAAATTCTATCAGTAAAAGCAGTATATTTAACATTTTCCATGAAATTAAGGCAACTATCCGTAATTTCCAAATTTTCTGGCAATCGGCTCCTGTCCAATTTTTCGTATTTCAAGTTTAGTGACTCAGTTCGCACTGCATGAGCAATAAAAATAATCATGATTAACCTTTAAAAGAGGAGCATACATTTAAATGCATGCTGGGTATAGGGTCCAGCGGCCGAGCGTGCATTATAATGCATGCTGAGTCACAAGGCCTTCTTTGCTCGCTTAGGTATCACATATGTCCTTGAGTTGGCAGCTGGCCACATAGATTGCTATGGGATGACTGGTGTGAAAATATTGCTGTGCGAGTGCATATAATGATGATCTAAGTTTACAAAAATCAAAGGAAATTTGGGTTTTCTCCTGAATTACCTGTCTATGGAGAGAGAGACAGCTATGTAGAAAATGAGTCCTTCCCTCTCTCCCATCTGCGTCTTCATTCCCTTTCACACTGATATCATAAAAACCATTATATTCTCACTTATTTCTTCATTTTTGCAAGTAATATTTTCAAAAACTTATAATTTTTTCCTGCCATTTTGGCTAATTCTACCAGAATAAACGGGCAATAAAAAAGGAGCAGTCAGGTCGGTTTATAGCAGAATATTCTCAAAATCCCTCTCCTAAAAGTTTCTATATTCCTCGGCCATATGGTTGGGGGAAGTAACGGTAATATATATTTTGGAGTTGTGCTTATTCCTAAGCTACTTGTCTTTTGGGACTGGGCAGGCAATTCCAAGTTCGCAGAGATGAATTGGTTGACACCAGAGTGTCGTCCTCAAACCACTGAATTGCACAGCAGCAGTGAAAATGAGTTTTCTTTTAGCAAAATTTCATTCTCTTGTAAGGCTAGTATTTTATTGTATATTTGCTTTGCTTGTAAGTGTTTGCGATGATATTTTATTATGTTGTGGCTTCTTTATCTATTTTGCAACCGGCAGTTTATCAAGCTGGATGGCTGCACTCGTAAGACACTTGAAGGAGAAGGGTTCGAGTGCTCTTCCCACCCACACTGCCATAAGAGAAGACCTAATTCCCCCATTGTTAGTTTGTATATATACAAATATTTAAAATATATTTCCATAACTTGAATACGCAGGGACAAAACATGGAAAGTGGATGAATAGCGATGGAATGGGTGTAATTGGTGGTGGACGAAAGATCGAAAGGACGAATAGCGAAGGACGAAACAACGAGCGGCCACTGTATGTATGTGTGTGTGTGTATATATGTGTGTGTGTGTGTGTGTGTGTGTGTGTATATATATATATATATATATATATATATATATATACACACACACACACACACACACACAGTAAAACCCCTTATTTACACTTTTCTAGGGATCTGTGAAAAAAGTGCAAATTGAGGGAAAAGGAAAAATAGGTAAACTGATTTTACTTTTAAACTCGACCATTTGTTATAGCTCTTTCAAAAGCTTGTGGCGGCTGCGCAGAAGTCGAAAATGAGTCCGGACGAGTCCATTAGTGAAACGTCACAACAGCGGGGGTGAGGCTGAATATATAAAAAACGAGATGATAATGATGATAATGATATTGTGAATGAGGTTATCATAACTTCGGATTCAGAATCCGAGGATACAGATTCATCTGAATAAAATATTATTGATGAAAATGTATCGATGTGAATGTGTATAATAAAACCTTTCTTTGAAATATTTACTTTTCTTTTGGAAATCCTTTCCTCTATCATAGCTGACTTTCCATTAAATTGCGGGTATCATACGATATGAATAAGAGCAATATCGTATTACCACAACCTATTGTTGATAAACGACCGGATATTACTTAGTATTACTTTCTTAAATTGGCTACAATGGCAGGCGGCAACATCATTCAACTCACTTTCCCCTTAAGCTTCCCACTCCCTGACCATTCCCCTCCATGTCACGTGACAGTTCGCGCATCTCACCGCCGTAAGCTTTTAAGACATCTATACAGTAAGACTAACAATAAAATCAGTGTTAAAAGAGCTAAGTTTATAAAGAGTATATATATATATTTATTCATTTCATTTAACCAGGACACTTTTTCAATAATAATAATATTAAAATATGTGCCAAATTAATATGCTAGTATGTATAGTATGCCTGGGTTTCCCCACTTAACATGTCTGGAAAATTGTACATAGACGTAGGTATATTTACTTCAGGAACATCATACTTTTTCGAAGCTTGAACATTGTTCATTTTTTATGCCTCTTGCGCTATGACTATTTTAAAATTCATATCAAAACTTCGCCAGATTCCTCTGTTAACCTGGGATTTGGAAGAATCTTTTTTCTCAGTATGATCAGCATCCTATTTGTCATCCTTTGTTAATAATGGATGTGTAAACACTCACTAAGGTAGGCACAAAGAATACGCCAATGCACTGATAGCTTCAATTCAATGACTAATGAAGAGTTCAGCCGTCGACTGAACTCGATCTATTCTCACCTCAGACGCTTTTCAAGTACATTGTAACATGTACGCGTAATGTGTATACAATGTAACAAGTATCTTGTATCACTTAACAGACGTGCGGAATGTATGGTGATTTTTCAAAACACGATTTTACGATCTTTTAAAATCACTAGTACTCGAATATAACTCAGGGGCTACTTTTAATTTTCATTTATTTGGAAAAAAAAACATCGTGATATATTTGGGACAATATGGTAATTTAAATTACAACAAATTACAAATTAACTTAAATTTAATTACAAACTATGGGAGCCAAGGGGCAGAATTTGAGTGAAATGGGTTAAAACATGATAGTGCCCAACTTTAACATCTTTTCAATAGCAGTCATACTTGGTTCAAAGAGTAAATAGCATATACAGTATTTCCGTATCTAGCTGCACTGTTTATGCTCTGCTAGTATGATTTACGCATAAGGTTTTGAAGTTTTCACCCAAAAGAGTTCATACGTATTTCTGTTACTGAGTAGCATCTGTTAAAGTGATTGCCGCAAGTGCTGTTTTGAAAAGAAAGTTCATATTTCTGCCTTTAGGGGTGCTGTTCCTACTCTGCCCCCATTTTCAAAATCTTCGCCCAAAAGAGTTTGGATTTTTTTGCAAAGCTACGTTAAAAAACGTTAAAAACTGTTGGGAATTGCATGCTAAATTATTTTTAAAAATTGGATATTCTAAAGTAAAATGACGTGAATAGCAGGAAAACTTCAAATGAAATAGCGTAAATACAGGGTTTTACTTACATTGGAATCATAGGAAAATTGATGAGACCCATATAAAATGTTGTAAATAGCAGGAAAATGTACATTCTGATAACGTAAATACAGGGTTTTACTGTATGTATGTATGTATGTGTGTGTGTGTGTGTGTATATATATATATATATATATATATATATATATATATATATATCTTCATTGCTGACGAAGGGCACAGGCCCGAAAAGCTTTCGTGTGTTTTTCTTGTGCGCATGTGTCTCTTCGACGCCTCCAGCAGCCTGCCAACTTGGTCCCCAACTTGGTAAGTGTCTGCTGGGCTTCCTTCAACACCTTGTTGCCACCCTCATCACTACCTTGTATATATATATATATATATATATATATACACACACCGAACTCCTCCCTCTCAAATGGTGAGATTGCCAAGCAAGAAAATGATGGAATAAAGCGATCTGAAGATCCTATGCAGACAGGCATAAGCTGTAATGTTGGGAATAATTTTGAAACGAGAAAAGTCTGCTATGACTGGAAATAGAACCCGGGTCTTCCACTTGCCGGGCGGATATTCTACCACTGAACTATCATAGCAGATCAATTTTCTAGTTTCTGAACATGGATGTTTTCTTGGTTGGGACGGAACTAGCCAAGCTAGTATTAAACTGCCCCAACACATGTTGGTGTATCTCTTCGAGGACATGTGTTGGGGCAGATTGATACTAGCTTGGCTAGTTCCGTCCCAACCAAGAAAACATCCGCGTTCAGAAACGAGAAAATTGATCTGCTATGATAGTTCAGTGGTAGAATATCCGTCCGACAAGTGGAAGTCCCGGGTTCGATTCCTGGTCATAGCAGACTTTTTTCTAGTTTTAAAAGTATGTTTATATGTTTAAAATTCATTTGAGAAAAAATTAACAGAATTTGAGGTTGTCTTCAAATTCATACACAACACACAAATAGTGATTTAATGAAAAAAAATTTAATTTCTAATGTTCACAACAAACAACTAAATAAGATTTAAAAATCTTTCTGAAAGTTAGACCTATTTACTCGAACATCCTGCCTTCATTATTCCTATATTATTTTTTACTAGCTTGTAAAAGTCATCACATGGCATCATGTAGTTGTACAAAATAAAAACCATGGAATTCAGAGATGAAATTTCCAGCCTGTTTCGTTTATCAGTCCATAGCCAATTGATTAATGAGAAAACACATTGTATTTGCATTATGAGCCAGTAATGCAAATAAATAACTGCAAACTTTAAAAAGCTTGCTCTTCTGTTCATCAAACTCGATCAAAGAAAAAATTTGCCATTTCACAACGCATGATTTTGAGGTCCATTTTGTTTTATCATTTTATATTTTATGGAATACAAACTTTTTTAAGACAGAGAATTGTTGGAAATTTTCATTTTTGCCAATATCTATTCTCAAATTCACCAGAAACAGTAATATATTTTGTACCTGCTCCCACATTGGAACCTTTTCTAGCAGCATTTTGTATTTATTCAATGGCTCGCACCAATCCTTTAGATAATCTAAAATTGATTGATAGCAGTCTTTAA
This sequence comes from Tanypteryx hageni, assembly GCA_028673005.1. Classification (NCBI taxonomy): domain Eukaryota; kingdom Metazoa; phylum Arthropoda; class Insecta; order Odonata; family Petaluridae; genus Tanypteryx; species Tanypteryx hageni. The sequence goes on along the minus strand of CM054112.1, from coordinate 223,340,115 downwards.
CTTCATCATAAAACAAAATTCTTAGACTTTCAGGCACTTTATTTTCCTGAAATATTTCTTTTACCTTAGACGGAATGAAATTTTCAACTAATTTTTCCTGAATTGAATTTGTTTCATTATGATATTTTATTACTTCAATTATTGAAATCTGTTCCTTCTCGATGTTTTTAATTTGATTGTGAACAGGAATTATTACAGAGTATGCAAATTGTAAGTAACACTTACTTAAAGGATTATTGAAAAAATCCAAAAAATATTTTGGTGACTTTTCTTCTGAAAGATAAAAAATTTTCAAAGCATCGAAAAGTTTTAATATCCTATCAACAGCTGAATGTAAAGACAGCCAACGTGTTTTAGAATGCGACATTAATATTTTCTATTCAATATCTACAAATGAACAAAATTCTTTCAGATGTTCTGTCCTTACAGTATAGTTAGAAAAATAGGAAAATACCTTTATAACAAGAACTTCGATATCGCATGATAAACTTCCTAGTCCACACTGAATGGCATTATGTAAAATATGAGCAGAGCAACCAACCTCTTGAATATCAACATTAACTTTACTTCTCAGTTTTTGCAAAACATTGTTTTTTCCTTTGTCTCAGTCCACCAAAATTTGTATTTGTATTGTCTGCTCCAAAACCAATACATCTCTTTAAGTCAATACCTTGTGCTGATAATATATCAACTACAAAATGTGCTAATGTTTCATTGGGAAAATCTCAATTTTCAGTAATTTAATTTTCATTTCAGTCTCTTTAGAAAAATAATACACTACCAGTGAAACAATCTTTTCTGCCTTGTGGTTGCTGGTATCAGTAGATACACCGTAAAAAAAGGGTCTTTTAAATCCTTCAAAACTTCATTAAGGCAAAATGGAGCAATAGCGCCTTTAATTAATGCCACCGTTTTAGTCATCTGACAGGAAAACTTTTTTGCTACGTTAGAATCAGAAAATATTTTACAAAATAGTCTGTTATTACAATAGGCAGAACGAAAGGATGATTGATGATTTAAAATATGATAAGCTGAGGTAATTTCACTAATCATTACACCGTCTTCCTCAGCAGAATCTTTCTTGTTGAAAAGTTGTAACATTTTTTGATGTTCCCGGACAATTTAAAATCGAATGTTGATGTTTTTGTGATGATATATGCTGCTTAATGTCCGATTTCCCTCCATGGCCGATATTTATGTAACAATTACATAAACCACACTCGGCTTCCTCTGCATTCCAGCCTTTTTTAATCAAACTCCATTGCTTCCTGTATCCCAAATCAATTAATTAAAAAATACCACTAACTTTTTAAATTAAAACTGTAATCTACTCGGAAGATATTTTAATAAAATAATTTAAGAGTAGACTGTAGCGAAGTTATCTGAAATAATGCTTGCTTAATCATCGCACACAACTTTGTGATAGGTGGAGCTGAAATGTCACCAGCCTATTACATTATTACAATGTGTGTAGTATGCCCAAAAGAAGAATACTGAATTACTCACGAAGCAACAAACGGAGATTTAATTTGAATCCCTACGGAGATTCATTCACTCATCAAAAAGAGATATTCATCTTGTCGCTGCCACGATTACTCTCTTCTTTCATACAGGGATAGGCCATTTAAATTGTTTTCACGAAAAATGTATGAGAAACAGAGTACAACATTTCCAATATTTTATTCATATTTAATAATAAGGTTCCTGAAAATATTAAAATATGGGACATTCCTATGTCCCGACAATGCTTTTCGGGACACCGGGACAAAATGCTGAAAAACGGGACGTCTGGTCACCCTAAGCTTGGCTAAACATTGCTAGCATAAGTGGCAAGTCGAGTGTGACTCTGCAGGCATTCTGAACAAAGCTTGGAGGAGCTTTTCTTATTTGTTTACTCTTGACCACTCCTAAGAGTGTCTAAAACTCATCAAGAGTGAACAGACTTTTAGTCATACTTCATATCTGGATTTAAGGAGATAAATCCTAGGCCTACCTAAGCTGAAACCCACCTACTATAGTCAAAGCCTGGATGTTTAAACAAAAACAAACCATTCAAAATGCATCCTCAAAGCTGTTTGAGTGGGTGATTCACAGGATTTCTTGTCATTCTTTCTCTCGAGGAATATACGAACATAGGGAACATGTTTCTCAATCACAGATAATTTTTCATTTTTAAGGATCTTTCATGGTATACCCATCGAAAAACTCTCCCAAGTTACCGAATTTTACTTTGATACAGCGGGACTACATCAAAGTGATACTGAAAATAGTGACTTTTCTGATCACATGGAAACAAATCTTTCCGAACCAATCATGGGCCCAAGTGGGATTGTGCTGAGGGGAAGACCATCATCAGCTGATGAAGAGCAGCGATTAGATATAACTTGACATATTCTCAACAAAAAAGCACAAAGATTGTGCAATTTGTTCATGTAGGAATATGCCAGGAGGAAGAAGAGACAATTTATTTTTGTGAAACATACGAACAAAAACCGGGCCAGTATCATACTATGAAAAGCTAAGAGATTAATATAAAGACCTGGATGTATTAATAAACCTTAAATTGCAAAAAAAAACAAATAAATATGTTAAAATGCAAAATAGCACAGCTATTCTTCAAATTTCAAACCATGGAGGTATTTAAAATTTAAATTCAAGTGGACTACCAAAAAAAGGGGGAAAAAATCCTAGTGCAAAAGGTTGAAAGGTTTTGCTGATATTACTATTTTAAAATTTGAAAGAAAATGACAAGCAATAATATTTTTGTTATAAATGACTAAATGAAAACTGTTATACATGTGAAGCATGTAACAGGCTCTCTAGTTAGAAATTAAAATCTCATCTTGCACTCAAGTTTAAGTAAGCACTATCAGTAATGTGTTTTTATATGTGCAATGTGTGTGGTGCATTCCAACAGCCTATTATCAGGACTGCTGAATGCTCGCAGGACACATTTATCTATACAAGTTTCGAAGCAATTACTTATGTTTTAGAACATCCCTTATCTATGTACTTTCATGAATTAAGTTTATCTAAAACATTATATGTAACTGTTACCACGCATAATATTTTCTTTAGATGTTGCCTGATATGGACTTAAGGCTACAATGATGCATGACATGACCCTTCCTAAATACTTTCGTGAACCAAAATACTTTTTTCCCTGAAAAATCTTCACAAAAATCTTATAGCCCAAAATATACTGTATATATTTATTCAGGTTGAAAATTTAGTTTTGAACATAGGTGCAAATGCCATCAATAAAGATTGTTTTAAAATGTAATGATTACCTGGGTTTCTCTTGTTTCCAGTAATTTCTTTGTGCTTAAGGACCAAGGAGATCAATGACAGAGTTTTTCCAAGACCCATGTCATCAGCTAAAAATAGAGGTTAACATGAAACAAATTAATTTTCTATAAATCCGCTCATTCACACATCAATCACATTAATTGTTGTTAAATAAACATTAATAAATTAACATAGAAGATTCTGAAAAAAGGCATTCAAATAAAAAAGTCTCAACTGTTCCAAAGCATTTTTGTCTCATATGAAACTGGCATGGGATGGGCCAAAATGAACATTAAAATTATAGGAATTTATACCACCTTTTCTCTCTTGACTAAAATAAAATGCATCTAGGCAATAAAATATTCCATCACAAATCAGCTTGAATACATAAGTATGATTAATGAATACCAACAATTCCAGAATAAGCACTTAAATATCGAAAATTGAAAAATTAAGAACTGTAATTGCCAGTCTATAAAATGCACTAAGATTTTAAGAAAACATTTTCAGGAAAAAGTTTAATGAATTTATGCTTATGTAATTTAAGGGATTAAAAAGAGGAATGCTATACACCAAAATAATTAAATTAAATAAAGTTTATGCATTTTAGAATCCTTGAAAATCCTCATCGGTGATGCTAGTCTTTACAAATGGTATCCTCACATGAATCGTCATTTTCTTCATATAGTTGATCATCCTACAGCTACATAGTGCATTGCTAATTTTAAAATACTTGAGCATTGTCTCGCATTTCACTAACTGCCAAGAATTTTTTACTCACAAACATTTGCAATGGAGGGCCATTTCATTTGTTTTCTAAGTCATATTCAGATTTGGAGCCTCCACCCATTTACTTCACTCCTCATACCTAAAACCGCTCATTTACTGAAACATCCAAAGCCGGTGACTGGCTAGTTATACTACCAGGAATCACTGCAAGCTGCATCTTCAGTTCTGCAACATGTTTTTTCATTGGCTCCGTTATATGTGCATCAAACTGATTACACAATACTAGTGATGGTTTTTTACGGACCTCTGTATGCTTCATCCACACTTTCTCCAACCACATATACCTTCATCAATATCCATCAAGTGGTGAGCTCTAAAACATTTTCAAAATTTAACTAAAAGTTCTTGATAGATAGGTATTTTTCCCCTTACCTCTTGGTGTGTACGTGTTTGTGGTTGCCTAGTATCTTGCAAACCCGGCTCCTTTTTTATCCCTTTGCCATCTTTAGAATTAGTGCTTGTGCGTTTGAGAGAGTGAATGTGTGACTTCAGGTACCTGGCATGGATTAACACCCCCTAAACCTGTAAGTCTGTATTTTTCATTTTCTTTTACTCCTTTCTTTTTTCCTCCTTTTTTCCTGTCTCTAATTTTTGAACTTTATGGTTAAGGAGTTAGATTTCAAATTTACAAGTTTTTGTGAACTGATCCCAGGTCAGCACTGCATCTGCCCCTTTGAATGAATGTGAATGAAAATCCTATGTGGGAATTTATATTTTGGCAATGTTTTTCTTTAAAATATTAATAATGGTGGCAGTTTCATACCATCAGCACAATATGCCAAAATGACGGTGTAGTGAATTATCTCATGACCTCAGATTTATTATTGTGTCTGTCTTAACTCATTTGACATCCACAGTCTTAAAAAAATTCAATAGCAGGCACTTCAAAAATACTAGCCTCAAGTATCTCCAACAGCCACAAAAAGGTTATAAAAACCAGATGCACATTTCTGCTATAAAGCAGCCATATTCAGAGGTAATTAACTGAAGATAAATTCTAAAAGAATCTATTTTTGGTAAGTTACCACTTCTAAAAGAATATATTTTCAGTGAATTACCACAGAAGACTGCTGCATTGTAGCTGAAATGTTACTATTATATTCATGTCCGTCCGTATGCATATATCAGGGAAGAATTGGCTAAACCAATTGCAATCAAATTTGGTACATAGAATTTTCACATAAATTCATGACCAAAATGACATATTTCGACTGAATCAACTCAGCAGGGGTGCCAAATTGCAAAATTAAACTTTTCGGTAATTATAAATTTGGAAAGAATTGGCCGAGCTGATTTCAACAAAATTTTGTATAAAGAAGGTGCTCAACATAAAAAAACAAAATCAAGATGTTTAGCATAGATATCAAACCAGGGCTGCCACAATACGAGTAATAAAAAATTCTTTTTACATGTATTAGTGTTGAACTGCACATATCAATTTTAACCAAATTTAACATTTATAATGTACACATATATACAAAACCATAATGGCATATTTTGAACGGATCAGCCAATCAGAAGTGACACAATTACAAATTAAACTCTTTCAGTAATTATGGATTTGGAAGACATTGGCTGAATGGATTTCAACTAAAATTTGTAAATAAGATTTGTACAACATACCATAATGAAATCAAGATATTTAAAGCGGAGCTAAAGAGCATTGCTACCACACTAAAAAGTAGTAATTCTTTTACACCTATTTCTAGAGAACCGACAGCATGGATTTCAACCAAATATGGTATATTATTCATATACATAAATAACCAAAATAGCATATTTAAATCGGGTTGACTAAACAGGGCTACCACAATATCAAGATTAGAATTTTTCTGTAACTATGAATTTGATAGGTATTGGCTGAACTGATTTTTAAAAATTTTTTGACTTTAGGGTGAGTATAGAATGGCAAAACGAAATGAACATGTTTAGAACAGATCTAAAAAGCAGGGCTACCACAATATAAGGAAAAATAATTTTCTGACTTCAAAGCAAATACATTAGTACACGATTATAGCACAGTGAATTGGATGAAAAGCACTTTTGTACCATGGAAAACTCGTTTACATCCTACATGTTTATAATATTTTTGTGGCTACTGGAGATACCCGAGACAAGCATTTATTTGTTAAGTAATTGTTCATGAATTTTTTTCAGCCATAAGATGAGTTCAATAATTCCATTGACATTGAACGTCAGAGTTATTTTTTCTGTGTTTTCTATTTCTCTGAGTTTGACATGCATTTTTTTCTTGCATTTATAACAAACTTGTGATATTCAAGATTTTCTTTTCATACTCAGCTAGCATATTCTCATTCATTCTTGAATTAGTATGCAGACTTCGACCATGTCTTTTCACATATCTATAATACTGCAATGCCCCAGCAAAATCAGTAAAACTCCTTGCAATTGATATTCTTCTCATCCTCATTCATTTAGGTTCCCAGTCTTCTTGTGGCTTACTACTCAATTTTTAACATCATCTTTCACTTGCAGCCATTTTATAGAAGCACCCAAGGAAAGTTATCTTTCTCCTGTCTGCATTCATTAATTCTTTTCAGTTCCTCCATTCCCATATCATTTTCTCAGTTAAAGGAAGACCTAAATGTCTTTCAGCTCCTCTATTCCAATGCGCTATGGCACACTGGATTTTGGAGTTTAAATCCTATACTGCAAGAAAACTATCTCACTTCTGAACCCATTGAATTAGCATCAAACTATGGATTTTATATTAAAACATGGCAATGGCAATTACTGTACATAGCACAAGAACCAACAAAACACACCTATTTCGCATTGGCTGTATAGGGAATCACCGTGTAGAATACAAACACAACCCAAGATGCAATATTTACATTTCAGCTTCAGGTAATGCATAAATTACACTTGGAACTGCAATCCAATGACAAAATCATTTAACAAAACAATGATACAATATTCAATTTCCAAGTGACTGCTTCCTTCATCTACTGAGTTATTTTGTAAAAAATATGTATCATAAAATAAAATTGTTTATAAAGCAATTTCAATATTTTATCATTAATTCTTTTATCTCCCCATATTCAACAAATTCCACAAAATATCGGTCTCTTAAGTATATCATATCATTTCTATAGGACCAAACACATAGTTGGGTCTATATGACACAAGTCAATTTTAGGTGACATTTTTTGAGAAAAAAGTGCATCTTAACTGATTAGGGACTGAATTAAATGGCAGAAAATGGCCCATTTGGAAAAAACTTGAACTGTGATCGGCTCTAATTTTTTTCTGTATTACAATAATGGTCCACAGTAAATATTTAAAAACTTACATAGGCTTCTGGTTTGTTCGTTACTGGAGGACCGTGATTTATTGATTGACCAATCAGAAAAAAATATTTTGTATATTACGAATATAAACAAGATTGGAAAGGTATACTCCATGTCAGAGTACACAGTTTCCAAATGCGTTCTTTGAGAACAAGGGGACTGCTGAGCGCAACCATGGTAATTGCATTACCGGTGGCGGCAGAAGTCAATTAACATCCACTTTTATTATTACAAATAAATTTATTTATATTATTACCAACTTGAAAAATACTATAAAAAATGATTTCTACGGGCTCATTACAATAGAAAAACATCTGATGTGGCCACCACATGACTTCCTCTATATCTGTAATACAGTGAAACCTGGGTTATACGTAACCCAATTATACGTAATACTCCTTTATACGTATTTTATGGCTGGTCCCGGCGAAACACCATGTGGTTACATGTATTAAAATACTGAGTTATGCGTAACTGACTTATACGTAAATTTCATTTATACATAGCGTTCATCCGATCCCACCAGCTACTTTTATCTCGGTTGTACGCATTTACGTGCTGTGCATACATATTATTATTTTGCATCATTATAGGATTATGTCATGTTGAAATAACGCGATGTAATCTGCTGGTATCCGATAACAATGTAAGATTCTATCCTGCGGAAAAAATAACGAAACATTATGCGTTTTCTTTGCGACGCTTTTATTCTGCCTGAGATTCGGACACAAAGTAATCAGTGCTGCTTTTTAAAGGCCCTCACTAAGGAGGGGGAGTTAGGGGAAGGCCCTCAGCTAAGGAGGGGGAGTTAGGGGAAGTCAGAAGAAAAATCGGCCAAGCTGACTTTGTGCTCAGAAGGGGATAGTCGTGCACTGGAATCCACAGCGTTTTATCAGTCGTGAACATTCTCCTCAGTGTTTTGCCAGCCTTTGTATCACTTCAGTCGTTCACACACTCGCGACGTCTCAAAAAAGAAAAGGAATTACAGTAGAGAATAAAATGAAAATTATAAATGAGACTGAAGAAAATCCGCATCTGTTGAAGAAAGAACTGGCTAACAGACTGAAAATTCCGTTTACAACACTGTGCACTATTCTGGCCAAATCCAACCAAGTGAGAGAAAACTATGCAAGCGCTGGCCAGAATGCACATAAAAGAAGACGGGTCCAGGAAGGAAGATATGCTGATCTAGAAAAATCTCTGTTTATGTGGTTTAAAGAGATGAGATAAAAAAATATCCCTATAAGCGGCACCATACTGTAAGAAAAGGCCAAGAGTTTTGCAGGCAAGATGAATGTGAGGAATTTCAGGCTTCACAAGGTTGGCTGCAAGGATTTAAAGAAAGGCATGGCATCACTGGACGCATGATTTTGGGGGAGTCAAGTTCGGTTGACTTTTGGAAGGAAAAAAAGTTGGGCATTTTGATTGCGGGATACAGGCAATCTGATATTTACAACATAGATGAAACAGGACTTTTCTACAATTTCCTTCCAAGTCGCACATTGGCAGAAAAGATGGATACTTGTCATGGGGGGGAAGAAGAGCAAGCAACGTTTGACAGTTTTACTTGCTTGCAATGCGGATGGAACAGACAAGTGCCGGCCGCTTATTATCGGCAAATCTACTAAGCCTCGATGTTTCAAAAACGTGAGGACATTTCCTACAGATTACACCGCAAATAGCAAGGCTTGGATGACGAGCAGTGTGATGAAAAAGTGGCCGATGGATTTAAATGACAGAATGCGCAAAGAAAAACGAAAAATTCTACTTTTCTGGGACAGCTGTACTGCTCACGATTTTCAAGGTTTCTCCCATATCCGCCACGAGTTTTTCCCCCTTAACACCACTAGCAAGCTGCAGCCACTTGACTTGGGCATAATTGCCAATCTAAAGGCACACTACCGCAAAATTTTGGTTCAATATACTGTCTCCCTGCTAGAAGCGAGCCAGGAGAAAAAACACCCACAACTCAGTGTCCTTCAGGTAAGACAAATTGCTGCAGTGATCAGTAACTTCCTCACTTCATGAACTTTGGTTTCTAAATTGTCTGAAATTGTGATTTTCTTATTCAGGCAATGCACTTCATTGCCTCCGCTTGGAATGCAGTCCAGCCTTCTACGATAAAGAAGTGCTTCCGTAATGCAGGATGTTTTTGATGGGCTGCATAAACCCGATGACGATGATGTACCCGATGATGTGGAGCCACCTGAGAGTTGGTCAACAGAATGATCGTTTGAGGACTTCATTCATTTCGATAATGATGTCGCTGTTTGTGCCAGCCTTGCTGAGTATATTTCAGACCAGTGTTATGCTCTAGATAATTTTTTTCCTGAACAAAATGCCTTTTTACCATCATACTATACAAATGATGACGAAATCACAGCAAGAGTGGTGACTCAAGAAGAAGATAGTGCCGAATCAGATGACGAAAAGAGCGAATTGTTCGGAAACATCACCTCATTTTCAGAGGCATTGGCTAGTATGGAAGTGGCGAAGCGCTTCATTTCCTCTTTTGAGAGTCAAGAGGAGATTATGTCCATAGCAAATCAACTTGAAAGTTCTGTGTACCTTTTTTCCATGAAAAGAAGGAAACAAAAGACAATAACTGACTATTTCATTTCAAATAAAATGTAATGTGTTGAAAGAGTATTTTTTTAAAATCACGTGCTGATTGTGAGTGCTACATCAGCAGGTGAGAGTTTGTGGTTGTGAGATATTTTGTTTATTTTTGCTCTATAAATATATGCCTTTCACAAAATCACCAAATGTCTGATTTAATCTTCATATATCGATCTTATTCAACCATCTATTGAGTTATACGTAACTCTGAGTTATACGTATTTTTTGTTCGGTCCCTTGAACTACGTATAACCAAGGTTTCACTGTATTTCTAAAAATTCCAAATAGGTTACATCAGCGGTTCCCAAATTTTTCTTTTCGCATACCACCGAAAACGAGGCAAAATTTCTTCGTACCACATAGTAAGTATGAACTTAAAAATTTTTCTTTATTAATGAAAGAGGCATTTTCAAAATAATATAAGGTAGGTAGATAAAATAGGTAGTACTGAAAAATTAATTATTTTCTCGCATTTATCATACTTAAAATACAAATAAAATCAGTCAATGTGATGGATGAGCTTGGATATATGTAGATAGCATTTTAATATTTGGTTCAATGTAAGTTAACTTCCAGAGAGTGTCTGGTTCGAGGTTCATTCTTGCTCAATTTTTGTTTACAATTACCAACATAGTAGAAAACCCTATTTCACATAGATAAGTCGTGTAGAATGGGATTAGAATTTTCAACGCTATGTCAGAAAGAGTGGGATATTTAGCTGGTCTTTTTCCCTCACGTTCATATTTTCAGGAATGGAATTAATTGAAACAAACGAGTTTCTCGCCTAATTCATTTCCAAATAATTTTGTTTAAAATAGCGACATGAAAATGCAAATAGATAAGTAACGATACGTCGGCAGTTGACTGTGAGCCATGAGCGGCGCAGCGGACACGTCCAGACGGTGTGGACAATAGTCCGTCCCTCTCTGTGGTCACTCGTTGTGCAGTTCCATGGGTGAATGCTGACACAAAACTCACGTACCACTGGCAGAATCTTCGTGTACCACTGGTGGTATGCGTACCATAGTTTGTGAATCGCTGGGTTACATAATAACAAATATTTTAAGAAACCGAGAAAATTTTAGACTTTACAAAGAACAGAGAAAAACTCAAACCATAGCCTTCTGATATTGGATATAGCCACAAAGCTCCAACAATTAAGAAAAGAAAAAGGAGCATTACTAAGACGTAACTAAGCGTCAATTGTTAAGAATAGTCGTCGGTAGGTGGCGTGTTGCTGAGAGCTAAGAATATAAGATATCTCTTAAAAAATACATTACATGGAAAAATGTTTCAAACAAAGGTTGTAGAAAATTACATTTTCTAAAACTTTTATTCCGGTACATTTTTAAATTTATCAAATATTAAAGCAAATATTTTAAAATAACGGATAAGTGACAAGAGTAAACACCCACTTCCGGTTGACTGATTTTTACCAAAAACTAATCAGTTCTTGTGACTTTTATAAAAACGTTAAATATAAAATTTTGTGTTGACCTGATTAATAGTTTTTGAGTTAGAGCACCCACAAAAAGTTATCACACACACAGACATCATCGAGAAAATGGTCAAAACGTGTTCAGGGGACGTCAAAACGTGTTCAGGGGACATCAAAACGTGTTCAGGGGACGTCAAAATATGTTCAGGGGACCTCAAAACATGTATTTCCGTTTAAATCTCGAAGTCGACTTTTTTCATGAATACAATACTTTCCCCTATACTACATTATGGAGAAAGTAAAAATGAAATTAGTCACCGGTAAAAGATTGAAATTTTTCGACCGTGTTCAAGGTGTTAAAATGGAGAAGTTGATTGTTCACAGACTGCATGAACACATTAGCACATTTCAGCTACAAAATAGCTGTCTTTGGTGAATCACTTCTAAAGATAGCTGCTTTGAAGCTAAAATATGTTTTTAGTTTTTTACAACCTTGTTATTGCTATTAAAGATACATACAAGTACTTAATTTTTCAATTTTCGATACATAAGTGTTCATTCTAGATTTTATTCTCAGCCATATGACAAGATTAACAATTCTCTAATGAATTAATACTAGCAATGGTTGCCATTCAATAAGTAAAAACCACTTAAGAAAATAAAGTTTGGTCAAAATGCAAAGATTCAATAAAATTGTTCAGTAATGCTTGCTTCTTGATAGACTGAAATAACAACAGTGATACCACATTGTACCTAGTATTCCGCCAGATGGTGTTTGCTGCTCTCGCCAGAGCATCCATGCCAACCCATGACGTTGGTGAGGCATTAGAGATATTTTAAGTCCTACAGGCTCATCAGCCATTACATTTTCTGCAGGGCATGTTTTCAATGAATCGTGCAAATTTTTTAAAGCATCCATTGTCACACTGTCCATTCCTCGGATTACACCAAGATTGTTGGAATTACTGTTGAACCCATGTGCAACACTATTACCTAAAAGAGATAAAAAAGAAATTTAACTTCAAAAATAACATCTCTCCAACAATAGTTTTACTTATTAGATGACATGCTGCATGATGAATGCCTAATCTATTTTTTCAGGGCTCAAAATTTAACAATTTTAGTCTAACAACATTTCAAATAAATTTTATTACTTTTTCACGTTTATAAACTGAATATGATTCCATACAGTTGCGAATTAGGTAATGGAAATTCTCAGAGAATTCTGTAAAATTAAGGATTGGCAAATGAGTTTTCAGTAATACACTAATTATTCTACATTTTAGTGAATGACAGTGCAATTACTATTTTTGAGTTACTAGGGTGGCAATGGCATATAAGAGAAATAAGCAAGCAAAATAAAATAAAATGATACAATTAGAACCACTAAATATTTTTAATTATTGGTAATCATAAAATATATTTGTTACCATGGAAAATAAGTAACATACTTTTCAGGCTATAAGATGCACTGAGATTTTTTTTAGATTTTTCTGGGAAAATTACTTTGGTTCACCAAAGCATTTAGGAAGGGCCACATTGTGTATCATTTCTAGCCTTGATTAAGTCCATATAGGGCACCATTTAAAGAAAATATTATGGTGTGATAACAATTAAATATAATGTTTTAGATAAACTTAGTTCATGAAAGTAAATTGGGATGATCTAAAACATAAATCATTGCTTTGAAATTTGTATAGCTAACTGTGCTCTGTATGGATTGGGTAGTCAGAGTGCACCACACACATCGCACGTATAGACACTCATTACCAATACTACTTACTTAAGTGTAGGTGCAACATGAGATTTAAATTCTTAGTAATGTAATAATGATAAATATGATAAACTAGTCCCCTTTTTCTTGTGCAACTCCTTTTGCCTTGTGCATAAACAATTTCATCGTTACTGTTCTACTATCCATTTTTAGCCTTCTTTCCAGAATGGAAATAGGCTTCTAGTTTCTTCATTGTCTGTTCCCCACCTATTAACTCTTGAACCAATAGCCAGATTTTCATGTCACTTGGTGGAAATCTCTTACTACTCGGACCAAGCTCACAAGGATAGTTTTTGTTGCAAAGATTGAAAGTCCCGGGTTCAATTCCAGGAACTATCCTTCCCATTTGATTTACATGGGAAATCTGAAATCCATCTTGAAGGGCAATTCTCTCTTGTACATAAAAATATCTTAGAATTGTAATATCGGAGCAGGACTTGTGCATTCTCTGAGGAAAGAAATGTAGATTCTAATTTTTATCATAGAATTTTGCTTATCGATCTTATTTCTTCAAATTTTGCATGAACACTGACGTTTTTATACTTATTTTGTTCATTAGTAAGGCCAGCGATTGAAGATTATAGTATTATTTGGTCTTCTTATGATAGAAAAAATACAAAAAATTTATAAGATAAATTGGATATATACATCTGAAATTGTTCCATATTCAAGTTTGTATGAAGAGATAAGACTACAAAAGCTTTCCCTGTGACCTGGCAACTTATAATTAATGTTCCTGCATAAACAGATTAATAATTATATTCTCAAAGAATTCAGTTTCGTGTTACCTCAATCCATATAATATGTAGAGAACTTTTTGTTAAAGATTTTTACCAGACAAACTACTTATTATAATACTATTGCCAGAATGAGATGCAGTACTAATGATCTGCCCCTGAATATTGATTTTTTCAATTGTATTGCTCCTCCTAGTTTTAAGAAACAACTTAAAATAATAAATAACTAATAACATTAATTTATGAAATAATAAATTTATATGGTTATTTATGTTTCTTACATCTATAATGCCTTAATTCTGTATTTGTATCATGCTTGTTATTGTAATACTTATTTCATTTTTCTTAAATATTTTAATTTAAAAGTGTTTAAAAATTAGGGTGAAATTTTACTTTCAGATTTACTAGGGTAAGTTGCCTGTTTCTAATACATATATTAAAGAGAATTCTGTCCTTTCTGTGTGTTTGCACAGTTGCAGTACATTTTTCATTTGCATTTTAAAATCACTTAGAATTGTGATATGAATAAGGGACTTGCACCAAACGATGCCTAAAAGAATGGATATTCATTTTCCAGCCATCGATTTTCAAATACGCATCGAATCATTCCACAAATTTGATATTAAGACGAAAATTTGGCTAAATTTTAGACGAAAAAATTTCATCGTCAAGGGTGATGGCATTGTTGCTGATCTAGCTAAATTACGTCTATATCTAAAAGCAGCGGTGCCCAAACTTTTCTAATGGCGGGCCACATCAATGGTTGCGAATCCCTTGGCGGGCTGCATTGGAAGTTGTCAATTCTTCGGCGGGCCGGATTAGAGTTTAAATCGGAAATTTTCTATATATTCTGAGATGCTATTAAGTGAAAATCATGTCTAAATAAGGTTTTCATGGCTAACATTTCAATATTTAAAGTTTTATTATGAAAACTTTCAAAAAATGTATGAATTTGTGAGTTAAATTTTTCGAATTGATTTTTCGCCTTAGCTTCGCAGGCCGAACAAAAAACCTTCGCGGGCCACATTCGGCCCGTGGGCCGTAGTTTGGGCACCGCTGTCTAAAGGCAATGACATGAACTTTGATATTGTACTTGAAATCAATTGTGAGAACTCTTCTTTTATATTTTGAATGCATTTTCATCGAAAGGGAAGTAGTGATGGCTAAATTTGAATGATAGGTTTGTTTATTGAAGTGCCATTTCCAAGGCATGGAAGATAGCTTTTTTTGACAAGAGAACTCATTAATCGACCGTTCAACTTCGACTGTTTTGTAAAATACTGGCCTTGTTTCATTGTTTCCATTTTCGATTTTTAACAAAATGAACACTTCACCATAGAACAACCTTTAAATAGTTCTTTCAGATTCATATTATTCATGATTAATTACTTATTCGCTTTCAGTAACTTGCTTCAACAATGCCACAATAGTTATGCTAAACAAAAGAATTTCGAATAAACAGTAAACACATCCTCCATGTAGTTCCATTTCTCATCACCTATGATGCCACTCCCTACGAGAAAATTTTGCAGGTAGATAAAGGGCAAGTACCATATTTTTAAACATTTGTGATGAAATCAGTTTATTTTGTCACTAATATTGAATGGAAAAATGCCAGTGCATATATCAATTGAAATTTATTAAGAAAAAAATGAAAATTGATGTTATAATATGATCTAAAGATCCTATGCAGATGAGCATAAGCTGTAATTTTGAGAATAATTTTGAAACAGTAAAAAATTCGGATCTTGTCTGCTATATGCCACCCACCCAAGTTAATATACACAGCACCCTTCTGGTGGCAGGATATGGAAATAGTTCAGGCTACAAAATACTCCAACTCGCCCCCCCTGGGTTAGGTAAGTTAGGTCAAGTGTTTTCGTTTTTTCCCACGTTCACCGTCCTGCTCCCCTGAGGGGGGTGGCACAGTGAATGTGAGAAGAAACCAAAAACATATTAACTAACTTACGCAACCCAATCGCAGTTGTATCCCGTGCGCTTATTCTTTTTCCTGCATCTAATCTCCATGCAGTTCCATATCTCGCCACTTCATTCCATTAGGGCGCTGCGTATATTAGACAAGACTCAAAAATTCTGCTATGACTGGGAATTGAACCCAGGTCTTCCACTTGCCGGGTAGATAGTCTACCACTGAACTACCACAGTAGTTATTCCCAAGAAAAACATGGCAGTGGGATGATACAGTTAAATAAACTTTAATTCAAACAGGAAAATAACCGAAAAGTCAACCATCTATAAACAATAGTATAAATTGACTCGGAGCTTGTTAAAGATGACAGTTCAGGAAATTAAAAATATACTTCCTCTATGGCAGTTCCATTTCATCATATTCAACAAAGAAAAGATTGCAATATAGCATTGATTTTAAGATAGGACAGAAAAAATTGCAGAAACACATGATCAAAATCAGAAACATAGTGAAGTTAATGAAATATTAGCTATCCTCACACCTCAAGTAGAAACGCTGCTTAAAATTACTACTGAAAATACACTGAATGGAAGCCTCACAAACTTTAATTTAAAAAATTGTACAGTGGATTCCACTTTCTTCAATGTTGCAATATCACTAAATTAAAACAAACTGATAAATTGGCTTGCCTTTAGTTGTTGCTGATTGAGTATACTCAATTGTAATACTTGAATTTGCTGGTTCAGGTTTTGTAAGATCACCATTGGATTCATCATCCAGTATATTTTCATGCTCCAATTTAAGCTTTTTTAGATCTTTTTCTAATTCGGTAATTGCTAGCTGAAGTCTTACTCCTCTGTCAGGTAAAGTTGCTAAGTCAACACTTCTCAAAACCATCTGAAACGACAAAGTTATTGATAACAAATAAATGCTAGGGTTCTATTCTAAACATACAATTAGCATAATAAACAATAACATATGGTATAAAGATGGATTGCCAACAAAGACAATAAATTAGATTTTAGTTGTCATCCAAGACGGCATTTAACTTCAAACTTTGTGGGCAGAAACAAATTATTATTATAGCTAGTTCTCATGTAGTCAAATATTTAAGATACTTGCAGCTTAAGTAAATTTATTAATATTAAAATAGATCAGAATTCGGGGTGACTTTAGTGACTCAAAATGATGAGTAAAAATTAGGAAATTTTTAATAAAAAATACTTTTCTGATGGAAGAAAAATTATACTTGATAATGCAATCTTTAAATAGTGTGAATTACAACGTTAACAATTGATTCCGCAGAAATGGCTTTCCATAATGTAACCTTTTATTTACATTATATGATACATCGTTAATTTTAATTGACCAAAAATACATTTCCAAAACTGGGACCACGAAACAGGTCACATGTACATATACTTTTTATCTTACTACCCGAGAATTTTTAATGCTGTGACTGTGCCATGATTTTATTAAATAAAACATCCAGTGGAAAGATCCATATGATTATGAAGATACATGAGGTAAGAGAGCATAAAAACATAAAATAAAAAAGGGTAAATATTGGCTTTACCTTTTTTTTCTTGATATCCTCTGCAAGTTCTTGAATTCTTCTTGCCGATTTCTGTTTCTCTGTGGGGCATAGATTTTTTTCTTTAAGAGATGAATAAGATGAATTTGAGTCATTACTTCGACGAGTTTTATCCAAACTGCCTCTACTTTGTGAACTATCATCCAAGTTTAACAATTTTATTGAAGAAGCTGAGGAATTTGATTCGTTACTTGAACGATTCATGCCTGGTTTCTGAGGAAAAGTATGATTGTTACTATTGTTAAGTTTTCTAGATACTGGTTTTGCTTGCAAAAAGTCAAACAAATCTAAATGTTTCGAGGAATTGGAAGTGCCTGAGTGTTTTTTTCGGGCACCGTGCGTTGAAATATCACAAGAACTGACAGAAGACTCAAATCCAGAGAGAGAGGACGATGAAGAGTTTACAACACTTAAGTCACCCTGCTGTTTTTTTGGTAAACGTGGTGGAATACTACTTTCATCATCGGAGTCGGGTACCAAGCAAACACTGTTTCGATAGAGATCCCACTTTTGTGTGGTTGATATTCCTTTACTAGGCCTTGGAATAGCACCTTGGCTATCTTCAAGAATATCAACTGACGATGAACATAAAGAAACAGGACTAGAACTCGGAGAGAAGCTATCTTCTATCACGTGTTTCTCAAATACACTACTCTCCTGAGAATGGTCTTGACCACCAACCTCATCTTCTGAATCAAATGCTATTATTGAATACTGTTCATCGTTTCTATCAATCTTAAAGGAGTCATCAGAGTCGTCTAGCGTTATTATTTCTGTCTCTTGTGTCATTGCAGAGTTTTGAGCCTATTTCAACTGATACCGATTGAAACTAAAAACTGAATATTTTGAATTCCCATCAAAACGTTACCAATACCTGTACCAACTGCCAAGAAAAATATAGTCATATAGTGGAGGAGCATCGAAAAGAGGTCGAGCCAATCACTGAGCAGCAAGGTTGCCACATCATACACAATCGCAGTCCTTGGCTTCCTCCTCAATCACTTCGAGTGTGTTTTGATAACGTTGCCTCTTCCCTGCTATTTGTCAATACATATGTACTTCCATTTCTATACAGAAATTTCTCAGAGCAAATTTTAAAAATGAAATCCAAATAATAATAATGAAATGTCTTTTGTAATTTTGTAACATTGTTTTTCGAAAATTGGGAGCATAAAATATTTGAAAAGCTGGAGAATGACTTTTGAAATTAACTGGAAGAAATATTGACACAATTCAATATCATTTTAGCCATAAAGCGAACTATAAATCTCGTTTGAATCGAAGGAGTACTATTATAACATATGAACTACAGAATCCTTCAATATCATTAGAGTTAATCACGGTGTGGCTTAACTAGAATAGCGCAGGTCTGAAAGCTGGTTAAGGAATCAGATTTAACAGTTTATTTCAAAGTATCCAGAATAGCATTACTATGTATTCCCATATAAGCCGTACATGAATAATATTCATTAATAATATCATTTAAGTTTGATAATTTCGTTAAATCGAATAGAAACGGAAGTCATTACCCTATTTCTCCATTCCAATCTGATCATCATTGTAACAATCCAATATTTTCTTCCAAATACGACGCGCTTAATTCGATAGCCTCCTCGATCAACAGTCTGATAGCCATCTTAACCAATTTTTTTATTTCACTTGTGTACTGAATTTTCCTTGGAAAAAGGTGCTGAAAGAAATGCAATAATAATCGATATCCCTATTTAAAAAATAATAATGAGCTAAATCGTCATGTCACACTCGACTGTCGCGACGCAGGTGGCGACTCTGCAAATTACTCTATTAAGAAACATTATTATTATTCCTTTATTTGGTAATATACCAATATTATAATGCTTGCAGATAACATACAATCGTTACAACATACTTATCAAGTTTCTTCCAATCACCATCACATAAACAACACACTACTTCCTTCTATCCTTTATCAGGAACTGTTTACATCTATTCTTAAATTCTGGGACACTTTTTACATTAACCTCAGCAGGTAACTTATCAAACTCGCTTACTCCATTCACAAACACACTTCTCTTAGCAATTTCTTTACCTCTATACTGAACAAAAAATTTTTCATTGGTAACCTGCCTAGTTATATAATTATGTACATCAGATGTTTTGGAAACTAGTCCACTCAGGTACTTGGGCAACAAGCCTTTCTTAAGTTTATACATAAATAACATACAATGAAATTTTAACAACATTTCAACACTTAACCAACCTAATTTATCCAACATATCCTCTATCCTGCAATATTTATCACAGCCAATAATCACTCTCATTGCTTTATTTTGCAACAGTTGCAATCTCTGTAAATCCTTCTTATAACCCAAATACATAACACAAGCACAATACGTAAAGTGGGGCAACACAATTGTATTAAAGACTCTTAGCCTAGTATCAGAACTCAGAAATCTACCTATTCTAGATAAATATCCTACTTTCCTACCAACTTTTTTACAAACTAGATAAAAATGTTCACTAAAAGACAATTTATTATCAATTACAACACCTAGATATTTAATACTGGTAACATCCTCAACAATTTCACCGTCCACCCTAATCACCTGAGTACTCAACTCCTGCTTACCCGTTATCATCATACTTAAAACAAACGACTAATTTTCTTTTAGCAAATAACACGTATGGATTAAAGTAAAATAGACCGATTAGCGATGAAATTGCTTAACCGATTAATTAATAAATAATTACGTTGTTAGCAACAAGAGAAGTTATAATAATAATATTTTTTAATAATAATTATTATTTATTTACAATAATTGTGATACACATTACACAAAATATTAAAGTTAAGTATAAATAAAATAAAGGAAAAGAAAAGGAAACTAAATATATACGATAAATTATATTACATAAGAAGGTAGAGCCAACTATAGGCGTATAAACAATGAGTTGAGAAGGGTAACAGATAAAGCTAGAGAAAATTGGCTAAAAGGAAAATGTGATGAAATAGAACAAATGGAGAAATTAGGAAGGTACGATATGATGTACGCTAGGGCACTGGAATTAGAAGATAAGAAGTCTAATGGAATTTGTGGTAAAGGAATTATGAATACGGATGGGAAGATAGTCTCAGAAACAAAGGATGTAGCACAGGTATGGGAAGAATACATTAAGGAATTATACAGCAAACAGACAGGAGCGGCAAAAATAGAACTGGAAAATGAGGAAAACATTGAAGAAGACAACTTAGGACCAAGTATTATGGAGAGCGAAGTAGAAAAAGCGATAATGGAACTTAAGAAGGGGAAAGCCACGGGCAGCGATGGAATACCGGCTGAGATACTTAAAGTCATAGGATCAGAAGGACTAAAAGCGATCACGAAATTAATTAATAAGATTTACGACACGGGAGAGTGGCCTCAGGATTTCCTAGAAGTAACAATGATCCCTCTAAAGAAGAAGCCAAAGGCAATGCAGTGTAAAGATTACAGAACTATAAGCCTTCTGTCACACACATCGAAGATCATCACGAGGATTCTTAATAAAAGGCTGGAGAAAAAGGCAGAAGAAATACTAGCGGAAGATCAATTCGGTTTCAGAAAAGGACGAGGAACTAGAGATGCTATAGGAGTAGTTAGAATCATATCAGAAAGGGCAATAGAATACAGTCAAGATATCTGCGCATGTTTCGTAGACTGGCAGAAGGCCTTTGATAGAGTAAATTGGGTAAAGTTGATGAAGATATTAAAGGATATAGGTGTAGACTGGAAAGACAGGAGACTGATTAGGAATCTATATGAGAATCAAGTTGTAAAGGTCAGGTTTGAGAATGTGGACACCTGCGGAATAAATATCGGTAGAGGAGTAAGACAAGGCTGCTGCCTATCGCCAACCCTATTCAATATATATGGAGAAAGTCTAATGCAAGAAGCTTTAGAAGGCACAGGGGATTTTAAAATTGGAGGAAGGATTATAAGAACAGTAAAATACGCAGATGATCAAGTACTTCTAGCAAGAAAGGAAGAGGAGCTACAAAAAATGATAAATAGACTAGTGATAACAGGTAGAAAATACGGTATGGAAATAAATACAGAAAAATCCAAGGTCATTCGAATATCGGGTAAAGAAGAGAATCTGAACATAACTATTGGGGGAAAGCCATTAGAACAAGTTTCAGAATATAAATACCTTGGAAGTATCATAACACGAGAGGCAAAATGTACGGATGAGATCAAAACTAGAATAGGAAAAGCAAAAGCGGCTTTCAGGAGAAAGAAACAACTACTTACAGGGAATATAAGGGAAGATATCCGCAAGAAGTTGATAAAATGCTACGTATGGAGTATAGCATTGTATGGGGCAGAAACATGGATGCTAAGGAAAAATGACATCAAATACTTGGAAAGCTTTGAAATGTGGACTTGGAGGAGAATGCTGAAGATAAAATGGACAGATAGGATGAAAAACGATGAAGTGCTACGAAGAATAGGAGAGAAGCGAATGATTATACAGACTATCAGAAAGAGGAAGGCTAACTGGGTTGGACATTACCTGAGGAGAGAGAGTATGATTAAAGACGTGTTAGAAGGAAAACTAGATGGGAAAAGGGAAAGAGGTAGGAAAAGGTTTCAGCTGATAGACGATTTGAAAGGGAAAGAGAGTTATCAAGATATAAAGAGGACAGCGGAAAATAGGAGTATATGGAGAACCAGGTTTAACCATGAATAATCACGGACCTGTCTACGGACAGACTACCTATGATGATGATGATATTACATAATCTCCAGGGCCGTCTTGAGGCATTTGGATGCCATGGGTCCTAACTTTTTGAGGCACCCCTCCCATTTGCAAAGGATGTCTTATTTATCAAAATTTTCTATTGATTGTAAAATTCTGCGACTGTTACTACCTATTTGATTTCATAGAGAATAACAATATACAGTATTACGCTATATAAGGGGTGGATGACTGGGGGTATAAGAAAATACTGAAATATTAAATAAACAAAAAGTTTAAAGCAAACTCACGATTTCATATTGTACATTTACCGTAAAAACTCGTGTATAACACGCAGTTTGAAGACCACATTTTTAGATCTTAAAGTAGGGGTGCGCGTTATACACATGTAACACTTCTGTGCAGTTAAAATAAAGAAAATGAAGTGTACCTAACTCGCATCAGATCCTCACTTTTTGGGTGAATTGAGAGGAAATTATCGATACTCCAGCTTATATATATATATATTCATATCAAACCCACCAACAGCCTCCAATACCTTCACTTTGATAGCTGCCGTCCCCTTCATACCAAAACCTCTATCCCCTATGCTCTTGCTCGACGAGGACGGAGGCTTTGTTCTGATAGAGCATCCCTTCTACAGTACTACTCTGTCCTCGAGGACGCTCTTCTCAAACGTGGCTACCCTCCTGTCTTGGTCCGCGAACAGGAAGATCATTTCCGTTGTTGCCATAGTGGCTGAAATCAAACATCTAACCTTTGCAAATAGTCGGTCATTATGCAATTTGATTCTCCGTTATTGTGATACCAGAGTATGAAATGTACGTTAATGCCCACTTTCCTCTATACCGACAGAAATAAAATAACACAATGTATAAATATATTTCAAATAGGAATACAGTAAAACCTCTCATTAAGGAAATTCACGGAACCAATTTTTTCATCTATTCGTTTTTTAGAAGTTCGTTGACCGAAGGTTAATGGGTGTTCCATAAATTCAGAGATAATTGACCGATTATACAGAAGTAACAGAGTTATCCGAATGAAGGCAAATGCAATTATTATGCAGAAATCGCATAATCTAACCAAATCAAATCCTCCACTAAAATGCGTCAATTATACCTTTTCTTAAAAAATATTACTTAGGTTAACACACTACCCCGTTTGCGGGAATTTCGATCTAAACTTCATTACCTTAATTGATAGTAGCTCAATAACTTTGGCCAAAACTAACAAAAGTGGAACAGGTTCTACCCCTGACGATGCCCACCTTGTGGGCGAAATGCATTGGGTTTTGCAGCCCTCTAGTTGTTTTGGCTAAAGGAGTGTTCCACTTTTGTTCATTACCTTACACATATTTTTTCACTAAAATTGTTACCAACGCTCCAACTCCATCTCTGACAAAAAATTTCACATACATGAAAAAAATGCACATGAACCACCTCTCACATGTACATCCAGGGTTGGCAGATTTCCGGAACTACTGTGCGGGACATTTGTTACGCGTCAGCAAAAAAGGAATAAAATATTACCGAAACAGAAGAAGGTTGAAATAATACCAATACCTTACTTTTGAAAGTGAAAACATTTATTTATTAACAATCAGTATTACGTAGTACAACCACAAGCTTGACAATAATCAAGTTTTAGAAAAATCACAAAATATGATAATATAACGCCAAAAACGCATAAAACAGTAAAGCAACCGTCTATTCCTATTTTCGTCACATTCTTTCTAAGGAAACCGGAAAATAGCAAATTTCCATAAGTACGTATATCTTAAAGAATTTAAAAACAACAAAATTAAAAGGAATACATAAGTTGAGCAGTGAAATGAACTGAAATATAACCTGCAGCTCTGCTTATGCAGTTTATATGTGGTTAACAGCTTGAGAGTAAAATGACAACAATCACAAATTTTACGTCCTGCGTAGTCGATGTTGAGTGTATTCAGTTAGGGTATATTCTCCAAGTAGTACGGGAACAGAGCGTTTTCACGGTCTAGTCACAACTGTAAACGAGTTCTTTCTCGAAAAGCGAAATACGCGGGGGTGAATAAATCAGTCATTCTCTATTGAGACAATGTTTCACTTCACCTTAAGCTTACCTCTCCATAACGGCCTTCTCCTAAATCACGTGACTTTTAGAGCAACTATGTGACAAAAGCTTTCAATATGACTATGTACCAATGCACTAAAGCTTTCTATTTATAGTGGGCAGATGTAAATCTTTAGTTTCAAAATGGTTTAGCGGGACATTTGAAAGCCTTGCGGGACGCGGGACAATTCTTTGTTGCGCGGGACTGTCCCGCGCATTGCGGGACGTCTGGCATCTCTGAATACATCATTGCTGCGATCTGTGTATTGTGATGCCTACCATTAAATTTGGTGAATCCTTTCTCAGCAGTAAATTTCCTGTTAACTGTATCAGGAGAATAAATGTAATTTTAAACAATATCTTTTAAAAATAATTTTTATTTAAAAAAAACTCAACACGTTTAAAAAAAAGAATCAATCTTTCTTGGCTATAAATTTTCTTTGAACTCTCGCACAACAACAGCTAAAGCTAGTGTCACTACATATCACGAGCAATTGAATTTGAATGTTTTTCTTGCAAGAGAACACCTCGCACAGAAAACCGTTGTCACACCTTTGACGTCCGTAACCGCATGGCTTCCACTTTTTCGAAAATACCGGAAATACATCATAACGTATTGATTGGATTATTGACTAGGGTCTCATTGGCCAACTGTATTTTCAGTCCTTATCCATGCGTAACTGAAAAAAATTCTTTAGCGAGCAAAATTTCGTTTTAAAGATATTAATACTATTAACTTCACCTGCTACTGTGGCAAGTGGCAAAAAGTCATTTTCAAAATTAAAGTTGATAAAACCTTTGTGCTCCACAATGGGGCAAAAAAACTGAATGAACTTGCAATAATTAGTAGAGAGAATTAAACAGCCGGCCTTGGTAGAGGGGTGGTTAGCGTGTCTGGCTCACGGGTTCGAATCCTGCCGAGGGCATGGTTGTATGTGTTCGTCTTTGTTAATGTTATTACGCTCATTGTAAAAGGCCGTTAACGGCTGTTTATGAGCTAATATAAAATAAATAAATAAATAATATTATAGACAAATTAATAGAAAATTTTGCCAGGTTAAAACCTCGAAAAATTCTATTTTCTAAATTTTAGTTTTGTAAAATAATTTGTTTTACAATGTACAATGGTTGTTATCTGCCATTTGAATTTGAAAATAGTATTTCAAATTTTGTAATGAAAAATATTAAAAATATTGAATTTTGAAAAAAGGCACAAAATTTTTTTCCCGCACCCTCCCATTAAGGTATTTGTATCTATATATTGTTGCAATTCGAGTTGTGCATTCTGTTTGGGAATGTTTCATCCTTGGTCAGAGTGAAAAGGGAAAGTGGGAGATACTAAAAATGACACAAAATTTTGCACGCAAAATTTTTCCTATCCCTTACGATACGCGGTCACGTGACGTAAGGACGCTAGAACACGTATCAGTGGCGACCGAAAATGTATTCACTGTAGGAGTTGCCAGAAGGAGGGGGCGCTACACTGTTAATTGCTATCCCGACCCTAGCGAGGCAATCCTTCCGTAAAGTACCATCAGGGCCGACCCGAGGTAGGGGTGAGCCGGGACGCCAAAGTATTGGGGGCACAAAATCAAGTGAATACATTTTGGAAACAAATTTACATCACGGGATCGGCGAAAATCTACATTCTATCTATTTCTATTTCCTTTCATTATCAATTATTTTACAGAACAATGAATAAATGAGTAAGTTCTCCTAAAAATATCTATACAAAAATTTACGGACGGGAGCGCTGGAGCACTTTCTCGCCCGGGGCGTCAAAATACCTTGGTCCACCCCTGAGTACCATCGACCTTTACCATAAATCCTTTCCCTGGAAGAATACCAGATGACTACCATTTTTTTAATTCTCCCTCCTACCAAGTCTTGAAAATCCCAAATCTGTTTCAAATTGGTTTGGAAGAGCTTTTCTGAAAACTAGCTTTCCTTACTCCTTCACGATTCCCCTCCTACGTCAACATTCATATTCATTTCGAAATGGTACAGAGCTCTTAAATTTCTTTTTTCTCAACGGTGTGTGAACAGAAGAGGGTGATACTTGAAAATAGGAAGATAGTATACTTCGTATCGATGAAAAAAGTCGCATTTGTTCATACCACAAAACTTCGCTAGCAGAGGGGCGCCACAGAGATATCTTGCACCCAGGCGCCAGACACCCTAGGCACGGCCCTGTCTGCATGTCCCGTCTTTCCATCCCATGCTCAGTTCTCATTTTCTTTTACATTTATTAGTGAAGTAGTTATTTATTACCAATATTAATTTTAATAGTATATCAATAGACATTATATTTACATTTACAAACATTAAATTAAATTCATTTGATTCATATTTATAATTTGTTTCTAACAATTTAACTATTCTGTTATGATTTGCGGCATTTGTCATTTTGTAACAGTCGTTGGTGTTGCTCCATACTGTGATACCAAATCTGATTACTGACTCTAGTAAAGTAAAATACATTATTCGTTTGACATCAGTAGGGATAACATCCTTAACATGGTAAAGTTGGTATGATACTCTTCTTAAGATTTAATTTAATTTTGATATTTGAATACCAAATTTAAAGTACAGTGAAACCTCTCTTGACGACCACTCCTATTAAGCGACCACACACCTCTTAACGACCAAATTTTCGTGGAACCGATCTCAATTTCCGTAAGATCAATGTATTTTTTACCCCTATTCAAAGATCACCCCTCACCCCGACCAACGACCATGACTAATAGAAGATTTTCTCCCTCTTAAGCGACCGGTAAAGACAACGAGCATGAGTTTTTCCAACAATCATCATATCACATCGGAAAATTTAAAACTGCTCAAAATAAACTTCATTCCAAACAAACTAGATACCTATGAAAGCATTTATAGCATAATAACAACATGAATCACGACTCAGGCCCTCTTGTGATTGGTAAATCGCTGGAGCCGAGGTGTTTCAAAAACGTTGATATGTCAAGACTGGGAGTGTCTTGGCAAATAAAAAAAGCCTGGATGACTTCAGCTATTTTTGAAAATTGGCTTAGAGAGTTGATTTGAAAATGCGTAGACAGAACCGAACAGTAATCCTTTTTGTAGACAACACTCCATGTCACGCGTATCAAGTGAAATTGACACATGTTGTAATGAAGTTTTTACCTCCGAATAGCACGGCAAAGCTGCAGCCGCTTGATCAGGGAATTATTCAAGCTTTTAAGCTTAAATATCGGAAAAAAGTGCTTCAGTACCTGATAGCAAGAATGGACGATTTAACAACCGCGTCCCAATTAGCAAAGGAAATCACTGTTAGTGAGGCTATCTCGTGGCTGATTGTGGCATCGAACGGCGTTGAGCGAAGGTCCATTGTGTGATGTTTTTAAATGTATGGGGTTTTAGAAAATGAAAATGACGATCGTGATAGTGAAAAGGAAGATGGTCTTGAAACAATGGCCCAGGCAGCAGGGATCCCCTACAATGAAAGATATTTGGAGGAGGATGTCTATTGCTACGACGACTGCAGCGGTGTCTGGGAGGAGTCCTTATTGCATAACTCGTTTGGTAATATCTTTCAGTATACATCTTTTAATGATTTTTTTAAATGTGGAATTTCAATTTCAATTCATTTAATTTCATTTGTGCTTCTTTACAATTAGGCCCCTGTAGTGGTAATATTGCTGACGATGAGGACTCCCGGTCGGTGGAAGCTGAAGAAGCATTGTCTCCCCAGGAAATTTTGTCCTCTATTTGATAAGTGCCATAAAGGACAGAAAAGTGAATCTTATCGTTATAGGGGAAAAATGAATCAACTTTATGTGGAATTAAAGGGTGCATTTGAAAAAGAAATAATCGAGAGAAAGTGCAGAAAAATGACACAGATTTCTTTGAACAATTTTTTCGCAGAAGGAGCATTGAATGAAGACCATGTTAAATTGTTTAATTCTAACTGTAAAAGGTTCCTGAAGGTGTCAATTGTTGCGAAGTTGTAGTTTGTGTAAAATAAAGGGTATTGTTTCATTATTATTAAGCATTTTTTATACTTTTATTTCTCATAACTCCACATTAAAATATTCTTTAATTGATTTCATCGCTGAACTGTCTATTGTTTTTGTTAAATCGATAAATTCTTATTAAAATATATGATTCGGGTAATTACTGCAATGCACAATGTCTTTAAAATGTTGTTGTTGTTATGAGCTTTGAGTCAATTGTTAGATATGATGGGATAGGATGCATAGGATCTTCGGATCGCTTTATTCTATCATTAGATATGATGATAAAATACTATGTGCGTTTTGACCATTTTGTCGATGATGTCTGTGTGTGTGTGTATGTGATAGCTTTTTTGTGGGTGCTTAACCAAAAACTATTGATCAGGTCAACGCGAAATTTTATATTTAGCATTTTCATGAAAGTCACAAGAACTGGTTAGTTTTTGGTAAAAATCGGTCAACCGTAAGTGGGCGTTTACTCTAGTCACATCCGTTATTTTGAAATATTTGCTTTAATATTTAAAAAGTGTATAAATATATTGGAATAAAAGTTGTAGGAAATTTATTTTTCTACAACATTAGTTTGAAACATTTTCCCATATAATGCATTGTTTAAGAGATGATATATTTTTCGTAAATCTCGAAGTCGGTTTTTTTCATGAAAACAATGCTTTCCCCTATACTACGTATGAAGAAAGTAAAAAGCAGATGCTCAGCAATAAAGAACTTCAGCTACCAGAGCAACCAGGACAATGCTTTTCAGTGGGAATTGGCAATCCGTATTATAATAGCATCGCTTTAATTCTTTTCGTCAATGCTGAAAAGCACTATTATCTTCGTGATGCCCGTCCGTCCGTACGCATATATCAGGGAAGAATTGGCTTAACCGATGCCAACCAAATTTGGTATATAACATTTTCACATAAATACATGATCAAAATGACATATTTTGACTGAATCGACTCAGCAGAGGTGCCAAAATTTCAAAATTAAACTTTTCGGTAATTATAAATTTGGAAGGAATTGTCAACCGATTTAAACGAAATTTTGTATAAAGGATAAGTGCAGCATACAAAAATAAAATCAAGATGTTCATCATAGATATAGACACCAGGGCTGCCACAATACAAGTAATAAAAAAAATTCTTTTTACATGTATTAGTATTGAATTGTTCGAATCAATTTTAACCAAATTTAATACTTATAATATACATATATATACTAAACCATAATAGCATATTTGGACCGGATCAGTCAAACAGCAGTGCCACAATTACAAATTAAACTCTTTCAGTAATAATGGATTTGGAAGGAATTGGCTGTACGAATATCAATTAAATTTTGTATATAAGATTCGTACAACATCCCATAATGAAATCTAGATATTTAAAGCGGAGCTAAAGAGCAGGACTACCACAGTTAAAAGTTAAATACTATTACTTTTACACGTATTTCTAGAGAATTGACCACATACATTTTAACCAAATATACGATATACAATCTTCATATAAATAAATAACCAAAATGTCATATTTTAACCGGGGGCCCCCTTATGTAATTTAATTCTAACAATATAAAATTAAATTAATTTCTAAAATAAAAGATTTACTCTTTCCAAATTATATATTGTAATTTTATCTATATTAAATTTGAATTGTTTTACAAGTACTTTTGTAGCTATTTTTATTAGGTATTAATGAAGAGCCAATAAATAAGGTTCAATAAAACTGTTAACTTGCAAATTACTGGAGATTTGCTACTTACCTAAAATTTCCATCTTCTTACTTTTGTTTTAGCAAACATATTGATAATTTCCTGAAAGTTATTCCTTAAACGGTGAGCTTCCTCATGTTCAATTGATAGGACACTTAAACTGCAAATGTGGCCCGCCATACAGAAAAGGTTGCCGACCCCTGTAATACATGATCACAGTGATATGAACTGCTTTGGAAAATTATCCGTGATGTCACAACAATATTTATCAACTATTCTTCGAGACTGTTCATAAAGTTGATTGTCTGATAATTTGACCAGTTCCTGCGGCTGTATTGCTTGAAAAGTGTGAATCACATGCGCTAAACTATTAAATCGCTCTCGCTCTGGCAATATCCAGACATCCATAGAAAACGTTTGCTCGAAATCGCGACTCGGGGTCAGTGAGTCTCTCGTCCTCACATAGTTCGTCAAAATGACGTTTAGTTTTCCTCGCGCACTTTTGGGAAAATGCTGGATCCAGTTTCCAAACAGCACTTAATTCTATGGCAATTTCTTTTGCATCCTCATACGCATCCCGAAACTTCTTCAGGTCTTCCAGTGCTCCTTTAATTCGCAAATTGGCTTTCGAAATATCTAAATCCTGTTTTTGTAAATCAATTTATTATTATTATTCTTTATTGGTTCATGAGATCTTAGCAAAGATATAGAACAAGTCAACAGAAAAAATTATATAAAAGTACACACTATGACAAATGCAAAAAAGAAGTTAAAATAAAATAAAAAATATTTACATTTTTTGTGAAATCATCCTTCAAAAAATCATCAGGGCAATGGTACACAAATATAAAACTCATTCAAGTACAATAGAATATTAAAGGGAAAGTTACTACAACTTTACATTAGCTTATCATTTAAAAATTCACTGATACAGTAATACGATTTACCTACCAATAAATTTTTTAGTTTATTTTAAATTGATTTAAAGGTAAACACTTAATATCCGTGGGAAGTTGGTTAAAAAATATGGAGGTAGAGTGGTATGGTCCTCGTTGGCTGAGAGTGAGAGTGTAATCATGTAGATGTATATCTTCTCTACGTCTTGTGTTATGATGGTGGGTAGCAGCATTGACTGGGAATTGAAACAACATTAGTAGACAAATATTTTTGAGTGCAACACGACTTGGAAAACAAATTCAAAAGTTTCTAGTTCTTTCTTCAGAAAACAGGCCTCCTCTCGTTCAGATGATGGTTTACTTATTATTATAATTTTATAATATTATAATATGAAAATATCTAAATCTGATGGCAACTAACGATTCATTTCTTGATGACCATCGCGTGGGAAAAAGGCGCTTTAATTTTATTTTAGACTTTCTTTCTCTCGAATCAAAGAAAGTTGATAAGAGAGCCCAACGTTTAATACTATTAGTAAAGAAAACATAAATTCGCTCAAGCGTATTAAAAAATTTCGTTACTTCTGGTATTCCGTTTACTGCATCATTGAGGACAAGATTCAAGTTATGGGCAGAGCAGTGAACATAGAGAGCATTCTCTTCCTTGTCCAAGATTCTTCTCTACACTCCAGTATAAGCACCTCATTACCGCTGATCCGTCATAGCCCTGTCCTCGACATTTCGAAAGCTCTATCCCTTTATTTTCTATACTGCAAATAATGTCTGTTTCCAGGCCTGCAGCTGTTTGATCGTCAACTTTCTTAAATCCGAGAAACGATTCTTTAATTTTAATTTCGTTTGGCTTATCAATTTAAACTTTTTCGATTTTCACATTACGAAACACTTGACTCAACTGATCTGCTTTCGAAATAGCTTGAGTTGTATCTATTATTATGGAGAAAAATGGTGCTTCCTTAACATCAGCAATTATCTTATATTCCACCGTCTTTGACAACAAATCGATAAGTTTGTTTTGAATTCGTGGACTTAAGTATCGAACTGATCCTGCAACTTTTGAAATCAATTCTTTCAAAACGGAATCATATATTGCAAATAATTCAACAATCGATAAAAAATTACCGTTTTGGCCCCATTCACTCCCACTCCACGATGCCCTCTAAATGGAAGATTACACGTGACCAAAATAAGTGTTATATTTATGATTCACACCAAAACCATTTTTCCCTCAATACTTGCGCTTCAAGGTCTCTGTCAACAGTCTTATTGAGACGCCACAGTTCATACAATACACATGAATTGTGATGAATCCCAGAACTCTCGTGATCTTTAATTTTGTCGCTCAACCTCCTCCAAGCTCGTATCCCATGCACTCAAGCTGGTTGGAAATGTGGATCCTTTCTATCAGCAAACAACCAGCATGGCTCGCAGTACGCGCAGTCAAGTATTTCTGAATGACATAGATAACTTCGTGAAATTTTAACTCCCGCTTTATTTGTTCTTTTATAATAATAGGCAGAGAAACGAGCACCTGTTTATTTGTCAGGGGGAAAAGGTCCTGCAGGTCGGCAAGACCCAGTTGAAATAATAAATCTTTTTTCATCTGCTGTTGGAACGTCTACGTCCTTAAAATGGCCTTTGTCCGTAGGATTTATTTTGTGCTCTATGTTGGCGAGCATTGCCTTAGTACTCATTCCTTGCATTTCACCATCTTTGCCAGCATATGCAATTTTGTTCTTTGTAATTTTTCCTCTCAATAGGCCCAGATTCCCCGACCCCCTCACATTTATCGGCCACCAGGCTTACTGTTTGCTCAAAAACTGCAGTACGTACTTGTAAAAGCTCATTCTCAAGATCACCGCAATTGTCAATAAAATCAGTCAAACACATTTTTTCGACAATATCTACATTCTTTTTCTCAACAATACTACTAGCAATTCCACTAACGTTAATAGCAGGCCTATCACAAGTAGCAGGTGCCAGCTCACTCTCACTTTCAACTTGACTCACGCACTTTGAAGATGACTCTAAGAATGTAATTATTTCTGTCAATCTCTTGCTACCAGTAACGACCTGAGATTTTTTCTTTCTTTTTTGAGCTCCACTTATATAAACACATTTATTGAAACTCATATTTGTATGTCCCTCACACTTCTTTTTTCTACACAACAAAATTTTCTATATGTTTATATGTTGATCACAATAAAAACGAAATAAATTTTATCACTATTTTCCCACTATATTCTAATACACTATAGAAAAAAATAAACGGTTGAAACTCCGAAGTCAGAGCACACACATGCTCGCACTGATTGCAATGAGCAACTGTTGAACCACCTTTCTGTAGGTGGCTCAACAGTTTCATCCCTTCTTACTTCTCCTTCCCCTCCTCTTTCGTCCTACTTGGTGACAAATTTATATTTGGAATATGATCTGCCCCCGACATTAGATCACATGGCTACTGAGAACCAAGGGGTGACATTTATGTTGCTTCACATTGGTGTTTGCAACCTCATCCTGTACATCTCCTCTACTCATATTTCGAATTCATGAGATCAGAACGTAAAATAGTAATTTGTCAGTTTCACTTCGTATATCATCGAGGAAAGATCGGTCATATAAGGCAAGTGTATCTGGTGGATGAACTAAGAAAGTCATGATGTGTTTGCACTTTTGTCATAATCCCCATACCATTTTGTAAAAGATCTGTAACTATGTTTATAGTATTTATAAAATAATATATACAGTTTCAGGTACCATGTTTACTTTTATTTTCATAAGGCTGAAAAATTAATTATTAAATAATTAAATCTGCTTGCTGTAATTGTAACATTTTCTTTTAAACATTTTCTTACCTATCATCTTTCCACTGCAAAACTTACACTGCAATATCTTGTTTCGATGAAATAATCAAAGCATACTTTCTCATCATCGAATATTATTTAGTTTGCTAAACAATTTTGTAACATTCGAGGGTCTTTATAAAATTTAATTTTTGTTTTCCAAAATTATAATTTTCCTAATATGGTTGGCGATATTTCTAAAATACACCCACAAATATAAGTTTTGGAATTTCCTACTTAAAGTATGTAAAAGTCCTACTTTGTTGTCATGAAGAGTTGGCAACCCTACTTGAGTGAGATATGCGAGAAAGCTTACGCAATCATATCTTACCATGCGAATCCTACTGCCGGAGATGATGTTCCCAGTTGTGGCAGTGTATCTCCTGTTGCACTTCCCTCTGTGATACTAGCTTCATCTACCGATATCCCCTTTAAATTGCCTCCTGATGTTAATGCCAGGCGGGTCTCAACCAGGGCTAGCCATGGTATCAATAAATCCAAGTCCCTATGACTAGCTGAAGATGTTGTTTTGTCCTTATTCTTACTGAATGCACAATGCTTAAGGAATAAGTTACTTGAGTTGGAAGTATTTCTAGATGATATTAAACCTGATATACTTTGTTTATGTGAACATTGGCTTACTCCTCATGAGGTTAATTATTTTTGTTTGCATGGTTACTCTGCAGCTGATATATTTTGCCCGCCCTTTTATAAAAATGGTGGTGCTGTTATCCTTCTGAGGGAGGGTTTGGTTCCTGCTGCTCCACCAGATATGCCAGAAAATCTGTTGTCTGAAAAAAACTTTGAGTATGCAATGTGCTATTTCAATACTGCCAATATTGTATGTGTTGTCATATGTGTTTATCGTTCCCCCCAGGGTGACTTTCAATTGTTTGTAAATAATCTTGACATTTTGCTTGACTATGTATTCCATTGGAAACCTCAATCACTTATAATCCTCTCTGGCGACTTTAACTGCAACTTGTTTTTTGATGGCAGTAATCAGAAATCTCTTCTTAACTTACTTAGTTCTTATCACCTATATGTAAACACCAAGGATGCCACTCGCGTTAATTCTTCTTCTTCGTCCTTGCTTGATCTCACCATTTCAAACATCGATGCTCAGTATGTAAAATCCGAAGTTATTCCCTTAGATATATCTGATCATTACCCTACCATGACTTATTTGACTATAAAAAATAGAACTCAATCAATGCATTGCAAAACTCGATGT
The DNA here is from genome assembly GCA_028673005.1 of Tanypteryx hageni. Taxonomy (NCBI): domain Eukaryota; kingdom Metazoa; phylum Arthropoda; class Insecta; order Odonata; family Petaluridae; genus Tanypteryx; species Tanypteryx hageni. The sequence goes on along the minus strand of CM054112.1, from coordinate 223,305,129 downwards.
TTTTATAATCTAAATGTTAAGCTTTTTCTTAATATGTTAAAAACTGAGACCTGGTCTGATGTATATGTTGACACTAATTTTGACAGTAAGTTCTCTGCTTTCTACAACAAATTTCTTTTTTATTTTAATGCTGCCTTTCCTGTGGTTGTTAAAAAGATTTCTAATAGGATCTCTAAAAAGCAGTGGATTACAGATGAGATTCGTGCACTTTCTGCCCATATTAAAGAGTTATTTGTTCAGTGTAAAATCCACATGAATAAGGATCTGGAGGCTGAATATAAAATGCTTAAAAAAATCGTATCGATCAATTCTCCATACGGCTAAATGGACATACAATAATGATAGACTGTAGAACTGCTCTATCAAATCCCGTGAAATTTGGAAGATTATTAATGAATCTAAAAATAACGACAAATCATCATCACTGTTTAGAATTAAGGATGAATCTGGTAAAATTATTTCAGACTATTCATCCCTCGTAACCACTTTCAGTAATAATTTTACTAATGAACCTTGTATTCAGCAGTTGATTAATGCTAATTTCCCTGATATTTCAAACTGTTCAAAGTCACTCTACCTTACTCCTTGCCTAGACAATGAACTCAAGCTGATAGTATTTAATCTAGGTTCGAAAAAGAGTTCAGGTATTGATGAAGTACCTAATTTTATTTTAACTCAATGTTATCATTTAATTGCGTCTCCTCTTTTATTCTTAGTGAACTATTCCCTCGAAAGTGGTATTTTTCCTTCCTCGCTTAAGACTTCGAAAGTTGTACATTTATATAAAAAGAAAGGAAGTATACACGATATCAATTCATATAGGCCCATAGCTACGCAGAATCAATTAGCTAAGATATTTGAAAAAGTTTACTACAGACGTTTAATTTCTTTCCTTGAATCCCACAAATTATTATCCTTTTCACAGCATGGTTTTCGTAAAAACAAGTCAACAGTTTCGGCAATATTTGAAGCAATAAATAGTGTCTTGAGTGCTTTGGATAATAGTAAAGAAGTTGCTGCCTTGTTTTTTGATTTTTCTAAAGCATTCGATTTGGTTAATCATGGTTTACTCCTTAAGAAATTGTAAAATTGTATGGAATCAGAGGTATACCCTTAAAGTGGATACAATCTTATTTAAGTTACAGATTTCAGTGTATTTCTATTAATGTCAATGGATTGAAACACATTTCTACTCCCAAGGCTGTAACCATAAGAGTTCCGCAAGTTTCCATTCTTGGACTTGCATTATTTTTGTTATATATTAATGATCTTCCTCAACAGCTCAATAAAATACCTGGTGCAAAAACAATAGTGTATGCAGATGATATAAATGTTGTACTTTCCGCAGACTCAGCCATGAGTTTGAGTCACTATGGCAACCAAATCACTCTTGCATTTAACAATTGGAGTCTTAAAAATGTTCTCACTGTTAATGTTGATAAATCCCAGTCAGTATATTTTGCTAATAAGAACAAAGCCAGTTTGAATCTACCTTTTCATATTAATGGTATTCAGATGTCCCAAGTTCAAAACATAAAACTACTTGGTTTGTATTTAGACTCTAATCTTTCTTGGGAGACTCACATTTCTAAACTAGCCAGTAAACTCAGTTCCATTTGTTTCCTCATTAGAAGTATAAGACTCACAGTTTCGAAGGATGTGTTGCTTTCCATTTACTATGGTCTATGTTATGCACAAATTGTTTATGGTATACTTTTTTGGGGTTCTTCTACTAATGCCCTCACTATTTTTAAGATAAAAAAAATTGTACGTCTTATGGCATTTGAAGGTCACAATGCTCCATGTAGACCTATTTTTAAAGGATTTAACATATTTCCTATGCCATGTGTAAATATTCTTAATTTAATTATTTTATGAGAAAGAATCTGAGCAATTTTGAATTCAATTCAAAATTTCATAATTATAGTACTAGAAATTATAATAGCTTACATGTTAACTATGTCAGAACCAGAGGTACTTCTCTTGGCCCCAGAAATATGGAGGTCAAATTATTTAATCATTTGCCAAGTTTTCTCAAGACGCCTATGTCCCTATGTATGTTCAAAACAAAGTTGAAAGAATTCTTATTACATAAAATGTATTATAGCATTAATGATTTTTTAGATGACAAATGTTAATACATCTGTTTATGTTGTATATATGTATTTGACGAATCCTATACCTTCTTTTGTAAGGTATTTGGAGAATAAAGTGACTTTGACTCCCAATAAAGGGATCTTTGTTTATGAAAACTGAACCAGGCCATAAGAAGTTTTCTAATAGATCTGAGCAAAATTTATGATGACTGTTATTGCATCTCTGGTCGAGGGAAGATGCATCAGCTGAAAACTATACTAAGCTAAAAGTAGAAAGCAGGGCTACAAGGTTATCTCCTCGGGAGAAAAAGGCTGAATAAGTGGTATATGTAACTATTTCATACTTGGGTGTCACAGCTCGGGAGGGTTCCCTCGGACCACTACTCACTGGGGCCCCCTTGACACTGGGACACCCGGGACATGCCCAGTCCCCCCAGACGGTAGTTACGCCACTGCTAAAATGCTTGCTGAGTGCAAGCACCAACTATGTACTTGTATACCACCTTTTTGAACTTTGCGTGCTCGCGGTTCACGAATTTGGATTTAGCGACAAAATTTCTTCTTCTTCTTTTCACGCCAATTACTTTCATTTCGCGTAATGCGTTTACGATGCCAACATGCGTGAACTCCCTCCATCGACGTAATTCTTTTGTAGCTCAGTTTAAACTTCACTGCCAACGGCGCTATTTTCGATAACAGTCGAAGTTGCTGGCATCTAGCGGCCAAATTAGAAATTATTGGATAACGGAAAAGCGTCCTGCGCGTTTAGTTTTTCACAACTTTAAGAGTAGTATGGCATTGAAAATATTCGTTCTTAGCGTATGAGGTTGCTGGTTTTTGACCGAAATATTTAATGCTATTATCTTTGTGTTTTGAATGTAATTTAAGGAACTATTGTTATGTTAGGTTTTCATTGTTACGAATTTTTAATCTAAATCTAAGAATTGCTATCATCTTGTAACGCAGTGGTTCTCAAACTTTCAGTTGTCGCGGCCCCCTTTGAATTGAAAATAGTAAAAATAAGAAATATTATTGTAAATTTCTTCATTTTTTGTAACTAATAATAATTTTTATCACATCGTTTTTCCAAAACTTTCCTGATAAAACTTTATTATTCGTGAAAACTTTATTTATCGACATTTCACCTTCTATCCAAAATAATTTTGCGGGCCCCTCGGGGGCCGCGGCCCACAGTTTGAAAAACACTGTTGTAACGTAAGATTTTCTGCCGCGTAATTTGAACGCGATTACTATAAGAAATGCTACAACTTTCTTACGCTAGGTTTTGATTTTCTGTCATACATTTCTAACGTAATTAGTAAAAGAAATGTAACCACTTTTTAATGCGTGCTACATTTGTGGCTTGAAAATGTTTGTTGCAGAATCCAGGAAAACATTCTTGCATGACGTACCCAACATTCCATTTCAGTAGTTTAATTTAAATTAAACCAGTGATTTCCAGTCTGTGGGCCGCGAAGTTAATCCGAGGGGGGTCGCGAGGTTATTTCTAGAAATCGGCAAATTCACGTAACTTCGCAGTAAGCCTTCCTTCGCCAATTGGCTCTTGGTTTACTGTTATTTCCGCCGCTGGTAACCAGGCATCTTCGAATTTGGCGCGTTAAGCAGGACCATGTTTCTCTCTGCGCCTCGCAGAGGTTCTCAAAGTGGGAGGCGCGATGGGTTGCCAGTGGAGACACGAGATTTAGTGTTTCTTAACCTGTGGTCCGCGGACCACTGGTGGTCAGCGAGCATTTGCCGGGTGCTCCGCATCAATTGATTAGAGATCAATATACTAAAACTGAAAATGATTCCCGAGTATTCTGAGAGTTTTTTAGTAATGTACCCAATTATATTTATTATTTTAATGATATTATAAGGTTCTACAGATATTTGGTGGTCCGCGGAAAACCTGCCTCATTGAAAGTGGTACGTGGCGTCGGAAAGGTTTAGACTACTAGTCTAGAATCTAAAGGTAGATCTTTTAAAATAGTTTTTATTTAATTATTTTATTTTGGAAAAAATATAATTTTTATTGTTTAAAATTAGTAAGAATTCTTTTCAATTTCTTCCGTTGTTTAACATTTCAACACAATCTGGCCCAAATTGGTACTTTTGGGATCGAGTCTTCTCGGATAAACTCAATAGACCGTTATTTTCAAGCAACAATTCTAAAATTCCAACCTTCGATATTGGTTCGTCGAACCACTGAAACAGTCACTTTTATCACTACTATGGCCGATCAGCTGTTTGCGTGGGGAGCATGGTTGCTTTGTTCCTCTGTAAACCTGGTCACAGGGCCTCGCCGGCCATTGGGTGCAAGGGGTTCGGCGACATATTAGGGGCCCAATCTCTCCTCCACCTTTCTGCCCAGGGCATCGAACCGGACCGAACCGAAAACCTTAACCGAAAAAACCGATATTCTACCCCGAGTGAAACCGAACCAGAACCGATAAAAATATTGCTGCTGAACCCGAACAGAAACTAAAAACCGTGATTTATTTAGTTCCGTTTATTCGGTTAGCAACAACTGTGAACGAAAGAGGTTTTTTCTTTTGCTTAATTGTGAAACGTTTTTGAAATTATCGCGTTTCACTAGCAGATATTGCAAACGTTCGTTCTGGGTACCCAGAACTATCTGATGAGGTTATGAAGTACTTGATGCATTTTCCGATAACATATGTTTGTGGAAGTGGATGTTCTGCGCGTGTTGCCCTGAAATAAAAGTACAGAAATAAGCTGGATGTGGAACCCGATTTAAGGTTGAAACTATCACCGCTTCAACAAGATAGTCAAACTCTGACATATGCGAAACAGCACCTGCCATTTCATTGAGTGACTATATATCTATGTACATACTTAATCTTTTATAAGTTATGCAAATTGGTATTTTTTGCATTGAAAGTTCCGGAACGGCGTTCCGGCAGAAAAAAGTACTGTATATAGCTATATCGTCATCATAGGTAGTCTGTCCGTAGACAGCTCGGTGATTATTTACGGTTAAACCTGGTTCTCCATATACTCCTATTTTCCGCTGTCCTCTATATCTTGATAACTCTCTTTCCCTTTCAAATCGTCTATCAGCTGAAACCTCTTCTTTCCTCTTTCCCTTTTTCCATTTAGTTTTTCTTTCTAACACGTCTTTAATCATACTCTCTCTCCTCAGGTAATGCCCAACCCAGTTTGTCTTCCTCTTTCTAATAGTCTGTATAATCATTCGCTTCTCTCCCACTCTTCATCGTTTTTCATGCTATCTGTCCATTTTATCTTCAGCATTCTCCTCCGAGTCAACATTTCATATATATATATATATATATATATATATATATATATATATATATATATATATATATTAACTAAAGGAAAAGAAAAGGTAGTGATAAGGGTGGCAACAAGGTGTTGAGGGAAGCCCAGCGGGCACTTACCAAGTTGAGGACCAAGCTGGCAGGCTGCTGGGGGCGTCGAAGAGACACGTAAAACACACGAACACAAAAACACACGCAAGCTTATCGGGCCTATGCCCTTCTTCAGCGAAAGAGTATCTGTATATATATATATATATATATATATATATATATATATATATATATATATATTTATATACATACACACACAGTAGTATCCCGATTATCCGACATTCCGTGTTATCCAACGTCTCGCAGAAGAAATGCGCGATGATTTTGTTCCTTTATTACAGTCAATCCCAGGCTGTGAAGAGGTGAATAACGATGACATAAGAGAATGGATGCATCAAAATGAGGAACAAGAGTTGACCGATAACGACATAGTAGATCTTGTGAATTGTGTTGGCGAAAATAATTCAGATGATGATAGTGATGAAGCAGAAAATGTCCCCAAAATTAGTCATAATGACGGATTGAGAGCTATTGAAATCGTACTTATTTACGTTGAACAACAAGAAGAAGAGGCGACCGCTACGGACATACTATTCTTCAAGTTTTGGCGAGATCTTGCCACAAAGAAAACAAAGGAGAATTTAAAACAATTATCTGTTACGTTTTTAAAAATAAACATTTTTTCAATTCTGTGCGTATTTTTTATACTGTGTATCTTGTTTTTATTTCTTACTTCTGTTTACATTCTTTCATATTGTTTATAATGAATAAAAAGATGAAAAATATATGATATTTTGTTAATATGTTATTATTTTTGATATTTTTATTACCATCCGAGTGTTGAATGAAAAGTAATAATAATAATAATAATAATTTTATTCATCCAAGTGATCTGTTAATACAAATATAGGATAAGTCAATGATAATATATATATATATATATATATATATATATATATATACATAGATATTCATAAAAATGCAGGTATAAGTCACAATAAAACATACAAAGTTAGTCATGATCTAGTTATACAAAAATTCATCAGTTGAGTAAAAACAGCCATTTACAAGATACTCCTTAAGTTTATGCTTAAAGTATCTGTTTTTTGACTCATTTTTTAGCGTAGCAGGGAGCTTATTGAAGAATATTGATCCAGCATAAATTGGACTGTTAGCACACATTTTCAAGGTCTTTGACGAAAGGTGACAGTCCTGTTTACTTCTCGTATTATGATCATGTATATCTGAATTAGATTTTAAATTAAGAATTGATGCATTATTTTTAATAAACAGAATTGAGTAAAATATGTATACACTAGGGGCAGTGAGAATGTTGAGGTTTTTAAATAAGTTACGGCAACTATCTCGTCTTTTTGCCTTGGCTAAGATTCTTACAGCCCACTTTTGGAGTTTAAACAGACGTAAGGAATGGTTAGAGTGACCCCATACCATAATGACATATTTTAGATGGCAATAAATATAGGCATAGTATACTGTAAGTGCTGTGTGTAGGTTAGTGATCTGCATCACTCTTTTGAGGAGGAAGCATCCTACACTAACTTTCTTGCATGTGGCATCAATATGTGCTTCCCAGTTTAGTGTTTCACTTAAATGAACTTCTAAAAATTTTACTACTGCCGAATTCTTCAGAGAATTGTCTGAAACTTTTAACCAAGGAGTTTGAGTTATTATCTTTTGGGAGGGATGAAATTGTATGAATGTGGATTTGTTATTATTTAAGAAGACCTTGTTTTTGGTGCACCAACTTTCCATTTCGCTAACTGCATTTTGCGGGCTTAAGGAATCACAGGGGTTTATCAGTAGATGGTTAGTATCATCAGCAAACATGTATAGATCACCTCCTTTAAGGTAGGAGGGGAGATCATTAATGAATAGTAGGAATAACAAAGGTCCAAGAATTGACCCTTGAGGGAGGCCTCTAGTAACATAGTGGAGTTCAGAGGAAATTTTACAATTATCAGCTTCAGAGTAGATTGTTACAGCTTGTTGCCTGTCAGTGAGAAAAGATTCTATCCATTTATTAGCTAGTCCAGAGATCCCATAAGACTTAAGTTTGCTTAGGAGAATTTTATGGTCGATGGAATCAAAAGCCTTTGATAGGTCATAAAAAATCCCAATAACATTATTTTGATCATTCAATCCATCTAGCACAGCATGGACGAACTTTGCTATGCCAGTTTCGGTGGATCTACCTTTGCGAAATCCATATTGGTATTCGGAAAGAATATTATGCTTGTCCAAGAATGAGGTAATTCTATTATACATAATGCTTTCAAGGATTTTGGAGAAGACAGATAAGGTGGAAATTGGTCGAAAGTTCTCCATAGTGCAGGTGTTACCTTTTTTGGGAACAGGAATCTTTGGCAATTTTTAATTTTTGGGGAAACGTTCCGGAACTTAATGATTCGTTAACAATATGGGTAATTGGAAAAAGAAGATATTGGATGACATCACCTCTGAGAAGAGAGCATGGGATGTCGTCCCACCCAGATGAATTTTTACGACTTATTTTACTAATTATTGATTTAATTTCATTTTCATTAACAGGTTGGAGAAATATAGAAGTAACATTAGAGTAGGATAGAGTTGGGATGTTGACTGAATTGTCTATTATCTGTGGGTTGACAAGTTGATTAACAGCTCCTAGAAAGTAATTATTGAGTTCATTGGCTATGGATAATGGATGAGACACTATCTTGCCATTGACAGAAATTTCATTGATGGAATATTTATTTGTACTCAAAGATGTAGATTTTTTTATAATATTCCAGGCAGATTTAGTTTTGTTACTGGAAGAGTTTATTAGATTGATGTTGAAGTTCCTTTTAGCATCCTTTACTAGGTTTGCAAAATTCTTTTTGTGCTCAAGGTAGACTTTTTTGTCAATAGAGTTATTGGTGAGAGTCAGTTTTTGAAACATTTGTTTCAGTTTAACTGATTCAGACCTAACTTCATCAGTGACCCAAGGGTTACTAGTATTAAGGTAATTGTTGATCCTCACACATCTGAGAGGAAAGCAGTCATTGAAATAGGAAAGGAAGGTAGATAAGAAACTGTCAAATTTATCATTGACTGAAGTTGACTGATAGACTTTTGTCTAATTCTCATGTTTTAGAGCAGAGGTAAATTTGGAATGGTCTGAAGGCGTAAAATAGCATTTATATACAAAATGATTTGCTTTAGAGTTAGTGTTTAAGGCAATAGAAGTAGGTAGGTAGTGGGATAGTAGAGCTTGATGGTCTGAGAGACCAGAGTTAACAATAGAACACTGCTGAAGCTGTAGGTTAGAAAAAATGTTATCAATGCATTTGGTAGAATGGCTAGTAATTCTAGTTGGCTCAAATGAGGACTGACTGAGGTTGAAGGAATTAAACACATCTATCAATTCCGATTTCATGGGGCTACTTGAGCAAAAATCAATGTTAAAATCACCACAAGTAACAATGTAATTAGATTTCTTTTCACATAGGTTAAGAACCTTTATCATGCTATCTAGAAAGACACTGAAGTCACCATTTGGAGATCTGTGTGTGGACAGAATTAGTATATTTTTGTCTTCAAGAGACAGTTCAGTGACACAACATTCAAAATTTTGTTCAGAACAAAAGGGGTTAGCAATTGGCAAACCCCTGGCCCTGTAATTATTCTTAATTAGAGTTAATACACCACCACATTTTAGGTTGCTTCTGCAGAAGCTGCTTGTAATAAAATAATTGTTAATTGCAATGCTAGGTAGTTCACTTTCTTTGAGCCAGTGCTCAGAAATACATATAATGTCAGGGTTGAGGGGGCTAATTAATAGTTCAATTTCTTCTATCTTATTTCTTAGGCACTGAATATTAATACATAATACTTTGAGACCTGATTCACTCACACTCACACAACACTACTACCGAATGCGCATAACAGTTGCAAATCGACTGTTCGTGCACAGTGCTGCTAGGGGGCCATGCCTCAGATGTGCACAGTAAGTTTCATGCCTCTAAAGCAGTAGAGCACATGTGAGCAAGCCGGGAAAGTTGACGTCTCATAATACAGCGCCCTAAGACATGTTCACGAAGTTGGAACAGCATTCCTGGATCAAAATAGAGGTTGCATGTGGTCATAGTGCAAATGACTGTTGGCGTGGCCTGCAGGAAGCATGTGGTGATGATGCGTTGCCATATTAAACTGTCGCACAATGGGTAAAAGCTTTTGCCAGGGTGGGAACACTAGGCAGCGCCAGTTGGCTGTGGAAGTTGGGATAAGGCAATTCACAATTTGTCACATCGTTAAAGACATCATTGGGATGCGTAAAATTGCATCATGTTGGATCCCACACCACCTTACCGAAGAGCAAAAGTGGCACAGGTATGCCTTTGCTAACCTCTATCTTGAACAGTACCACAACAAAGGGGATGAATTCCTGTGCCATATTGTAGCCCTTGTCAAAACCTGGGAACGATAGCAATGGAAAACTTTAGAACATCCTCCCTACTCCCCATACATGAGTCCATGTGACTTTGATCTGTTCCCGATGATGAAGGAACCCCTCTGAGACAAGCGGTTTTGCGGTCTGGAGGAGGTAATGCATGCAGTAGGGAGGTCTCTTGCGATTATCAACAGGAATCGATCTGCTGATGGCATCCATTGCCTCTCACAGATTTGAGGCAAGGTTGATCACATGGCAGGTGACTATATTGAAGGCATGTGATGTCAGTTTTCATTGAAATAAAACTTGTCTTGATATACCACACATGTTACCACTACTTTTCATTCAACCCTCATATATATATATATATATATATATATATATATATATATATATATATATATATATATATATATATATATAATATATATATATATTTAGTATGATGTTATTAGATACTATTTTAAAAATTTGTATTGTTTCGATGAATAAAATGAGAATTTATTTATAACGGCTACCGAGTTTATCAAAATTTCTTTTTTCTTATTATGTATTTTCATAATTACCGAAGCCTATAGCATATGGTGGCTGCAAAAATATTTTGAACTTAAGAAGGGAGCCTTACACTCAAAAAGATTGGGAACCACTGAATTAAACCATTTCCTTAGAACGATCAAAAATCTAAAATCGCATGTGAAATTGTGTTGGAGCTAAACTGTACAAGTGCAGAAATAAGTGTAATCAATTGCTTTGTTATGCTGATTTTTCATTAGCTATTATGCATTTTGATGGTAATTAAAGTATTTTTCACATTATAATGCTAGGTTTTCATTTTCGGTTACGTTGTCTTTTATTCTCTGTTAAATTGCATTATTTATGATTAAAAAGTGAATTTTTAGGTTGGCTGGGAACCACTCTCTCATGGCGTCTTATGGAAATATAGGACTCGCACTTTGCAAATTTGCATCAGTTTTCCGGAACCAATTATTTGTGAAGTTTAAAAAGTTTGTGTGTGTGTGTGTGTGTGTATATATATATATATATATATATATATATATATATATATATATAGAGAGAGAGAGAGAGAGAGAGGGAAAGAGAGATGGAGAGTGTTACAGAAAAAGACTATGCAACTGGGTTGTGTCTGACTGTCTGGCCCACTAACTCTGCCTAAATGAAAGCAGATAGAGACTTCATTTTGTTGCCAACAATTTACTATTCTGTCTCGCAGTGCACGTTTTCTTGTCAAGGTTCATCTATCTGTTTGCCTGACGTGCTAACTCCTAAATAAAAGGAGTCAAAGACTTTTTTCATCAATCAATTTTGTACTCTGCCTCATTGTGCATGCTTTCTCAACCTGTTCATCTGTCTAAAATATTTTTGAAAAACCACCTTTTACTCCATGCTTGAGCAGCTATTTCCTCACTTATTTTTGGTGCTTTCACTGGCATAGTGTACCAACAGCAAGACAGTGTGATGAACCCAGGCAAGTGGTGCCCTGCATGTGTTACCTATTACAAAGAATAGAAATAATTTTTTGTCATATTTTTTAAAAACAATTATTTGCTACAAATTCTTATTAAATCTTTTTACTCATTGTTGTGGAGATTTCTTACCTTGGACTTTCCTATTCCATTTGAATGTTGGGAGAGACTGACATTGTAATTCTTTTCAATACCCACAATTTTTCTGGTAAGACCCTCAAAATATTTGATACCACATATTTCTACCATACTTTTAATACCTCTTCAATTCTGCAGTGTCTTCTTGTTTAAATCTATTGACTACAACTCTACCATAAAGTTGCATAGTATTGCTCTTCAAGTTTGCACAAAACTCTAGCATTTTGTGGTAACCTGTCTTTCTGTTAATCATCAGTCATGACCAGTGCTTGAAATGGAAAATTTTAACAACTCAGACATTCTGGTCTGATATTTTAACAACAGAAATGCTACAGGCTTCATTTTTACTTTCTCCATACATAGTATAGGCTAAAGTATTGTTTTCATGAAAAAATCGATTTTGGGATTTCAACGGAAATACATGTTTTCAGGTCCCCTGAACGTTTTGACCCTTTTCTCGATGATGTCTCTGTGTATGTGACAGCTTTTTTGTGGGTGCTCAAACTTAAAGCTACTAATCAGATCAATGCTAAGTTTTATATTTAACGTTTTTATGAAAGTTACAAGAATGATTAGTTTTTGGTAAAAATCGGTCAACTGGAAGTGGGTGTTTACTTTTGTCACATCCATTATTTTGAAATATTTGCTTTAATATTTGAAAAAATATACTGAAATAAAAGTTGTAGGAAATTTACTTTTCTACAATATTATTCTGAAGCATTTTCCCATATAATGCATTGTTGAAGAGATATCTTATATTTTTAGCTGCCACCACCATGCTACCTAATGACGATTATTGCTAACAATTGATGTTTAGTTACATCTTAGTAATGCTCCTTTTTATTTTCTCAATTGTTGGAGCTATGTAGCTATATCCAATATCAGAAAGCTATGGTTTGAGTTTATTTCTGTTCTTCGTAAAGTCTCAAATTTTCTCAGTTTCTTAAAATATTTATTATTATGTAACCCATTTGGAATTTTTAGAAATATTACAGATATGGAGAAAGTCATGTGGTGGCCACATCAGATTTTATATCAAGTGGAACAGCATTCCCATGTGTTTCTACCCAATTGGAGCACTGTTTAGCACTAGAACAAGTTTTGACTTGTTCCACTAAGTCGGCAAACATAGCTGCTCGTAGGTGAAGCATACAATAGAGAGAGGGATACTGGATTGTATTATTTAGTAAAACAACAATGATTTTAATTATTAATATGATCTTGTTCAGAAATGTTCTTTTTAATTTATTTTTATAATATTTTAACAACCGGAACACTTCTGGCTTAACTTTTTAACAACCAGAATGGCATTACAGTCCAATTTGAGTACTGGTCATGACAATATTATTTAGAAAGTTGCAGTTTGCTTTAAGGTTTGCATGTCACTTTGTCATTACAATTTTCCACTTGAGTTGTGGGAAACTTATGCTAGAATCACACGAGCATTGAAACAATGTCCATTGATACAATGTCCATTACACTCTCATTGATGTTATGGTGCATTGAGTGTTGATCACATGGGCATTAGGAGTGAGCAAAAAAACAAGTTTTTTTTTTCGAATTTCGACTGAGCCTAGTGTGGAAAAATTGTCTTTTGAATAGCCTAACAAGAGGGAAAATTTGTTTGTTTTTCTTTGAGCAAAGATGTACAAGATACACAAATGTAATTCTCTTCCTGATGTTGTTCATCGTCCTACAAGTCGAGAACAATACTGAAGAAAATACAATGAGAGATAAACAATTTCTTTCGAATTTTGACTGAGACTAGTGTGGAAAAGTCACCTTTTGAATAGACTAACAGGAGGGAAAAAAATGTTTTTGATCGGTCAACATCTTCCGATTCTGCCAGGCACCCCTTGTTTTCAACTATTAAGATATGCACGAAATGACCCGAGGGATGCACGGGGAGGTGGCTCTTCCACCCGTGCCCAAGCCAACCACTCTACCATGTGGACACGCGTATTTGCATGGTACTGTTTCTTGGTAACAAATCTCGGCATTATGTGGCAAGATTTAAGTCGAAGAATTAATCCTTCCCGGTTTCCTGGGCGGCAAACTTTCGCTGATGTTTCAGTTAGTAATTTTACATGTCTCTCCATGGACTGAGTATGGCAAGGGAATTGTGCGATTCCAGAGGGACACTCCCTGCTGTTCACCAATTCCCTGATCTCTTCATCTGTCATTTGTTGGGTGACCAGTGGCTCCGATAAAGAGCGACAGACTTCCAAATTTACCATTTTCATGTAGTCATTAGCTTCAAAGTTCAAATCGGACATTTTAAAGCCATGAATAGGGGTGCCATTCTTCTTTCATCTTGCCTGCAGTATGTAGTTCACTCCACATTGTCTTACACTCTGGCAGTCATCATAAATCATTGCAAGTAGAATGTTTTCGTTGTGTATCACTTCATGTATGATATTCCTGGTCTTCCGTCTCACTCGCAGAATTTTTCTTGTCCACAACGTTTGATAAATTTTCTTCTGTTACATGCAGAGAACCAAAATTTTCCATGCAAGAACTTCAACTGATATGCTATATGCTAGAGGTCTTATGAAATTAGAACCATACACTATGTTGACTATTTTCTTTTGGGAATAACTTTGAAACAGAAAAAATTCTGCTATGACCGGGAATCGAACCCGGGTCTTCCACTTACCGGGCGGATATTCTACCACTGAGCTACCATAGCAGATAATCTTTCCTGTTTCTGAACGTGGGTGTTTTTCTTAGTTGGGTCCGGGCTAGTGGAAGACCCGGGTTCGATTCCCGGTCATAGCAGAATTTTTTTGTTTCAAAGTTATTCCCAAAAATTACAGCTTATGCCATTCTGCATAGTTTCAAATTATTCCACCAATTTCTGTTGACTATATCAAAATTTTACATAATAATCACCCTAAGGAAATACAAATTTAACTGAGATAGAAAATTTGAGAGGAAACTTGTCTCTTGGTCAAAGTCAGTTATATTACACCAGATATAATTATGATAATCTCTTTAAGCTGCTGGTATAATAAGTCCACTCCAACACAGAATAGTGTCATCTGCGCCAAAAGTATGTAGACTCGAGTTTGCGGCTTAATAGCTCAAAAACGGCTAATGGGATTTTCGTGCAAGGTATATCAGCGTGTAGATAAATTATTTCTACGTTTAATTCAGGTAATGCAGAATTAGAAAGATTTTTAAGGTATGTTTTTAGATCGAGAATGAAAAATGGTCCCCTTTTTTGAGCGTTGCAGCGGCTGGCGTCACTTTGACGGTCTCTAATAACAGAACGGGATGTTCAAATGAGAAGGAAATTTTAATATAATGTGTCGTAGTCTTCTCATTACGTGTGCTTAATCTCAATTGTTTAACTGTATTCGTTTACGGTGTTTTATTCAATTTATGAGACCGTGTTTTCTCCGCAAGTATGCGGCTTGGAGGCACGCGACCCAGACTGCCTTCTTCCTCTCGTAATTTCTATTGCGAATCAATTAATGCCATAAAGCTGAAACGGACATAGTATTTTATACAGAATTTTATATTTGTTGAAAGTGAAAGCGAGGCGAACGCGACGTTCTCAGCGGTATTGGAGTGCGGCGTTGCCAATATTCACAGCACTTTACGTTTTCCCTGGATTTTACGCAGCAGGCAGAAATGAGTCAGAAACCTGTGGTGATGGCCGAGTCTCTGGTTATGACTCAGAAGACTCCCACGGTGACATTAATACACAAAAATGGTTAGTTGTTTGGGAATGCTTTCTCAGTCACAGTATTCCAGCTCCAAGGTGCACTTCAGTGAATACGATATGTCTCCCCGGGAACGATTTTCTGAGCAGGAGATTAAAATGATTTTGAGCACAATGTTTTTTTTGGCTTAAAGGCGAAAAGCATTACCCTGTGTATCAATATGTGTCCGAGTGCCTTGGAATTAGTTTAGGATCAGTGAAAAAGATTGATGCGGAAAATAGAGAAAGTTTTAAAGAGAATTCGAGCGGTAATACACCTCCTCCGGCTAAGAAGCATTTTAAAACAAATATTATTGGCCGTCCTAAAATTTATGTTGAACATTTTACTCTCGGTGTGGTTCGCCGAACTATTCATGATTTTTATTTAAGAAAAATATTTCCGACGGTAGAGAAAGTGCATCAGAAACTTGAAGAATCAATGGCAGACTTTCTGAATATGAGTAAGACCACGCTGCGAAGATTGATAATTGATCTTGGATTTAAATTCAAGAGAATGAACAAGAAACCTATCCTTATGGAATCGGTGAGTGTAGCGGCTACTCGTCATAATTTTCTGAGGAATATTTGCCACCTTAGGGATAACAGATACAAACTTTTTTTACATGGATGAGACTTGGTGCGGCCAGAACCACTGCGTTACGCGTGGCAAGAAAACGTTATTACAGCCCTCCAAAGTGACCATAACAGTTATGGTTTATATCGTGGATACATTCAGGAGATTGATGGGTGGCGAGGTGGATTTTAAACACCATCCGGAGCAGGAAAACGGGTCATTATTTTGCATATTGGAAGTGAAGATGGTTTTTTGGAAGGGGTGCAACTATGTTTTGTCGGCCAGAAGGGAAGTTCAGATTACCACACGGAAATGAATGCCAAACACTTCGAGGAATCATTCCGAAGTGTTTTAAATCTTCTTCTGCAAAAGTCGGTAGTTGTCATTGATCAGGCGCCGTACCATACCATGCTGGACCCCGATACCAAGAATCCTACAATGGGTTGGAAGAAGGCTGTAATTATCGTGTGGCTGAACAAAAGAAATATTGAAGTGCCAATGGAAGCGCCCAATTTCGAAAGCCTAACAAAAGCATCCCTCATGAACTATGCAAAGCCCTTCTTCGGAAAGCCGCAAAAATAATTGGACCTCCTGACCAGAGAACTCCGGCCGGATGTGGAATTAATTTGGATTCCAGTCGCACATTGTGAGCTGAACGCAATAGAATTGATTTGGGCCTTTGTAAAAAATAAAATTGCAAAAGTCAACATTGCCAATGCAGCTGAGAAGGGAAACAGCGTCAATGTGATCTGCGACCTTTGCAAAGAGGCTCTGTGTTCAGTCACTCCGGATTTATGGACAAAATGCGTGCAACACACTCGTAAAATCAAAGAACATTACTGGGAGAAAGATCACTTAACAGAAGAAATAACCGAAATTCAACCCGTTATTGTAGATTTGCAAAGCTCGGACTCAGACGCAGCACTTGAAGATTATGACGACGATTTATCGGATTTTGATTACTTTCTCTGCGAGTTATGGTGAAATCGTACCTTTCATTTTGTTAATGCAATAAACTGTGGCTGCAGCTAAGCGACATGCAGAATCTTTCACAATGATAATCTTAATGACGAAGTTAAACGCGTGCAAGAGACTAAATATCTGTGTATAATATACAATGTATATATTTGTAAAAAATGATAGTGTAGTCCCGACCTGTGGCTCAAGCACTTGCAAGTGAATAGCTGGTGCAACAGTACCAGTGAAACAGTGCAGCCATTAAGATAACCATTTTTAAAACTGCCGTTGGAGGTCCAAATCCCTTATTGAAAAAGTTGATGGGAAATGGACTTACACAGAACAGCCGCAGGCTCAGGTGAATATTGGCAATGCTGAGCTCCAATACTGCTGAGAATGCCGCGGAAAAATCACCACATACGATACCCAAATCTTCCATTGTGGCACTTGCTAAAAGTGCTCCAGCCATATCAGACAACACCAAGCCTGTCACAGGTGGTAACCAACGTTTTAAACTTAGGTTTATTTCTTTCAAGTTGTGCAATATTTACTTTCAGTCGTCTAATCGTAGGATTTTCCTCGCAGTCACTCTCAGATTTGGTCTCTGAACCGGTAACAGAAGAGCTTTCTTCGTCTTGCAAACTTTGTACTGCAGTCTTCTTTATTTTACCAATATTTTGAGCTTTCCCTTTCCTCTTTTTTGTAGCATTTTAGTGGTAGCATGATCAATTTCCCCGATAGCCATATAATTTGAGTGACCTCTGGTCGAGGAGTCAGACTGTTCCCTTAAAAGCACCTTATGGTCTTTAGGGCAATTGCATGAAGTGAAATATTGACATTTACAGAATGACACATCAAACAAAGTATTCAGTGCCTGGTTTCCGAAATTCTTCCCAACATCATCTCATGTGCTGCTGTGGCATTTCTTTACATTTTCATGTTTTTCATTGTGATCACGAATCATTTTTACTATGTTTATGGGATATGATTGGAAGCAAGGCAGAATCCCATATCTCCTCCACCTTCTTTGCCACTGAATAAGCTATTTCTGAAACTGAATGATGACAGCCTTTTCTTTCAAAAGTCATCTGTACTCTGATGAAAATGTAATGCTTTATTATGTCCATGTACGTGGGCAAAACTCGAGGGCTCATCTCTTGCCCCTGACCAAACACGTCACAATGACTGCCATGGTGTATTTTCTGTTTCTTACTTGAACACTTCGACATGGTGATTATTTTCACTTATTCTTGACCAGTAGGTAAACTATACACAGTATACACCGACGCAACATTCAACATGACCACAGGGAACGGAAGCTTAACTCACTATGGCGACAGCTCTTGCACTCATTGTCAGAGTTGGAGTATTTCCCCAAGCTATTCCCCTGCCAACAAACAGTGGGGCAACATGAAGATTCGCAAACAGCTAGAATTGGGTGAACTGCAACAGATTAGATATTTGGACTTGCGCGTTAGCCTGAATCAGCGAGAGAAGGCCAAAACAAGCCCTTGGGTCATTTCATGCATATCTTAATGATTGAAAAAAAGAGGTGCCTGGTGGAATCAGAAGATATTGACCGATCAAAACATTTTTTAACCCTTTGTTAGTCTGTTCAATAGGCAACTTTTTCAGACTAGGCTCGGTCAAAATTTGAAAAAATTGTTTTTCGCTCACCCCTAATGGGCATTGGTTTGATGCATATTGATCTCTCATTGTATTTTCTTCAGTATTGATTTCGACTTGTAGGACAATGAACGACATCAGGAAGAGAATTAAATTACATTTGTGTATCTTGTACATCTTCACTCAAAGAAAAACATTACAGAAAATGGTGTGTACACCCAGTAAATAGTGAAAGGCAAATATGTGGTGCTTTACATACCTTGTATTTGTGGTGGATAGAAGATGAAGTTAAGTTTTTTAATTACATTCGTATGTCTGCTGCATCTTGTGTTGAACTTCTCACCAAAACAAAGGACAAAATAATATGGCATGGCACAATTAGGAGACTTTTTGTTTCCCTTTGAAGACATTTTGACTCTAATACTACGAAAAGTTCGAACCATATTTATGTAACTACAAATCATAAATATAATAAATTAATAGAAAGATATCTATTGATTTTTCCATTTTAAACAGGTCAAAAATTGAGCCAGAACAAAAGCTGTTGCCTTCGCAGAGCACAAAACAAATGAAAAGAAGAGCTGCATATAATGCCGCATGCTTAAACAAGAGTTGTCTGACAATTCACCCTATCTCCTATGTATTTCTTGAACAAACATCAACATTTCATGGCATACATTGTAGAATAACATGCATTGAGTTGATGTTGGGATAACTTTTAATGGACGTTGGTCTGTGACAGGGACAATACAATCCCATGTAATCCTTAATGGCATCCGTTGTGACATTTCAATATGTGACTTCTTTTTAAAATCACATTGGCCAAATTGGGAATGTCTCTCAAATTTCATGCTGCAAAAAGTCATCAAGAATTTTTAAGATAAAAGAAATATAAAAAATAAAATAAAGTTATGAATTATATCTACAAGTAGAGAATCTTTTGCATAATTTTAATTTATGAAAATATATTAGAGAAATTCCATGAGTCATGAATTACAGAATTTATACGTAATAACTAATTTGGCATTGAATAAAGTAAGTTATAAACACAATAACTTCATTCACAAGCAACAAGAAATATGAAGACTAAAATATGATAACTATATAAATTCTTCTCTCAAAAGTCGCCAGAATCATCAGCCATCTGTCAATACAGCAATGTAATACAACAAATTCAAATCGATCTCACCTAACAAGAAAATTTTGTTATGAGCAATCCTGGCATGAGAAACAAGTGACAATACAATATGTCATCATCAAGTACTTACGATAAAAATGCAATCATCTTATAAAAATTTTGATCGCTTATTAAGGCATTACAATAAAAAACAAGGAAAAATCATTCCAATTTTTTATATATTTCCAGGAAACCATATAGTATATACAATAATTACATGGAAAAGTTCTTCATCAGCTACTTTTACCCATTTCACGAATTTTCTGCATGACATAATGACTAATAATATCACGACACTTTTCATCCATCCCAGGAGGCATCCACCCTGTTCGCTCAGAGCACACTACATCAGGCCCACTTTCTGGCAGCTTTTTTAATAATTCTTTAATCTCTGAAACTTGCAAGTCACAGTACTGAAAAATAAAAGTATCATTCTACTTAATTCTATTAAAATGGCATGTATAACAGATTTTATGAGATGATAAATATACTACAAATCTAATGGAGCCATAAAATGATGGATAGTGGTTAGATGAGAAGAGTAATATGGAGCATATGATTGTCCAGCCCAGTGCTTTTCAAGCTTATTTCAGCCGCAGAACCCTTTTGCAAAACTCCAATTTTTCATGGAAGCCCAATATCTTTCAAAATAGTAATACAGTAAAAGCCCATTCTAACAGAGCCCATGAGACCAAAGTTGTGCCGCTAAAGTGATGTGCCAATATAACGAATGGTGCAGCAAAATTATATTCCGATTACATGAGGACATATTTGCTATCTTTCAAGGATCTTCTTTCCTAGAAGATATTGTATATATCAAGGGTGGCCAAACCTGCTTACCCCAGGAGCCGCATATGATAATCTTCTTAAGTTCAAGAGAGTCTGTGCACAAAAATGTATGAATAGTAAATATAACTTGTATTTGAACCAATACAGCAAGAATGAATGTCCCTCAAGCATCACCAAAATGTCTTAGTCACACCATGTTATTGCATTCTGACGTGATAAGCCTTAATAAGCCCCTGAGTGTAAATGAATGAAAGCCGCACGTTAAGTTAAAAAAGCCAAATGCGGCTCCCAGGCAGCGATTTGGACACCCCTGGTATATATTATTCTTTGTTATCGAATGCACTATTTTTGTCGGAATTACCATAGTGTAACTTATAATTTTATTAATTTTCGTAATTCTGGGAGCCAAATATGGGTTCATCGAGAATAACATCAATACTTAAACAATCAGTTATTATTTACAATCAACAGATTATTTTGCTTTTTTCATTGAAGTAAATATCGACAGTTCATAATTTCACAAATTTCTGAATTAATTTTTTGTCCAATTAAAATCTCTAGATAGGTTATCGGAACAGTAATAGATGTTTGGAACATTTAAAAAGATTTCTAAAAATATTTATTACATCTTTCATAATTCAAAATAAATTATAGTAACATGTTTATTAGAGTTGTTAACTTCATAGTAATTAATCAAACAATAAATATAGTAGGAAATAATTTTTGAAATGAGAAAAAATTCTGCTATGAACAGGAATCAAACACAGGTCTTCCACTTGCCAGGGAGATATTCTACCACTGAACTATTGTAGAAGATTGATTCTCGTTTCCAAATGCAGGAGTTATTTTAATTTTATATAATAATAAATCAGCCTCTGCCCATGAAATTTTATTTGCAATTTCTTCGTCTTCTTCTGACTCAGTCTTGTTCTTCCATTTCAGGGTTCACAATACTTTCTATAATATTTTCCATTGGTAAAAACAGGGCACACGGGAGTATCCTAATCTGTGATAAGCCATCCTTCTATATCATTGCCATGCAGCTTTACAGCAGAGTATTCAAATGGAACATTTTTCAAAAGTTCCAGAATTTGATTAGTATAATTTTGTCTCACAATTGTTAAAACTCTTGAATTCAGCTTCAGAAGATGAATCATCTGAGAAAATGACATCAGGCCACAGATTCCTCTATGTACTTTGCAAAGTTTATCTCTTAAGCATGTTCCATGCATGGGAAACTCAACGGACTGCATCTTTAATGGCGAAAATAGATTGGAAATCCTTAAGTGTGTCCTTGTGATTGATTAATTTTCTTAAAAACCCTTTCCTGTAATTGCACTTCATATTCTGCATAATTCCCTGGCCCATGAGTTGAATTAAAGCTGTGGCATTTGCTGCCAGAAGGGGGCTAATAGGGTTAGCGGAGATTGAGGCCAGGCGGCAAGTTCTCAGTGTCGGAGAAGGGGGGCAGGAGTGTCATTGGGTAAGGCGAGAATAACCCTTACATTGTAGCAATTATTGAAGGGGACATTGTGGGCATTGGCGTGTAATGCAACTGGGAGGGGGCGTCTGAGAGAGACGCTATTTCGGTGACTGTTCATGCGGATATTTAACGGATTGCTAGTGAGGCCTACGTAAAAGGCGTGACAAAGAGTGCAGGTAAGGAGGTAAATGACGTTACGGGTGGTGCATTTGCTTCTAGAGGTGATGGGGTACGTGATATTGGCGGAGGGACTCAAGAAAGAAGATGAGGGTAGGTGGATAAGGCAAGTGAGGCAGCGAGGTTTGCCGCAGGGGTGAGACTCTATGGCAAGAGGCGTGGTGGAAGTGGGAAGTTCCTTCATCCACAAGATATTTCCCAAATTGGGGGGCCGGCAGAAGGAGAGGAGCAAAAGCAAAAAGGTTGGTAAAGAGGGACTGGTGGGAGGAAGAGGTAAGAATTGGGTGGGCAGCATGGAGGATTGTTTTGAGGGCTTCGTGAATACCAGGAAGGAAAAGTGTAGTAAGAGTGAGTGGAGGGGTTGATATATATACACACAAGGCACTTATATCAGAGTGCATTACAGCTATTATATTTTCTGGTAACTATAAAAACTCAGGAAGAGCACTAATTTTCTGCATGCTGCAAGTAACTAACATATTGGAAAGCTATAGAGAGAAGGAGCTATGTGAGTAACAAAGATAAAAGACATACATACCTGGTAGAACATTTGCATTGAAGGAGGAAGTAGACCGGGACGAAATATGTATAGGGCTTCCATTTTGTCCTTATTTTTTTCTGCATCTTCCTCCTCATTCTTAATTTCAACCACAGGCAATTTTTTTATAACTGGGACCTTAGGACGGCTGTAGCTTGACCATTTATACGGTTGACTGCAGTTTACTGTGCTTCTCTTGGCCTTGATTTTAGACCTCATTCCTCCTAATTTTATTACAAAATGTGCCATCTTAAGAAATTGTAACAAAAAATACTAATGAGAAACATTCAATGCATTTTTTCAACCTAACAGAAAAGTGTCAAAACATAAGGTGCATCATAAAAGTGGAAATAACAGATATTAGAAACAAGTACAGCAAACCCTCCTCCAACGCAGGTTCTTCCAGCGCGGATTCGCTTATACGCTCAAAAATAAATGTGACCAATTATCTGCCAAATGTAGAAAATTTGAATTTGCACAGTTCACCAAACATTCAAGAGTATGCATGCTGTATTCGTATACATTGTTGATTGTTGAAAAATGTATTATTTAAATAATCATTCATTTACATTAATACTTAAGCTATTGTTATAACAATGAGAAGCATGATGCTTACACAACAGACGTGGACGTAATTTGCAAGCTCGCAGGCAGCATGCCAGTAGTACGTGAGCCTGCGTTCAGTGTAGAAAACTGTGATACATGTGATATCATTAACTTTCAATATTTCCGTTACATTTTCAAATGAAGAGTATGCGGATATGTACTTCGTGTACAGGTTTTGCGATGGAAACTCTGTTGCTGCCATTTACGAATATCGACGACAATTTCCACAAAGAACACCAGATCAACGAACTTTTATTCAAGTTCATCGACATTTACGAAAAAATGGCTCATGCTTTGAGAGCTGAACGTCCAGTACAAGCTAATGTGGATGAGGAGGAAAACATTATTCAAATGGTTCAGCAAAGTCCACATCTTAGTACACGAAGAATGTCCACCCGCCTCAACGTTCCGCGAATGAGTTTGGCAAACATTACACGATGAGGGACTTGATCCATACCATATCCAGAAAGTTCAGTATCTTCAACCCGGGGATATGGCTAGGCGGTTGGAATTCTGCCATTGGTTAAATGCACACCCCTGTCTGAACTGTTACATCTTGTTCACGGACGAGGCACAGTTTACTCATGATGGAATAAACAACACGAGTAACTACCATTTATGGGCTCACGAAAATCCTCACGGAACAGGTGAAAGCAACTTCCAACTCCATTTTCCTGTGAACGTGTGGTGTGGTGTCATTGGGAACCAGCTGGTTGGACCGTACTTCTTCCCGCCACGTCTGACAGGTGCCATTTATATGTTTTTGGAAATAGAAATGCCGGGTCTCTTAGAAGACATTCCTCTGCAAACACGACTTCAGATGTACTACCAGCATGACGGGGCACCCCCCCCCTTTTTAGTAGGTACACTACGCTGTATCTTAACAAGAAGTTCCCTAACAGATGGATCGGTCATGGCGGTGTGCAGGATTGGCCACCGAGGTCTCCGGATCTCACTCCGTTGAATTTCCATGTGTGGAAGCAAATGAAAAACATTCTGTATGAAGCCAAAGTGAGCACGAGGGAGGAACTTATTTAGCGAATTTTCGAGGCTGCGAGGCGCGTTAACAACACTGCAGTTCTTTGTGCTGTTTCACGTTCCCTACTCAAACGGGTCAGATTGTGCATCCAAGCTGAACAATTTTGGACAATTGGTGTAACAATGGATGAAGTATCAATGTAAATGAATGATAATTTAAATAATACATTTTTCAACAACTAACAATGTATAATACATTTTTCAACAATTGACAATGTATACGAATAATTATTTAAACAATGCATTTTTTCAGCCATTAAGTTGTAAAATCAAAGTACGAGATAATTTCAATTGTCCGTAGCTCTGTAACAAATGAGAATCGAACCCATGTTCATATGACATTTTTTACTCAAAATCACTTAAGGAATAAGATCCCGAAGTTATGATATAAAGTTGCTGGACACCCTGTATAAATCACCATAGATGACTTGCTCTTTGTGTATCTGAAGTTCATAATTTAACGTTATGAATATATTACAAATACATTTGAACGAAATATTAAATTAATCACGCATATTTGTGCAGCAAAAATAATGTATCTATACCGAATCTGAGACCAACAATAGCTGTTGCAATGGCAACACTCAAGTAATGAGTGATAAAAATTGCAAAAACGCCCGTATTTATGCCAAGTTCGAGGAAATATGATCGATAAGCAAAATTCTATGATAGAAATTAGAATTTCCATTCTCTTTCTCAGAGAATAGTCAAAATCCTGCTCCAATATTACAATTCGAAGATATTTTAATGTGCAAGAGAAAATTACCCTGCAAGATGGATTTCAGATTTCCCATGTAAATCAAGTGAGAAGGCTAGTTCCTGGAATCAAACCCGGGACTTTCAATCTTCGCAACAAAAACTATTCTCAGGAGCTCAGCCCAGTAGCAAGAGATTTCCACCAAATGTCATGAAAATTGGTCAATTGGTTCAAAAGTAAATAGGGGTGACAGACAGACAATGAAGAAACTATAAGCTTATTTCCATTTTGGAAAGTAGGCTAAAAATGGATATCATTGCTGTTGAGCTTTTAAATATTTAATAAAAGCTAAAGCTGAAATAATCAAGAAGGTGAATAATATTTTAGGTTGGAGCCATGAGGTCATTATTTATATCAATTATAGAATTAATGCATAACTAGTTGCCCTGCACCTACATGCCTCAACCCTGCCCTCTGCTCACTCCAGGGACCTCGGCAGGGAAGCTAGAGAACTTGAAAGAAGAAATAGAGTTGACATTATAAGACTGAGCAAAACTAGATGAGAAGGAGAAGGACAGTTCGACTCGGAAGAGTTCATGATAGTTCTCCCTGGAGGAAATAGTGGGGAAAGGGGAGTAGCTCTGATACTTAGGAAAGATGTGATGAAAAGCGTGACAAAGATAATAGCAACGAACGATAGACTGATGGCAATAAAGCTAAAAGCAGTCCCAGTGGACATTCTGATAATCCAGGTATTTATGCCAACATCAGCTCATGAAGATCAAGAAATCAAGAAGATTTATGAGCAAATTAATGACATTTACGAAGAAGACAGAATTGCATAATAATGGGGGATTGGAACAGCATAGTCGGAGAAGGACATGAAGAAAATGCTGTCGGGCAATACAGACTTGGGAAGAGAAACTGAGGAGAGGTAAAACTGCTAGAATTCTGTATCAATAATGACCTTGTAGTGACTAATACATGGTTCAAAAACCATAAACGAAGGTTATACACATGGAAAAGCCAAGGAGATAGAATGAGATGCCAAATAGATTACATCCTAGTAAAACAAAGATTCAGGAACAGCATAAAGACCAACAAGCCATTACCAGGAGCAGACATTGATTCAGATCACAGCAATCTAATAGTTGACGTAAGTACAAAGCTCAAACAAATAAGAAAAACGAGAAGAGAAAAGACAGACTTGGGACCTTGAAAAACTGAAAGAAAGGCAGGATGTAGTCAGCATGAAGTTGGAAGACCACCTAAGAAATTTGGAAAACAAACCAAAGACCGTAGATATAGAATGGGAAGAAATTAAAACCAGTATCAAGGATACCTTGGATAAAAAGATTGGAAAACAAGAGAAGAAAATCAGAAAACCATGGATCACTAAGGAAATGCTAGAGAAAATGGATGAGACAAAATTGGAAAAACATTAACAGTGAAGAAGGTAGAGCCAACTATAGACGTATAAGCAATGTGTTGAGAAAGGTAACAGATTAAGCTAGAGAAAATTGGACAAAAGAAAAATGTGATGAAATACAACAAATGGAGAAGTTGATGATGATGTACGCTAGAGCACTAGAATTAGAAGATAAGAAGTCTAATGGAATTCGTGGTAAGGAATTATGAATACGGATGGGAAGATAGTCTCAGAAACAAAGGATGTATCACAGGTATGGGAAGAATACATTAAGGAACTATACAGCAAGCAGGCAGGATCAGCAAAAATAGAACTGGAAGATGAGGAAAACAATGAAGAAGACAACGTAGGACCAAGTATTATGGAAAGTGAAGTAGAAAAAGCGATAGTGGAATTAAAGAAAGGGAAAGCCACAGGCAGTGATCGAATACCGCCTGAGGTACTTAAAGTCATGGGATCAGTAGGACTAAAAGCAATCACGAAATTAATTAATAAGATTTACGACATGGGAGAGTGGCCTCGGAATTTCCTAGAAGTAATAATGATCCCTCAAAAGAAGAAGCCAAAGGCAATGCAGTGTAAAGACTACAGAACGATAAGCCTTCTGTCATACACTTTGAAGATCATCACGAGGATTCTTAATAAAAGGCTGGAGAAAAAGGCAGAAGAAATGCAAGGGGAAGATCAATTCAGTTTCAGAAAAAGACGAGGAAGTAGAGATGGTATAGTGGTAGTTAGAATCATATCAGAAGGATATGTACAGTCAAGATACCTGCATATGTTTCGTAGACTGGCAGAAGGCCATTGATAGAGTAAATTGGGTAATGTTGATGAATGTATTAAAGGATATAGGTGTAGACTGGAAAGACAGGAGACTGATCATCATTCTATATGTGAATCAAGTTGTGAAGGTCAGGTTGGAGAATGCGGACGTCTGCGGAGTAAATATCGGTAGAGGAGCAAGACAGGGCTGCTGCCTATTGTCAACCCTATTCTAATGCAAGAAGCGTTAGAAGGCACAGGAGATTTCAAAATTGGAGGAAGGATTATAATAACAGTAAAATATGCAGATGATCAAGTACTTATATACCTCGGTGCGTCTTATATACCGAAAAATACGCTATTTAATTTATATGAAAATGATATGGAGTAGGCCAAGTAAAAAGTTGAAGAAAAATGTAATGCAAAGGACTAACAATCGATTTTGATATTTGTTTCATTCTCTATGTAGTACTCATGAAATGTGAAGAAATGACAGGCTTAAATTTTGCTTGCTTAGTACAATCCAGTGTGTCTTATATGCAGAAAAATATGGAAAGTAACATTTTGAGATACGACTGAAAGTTCATTTTTGTCACTGGTAAGGTGGCACTCCTGTTAAGCTATGTGAACCATTTATATCATTTTCTTATTTTCTTTAACCTAAAATCCTAAATACCAAATTTTATGAACATCCACACAGTAGTATCAAAGATTAAACATGAGGACCGACTGAGGAGACGTTCCCTTAAGACATTCCACTACTCTTGCTTCGCTGGTAAAGAATGCCTAAAAATGAATTTCTATAATGCTCAGCACTGATTTTCATGCTTTTCTTATTCAGGTAGGAATGTTGAAATGGAGTCAAAAAACTACCCTAAAAATTAAAAGTTTTGATTTTTCCCATTAGTTGTACCCAAATGCCAAATTTCAGATCTGTAGCACTTCCAGAAAAACCTTAGGTTTTTTTATCATCCTCCTATGTAAGAAGCAGATATTTATTATAGATCAACAAATTTAAAGAAACTGAAAATTTTTATGAAAAATAAAACTAGAATCAGTTTCTTAAAACTAACATTTGTGCAATCTATTGGAAAATGAATGACAAACTTGACAAGTAAAAAGCACAACTAATAAATTAAATGAAGATTCTTATTCTTATCGTCGATTTTTGTTTTCGAATCGAATTTGCTCACATTAAGCTAAAATATTCGAAAAATTTTCAAAATTTTGCATTTTTATTGAAACGTTCCCTTGGCGATCAACAGCATTGTTGTTCATACAGAAAATCAACATATCTGGTGAGTCCATAATAGCTAATTTTTTTCAGGTTAAAACGTAAAATGTGTTGTTAACTTGGTTAAAATCTGACATTTTAATATTATCAAATATAATAATGAATTAGATTTAGCTCACTTCCTTCCAATATAGTTGAATATATTGTTCCAATTTTCCCGTTGAATTTCAACGGGCAATTATGCTAGTTGGATAATAATTGTCAGAAATAGCTACAGTATGACTTAATGATATTCAGAGTTATACGAAGTGCAATCCAAAAGTTCCCAGACTGGGTCAATAACTAAGTGTAGGCTTAGCAAAGTCACTGGTCAGTGTTGTCCCCTTAGAACAGCAGTGTGCAAACTTTTCAGGTCGTGCCTTCCTTTTCATCCACGAAAACGGTGGCGTCCCCCACCCATTTTAATCGGAATTTGTTTTACTGTAATTTTGACATTACATACAAAAATACATCTATGAAATTTACTTTTTTGTCAAAAATTTTTGGGGGGTTGGCTTAAATCCAGGGATCGGCTTCTATTCGGGCAGATATGGTAGTTCTCTTGGGAGTTTATAAACCTATTCCAGTATTTCTGCCACTGTTGGAAACACTTCTGGAAGTCATTTTTTGAGATCGCTTTTAAAACCGCTTACAATTCTGCTTGGGTTTCAGTAAAGTCCTCAAAATGCCATCCTTTCAGCTTGTTTCATTTTGGGGAACAAAAGAAGTCACAGGGGACCAGGTCAGGTGAGTAAGGAGGGTGGGAGACCACAGCCATGTTGTTGGAGGCCAAAAACTGCTGCAGAGACAAAGCTGTATGCGCTGGCGCATTGTCATGTTGCAGCAACCAGTCCTGATTGCACCACCTTTCTTGATTTTTTCAGCAGGCATCGTCTTTCAAATGCCTCAGGGCCCCCAGTAATGACATTGTTTGTCGTCGGTCTTAAAGGATGATTTCATGAACTTTCTCCACATTTTCATCAGTCCGACTCAAAGATGGACGACAATCCTCGACTGACATTTCCTCACGTTTGAAACAGGAAAACCACTCAAACGTCTGCGTTCCTTCCATAGTGGCATTACCTAATGCAGTTTTCAGCATTTCATGCATTTATGAGGCAGTTTTGCCAAGTTTGAAACAGAACTTTACTTAAATTCTTTGATCTTTCACATCTATAATTTCCCTAGTCTTCAAAATTTGCAGAACGCACTAAACACTGATGTGAATAAACGGCTGTTACAAAAATATGCATCACGGTATAGTGGCGAAACTCAACATACTAACTCAGAAGGAAATGATACTACAGTACCTAGTGCCAGAAGCTGTATTGTGCACCATAAGTACTCCCCATGGCCATTCCAGGAACTTTTGGATCGCCCTTCGTATACTTCCTTTGACTTATTTTTATTCAATTTTTCACTAAGTTGGTGCCCGAGAGTTATGTTAAAAGGGCAATATTTGAGAATTAAAAGTATTTTTATCTTATAGAGTATACAGTAGGTTATTTATAATAAAAACAGCATATAAAGTGAACCAATAAAATCTTATCAAATTTAAAGACTACCTAGCATACAAAATCACAAGCCTATTAAAATTACCAATTCTTCGTAGACGAAAATCAAGAGTTTGATACAGTCTGGAAGATGGGTGACATGTTGGATCATAGCCAAATCTTGCCCATGTTCCTCTCCAAGGCCCATTAGCAAAGTAATATGCAACTGCTGGGAGTAAATACTTCAGTTGATCCTGTGTCAGCTTGGTAACAGCAAGGAGTGCATTTTTAGACCACATTGGGCGCTCTTCCAGGTGCTAAGAAAAGTATAACTCAACTGATTCATGGAATTTGAAAAAGCTCATTCAAAATTTACATACAATACTATACTACACTGATCAAAGTTAAAAAAATTCGAAATACCTTCTGAATTCTGAGAAATGGCTCTCCACATAGGAATTTTATACGAAGGAGACGCACAGCTGTTTCTTGGGGCCTTGTAGGAATAACTCCTTCACTTGGATGGTTTGAAGATGAGGAGCAAGATGGCCCTGGATTTGCAGTTCTGGAGTGATCTCTGCTTTTTTCTGATTGTTCTCCATCTGAGGGCGAAGACAAAGAATATCAATATACTGTGATGATGTATCTTTAACCCCTCAGTGATGGAGGATATTTAAATATCTCTCAACCCTATGGATATAGTAGATTTAAATGCAATTGGCAATTTGGAAGTACTTACCATTTTACGAGGATGAATCAAAAAGTTCCCGGAATTATCATATAAAAACAAAAGAAACTCAAAAAGAACCATTTATTTTGGAGTTATTTTTCAACATATTCACCATTTAACTCTAAACACTTTTCCATTTGATGTTGCCATCGTTCTAACCCATTTCTGTAGAAATTTTGATTGTTTGAATGAAACCAGTCCAAAACTGTTTGTTTGGCCTCAGATGTTGATTCCCAGCGAACTTCCTTGATGTGCTCCTTAAATTTGGGAAACAGAAAAAAGTCCAAAGGAGCCAAGTCTGGACCGTAGGGTGGGTGAGACATCATTTCCCAGCGTAATTCTCGAAGCACAGCTCTTGATACCATAGATGAATGTGCTGGAGCATTGTCATGGTGAAACAGAATTCGCCGATGCAGTTTTCCAGGTCTTTTTTTATAAGAGCAGTGTTCAGTTTTTTAAAAACTTGTTCGTAATAACCTCCTGTTACTGTCCACTGCCCCTCAAGAAAATCGACCATGATTATACCTTCACTATCCCAAAAACAATGGCCATAACCTTCTTGATTGATCGTTCAGCTTTGAACTTTATTGGTCCACTTGACCCCCTGGGTAACCATTGTTTAGATTGAATTTTGGTTTCCAGATCGTACTGGTAGAACCATGTTTCATCACCAGTCACTATTCAGTGAAAGAAATCTTCTGGGTCTGCATCAAATCGGTTGAGGAATTCAACTGCATGGTCAGCTCTCCGAGTCTTGTGTTCAGGGCACAACGCTTTCGGTACCCATCTAGCAGAAAGCTTGCTTAATCCTAAACTTGCTTTGAGGATTGAATGATCTGAGCCATATGAGATGTCCAAACATTTGGCTATCATTTGCATTGAAACTCGTCTATCTTCTTCCACAATTGATTGGACGGCGACAACGGTTTTTTCGTTGATTGATGTTGATGGTCTTCCACTTCGATAGTCTTCTTTAATGTCTTCTTGTCCAAGCTTAAACCATTTAATCCATTCATAAACTGCAGTTTTCTTAGATGCATCATCCCCATAAACTTTCTGCAAAGCCTGAATAATGGCATTCGATTTCCATCCAAGTTTTGTCAAAAACTTTATGTTTACTCGAATCTCAAACTTGAAGTTATCCATACTTATGAATTAATCGGTCAGAAAAACTGCTTTTATATTATAACAGACAAATGAATTGTTATGAAATATTGAATTGTTATGGCTAAGATAATGCTAGTTTTAGGCAACAATGTTTTGTTATTATTTGGAATGCAGGAACATTGTTACTGAAACTTTCCAGGACCTTTTTGATTTATTTATTATAAGTATTTATAACTTATTACCTGATTAATGTATTTACATAAAAAATCTGATGCTGCCACCACATGACTTTCTCCATACCTGTATTATTTCTAAAAATTCCAAGTAGGTTACATGATAATAAATATTTTAAGGAATTGAGAGAAAAATTTAAAGACTTTAAAAAGAACAAAAATAACTCAAACCTATATAGCCTTCTGATATTGGATATAGCCACGAAGCTCCAACAATTAAGAAACTATAAAGGAGCATTACTAAGACGTAACTAAGCATCAATTGTTAACAATAGTTGTCGGTAGGGGTGTGGTGGTGGCAGCTAAAATATTTAATTTTTAAGATATCTATTAAACATTACATATATCAAATATTAAAGCAAATATCACAAAATAACGGATAAGTGAAAAGAGTAAACACCCACTTCCGGTTGACCGATTTTTACCAAAAACTAATCAGTTCTTGCAACTTTCATCAAAATGTTAAATATAAAATTTTGCATTGACCTGATTAATAGTTTTTGAGTTAGAGCACCCACAAAAAACTGTCACACACACAGATATCATCAATAAAATGGTCAAAACGTGTTCAGGGGACCTCAAAACGTGTATTTCCGTTGAAAACAATACTTTCCCCTATACTATGTATGGAGAAATTAATTACTACATTTATTATACTTTACTATCTAAATTACTCTATTACTATAAATTTCTGTGGTTCCATTTGAAGAAAGAAATTATAATTTTATATAACACAAATGTTTAGCTCTAAGTTACTGTTATTAGCTATATTAGAAAGTTCTTGCGCACTTTAAGTTCATGGTCAAGATACTTGTAAACAGACCACATGAAGGCGCTCATGATTGTACATACATTTAAATGTATGCTGGGTGTTGGGTCTGCTTACATGAATTCATAGGCTCAAGATATTATCCTGGCTCTAAGGATAGATGTTTATGGGATGTGATAAACAGTGCTCCAGACAGAGGACTAAACAATGTAAGTATCCAATTATCTTAGAGATTGTTTTTCCATGTTCAAGCAAATGCTTCTCGACTATGTTTCTCATGGCAATCTAATGCTTATCCAACGGCACATCTCAAATATGTGACTTATCCTCTTTGATGCCTCTCAGTCATTGTTATCGATGGCTTTTCTTTTTATTATGTCATGTGGTAGCATGATGTTTCTTGAGCTATCTCAATTAGTTGTCAGCCAGCTACAGACTTGTGTGGTAGTGATAAGGAGTTTCTTGGGAAGTGATTTTTTCTGCTATGGCATCAGACATCAGACTAAGGCAAGTTTTATGTTGATAGCAATTCCGATGCATATGATGAGGTGGCGACCAATATTCGGGAATATACCAACTGGAAGTCTCCACAACATCATCGAGACATCAGTGTTGTCCACTGGAGCACAGTGGGATAAAAAAGGTGGCAAACATGACTGAGGACTGAATTCCACTGAGCACTTTGATGCTCTATTCCAGTGGTGCCCAAACTACAGCCCACAGGCCAAATGCAGCCCGCGAAGCTATGACAAAAAAGCAATTTAAAAAATTTAATACAGAAATTAATTCATTTTTTGAAAATTTTGATAATAAAACTTTAAATATTGAAGTGTTAGCCATGAAAACCTTATTTAGACTTGATTTTCACTTATATGGCACCTTAGAATATATAGAAAACGTCTGATTTAAACTCCAATCCGGCACGCCAAAGAAATGGCAGCTTCCAATGCAGCCTGCCAAGAGATTCGCAACCATTGATGTGGCCCGCCATTAGAAAAGTTTGGGCACCATTGCTCTATTCTATGGGTGCTATCCAACTCCTGGTGTACGAGATGAACAGGTACTACCAACAGAGAACAAGTGATCCTCTATGAAGTTTGCACCATCTGTGAGAATGCATTGCACAAGAGAGTGAATAAAAAGTGTTTCCTTTTTTCTTGTTTTAGTTATGTTGGTATAAAAATCTTTGAAAGACATCATCTGCATTCAATTTGGAGTTTTAAAGACACTTGTTTAGCATTTTGCATGTTCTTTCTAAGCTGATTTTTTCCTGAGAACATTTATTAGTTTTCTCTTTTCCAATTCATTTTTCAAAGCAATGGCAAGTAAAATTATGGAAAGAAAGAGAAAGGCGCTTTCAGAAAGCGAAGTTAATTCTTCGCAATCAAGTGAGAGTGAGGACAAAGACTGTTTCTGATTGTATCAGCCAGTGGAGGATATGTCGCAATGCCAGAGGGAATTTGATTTTGCCTAATTACTACACTCACAAAAATATATATTTTAGGTCATATTAAAGTTAAAACCTCTATCTATACTAACACATTGAATGCTGCTGTAAATTAAAAATTTTTATCGGTGGCTGATTTTTTTTACTTTTAATTTATTTCAATAGGTGAACTGAATGTGTTATATGAGTATTTTTCAATTATAGAATGAGACATGTTTTTTCCTTATGTTTATAGTGGACATCAATTGATGTCAGCAATCACCAGTAAGGCAGCTACTCCACTTGCACGTATTCTAACTCAGCCTTATCGTATCAATATCGCCTTCAAAACATGTAAAAAATTAGTAACAAGAAAATTGATTGGACAATAAATTCATAATTTATAAGAAAAACTAGGGAAGATGCCCAATGAAATTCAACAGAAAAGCTTTCTGTGAAATAAAAAATGAACATAAATATACCTTGACTTTCTTTCGATGGCAAGAAAACAAACTTTCATTCTTTTAGGTGTTTGTTGTTTCAAGTTTCGAACTTCTACGATGATTTTAAATACCTAATTTTAATATGCTAATTATTAATGTTCTACATTCATATGTATTTTCTCGTAAATAACAAATAACGCAACAAATGTTGTTTACATTGGTAGCTATGAAAAGAATTTCTCTCTTCTTCTCTCTCGTACTAATAATAAGAGCATTCAAAGCATGCTTTCACCCATAAGGATTGAAATAACAAAAGAATTTTGAGGTTTAACAATGTAATGGGTTGGCATGGCAACATCCCGGGAAAGGATGAACAGAATAAGAAACGTCATAGTTTTTTCTTTAAAATGGGCTAGATCTGAAGATCATAGGTTAATTCTTTCTAATTTAGATCTCAAAAAGAATAAAAGCCTGCAAGTCAAAAAGTCGATTTTTACGTGTTATCATATAGGAAATGGAAAGGCCTACCTTGGAGTCGAACCTAGGACTTTTTTTGAGATTTCTTTTAGTTATCATCTTACAAAATGTGAATCAATCATTCCTGCCAAATATCAAAAATGAACCTCTTTCCATTATCGAGTTATTTGCATTTATATAGCGTGACAGAGGGAGCCACAAAGGGACAGAAGTAGCCTTTTATTATTGTTAGATAACGAATCAAGTATTGCAAGACAGTATTATAATGCGGATAATGGAGTTTGGGTGTTGTCATCGGAAGCATCTTGGGAAACGCTCAGTAAAAGTAATGTTTTAACTCGCAATTGCCCTCTTTTGGAAGGACCATAAAATATAAATGGTGAGAATAATGTTTCTGAGGGAGAACTAAATTTCTCACACAGGTCATTAAACGAAATGCTAGTGAACTAAATTACTGGTGAAATTTTGAAGAAATGGACGGAAACATACCTTGAACTTCTTTGGATGGCAGCTCCGCGTACTATAAAACACAATCCTTTTTTTCTATTATAATAGTACTCGCAGGGTGACGTTTCGCAGAAAATTTCTTCTTTATAAATAGATTAGATTCTAAGAAATATTCAGAAAAAAGAGAAGAATTTTGAGTTAAGAAATTGTAAAAGATACTACTGTCAGTAATTTCTCATTTTTGAATGAACGGAATAAGCCTGATATGGATTTAATGCAAAAATTGTAAATATAACTGATTGATAACGAAAAGCTAAAATATATGTAAAATACTAAAATTTATCCAAACATAATCCGCCAAACATGCTTAGTTTCAATTGACAGATGGTAACATATAAAGACAATAATTATATTTAAAAGATAATTAATAAATTAATGAAAGGCAACATTATAATGCGGATAATGGAGTTAGGGTGTTGTCATCAGAAGCATCTTGGGAAACGCTCAGTAAAAGTAATGTTTTAACTCGCAATTTCCCTCTTTTGGAAGGGCCATAAAATATAAATGGTGAGAATAATGTTTCTGAGGGAGAACTAAATTTCTCAAATAGGTCATTAAACGAAATACTAATGAACTAAATTATTGGTGAAATTTTGAAGAAATGGACGGAAACATACCTTGAACTTCTTTGGACGGCAGCTCCACATGCTATAAAACAATCCTTTTTTCTATTATAATAGTATTCACAGGAGATGGTATCTTTTTGAAGAAAATTTGTTCAAAGACTTTCAAAAATACAGCAATTTCAATGTCTTTAATGTCTTACCTAATGAACACAATATCAGCGAAAAACAATAGTTGTTTATTTTTGTTACTGTAGTGCTATTTCTCGCAAGCAAGGTATTGTTTTAACTACAATGCAGTGTCTAAACTTTGTGAATAGATGTGACGCAAAGCTATTATCCAAGGCAATAGCATGACGTATGGAGGGTGTGAAATAATCCAAGATGTCAAACCCCGACTTTTAAAAAAATGGGGGCAGGGGATATGCAACCCTCATGGCAAATGCAGGCTTTGGATACGAGACGTATAGCTTCCTAAAATAGGGAAGGAAAGTCCATCTACTGGCAAGACGGTAAACTAAAAGGATGCCGCTATGAGTGAGAAAAGCTGCATGATGGAATATAACGGCATACCCATAGCAAATAGGCTAAAAATCACTGTGCCATATATATACGGCATACCCACCACTGGAGCGTCCGGCTATGCCGTATATATACAGCATACCCAGATGAGTGGTTAAAATCACTAGTACTCGAATATAATGCGGGGGTTACTTTTAAATTTCATTTTTTGTAAAAAAAACATCATGTTATATTCAGGACAATACAGTAATATACCTGTAGATAAATGTATCGCTTATGAATCAGATGAAGCAAAAACATTTTTGAGTGACTGCTAAATGACTGCCATATAAAATGCACACAAAAATTGATGACAGGTTGCAGGATGTGAGATGCTCAGTACATGTTTTGCATTACATAATGCAGTCTAGAGCAAAGAGATTGATTGTCTTTTGATGTGAAAGTTATAGTTGTGAAAAATATCACATTTTAAAGTTATACAGTATGAATTAAGTGAATGAAAGTACTTTCTTTTGTAGATGCACAATATGCAAAGTTACTTTTAAAGGTTTGTTGGCTAACTGTATACCCAGCAATTTATAGAATTAAAAAATGTTTTAAGGGGCATGTCGACAAAAAAGGTAGAATAACACTGCAATTTATATATAATTTGCCAAAGGCAACAGATTCTGGTACATTGTCCCAGCACACGGTGGTAGGGGCATAAAGAAGGGGAGTGAGTTGTGACAAAGAGGGGAGTGAGATACGTGAGATGGGTCGCTACCCATATAATACTTCCACAGCATACTGCATTGTTGCCCCATGTCACAGTGGTAGGGGAGGTAAGGAGAGGAGTGAGCTGCTTTGTTGCTACATTGTTGTCCTGGCACATGGTGGTAAGGGGGGTAAGGAGAGTGAGCAGCTCGGAAAAGGGGAGTGTGCTGTGTGAATGAGAGGTTGTAGGGGCAGTAAAGGGAGGAGAGCCCTGTGCATAAGAGGGGTATATCAGTAGCATTATTCGAAAGTAACGAATAATTTCAAGAGCTTCACTTTCTGGGTGAATTGAAATTCATGTAAGCCTCCCATTGACTTTCAACAGGGAAATCTCTAGTAGATGATAAATGTGTTAAATATATGAATTGAAAATTTTTTTGTTCGACTCAGTGTTCAAAAATTTTAAACTTAAACTAATATCTCAGGGAAAAGTTAAATTGTTTGAATGAATAATGTAACTGACAACACAGACATCTCAAAAAATGGGCTAAACCCTTAAATAAATTCAAAAGCATGGAATGGATGCTATTAAAAATATACCAGTTTGGAAGGAGTAAAATGTGTAAAAATGATAAAAATAGGATTAAATAGAAGAAAACTTATTATTACATCAATTTTCTTTCAAAAGAATTAAGATGGGAAGGATGAGTAGCTTAATTAATCTTGTTATGATCAGTGGATGTCCTATTTTTTTATTTGAGTTTCAAGAGCAGACTTCAGAAATTGAAAAATTGTTCAACTTTTTTGATATTCTGGAATAAAATGCAAAATGCAAGAATATTTTCCAACATATATTTTCAATGGCTTTATGAATGAATCTGCTTTGATGTAAAAACAATCAATGCTTTTGTGTTTTGTATATTTTATTTAAATTGTCAAGATTTTTACCAAATGATTTAAAATGATTAAAATTTGATTATGGCAGGCAAGAGTAGTATTATTTATGATTTAAGAAAATTTCATGTTACTATCAAATTGAACTATTGTGATTATAAATTTTTTCAACTTTGAAGTATGTCAATATCCTATGCTTCTGTACAGCGTGTCCTGTTTAAAATTGCCTCAATTGACATTGATTAATGCTAACATCGGTGAAAAATTACTACCCATATTCAAATTAACGTCACCAATGATTTGAGTTAACAATGTCCTGACTTGGTGCTGAAATAACACATGAAAAAATACTGCCTAAATGACTCCCATGCGCATCTATTGTGTAGTGTCCTCCAGTTTTATTTATTTATTTACTAAATGAGTTGCAATTTGGCTACATGCCAGGTGGCAACATTACATGACTCATTGTCAATAAATTTCACATCATATAACTTACTGCGTGATCAAGGTCACTTGTCCAAAATTTAACAAAATAAAATTATTAATTTTATAAAAATAATACAATTTTGGATAAAATACTTATAATACAATTACTTTTCCCTTGGCTTTAATCAGAGCCGAAGTTTTCGAGGTTCATGGTAGGCCTTCACGGTTACCCTAGCGGTCCCGGTTGAGGTGGATCACCTTATTTGAGTTGAGAAAGTGTTTTGGATTGACATATTTTTATTAAATTTGCATTATTTGATCTATTGTAGTGTCTTTCATAAATGAATGGGACTGGCTGGGATTGCGATGAGACTGGGTTGTTTTACAATTTGCAACCAAATAGAACTCTTACCGTGAAAGGAGAATCAGGCCATGGAGGTATAAAGTCTAAAGAAAGGATAACTGTTCTTCTTGTGTGCAATGCTGATGGGAGTGATAAGCATATGAAATCTCACTCTCCAACCTTTCAACATATACAAAAAATCAGGATTCAATCGAACAGCAAGCTCTGCAAGGAGGTGAGGTTTCAAAATGAATGAGTATACGTGGTGCTAAGCATAGTGATATGGAAAATGAACTGTTTGAATGGTTTTGTGATGCTCGAGCCAACAATATTGCAGTGGATGGTTCAACAGTAAAAGAGAAGGCTGATGAAATCGCACCGAGTATGGGCATTGATTTTAAATGCTCAAATGGAACATAACATGGCATGCCATAAGTGGAGAAGGTGCTACTGTAGATGTTGATTCGGCAGAGAAGTGGCACGAAAATGTGAGACCCATCATTATGCAATATGTCCCAAGGACATTTTTAACATGGACGAAACGGCACTGTTTTATAATGCACAACCAAAGAGAACACTGGCATTAAAGGAAGAAAAGTGCCAAGGAGGGAAGGGGCATAAGGACAGAGTGACGGTTCTATTGTGTTGTAATGCAGATGGGAGTGAAAAACTTCGTCCTTTGGTTATTGGAAAATTTGAAAAACCACATCGCCTGAAATACTTAAAACACTACCCTTGTGACTACAAAGCTTCTAAGAATGTGTGGGTAACTGGAAAACTATTTAGAGAGTGGCTGGTCTCTTTCGAAAGAAAAATGGCATGCCAAAACAGGAACGTCCTTTTATTACTGGATCGATGTTTTGCTCACAGCGAAGGTGGTCTTAATCTTAAGAATGTATGCCTATTGTATTTGATACAAAACACCACCAGTTACATGCAACCGCTTGATCAGGGGATCATCTATTGCATGAAATGGGTGTATAGAAAGCGATTTGTGCATTTTTTGTTACGAGAAATTGACCGCAATGTTCTTGCAGCAGACATTAGGAAGTGGACCATATTGGATGCCATGCATAGTGTTTCCATGTCCTGGAAATCTATTGTGCCTACAGTTATTCAGAACTGCTTCACAGAATGTGGTTTTGGAACTGAAAGTGAAGGCAGCATGGAAGAAGAAGAAAGCAGTGAGTGGGTGGAATTGCAAGGGCTCATGGATATTCCTAGTAATTTCGACGAGTTCATCAATGTCGCCCAATCGATCCCAACGACCGATGTTCAAAACATAAGTTCGGACGATCCTTGCAGCAAGCAAGTGGCAGCATTGGTTGCGGCAGCTGAGAAAGAAGAAAAGATGAAGGAAATGTGTTCGCTTCCAGTGTGACCCCTTCGCAAAGATGCACTAATGGCTTTGTCAATGTTCGATTGTGTAATAAGTTCAAGTGATGCCGACAAGAGAATTGTTAAAGCTATGGATAAACTGCAGGATTTTGTATCAAAAGTGTATTAGAACACACCAAAACAAAAGACAATTGAATCATATTTTAAGAAACACTAAAAAGATCGAAGTTTGACAAATGTGATTTATTATTTGCCGATATGCAGTTTTATTAAATTCTATTCAATTATGTAGTATGTGTTTGAATAAATAAAATATAAAGGAAATATACCTATTAATTAAAACAATTATAGCCTACAACATAACATTACGACTTCAACTTCCCACCTAACAGGTAAGCCCTTCTTTGAAAAGTTGTATAATTCGAAATTGCATAATTTGAAGTCAGATTTTCAGCCCCAAATACTTCAAATTAACGAGGTTATACTGTAGAAATTATTTCCACTGCTTACTCTTGAGCATGCTACATAAAACTGACCATGAGAAAAGCAATGTTCGCATAAGTCCATCAATTTCAACAGTGAATTCCACATCATGTGGTCTTCTCCTATATGTAGGATATCCATCTTCCCCAGATTTCGTTTCTTTATTAAATGCCTTAGTGTATTTTGTTAAACACTAAGTACAGTAGAACTCCCAGATGTCAATAGGGAAAATCTCACCTTTAAAAATAATCCTGTATAGCTTAACATTAACCTTCAATCCAAGTTAAAGGTATAAAATGTGTAAATGCCACATCAAGAAATTCACAACTGTATGATTTTAATATTTTACAAATTAAACCATTTTTCTCGATACAAAATGATTATTCATACATAAAGAATAAACAACTATACTTCATTTTTCGAAATTTCTACACAAGCTTTCATCAACACCATCAAGCATTGAAAAACTGAACTAAAGCCATTTTCCAAGATTAAAAATTTTTTTGTCCTACTTAGACCAATAAATATGCAGTTTCTGGACTTTTCCATTTGATAAATTTTGAAATTCAAAATTTCAATCTTCTAGGCAAAGCAGAAGTGCCTTAGATTTTAGCAGACACATACAAACTTTCTGCTTTATCAGTATAGATATCCCCTTTGTCCCAAGATGGGTCTTTGGGTTTGCTAACCCAGAGTTTAGGTTATTGCATCAACTTTTACTGCTGAAGGTAAGCTCTTCAACAAACAGGCCACTTCAATGGGATTTACCATGCCATATCTTTATGAAGTGGAGTGTATTTTTGGGAACATTTCTCACCTCTCTAAAAGATATTAGTCAGGATGGAACCTTTGTGCTAAACGGATGCAATCCCTCCCTCCCTTGCCTCTGCATGGTTCTATAATTATAACGCTGAGACAAGAATTATTTCGGCACGAAGGCATAGTGAACTGGAAGGAAAAATAACTTATAAAGTTTTCTTCAAGTTGTTGAATGCTAAATCTGATTGCACATGTATAAATTTTCTAAAAAATCAGCAAATGCCTTTTAAGTTTAAAATTTTTTTGTATTCTGCGCATATCATCCTTTCTGATATATACATCATATCTATGCTTCTATCAAACAAAATGGGACAATTTTTTCTCTGTGCCTTCTATGTTCTTTATACTTTTAATCTCAAAAAGAAGAAGCCTGCACGTCAAAAAGTTGATTTTTACGTGTTATCTTATGGAGAATGCAAGTCATCATCTGGAGTCGAACCCTGAAAACGTTTTTAATAAATTCTCCTTCATCATAGAATTTTCATATCCGAGTAGATTATCTCTGCCAAATTTCAAGTTTATATACGCATATTTGATGGAGTTATTCACGTTTTAAGAGCGTGACATGGACCAACCAACCAACATAGCTTTTTATTATAAGGGGGGATTATCGTAGAAGTACAGGCGATGCTTGATTTACGCCAATCCGATTTACGCACTTTCATTTTAACGCCATTTATAATAAACGTACAAATAACATCCTATTTGTGCTACCTTGCTCGTTTCTACGCCTCCTCTACCTATGAATGTTACATTGTGAAGTCTAACGTGCATCCTATCGCTCGCCGAGAAAGTGTACAATGTATACTATACATACTGTTGCATTGTGAAGTCTAACGCGCATCCTATTGCTCGCCGAGAAAATATACAATATATACTATACATACTGTTACATTGTGAAGTCTCTTCTTTCACCGCAAAAGTAGGTATACATATACAGTTGGCAGTTTAACTGTTGTTGACTTTCGTAGTGCTAACATTTTACATTTAGATGTCGTTTACCTCTGTAATTTTAATTCTTAATATTCTTAAATATATCCCCTTGTGTTAAAATGAGCTTCAAAAAAGTTAGCAGTGATTCTAACATGGGAAGGAAGGACGTGAAAAAAGCTAGCAAGTCTCATTCCTTAGAAATTAAAATAGAGATTCTTAAAAGGTTTGAACATGGTGAGAGAAACATTAACATTCAGAAAGAATTGCGACTTACAATTAGTGATTCTACAATAAGAACAATTCGTGACTTTAAGTTTGGAAACGATACTCCCTTAATTTATATGATTAGCACCAGCTTGTATGTTTATTAACTGATAGTGACATTTTGTCATAATTTTTTGTATGCACGTGAGCGTAATTTTGGAACCCCTAGATTACTATTTCATATTTTTTCACAGGACAAGCAACGTATAGAAAAGTTTTACAATATCGCTTGCATGATAAACTTATAACGCATTATTTGCATTGATAATATTCAAGGAATATTATTAAATAAAGGAATAAATTAATTACTGAATTAACATCACCATAAAGAAAGATGTTACTGAGGTTTTAAATGGTTTGGTAGGAATGAATCTCACAATCCCTTATGGTAGGAACCACCACTGTACATGATCAAATACTGCCGGAAAATAACTTTCGATTTATGCCAATTTTGATTTATGCCATAATTCAGAACGTATCTATGGCGTAAATCGAGTGTCGCCTGTAGCCATTATCAAGAAAATCGAACAAGAAAGTCGTAATTCGCTTTGAACTTACAAAAATTCATGCACAGCTACTTAATTGCTGTTAATGTAAACAATTTTATTGGTTACTGAAGTAAGTAAGATTTGCTATAATTACAAAATACATTTTATTCCTTACATGTGCATGACCGATTTTGTAAACGGAAGGAAATCTACGACAAAAAAATAACGTAAACATAAATATTACAACTACTGAACTCAAGTGAGGTATGTTTTTAAAAATTTTTTCTGTTTGGTTAATTAAAACTGATTAGAAAATAAATCGGTAATAAAAATTGAATATTTTCCTGGCATTTCTGATACATCATTTTGCAGTATTTAGTCATTCAAATTACGCAATATGTTTATTGATGCAGCAACTAAGGAGGGAGAAGAAATTTTTAATAGACAGATATAATCGGGTCATGGTGTTTTGCTGTTTCATGGTGTGTTCAGTCAAATTATATCGTATAACTTCAAATACTCCATCGCACAAAACATGCCTAATTGTGATACACTGTACACTTTCCTAACTTGTTTTAGGTTAGAAGTGCTTTTTGGTACACCAAGGGATATTCTAGCTTTACAATCTCTACTATAAATATTTTAAAGAATTTGTGCATTTATACCGCAACAACTACGGAACGTAGAAGCAATATGAAGGTGCCATTTTAACCACAATTAAAAGTTAAGCAAAATTGGAGGGTTTTTAAAACAATTTGAACTACATTTTTTATTTTTTAAATGTTTTCGTTTTAATTTTTCTCATTTAAATACCACGGGAATGAGCGTATAGTTGGATTAAAAATCTATGTGGCAACTGTTTTAAACAATATCTAATACCTAATATTAACTAAAGGAAAAAATATTATGTGTATTTCCGTTAAAATCTCGAAATTGATTTGTTCATGATAAAAATTCTTTCCCCTAAACTACGTATGGAGAAAGTAATAATATGTACCTAATATAAACTAAAGCAGTGAAGAAAGAAACACTAAGGTTATTCAAAGAAGGACAATCACCAAAAAACTATCACTCTGGCTAATTGTTTCAAAAAGGCAAGTGGAAG
Organism: Tanypteryx hageni; assembly: GCA_028673005.1. Classification (NCBI taxonomy): domain Eukaryota; kingdom Metazoa; phylum Arthropoda; class Insecta; order Odonata; family Petaluridae; genus Tanypteryx; species Tanypteryx hageni. The sequence continues at coordinate 223,260,738 of CM054112.1, read as the reverse complement.
ACAGTTTTAATGTGCAATTATAAGTGCTTTCATTCTCTAAAAACTTTTTATTTATTCTGCATATTCTCTATACTTAATAGACAGCAAAATTTGTTTTTCATTAACATTGAAAATGAATAAAGTGAAAGATATCTCCGAAGGTAAAATAAGAAAACTTCTATAACAATTCTTTAATTTAGACAAGGGGTTCCCAACCTTTATGTTGGCAAGGGCGCCTTCGACTTAAAAAGCGAAAGGCAGGCGCTGCCAATATTTTACCCCCCCCCCACTCAACACTTACAGCTCAGCTACATGTTTACTTACAATTAGGTTTGGTAGGATTCGATTCAAATTGATCAACATCGATAATAATCGAATTCATAAAAATTTCAAAATCGACAAAAATGAATTATCAATTTTTCACTACTAAATTATCTATGAAATTATCAGGATCATTAAATTTGCTTTGTCACACTTAAATTTGATATATTTTAACACCAAACGCCTAAAACAAAAGAGAAAATCGATATTTTTCATACCAAACAGCCATTCTTCATTTGGCATTCCAAACCCTTTCTATGATCCCTTATGTCTTAAGGATCCACAATGAGCTGACACGGGTCCAGGACAAAACAATATGATCGGTTTATTGCACCTGGTCTTTAATTTCGACTACACCTGATAATCCCTACGCCCCTAAGTCATTAAGTCTTTTTAGATTAGTACTTTCTAGATTCTGTGGACGCTCATCACTATACGTCAAAAGAGCTAAATGTTTTAGGGAGGATACCTGAGCAAACCTTGGCGGACGCCACAGCGTACCTTTGCGGGCACTGCATTGGGAACCCTGGATTTAGACCAACATTTATAATCGTTGACTTTCTCCCAAATTCGATTTCAAAGTCCGGGAACTCATTTTGTTTCATAGGTTTGACTTTAAAATATTCATGTGACAAATTAAACTCATAAAATCAGCCTTTGAAATGGATAACATGTGGTTAAGCTAAATTTGAATATATCTTCAAAGTTTTTTCAATGGTTGCATCCCTAGAGCTTCCTTCCCAAGGTTTTAATATTTTTGAGATTCATGACCACATAATATGATGCAGTTTCTTTCAATGGAAATCAATTCGAGGGAAATTACTATATTTTAAAAGTGATTCCATCTATTGTTTATTAAGATTATTTGATAAAAAAACAGATGCCAAATTTGTTAATGGAGGATGCTGGAAAATTTTATGGCACTTTTTCATTTAAGCGTGTAACATTTATTTTACTCAGCCCCAACGCGATGGGTAAGTTGGTGGAAGTGTTTTTTGTTCCTCCTCACTTTCACTGTGTTCAATTTTTATCAATTTTCCCATCTTTTGCCAAAATAAATAAAATTATTTATTTTGGCAAAAAATGGGAAGACAAGATATTGCATACCATTAAGCACTACAATAAAAATTAACCTGATTTCATTACTTGGTTTTATTCTCAAATCTTACTCAATATTTTTTGTCTTGACTTAATAACCTGAGCAATGCAGGGTAATTTCACCTAGTAGTTACATATAGCGTATTTGTCATTTGTACTGCCAATTCTGAAGTTGTTCCAAACGTCCGACATGGCTTTATTGTTACGGTTCACAATAAATCGATTAAATTTAAAAATTATCTGTGGGGTATCTATTCAAAATTACTACACAACAAAATAAAACTTATTTCTGTTAATATGTTATAGTAACACTTCAAACTGATGGATTTGATTCAAGATATTGCTTGAATTTTTTAATTATAAAACCATGCAGCTGCGAACCAAATATTGAATGCCGGAAATTCGTAACCCATCATTCAATTGTTTTGATAGATATTTTTGAGAAACTATCGTTTGTTGAACTGATCTGTTGTCCTGATTTTTGTACATGCTACAAAGCTCTTTTACCTCATGAACTATAGAAAATTCAGACTTGCTTATCCCATATGAAACTGATAACACATACAGCATAAAAATATATTTCACATTGTAGTAAATGCATAACTTTCATCATCAGTATATGTATCAAAAATCAAATGCCGTCGTGGAAAAATATGGGGGTATGAGGCGGTCGCTTATTATAAACAGTTGGTTCCGGTTATTTTGGTTCTTGAGAGAACCAAAGAACCGATCATCCCATCCCTAATTTTATTATATCGTTTAGGTTTTAGAGCTGCATACAGACAGAGAGCCTGGTGAAAACCACTTTTTTGGCCTTATGGACTACTAAAACATGTATTCCTGTCAAAATCACATTTACAATACTTTTTCCATATACATACTACCTGAGAAAGTAAAATTGAAAAAAGTAACCTTGTGACTTTTGAAGATACCTGGGTTAAGTACTTTTTTCTGTTGTTTTATTTTTGAGAGTTTATTCTTGAAAATTTTCAGCCACCAGATGAACTCAATGATTCTCTGGCAAACTCTCTTATTATTAAGGATATGGGGATTGCTGGTCAACTTCTTAATTTTCTATTTTAATTTTTTTTTCAACTGACAAGAGTTTAATTAATATTTGAGGTTATATGAGCTAAACAGATAACATGCAACTAATTCAATCTATAAACTCTAAACAATAAACGATTTCCTGAACTTACTTTTATTTTTTAGTTACATTCAAGAATTTTGTTCAAAATGATTACTATTCATTGTTAATTTGTCAATAATAGTATTTTTACTATTAGAAAAGTGAGAATGCTTTTAGATTCATGGGATAACGGCAAAACAGCATCTTAACATTTATAACAATGCATTTCATAAGTATCAGCATTTATTAAACTACAGTCATACCCAGATTTAGAATCCCCCCCTATATAGCGCCATCTCCGCATACATACCACCACACATCAATTGTTGACTACAGAACTTCTGTATTATGACTACACAAAGCAATCATATACTTCGACTTAGTGCCACCCTCACTTTAGCGCCAATGTCAGTGATGGAGAAACGGTGGGGCTAAATCACAGTTTGACTGTATATTAGTAGCAATTACTAGAAATGTTGACTATTTAATGACAAAATGTCATTGCAACTAGTAGATACATTTTAGGAGTTAAAAGAGATTGATGAGTTTTCAGGAAGGTTTTATGAAACTGTTATAGAGATTACCTTGCTTTAAATAAGATATTATGGACAAATATCACATTCAGGATAAAAAAAATCACTAATTCCTCATCCAACAACTTTGTATCAATACAATAAATTGAATAGAATAGCAACTTATGTGAAATGCACCACAAGATATTAAAGAAAATTTAATGTAGTTATGCTAGAATTTAATACATATAATACTGCTAATTTGAAAATTCTCTTAATTTGTTATAATTTTCCCATACAACTTTTTTTTCAACTTCCCTCAAACATATCACAACAAACATAGCATTCTTTAGTAAGAATTTGATAGGACCATTTCCATGTGCCAAATAATCAGACAGTTACCATATTTTTCAGGCTATAAGATGAACCCTGATTTTATAGACGATTTTTCAGAAGAAAGTATTTAGGAAGGGCCACGTGGATTATCTTTTCTAGCTGTGATTAAGTCTGTATCTGGAAACATTTTAAGAAAATATTATGGTGTGATAACAGTTAAATATTAAAATTAAATTAAATTGGAATGATCTAAAATATAAATAATTGCTTTGAAATTTGTATAGCTGTGCTCCATGTGCACTATTAATTAGGCTGCCAGAGTGCATTGCACACGATGCATGTTTAGGCACTCCTTACCGATAGTACTTAAACTTAAGCGCAGGTTGAGATTTTAATTCCAAATAAATGGAATACATCTGTAAAAATGGTACATGTGCTCAACTAGCCCTTTTCCTTCTCCAACTCTTTTTGCCTCATACATAACCATTTTCATTGATACAGCAATACCTAACTTCCTCCGTTCTACTATCCATCACTTCCTCCTCTAGTTGTGACCATTTAAGACCAACCTTAGATAGACTCTCTTTTCCTGTCACCTTCAATTTCTTCCTGTTCTTTCTATTCACAGATCACTTTTTCTGTGGAATGTGGATCGAAATGACATTCTACTGTTTGGTTTCCATGCGTTTTTGAGTATTGAATAATATGAAGCTTATAAATAATAGTGTAGGCATATCTTTTCACTCTTGTAGCCATTTACATCTCGCTACATGTAACAATATTTATCCTAGATATTTATAAAATTTTTATGATATCTACCAAAATTCTAATGTTCCGGGATATTAATTTCACTATTCAACAGGCTCATTAGAAACTAAAACATATTAATAACATCACAAATGCACCAAAATTGTAATCACTGTAAGCAGACATGTAACAAAGCACAATAATGAGAATGTCGTTGTAATTCACACTGCATAAGGTTTTAATGGATATATAAACAATTTTTTCACTATTAACCCTTCATTACAGGCGCTTGGTCTGTGAGACCAAGCCTGCATTATATCGAACTGCAAAATTTGTGTTGGCATCACTGTCTTGTGTGACTCACTATCTTTCTATAATTTGTTTGTTGTGATACAGCAAGGTCAGTCTGAGTCGAGCTCTCCTTTGTTGTGTACTTACGTCAAAAACTGTTTGGTGGTTTAACAGACCCCATGTGTGCACTCGTGTCCCTAATCCTCAATATAATAATAATACCAGGAAAATTTATTAGTATCCTCAGAGATAATAAAGGTAAACAATGCTGGATGGCACTGTAAGAAAAAACAAGAGGCAAATTCTTCTTGAATTTCTTTCTATGAGGAACAAGGAAGAGAAATCCTCAATGTTTGGCTTTCAAGAGAAATTCTCGTTGCTAAGAAGGCGAAAAATGTTTTATTGCATTCAACTCTGCACCATGAAGAAAAAAAATCAATGCTGACACCGGAAATGAAAAAAAAGCCCGAAATAATTACTTTCTATAATGACACAAAAGGTGCAGTTGATGTTATTGACAAAACGAGTGCAACATACAATGTTGCATGAAACACAAGATGATGGCCAATGGTTTATTTTACAGCCTATTAAATACTGGAGCTATAAACACGCAAGTAATTTATCATGGTAATGGTCAAGAACAAAAACCTCTAAGAGATATGAGAGAACTGTCGCTTGCCCTAGTAAATGAACACCTAACACGGAAATCACTCAATAACACCATACCTAATGAAATAAGGAGAATTTGCAAGATTATTAGGTCAGACCTGCAGACGAAAGTGCAAGAACCACCTATGACTTCAAGTGGTTGATGCTGAGACTGCGTAGGCAGGAACAGAAAAAGTAGGTACAGTCAAACTCGGCTATAACGAGCGCCACGGGACCGTTTAGTTTTGCTCGTTATAGCCGTTAAACTTAATACCCGTGAAGGCAAAAGCATGCATGCGTATGGTGAAATAAGAAATAAGAAGTAAAAGTGAATATATAAACAGAAAGGTTATTTAGTAAATTTATGAAAAAACCTAAAAATGAGAATAAACTAGAAAATTTAAAGTAAACATACGTACATATAAAATTTACTCACAGCTGCATCCTTAATCACTACCCAAGTCGCACTTCCTCTTTATCTTGTTCATTGTTAGGTTATTCTCTAGTGCATATAAAATCGCTTCTTTGTTTTTCCATAAGGTTGAAACCATAGACGATAAATTAAATTTTTTACACACTTCAACATTTTTTTACCACGTTCTAAATCTCGAATAATATCAACCTTTTCGCGAATAGACAAACACTTCCTTTTATGTATGGACATGTTACTCGTTCAAGGGCAAAATCTCAACTGATTTTTGTGATCAACGCTACGAACTTTCTTTGCAAACTGTGAGCATACCAATTCCAGGAAGAGTTAATGAGGAGACGTGGGATTTTCCATCTTTACGTGGGAAAGGGTGTTGGGTGCATTCGGCTGAGCGACGGGGGTGGGCGCCATTGTACATGCCCTCAGGCCCTTACCCCCTTCCAAACACAACCTCCTGGCTGTAAAAGAGCTGGGGGTTGGGAGGAGAGGACAAAGGACCTCCGCGAGTGCCACTGTACCTGAAAGTTGGGAATTCTTGGTTTGGACGAAGGGATTATTTTTTAACAACAAAGCCGCGGTCTTTAACCTCCCCGATGGATAGGGTGTAGAGGCTGGACTCAAGAACACAAGGTTGCATATTTTGGGTGACTATGAGGATTTAAGGGGCTGACCGCCACCGCGTTTGAGACAGTGAGAAGTGGTCAAAGTTTGCTCGATATATCCGTGAAGCATGCTCGTTATATACGTGAAATATTTGTATGTAAATGCTCGTAAACTTATCTTGGAGGTAGCATTTGCTTACTATAGCCGTGAACTCGTTACAACCGTGCTCGTTATAAACGAGTTTGACTGTATTTTTGCAAAAAGAGCAAGTACATCTGCTTGGAAAATGTTAATATAGTGTGCAGCCAGTGTTGTGAAAATATTGAAGATTAATCCTGTAATTTCCACTGATAATTAAAAAACAAAGTGAATATGTTTTCAAGTGTTAAACTGAAGGAAGAACATTTTGATTGTTTGTATAATAAACATTCATTTTTTAACAGAAAAATAATTGTAATGTTGATTATTTTGTTTATTGTTTTACTACAAACATACATCTTTATAAAATAATTAAGTTTATCTTATTTTTGCCCAATTATCTAGGAATTTCACAAAAATAACAAGGAATCTGTCAGGCCTGCTGCGTGCACTGGAAGAAGAAAAATAGGTGTGTACTTGAGGGTTAACTATTGATAATGTATATTATAACGTTTTAATGACCTATGCTGTCAATTATTCTATTTTGGGTATCAGTGGGTTCGTGAGTGTAGTACTGCAGTGTTTCTCAACCTTGAGTCTCAGGACCCTTAGAGGTTTGCACGTGATTTCTCGCGAGTTGAGTAGGGCAAGGCATTTATATATATATATATATATATATATATATATATATATATATATATATATATATATATATATATATATATATATATATATATATATATATATATATATTTGTTTGATCCTGCACACAGCACTGATCAAAGTCAAAAAACAAGAGAGTGAAAAAAATGCATGACCTTTACATTGGGATGGGGTCCTCAGAAATTGCGGTACTTCGTAAGGGGTCCACAGCTCCAAAAAGGTTTAAAAACACTGTAATACTGATTGCAGTAATAATTTTGCCTTCATTCTATAAGACGGAGGCTGATTTTGGGAGTAAATTTTCTGGAAAAAGCGCATCTTATAGCCCAAAAAATACTGCAACTGAGAGCATAGATTTGATCCAGAAATAAATACAACAGTACACAAATTGATAAAAATTAGATATAAAAAAATTAAATAAACCATATGTGGCAACATTTCAATATTGTCAAGTTTTCCAATAAAAATGTAAAAAAAATTAAATAAAATTATCTTCAATTTTGCATATGGAATCGGCAAATATACATTGTACATAAAAATGCAGTATTTGCCAAAATAACTGGACCATATGTAATTAGCTTTTTTACAATACCTGGAATTTCGTTTGCTTCCATACATTTTGGCTTTTTAGCAGCAGCCCATACTTTTGGCCATGAAACAAAGATGGTATGCAAAGATCGGCGACAACGAGTCCTTCCTATTACATTTTTCGGATACACATCGCCAATACCAGATGATTTCGCATGTGCATTTTCTGCATTATCAGCTTCTGTTTTTCCCCTTCGATATGAATAACTCTTTAAAGAAAAACATTTTTTATGATTTTTATTATAAGTAAATAAATGTAACTTTGTTCTATTCAATGATAATATAACCAGTTTCTATTCATGTTACCAAAACTCTATAGACAAAAGTGGGAAAATTTACAGCTTATCATTGACAAAAGACACTCTCGTCCCACAAAAAGTAAATAATACAAATATATACGTTTTCAAAACATTTTTAAACTTTTAGAGGGGGTATAAAAAAATACATAAAAAGTAATAAAACATGTTTGGTCTTGAAATTTTTACCTATATAGTTATCTGAACTTCTCTTTATTTTAAAACACCTAACAAATTACAAACAGGTAAAATTATACTGCTACAATAATTTTTTTCAGATTATACAATTTCTTTCAACAGTCCACTGTGCCTTTATGAAAGTGAATATAAGTTCAATAGATTGCACTTTTGTCATAAAAAAGAAAGCAGATCATTAAAATGGGAGAGAGAAAGAGAGAGGAGAGAGAAAGAGAAAAAGGGAAGAGTAGAAAGAAATAGAAAGCGAAGAGAGAAAGAGAAGAGAGAAACGAGAGAGAGAAGAGGAAGAGATAGGAAGATAAATAGATAGGAAGAGAGAGGAAGAGATAGGAAGAGAGGAAGAGCGAGGAAGAGAGAGGAAGAGATAGGAAGAAAGGAAGAGATAGGAAGAAAGGAAGAGCGAGGAAGAGAGAGAAAGACAGAGGAAGAGAGAGGAAGAAAGATAGGAAGAAAGAGGAAGAGAGAGGAAGAAAAATAGGAAGAAAGAGGAAGAAAGAGGAAGAAAGAGGAAGAAAGAGAGGAAGAAAGAGAGGAAGAAAGAGAGGAAGAAAGAGAGGAAGGAAGATAGAGAAAGAATGAGGCATTCCTCTGTAAAAGTACTATACTCTAAAAAAGTAACCCTAGTTACTACTATATATTTTTAAATTTATAATACCTGCGGCATGTCCATGCGGGAAAATGACGGAGGAGGTATAAAAAGAGGTGCATCTGGATTAATAAGCCAGGAAAAATTTTTCACCCCTAATGGAACAACCTCTTCATAAGCACTCTTGATATTTCCTTTACTGTCGCCTATTACAGGCAAATACTGAAAGTCACACATACCTGAAGAAATAGCGTATCATATTAACAACCAGGTAAATAACTTGGATAAAATTAACATGAGACACTTACTAGAAAATCGGTAAACTGCAGAAATTTGGCCAACGACACTAGTTTCACAAGATATTATCTCTCCTGGATCGTCGTCTGTCTGATTAGCATCACTCGCCTTTTCATCACTCAAAACATTCTTCTTTCTCCTTCGAACTTTAACTCGAAGCAGCAAAGCTGAAGTTGAGTGTCGGTCACCACAAGCTGGTTTTGAAAATATGTCATCAGGACGGAAGCGTAATTCTAAGCGACGCTTCTTCTGAGAAATTACCTATATATGATAAAATTTTTCGTCACCTTAAATGAAGACATATACGTAAAATACATAGGCTCACATAATATTAAATCTAACCGATGAGATAGTGTTTAATCCACCGAGAGTCTCTAGCATTTTATCTACATTTTCAACTACTCCGGGGTATTCGATACAAATCAAATTACGACTGAAGTCATGACTTCCAGCAACGTCACTCATGCCTGGCATGATAATTCTTTAAGTTCAACCTTTCTAGAAGGAACTACAGCAATTGACGCGCCATCACCCATGTACACAAAAGACGGGCAGAATGCGAACGGTGCTTAGTTACGTGATATCCGCGAACGCATACGATATACGAGATATCGATAGTCGGCAATACCAACACTGGGTTTACAGAGAATCTGAGCGTTATTTATTTTGCAAATAATTGCCTACATAAGAGATCTCAGATAATTTATGGGTTATTCGATGTCATTAGAATCAACCGTTTAACATTCATATTCAGATATTGATACGCTGTATTTTTAATGAATCACTTGAAAAGTATTGCAGGGTTTGGTGGAAGCCAGTCATCACCGGTTTTCCTCAATCTGCTTTCCAGCATTGCTGCTAAGCTGTTTGTAGTGATTTTATTCATTACTTAGTTTTGCCCATCGGCAAGTTATAGGCACCATGGCAGGCTGTGAAGCCGCACTCGGTCCTAAGTCATCTGCATTTCATAAGAGAAGGGAGAAGAGAAACAGTGCCGGCATTAGCCTACTCTTGCGAAATACACCAGGGGGGCCAACTGCTTAACGTCCCCTCCGAAGGACGGAGTGTTGATTTGTGCGGTCTCCTCAATATTTCTCGTGGTCTGGTTTTCTCATCCTCGTCGCCTAATAGCAACGCACAAATAGTGAGCCGGAATCGTAAGGTGAGGCCAACACTCAAACCACACCGCCGGATCCCTCTCACTTGAAAAGTATTTTTCCTGGTCCTTTTAAACTATATAAAATAGTTCCGATTCTTAAAATAGTTGACTCCAATGTTCCTAGTAATTATCGTCCTGTGTCAATAATTCCAACTCTCTACAAAGTTCTTGAAACTGTAATGTTTAATCAATTATATAAATTCTTGGAATGTAACAATATCCTCTACTATGGTTTTAAATCAGGAATGTCTACTACTTCTGCAGTTGAATCTCTTTTAAACAACATTATATCTTCTTTGAAAATAAGGAATTCACAACAGCCACATTTTGTGATCTCAAAAAAGCTTTCGATTGTATATCACAGGAAATTTTATTATTAAAACTTGAATATTATGGTATTAGGGGTGATGCCCTTCTTCTCTTTCAGTCTTATCTAACCAATAGGCAACAGTTTGTATCCCTTAACAACCAGGAATCCAGTATTTTGGAAATTCAATCTGGCATTTCTCAGGGCTCTGTCCTTGGGCTTGTTTTCCTAATTGCTATTAATAACCTTCCAAACAGTGTTACTTCTAATATTTTGCTATTTGCAGATGATACTAGGTAGGTACTTTAATTGATCATAATAAATATGTAAATATTTATCTATCTAATTGACTGCAAACTCTAGATACCATTGTAAATTGGTTTTCTGCAAATGAGCTACTGCTTATTTATTTGTAAAGCTCAATGTATTATTTTTTCCTTGTGTGACCTGCCCTGTGATTATGACAGTTAATACAGCGAAACTTTTGGGTTTTATGCTTGATTCTAGGTTAAGATGGAGTGACCACATAGACATGATTAACCCTCGAGTGGGCACGCTCTTGTTTGTTGCACGACTGGGCACACTGCATACTTTGTCCACTGCGTAATTTTTACAAAATAACTTGTGTTTGATAGTATTATTGGTTTATTTTTATCAAAATGATGTTTTATGTTTTACAACTACAACTTATAATGATAGTTCTTGATTAAACAAATTATATACCAATTAAAAATATTGTTATATATCAACACACAAACCAAGTAACAATTATAAAATTTGCATTATTAATCTCAATTACTGTCTTCAGCATTACATGATCGACAGATATGTTGCTTTGACATGTTTCTTGCAAGAAAATTGATTGTAAGAATCACATTTAATGGTTGCGTCCACATTTTTCTTCTACCACATAGTACACGTCGTCTACGCTTTTCTTTTTCCCGGTGCTGGCATATAAATTCCCTTTCCGCTGGTTCTCGATATTTTGAAAGAAGTATCTTCATATCTGATGGTAGAGAATTTATTTTTGCTCTGCCAGTGAAATAGGGCTTCATCAATGCCAATGATAATTTCTACAAAAAATTTATTCTTGGTTGCCTCAGATTGTCAGCATTAGAAAAATTAAGTATTTGCGCATTTATCCCCGCTATATTAATTAGTGAGAAGAATATTGCCAATTGCCACGCGCGGCATATTCACTATGCCATGGATGACTAATACTATTATCACTTCAATTATTAAGCTACTACAGATCTTTGAGGCATGAAAACTTTCTCATTGGGAAGTCAAAATGACACTGAAGGAATACACAAAGTGTCTTAAATGCCAGACACAAAGCAGCGTTGCCACATTGAAATTCGTAAAATTGGCGTACTTTATACACCAGCATGCCCGCTCTCGGGTTAATAAGAAGCTTGCATGTGTTGTATATGTTAAGTAAATTGAAGGCATCCATATCTGATCAGTATCTTAGACCTGTTTATTTTGCATTTTTCCATTGCCACCTAATGTATGGAGTTCGTCTTTGGGGGAACGTCTCATTTGTTAAATCAGTTTTCATTTTTAAAAAAAAGGCCTTCAGGATATTATCAGGTGTTTCTTCTAAAGAACACTGTAAACCATTATTTACTAAACGGAATTTTAAGTGTTTAGTTATTATATTTACAAAAATCTAATTTATGTTAAAGAAAATCTCGAATCTTTCTTCACCCAATCCGATTTCCACTCTCATAATACAAGATTCAAAGACAAATTAACAATCCCCCATGTGAGGTTGGAAGCCTCTCTAATGTGTTGTAGTTCTTCAATACGGTTTTCAATAGATGCTGCCAGGAAGATTTCTCTGGCTAAATTTAAAACGGTTATTCACAGTTGGCTTGTTGACAAATCACTTTATTCTGTGAATGAATTCTTTGAACATCCAATGGATATTATATTCTAGTGTACATATATAATGACTATATTAATTTGCATATACATATTTTTGTGCTTTTTTATTTTTGACAGAACCTATTTGAAATACATGTATTTTGTTAATGGTGGAATAAATTATGATTATGAATAAAATAATAAACTTGATATCTATTCATTATTGATCAGAAACCAAAAAAGGAACCGTACATGAAAAAAATCAAACTGTATAGATAAGGGGTCGGCAGCCTACAGCCTGCATGCGGCTCTCGAGAGCACTTCATGCGGCCTGAGAAGCTACAATGAAAGAGTGACCAGTACATTTCATGTTGACGATTTCATACTTTTCAGCGAAATGACGACCTCAAAATACATATTTCTGATCAAGTTATAAAACTAGTAAATTATTTCGACTTTATTTTTGCTACTACAAGACCACAGAATCTTTAGATAGCTGCTTATGTAGATGCTCATCCAGCCTGCCAAAGCTCTTGTGATTTCCAATGCAGCCTTCCAAAGCATTTGTAACTACAAATGTAGCTCACCATGCAGAAAAAATTGCTGACCTCTTGTGTAGATGATTAGTATTATAGTTAGCACAAAACAGACAATTATTAATCTGGCAATATACATCGATAAGAATTGAATCATCATCACTGAAACTGTCAATGAATGTTTATTTATATCCAGTGGCTGAATCTGCAATAAGTAGGTTGGCCATTTCCCACCCAAAAAATTAGGACATTAGATGTGAAATATGAGAACACCTTCTCCCCCCTAATACCACAACCCACTTAAAACCCTACCTAAATTTTTGTGTTGTAACCCGTGCAATATTCTGTATGTACTTTGATTTAAGATAAACACAGCGCATGTATTCGATATATTTTAAGAGAAACTCAAAACAAATATTTGAATTTAAGTTCACAACCAAAATAAAGAATTACTGACAATAATTTAAACATGTTTGTAATCCATCACTCTTCATAAAACCAAAACTGAAATATATCAGTCTGAAACTCATACTTCTTAGATAAATCTTAATTTGATGGATCTGATTATGAAACAAGCACTAAAAATGACAAAAAAATGAAACTAAAAGAAGTATATAGACCATTAGTTTATATAAACCAATGGTTTGAAACATTTCTCTGAATTGAACTGTTTAATAATGGCATGAAAAATGTTACTTCTTTTAAAGTCTTCTAAAGAAATCTTATGATAAATTACTTAAAATTATATGGGAAAAGGAAAACAAAAAATGATTATTCATGATTGCAATTTATTTTATTCACTATTCATTCTACATCATTTAGAAGCACATATGGATCAAATTCTCTATAACAACTCTGGTTTGGTGGACAGATATGAATGGAATTCTTCACAATTCATGCTTTTGAAATTAAACTGTTCTAGCAGGATTCCTTTTATTGACTACATCAAGGCAGTTTCTTTCCTTAGACCATTGTGTCTCCATTAAGGAAAACAGTCTTCCAACTCATGCATTGTGAGATGGAGCTGAGTAAAAAAACTGAGCAATGATCAACAATTCTAAAAACAATTCCTGATTACTACATTTTTTAAAAATACTTAACCCATTTCTCACATGAAGGCATAGAATCATCATTATCATCACTATTTTCCATGACAAACTTTGTGAGATTACAAAATTGATCATCAATAGTTACCCCTTTCATGCAAAGGTACACTATTGTTGACTGCACTCTTTCCCATTTAAGGGGCTAACTTAAAGACATCCACTTAAAGCAGGAAAATTCCGTCAATGGTTTTACCCACGTCTATATAGTCAATGTAACCAACAGTATTGGCCCGAGCTATGAGCAGCCGCCCAAGGCGCCGAATCTTGGGGGGGCCGCCATTCTGACTTGTCCATTCTTAATTTAAAAACTGAAAAACAGCGAAATATTCCTCAAATCCGTTTTGGATTGCGAAAACCAAGAATAAAAGGGCTACCGAAAAATCCCACATAACAATGCTTTTGCAGCGCATGCACCGCACAAGGGCAGCCGGTAATTGAGGGCCTTCCGACAAATTGAGGGGTGGCTCACCTGGTGCTCGCCATCGGCTTTTGGTGGCTTAAGAACCCATGTACGAAAACGGAAAGGGGAATTGGGAATCCCAGGACAACTGGCAAACCCTCGGTTTTATTGTCTTTCTCATTGTTCTACTCCTACCTTGGAAACAGATCTAGTATTAGCAGGTCAGAATTTAGGTGCTATAGCGGTCAAGTGAGATAGGGGCGCATTTATTGCTTCCTTTCCTCTTCCTTAATTTATGCTTTTCCTTTTGTTACTGAGGGCATGCACCCCATGGCTTCACACCAGCCACTCAGTGGCGTGGTTGAGACGTGCCAGTCTCAAATTATAAAAGCTCCAGGTTGTCCTTTGTCATTTTCACCCCATATATCGCTATGGAAATCACAATTCTTCATCTGCATAACCGACATTCTCCTAGGAAAAACCCAAATTCGTACCCTTCCTCTGCACCCCTTCCATATTCTTAAGAAAAGACTGCATTATTGCCCCTCAGTCATTTTCATTTAGCTCTGTGAAGAAGGAAGTCTGTGCAGTGTTCGTGATTGCAGCCAAAAGAGAAAGAAGGGCTCCTCCATCTGTCTGAAGAGTTTCTGATTTTATTAAGCTTAAGTGAATACATCATATCCGCCTTCCTGTAAAGAAGCAGTGAAGTATCCGGAAACTAAAGGGTAAGTCTGCAATTTTTCTAATTATTATTCTGAATGATTTCTATCGATGAGGATTTTTACAGAGGAACAGTGGCAATCCTTTAAAAAAGGGATCAGATTTGCATTTTGTATCATAATTTGCAAGTGTTTCATATCATATGTAGAATTTTTACTAATTATAAATATAGTTTAGGAAAATTTCATAGAAACTTATGCAATCAACTTTTACTTTACGGTGTTTAATAAAATTTTAGATTCATTTCTAAGATGCGAATAACCCTCAAAAATCACAATTTCTTCTTGTAACTCGCATGCACAAGTATTTTGATGTTTTGTTCAAATAAAAATTATAAGATATTTATACAGTTTCGTGTGATATGCAAAAAGGTTAGTCGGAGAGATAGGGTGGATAGATAGATAGGGTAGACGCCGTCTCCTTAGCAATCCATCGAAGATCGAATAGGCTCCCTCTGCTCATTTCTTTATAAGTATTCAAGCGTAACTTCACTTTTCTCACATGCCTGATATGTCCTTGCACTTCTTCATTTGCTTGCACATCACTTTACGAATTTCTTTTAAATAACCTGCGTTTTTGCATATATTTTCTCTGTATTTATGTTTTTAAAATTTAATTTAATATCAACCTTTATCAACATCTAATGATTTACGAATAATACCAAGACATTTTAATGCAATCTTTGCGAATAACCCACACTTTTATTTTTAGTGACTTGGAAGTTTTTATTTGTTGCATAAATAAGCAGTTTCATAGTAATGCAATAGGAGTTATTTAGTTTGTTAAATCAATAATTCCATTTTCATATTATGCCCTATGGCTACCAAAAAATTATCGGGAGCACAAAATCGTAAAGGAAGATAGGAAAAGATATTAGAAGTCCAAAAGCAACCTAAGTAGTTGAAGTATATTATAAGTACCGTGACTACCCCAGGTGCTGCTGAGTTCTCAGAAAATGAAGTGCAACAGAGAAGTTAGAAACGATAAGTAAAAAACCTTTGGACCATGAGGAGAAAGGCATTCAAGAACTTGTTTGTATTCACAATAATTATGAAATTGACTGTGAAAATGTTGTAACTAACCCAAACCACACGTCCGATTTTAATTTAAATCTTGAGTTAGAAGTCACTCATAAAATAAATTTTTCAAAGCGATATGATGATATTGGTATATGGCCTGATAACTCTAGTTCTGAATTTGACCATATTATAATGATTGGCCCATTGGCTATGAGAAACGATTTCAATTTTCCTAATGACATATGTAATCGTAGTTTTTCAAATTCCGCGAGTTGCAGAAAAATTAGGAATGGTGAAACAATTTTACGAAGGTGGTTAATGTATTCTGAGAGTTTAAATGCAGTGTTTTACTTCTGTTGTAAGCTTTTTGATCCATTGAGCAGTAGTAGTTTATCCAAGAAGGGAAAGAATGATTGGAAGCATCTTAGTGAATGCTTAAAAATCACATGAAAACTCCCCTCAACATTTAAAAAGCCACAAAATTTGGTTTGAAACGAATTTACGACTTAACAGTTGTAATACTTTAGATGAAGATTTTCAATTACTTATACAGAAGGAAAAAAAACATTGGAGAAGTGTGTTAGAGAGCTTAATAAATATAACCTTATATTCAGCACAAAACAATTTAGCTTTTCGTGGATCTTCGGATAGATTATTTACACCACCAAATGGTCATTTTCTTGGTCTTGTGGAATTACTTGGTAAATTTGATTTAGTTATGAGCGAGCACGTACGGCGGATAACAACATGTGAAACTCATGCGCATTACTGCGGCAAAACTATTCAAAACGAATTGATCAATTTGCTTGGAAATTTTACCATGGAAAATATACTGGGATGAGCTAGGAAAGCAAAATACTTAAGCATAATAACTGATTGCACCTCAGACGTCAGTCACGTTGAACAGCTTTCATTAACTATCAGATTTGTTGATATTGATGAAATTCAAATACAAGGACATTTTCTTTCTTTCCATCCACTCTCAAATGCAACAGGTGAAGGAATTTATGAATCAATTACGCAAATGCTAAATGATTATAAGCTTGATTTAGGCAATTGCAGAGGCCAGGGTTACAACAATGGTGCCAATACGAAAGGCAAAAATAAAGGTGTTCAGGCTAGAATTTTAGGTTGTTACCCATGAGCATTTTCTATGCCTTGTGGATGCCACTCTTTAAATTTAGTAATTGGGGACAGTGTGGCAAGCTCAATTTTTTTAAAGAAGTTTTTTGGTGTAATACAAAGAATTTATGTATTGTTTTCAGCTTCAGTAAGTAGATGGGAATTGCTGAAGAAATACGTTAAATGATTGACCCCTAAACCTAAACCTTTGTGTGAAACCAGGTGGCAATGTAGAATTGACGGCGTTAAAGCTATTAAAAATGAAATTTTAGAATTGAGGAATGCCTTAATTGAATTGGCCGAAAACACATGCACTGAATCTATGGTTGCATCCGAAGCTGAATCTCTTATAGAAAAAATCGAAGATTTTAGTTTTTTTTTACACTTTGCATGTGGAATTACATTTTTTTTAAATCCATATGGTAAGCAAATCAATGCAGGGCACTGACATGGACATAAGCCATGCTTACAAAGAACTGTACTGAATTTTTAAAGAAATGCAGCAACTCTGGTTATGACGAAGCTTTAAAATCAGCAAAACTATTAGCAGAAAGATTAAATGTAAAATGTGAGTTTAGAAATACCAGATTCAGACAAGTAAATGATTTTAATGGCCAATTAGTACAAGAAAGCGAAGAAGAGACTTTTCAAAACAATGTTTTTAATGTAATATTAGACAACACAATCATGTCCCTGACAGAAAGATTTCAACAAATGGAAGTGTTTCATGACACATGGGAATTTCTGTATAATATTTTTAAAAATCTGATGTGGCCACCACATGACTTTCTCCATATCTGTAATATTTCTAAAACTTCCAAATAGTTACATAATAATAAATATTTTAAGAAACTGCGAGATAAATTTTAGACTTTACAAAGAAGAGAAATAAACTCAAACCATAGCCTTCTGATATGGGACATAGCCTGACAGCTCCAACAATAAAGAAAATAAAAAGGAGCATTACTAAGATGTAACTAAGCATCAATTGTTAACAATAGTTGTCGTAGGTGGTGGTGGTGGCAGCTAAAATATTTAATTTTTAAGATATCTATTAAACATTACATATATCAAATATTAAAGCAAATATCACAAAATAATGGATAAGTGAAAAGAGTAAACACCCACTTCCAGTTGACCGATTTTTACCAAAAATTAATCAGTTCTGGCTTTTATAAAAATGTTAAATATAAAATTTTGCATTGACCTGATTAATAGATTTTGAGTTAGAGCACCCACAAAAAGCTGTCACACACACACACATCATCGAGAAAATGGTCAAAATGGTCAAGGGACCTCAAAACGTGTATTTCCGTTGAAACCTCGAAGTCGATTTTTTTCATGAAAACAATACTTTCCCCTATACTTATGGAGAAAGTAAAAATGGGTATGATGATGATTTATTAAAAAGGTGCAAACAACTTGAAATCAAGCTTAGTGATCATAATGAATGCGATGTAAATGGTGAAGAGTTGTGCCAAGAAATTGAGGCATTGATGACATTTTTGCCTGAAAATGTACCCAACTATGGTTTGAGCATTTTGAAGTTCAAAATTCAAACCAAATGCAAGATATGTTAGCAAATATATGGGTAGCTTTGCTAGTTATGCTGGCCATTCCTCTAACTGTGGCAAGTGGGAAAAGAAGTTTGAGCAAACTGAAGTTAATTGAAACATACCTGCGATCGTCCATGTCACAGACAAGGTTGAGTTCTCGAGCAATTTTATCAATCGAAAATGACAGTTGCTAAATTGGATTTTTCAGAAATAATTAATAATTTTGCTGATTTGAAATTTAGGAAGAAGATACATTAACAAAAATGTTTTTGGCATCAACTGATCAAAATATGTATTGATTGAACCAAATGTTTCAATTTTATTGTATTTAATTTTAATGTTTATGTAATGTGATTTATCGATTGATATTAATAAATGTATCTTTATGTGATATCTTTTGGCACTGTATGTATCATAGATACTTATCTATATGATGATTTAGATATTTTGTATTGTGATCATAAAAATAATGTGAATATAATATTGCCTTTAATGTATTATATTGCTCTGTTACAGCTCAGTACAGTAAAATCTCTATATAGTGAAATTGAAGGGACCAGATTTTTGCTATTTTGATATATAGAGGTTCACTATAAAGAGTTTACGACAAATTTAGGAATAAAAAATGAGAAAACAAGTTAGTTCACAAACAATGAAAAAGAAGTCATATATATTGTTATTATGTCAAATTTAATTATAAATATAAAAAATTATTATATACAAAATCAACACAATAAATTGAAAAAATAAAATAATAGCAACTTAACACTGAGTAGAAATCTAAGATCTTGTCAAAATTATTTACATACAATACATTTATGTTGTCAATAGATATTCCAAATACAAAGATTTTCATTATTTTTTATTAAAATAGTTAACAATTAATTTTTGCCTTTTCTGTTTCTGAAATTCTTGTGTAACAACATTTTCTATTTGGCTTAAAAGAAGAAGATGCCTGGATTCATAGTCATCCATATTGGTTAGAAATCTCTCTAACACATTTAAAGCATTTTGGATCTCAGATTTTTTTATGGTTGTCTCTCAACTTCTTCCTCATCTTCGTCATCTGCTACCCCATCTTCAATTTCTATATCAGTGTTTTCTTCATTAACAATTTCATTTGCCTCATAAGTTCCTGTAGGAGCACAAGTAATCAGGGCTGCATCAGCTGTAACAAACTCTTCAAATGATGCTTGTACTTCCAAGGTTTTTTTTATTTGAGCCCATTCTGAAGGTTCATCACACACACTGTTATCCTCATCTGCATCATTATGCACTTCCTAAACAAAGCCTGCCTTTAAAAAACATTTTGAAATAGTTGTTTCATTAATTTTGTTCCAACATAAACCGAGTCTATGCATAGCCTGCAAAAGGTTCCATTTTATCTTTGGCAAATCAATATTCCCTTCCATATTTCTTAATAAATACTGCACCAGTTGATACCTATAGCTTCTTTTAATTACAGAAATTATTCCTTGGTCCAAAGGTTGCAGTTTCCTTGTGCAATTAGGGGGAAACAACACAATTTTTATATTTCTAAGTGTTATTCCTGCATAGTTATGTGCAGTACACCTATCAAGGAACAAAATAATATTCCTACCCCTCATACCCATCTTTGAATCAAGCATGGCCAGCCATTCTCTAAAAATGGATGTTGCCATCCATGAATTTTTTGAATGCCTGTACATGCAAGGGAGTTTCTTAATATTTTTAAAGCACCTTGGCTCCTTATATTTACTAATAATTAGTGGCTCTAGTTTTTCACTGCCATTTGCATTACAACAAAAGTGAACTGTGAACCTTTTTTTGCTTTTTCTTCCACCATGGCAAGAATCTCCTTTCACTGCAAGAGTCTTATCTGGTAGTAAATTGAAAAAAATCCGGACTCATCAGCATTGAATATGTCCTTTGTGTCATACCCACTTAAAAATGCTTGTAGTGTTCCTTGCCAATCATCTAGAACACAAGGACTTACTGATGCTTCTTCCCCTGACATCTTTAATGTTTCCAAGTTTCAACGTGTCTTGAACTTTTGCAACCAGCCATTAGAAGCATGAAAGTCTTGCAGTCCCATTTTAGTTGACATCTCTGTAGCTTTTTGCTGTAAAATCGGTCCTGAAACTGGAAGATTTTTGGCTCTGGCCTCCATCAACCAATCAAATACACACTTTTCTAGTTCTTCATTTTTCAGTGTGAAATCATTTCCCATTTGGACAAAGCTGTGCAGCAGCTTCAATGTCTCTGCATTTATTTAAAATGGATGTTAGCGTTGAAGGTGATATTCCAAATGTCCTGGCAACATCTATCTTTCTTTTTCCATCATCAATAGCCTTAAAAATATTTAGTTTGGTATCTGTTGATAACATCTGTCTTTTCTTTGGCACATTAAGAGTCTGTAAATTAAAAATGTTACATCATCATCATAGGTAGTCTGTCCGTAGAGAGGTCCGTGATTATTCTTGGTTAAACCTGGTTCTCCATATACTCCTATTTTCCGCTGTCCTCTTCATATCTTGATAACTCTCTTTCCCTTTCAAATCGTCTATCAGCTGAAGTTTACATATTAACATAAAAATAAATGGTGCAAAAGATCTTGCGTGTACTTTCTCGTACGCATAAGTCACAAATTGCTGTATTTTCGCATTGATAACACACACAATTTAATATTTTTAACGCTGATTAAAAGTCGAAATCTTGAAACTGGAATCAAAGACTGCCTAAAGTAATAAACTTTCTTTGCCCAACCTCCGATTTCTGAAAATACATCAAATCTATATGTAAATCTCGGATAAACTTAAAAATTATATGTTGTTAGCACCCTGTGGAAAAATCCAATTGAAACAAGCTGAAACTCGGTAACTTGGATCACCTTGTACAATCCGTACTTCAAATGAGTGCCCAATGTTTTCAATTGCATTTTCCTTTGCATATGGACTTCACACATACTGAACTATTTAACGCGTAACTAGCAACAATTTGTAACAACCCGTCCCAACTCTTGGAGCCTTTGTCAAAAATTCACTGCCCCAGAGACTGGAAATCGATGCTTCGTATGCCAGGAGAAAACTGCCTATGTCATACTTGAATAATTTTTTAAACGCTTGCCTAAATGTATCAATATCAGAAAATATTTTTCACTATACAAAGGAAATGTTACTGTCAGTTCGTACCAATGAACAATAAGACACCTTGATAACAAAATAATTGTAATTATTTAATTTAACTTAAGTAACATTTATCAGATATTCGAATCTTGAAAAGATGATGATATTTATAAAGTTTGCTTTTTCTGCTGAACAAAAAAGTATGAATGATGGAAATAAGATGAGATAAAAAGTGAAGTAAAACATCATTCTTAATACATTTATCATTGGCATATTATTTAACCATTATTCGAATCCAAAACAACCAACTGAGTAGCGATGAATATTTTGGAAGTTCAGCTTTCATCATTGGCAATGTATTTATTATACTTTACATTAATATACTATTTTAAGCATTTGTGAGCTTTTCAACATTCACTAAATGCTTTTCTACATGCTACTTAGGAAATACATTAGGGTCAAAGATGAAACGAATTATGTAATACGACTTGAAAATACTTAATGCCATTTAAAACCAGTTCACGATAAGGTTAGTTTAAACGATTAATGATTTGAAATGGGTTCATTGGAGGCAAGATGAGGCAAATTGATTCGACTTAAAACGAGTTAAAACAATGATCTATGATGAAACCATCATAATAATTAAACTTATGAGGTAAAACCAGTTAAATGTACAAGTTAGAGCAAGTTGAAAACATTTAATGGAAAATTTCCACAGGGCGTTAAAAATCTTGCGTCAGCCATTTTCACGGAATTACATTACTTCAAATTGATTAAACAGAATAAGAGAAAGATTTCGTGAAAATAACATGAACAAGAATAATTACAATAAACTTAAGTAAAAGTTCTACCAGAAATAAAAGTTATTAAGCAATACCAGTGTTGCCGAATTCTAAGAGGAGTCAGTCTAAATTTTTCAAGAACATGTTCACAGAGATTATTCACCACGTTTAATTTAAAATTAGTGAGAAACAGAATAGTAGCTTTACAGCCAATAAACTATGAAGTGAGCTTTATCTTTACTTTGAAGTTGTTTTCCGGAGATTCTTCACAATCGCACACGGTCAAAAGAAGCGCTCCAAACTAGGTATGCCAAAATGACAAAAATTAAATTAACACTAAAAAATTATAAAAAAGGAGAAAAAACTAAGCCTATTCGCTTCAAGAATAAACACATGATAATATGCACTAATGAAAATGTTGCTATGAGAGGCAATTTTTTTAATTTTTTCGCAACAGATTATTTCAAACTTGATTCAATATTTACAAAATAAAAGTAGTTGTTCTATAAATCACCTTTTCTTGATATATGCTGTTTCCAAAGCCTTCTTCACTATTTCACCACTGAAATCGAATCATGTGCACAGTAGTATTTCCGATGAATATTCAGATGATTCAGACTGACGCCAAGCTATGATGATTCAGACTGACGCGCTGACGCCAAGCGATGATGATTCATTGCAATCCATCAGTCATAGAAACATATTGATTGGTTAATTACCAAAGTTACTTTCACCTTGTCGATTGGCCAAATGATTAGTGCCAAAAACATTTTTAAAACATAGAGGGCATTTTTGCGGAATGAATGCAGGAAAAAAAGATCGTGATTTTGAAATATGGACGTTATTTTTCATTTCGGAGTAATATTTTTGTTACGATATATAGAGGTATACGAAATAAGGAGGTTATGAATTAGAGAGGTACATCAGTAAATAAAGGGTTAAGTAATCTTCATTATCCAAAAAAATATTTAAAATAACTCTTTTAAATATCCCGCGAAAAAGGCATCCTGGTTGGAGAGAGAGTAGTAAGGGGTATGTGACGTCATTGCATGCCACTTGTTTAAACGTACGACCGTACTGAAAGCACGTGGTTTTGAAACTTTGTCCTGTTACTTTTCCTGATATTGTAGCTAAAATGGAGAATATGGAACTTAAGAAGGGTTATAAGTATTGTCTGGTACCTCAGTGCTTAAATACAACAATTAAAACCAAGAGAAAATTTTTCTTCACGCTACCGAGCTCCTTGGGAAGAAATAAGAAGCGGAGAATATTGTGGTTGAAAGCCATGAGGAGATACGCATCTGATATATCGAAACGTACAACTGCATTTGTCTGCAAAGATCATTTTAATCTAAGCACTAGTTATATGTATGTACGTAATTTTATTGCTTCGTATTTTAGTTTATGACTTATGTCGTCATTACATTGACATGATGCATACATATATTTCTGGAGAACGTTGAAAGAGTAAATTATATTTTTGTTTCAAAGATTAGCACATATATTTTAACAAAACCTCCATAGTGTAATATACTTAAAACTATTTAGACTCATTGTAAGAATTCAAGACTTGAAACAAAGAATGCTTGATAGAACAAAATTTCATTTTTCTGTCAGGGACTGGGTGTATTATTAAATGTGTAACGAGAGTATTCTGACAGAGAATTAAGGCTGCACTGGTATGAGAAAAATTGGAATGAATTTGGTGATCATCTCCCCGAGCTTAGCAGATGACCATTGAATCATAGCTATAAGAACATAATCCTAATTCCTTTGCAAGATATAAGTAATTTAACACGTTTGGGACTACCTCTAAAACACATGACAATCCCATCTCCCCGCTTTGAAATTTTTTGTTATATGGCAGATATATACATGAATAATATGTAAAATGTCATTATTATGTATTACAAGTGAAATCAGTATGGAATTCCAAAAAATAAAATTGGATGCATATGCTGCATCGGCAGGCCATAGCGACTGCTTCCCCGATCTATGATATCATCAAGTTCCTCTTAATCCGCTAAACTAAAGGCATTTATTTGCTTATGCCACTTCTTATACTTATTCTGGGTCTGAGATGGATAAATAAATTACAAAAAATATGATTGAGTAATATTTTTATTTAATATTGTAAATACTATTCGTGAATTTATGGGATTATGCTAGTAAATACGGTATTATTTTACGTATTTAAATACCGGTCAAAACAATATTCTAAAAAAATGTTTAGAATACGAGATCCAAGAACCTAAACTCCCTATTTCCTATTAACATAATGCTTCATATAACATGATTTCACAAGACATGACGATTTCAAGGAGCTTGAAAAGAAGTACTGAAGTGAAAAATATCATTCGAAAAAAAAATTCGGGACCAATGCTACCACAATGAAGATTGAGCCGAAATTGTGGCCCACTGCACTTGCCAGCTTATTTCCAGTTCCCTGCAAGGGTGGGGATGCCATTAGAAATTGTGGGACCTTGAACGCATATGCTGCATCGGCGGGTAGGCGCGCACACTCGCTCGGACACAGCATATGCGTCAGCAGTCCTGAAAGTGTTAACCTGGTCCAATGACAGTGGAAAGGTATCCTAAAATGTTGATTCTATATCCCATATGATGATTATCAAAGAAAATGAGACAGCTTTTTCTAACAGTGAAAAAATAAATCTTTAAAATAAGTGTTTATTTCAAGTACATCTGACATGAATTTACATTAAATTTAAGAAACTCTCATATAAAATCCTAATTTGTACAAGTTTGTACAAACCATATTAGCATTTGACATAATTTCTAGTCATCCTAAACATCATAAGAAATCAGTCTGATGTAGAATGCATAAAATTATACTATTAGAAAAGAATGTAATCAAATAGGAAATGGCTGTAAAAAGGGCCTAAGATTATCCCAATGATTAATGGGTTACAATATTTTCATAATTATAGAGAGACATAATGGTGCCAGACCAAAATAGAAAAACTAATGAGCTTTATTTCTCTAACCAAGATTTACTCTTGATTAGAAACTATATAATCTGATAGTTCTAAGGGGATATGTCAATTCTAACAAAATGTCAGGTACAATGCTCTTGACTATGCTTACTTTTGTAAGAAAAAGCTAGAAAATAGATAAGCAAACCTATTAATGGCAGGCACTGAGAGGGGTCCCTTGTAGATTACTCTTCTTTTACACGAAGGCGCTTACGTCTTTTCAAAATTATAATACCAACCACATAAAAAATGGCAGTGACAACATTACCAATGAAATATATTGATTTCCAATAATGTAGGGTCGTATCAATTCTCAGTAAAAGGAATGCAATTCCCATGTAAGAAAATGCCTGGACTCTGAAGAAGTGAAATATGCAGTCAATCACAGTTCGTTTCTGAAAAAAAATACAAAGAAGCATCACCATACATTCATAGGTTTCATTAATACAAACATTAAAGCAATTTAAAATAATAACATTGTAATGAGTCGGGTATGAGCAATGCTTTCTAATCTGGTTTTGGCAGAGGCAAGTGACCTATGGACTATGACTCAAGCAGAGGATTCATCGCGGATACACCCTCCCTCCCTCTGATAATTCAGAAGTCATCTCGGGAGATTGATGGGTCACCCAGTGCAAGGGTCCTCTGGTCATCCCACCCATGCTGATCTGCTGCCCTCTAACTTGAGGTATATAAGGGGGTCGAAAAACCCCTAATGGGGAGTTGCGTATACTGCAGAGAAGGAGGTGCTGCAGGAGAGAGTGTGAGCAGCAGAGGAGGTACTGTAGTAGAGGAGGGAGAGGTGTTGCAGAAATGTCAGCGAAGAGGAACAAGGATGAGAAGGCAACGATTTGGGAAGAAGCGAGGACCACAAGAAGGAACCCATCCTCTCCCCAGTAAGTTACATTGACTTGTGTAAATATATTACCATTAATCCCTTAAGAGCGAATAAAGACTCTTGAGAAAGTCTGCAATCTCTATCTCTCGAACTCAAAGCCCCCAGGGCAAGAACCCGAATGTCCTGATCTTCGTAAAACATCAGGTGGCGGCAGCAAAACTTTACCTGCATCATCATGCACAGCACATCAGTTACAGTGCCAAAATAATTATTATGAGGAATTTGCTTAATATGACAGCCAAATGCCAATTAGTTTTGATAAGATTCTGATATAGTAGAACTGAATAGGAAGTTTTCCAATTAATTAGCAAACAAAAATTTATTTACCATGAGAATGTCATAGAGTATATGATTAAGCAAATGAGCTGTAATTTTGTGGTAATCCATGATCAAGATGTTGAGAAAATAATATTAACTTTGCTTGTGTGGAACCACAGAACTTGTAACAATAATGCTCGGTCTCATATTGTTGCCTGATGAGTTCTACGAGGTCTGACAATAAATTAATGATTAGATGCATATAAAACTTCATTTAATACCTAATAATCAGTAGCTGAAATTGCCTTCAAGATAATCTCCTTGTGACTTTATACATAGATTTCCAGTGTCTGTTATGACTGGAAACATGTCTGGAAATCATTTTCTGAGAGGCTGTTCAGCATCCCCAGTGCATTCTTCTGAATGTCTACAATGGACTAAATGGTTTCTTTTTAAAGTGGTTTTCATTCTTGGGAATAAAATTTCACACTGCTAAATCTGGTGATTAGGGTGGATGTTTCAGTACTGAGATTTTTTTACTTTCCAGAAATGACCTTAAGGTTAGCGTGGTGCATGCAGGAGCTTCATCATGATGCAGAATCCATTTGTCTGTCCAGAGACTCAGTATTTTGCCATGGGTTCATTCTCATAAACATTCTAAAACCTTAAGATAGAACATCTTCTTAACCATTTGTTCTGGACATGCATGCTTTCTTGGCCTATAAGAAGTCAGACTCATTGTTATTATTTTACTTTCTCCTGCAAATCTCTCAGCTCACCCAAAAAACACTAGACATTGTACCATTGCCATAAACCTGTTTTAGCATTTTCTTAACAACCATGGTAATTTTTTAAATAATATTTAAAATTTAATGTTTATTAATTGTGTTAATTAAAATGCATTATTAATTAATAAAATTCATTCCTCATTTTTTTGCTACAATAACAAAACACTATTTCCATAAAATGTATAATACTACTATAACACAAACCTGATTGTGACGACTTCGTTACATGTAATGGATGAATCACTGTAGGTACACATTGCAGTAAAGAATGGCACACCAGTGTTTCCATTGGCCACATCAAAAATTAAGTCTTGTTACTTTATTGTCAGACCTTGTACATAAAAAACTGCGTAGCCTTACTGTTAAAATAAAATCCTGCGATTCCGCTAAAGCAAAGCCATTATAAATTTCTTAGGGAATGAAATAGAAAATTTAGCTTTCTCAAGCAGTTTACCGTATTTCGCTGCTTATAAGACGCACCGGGGTATAAGACACACCTAGGTATTTTAGAAGATTTTTCAGGAAAAGAGTATTTTGGTTCACCAAGGCATTTAGGAAGGGCCACATTGTGTATCATTTCCAATCATGATTGTCTGTATCCGGCAACATTTACAGAAAATATTCCAGTGAGTTAACAGTTAAATATAACATTTTAGATAAATTTCATTCATAAAATAAATAGGGATGATCCAAAACATAAATTATTGCTTTGAGACTTGTATAGTTAATGTGGCCTGCATGAACTCCGCAGTCGTATTAATTAAAGCTGTCGGAGTGCGCCGCACACATTGCACATATAGGTACCCTTTACCGATAGTACTTACTTAAACTTAAGTGCAAGGTGATATTTTAATTTAATGGGATCAATAATAAATGGAATGCATATGTAATAATGATATGTATGCTCAACTAGTCTTTTTCTTTTGCAACTCTTTTGCCTCGTACATAACGATTTTGATTGATAAAGTAATACCTAACTTCCTCTGTTCTACTATCCATCACTTCCTCCTCTAATTGTGGCCATTTAAGACCAACCTTATGAAGACTATGTTTCTCTTATCCCATCAACTTCAGTTTTTCCTAATTTTCTCCATTCTCTGGGAGGTGTACCGAAATGACGTGCTGCTACTCGGTTTCCATATGTTTTTTGTGTATTAAATCACCTGAAGCTTATAACTAATAGCATAGGCATATCTTTTCTCTTTTGAAGCCATTGCGAACTCAATACACGTAACGTTAGTTATCCTAGATACATATAAAATATTTATGGCATCTACACGAATTCGACTGTTCCGTGGCATTAATCGTGCTATTCAACAGGCTCGTTAGGAACTAAAACATCGCAAATGCACCGAAATTGTAATCACTGTGAGCGTGCATGTATAAAAGCATAATAATGAAAATATGTCCTCGGAATACACATTGCATAATGTATTACTGTACTATGTATTTACAAAATTTTCACTATTAATCATTAATAATGTATATTTTATAGTTTTTGTTAGGAATGACTGCCAATTATTCCATTTTGGGGATGAGTGTCTTCATTAGTGATAGTATTGATAACAGTAATAATCTTACCTTCGGCGTATAAGACAGCGTGATTTTGAAGGTCATTTTTCTGCAAAAAGTGTGTCTTATATGCTGAGAAATACAGTACATAAGTAAATATGAATACAATAAAGGGCAGTACATATCTCCTTTTAAAACCTTTCAATAAGACAATTTATGATATTATCTGCTTGTTATTTATATCTACACTCTCAATATGCAGCAGAAATGATACATATGTTATGTAAACACAAATTTACCGTATTAGTCTGAATATAGTCTCCCACTTTTTGGCCAAAATATTAGTAAGAAAATTAAGGGGGGTGAGGGGCTATATTCACGCCCAAAAAATTAGCAAATGAAAATATCACCGCTGGCAGTAATTATAGGTAACAATTAATGCCCTCACTTGATTTGATTGTTTTACAGAGAATTTCTTGACACATATGCCTCAATAACTCAATTTTTTTTGTTCACTCTTTGGAATCCTGCCTTAACGTTCGTATTTTCATAATAGCGGGAATTTCAGAAGTTTTCGCTTTGAAACTTCATCCCTTCCCTAAGTCACAAATATGCAAATATTGATATGTAGTGGAACCACCTATCATTATTTTAGAGAAAATATCACTACGATGAAAGAAATTATCTTTGTTACCCGTCAATCCGTAGTGATCCGAAGGCAATTTTGTCAGCTGATCAGACTGTCCAGTTTGCGCAGCTGTTGATTGTGTATAATGCAATCGCATTATAAAAGTATTACTTACGTAAATCAAACCGAGGCGTTGAAGGTGTTTCAACTATCTACAGAATGTATTCCTTGATGTGATATTCTGAGGCATAAATATCGGAAGTAACAAAAATATGGGTAAAATAAATTATGAAAAGAATATGTTAACTGGAAATCTGGTGATAACTACTTTTTTATACAGGCACGATTCAAGTAGTCATTGTAAACGGCATCTGAATGATACAAATGGAATTTAAATATAATTCATAAATCAAAATTTTTGAATTTAGTCCAGTAACACTTGATACATATTGAAAAGTACGCCTGCAACTATAACACGCAAAACGTGATGTCACCATTTCATTTTAAATTGATAGCTGCAACTAAATTGCTCATACATATTAAAACTCATTCTTTAGAATATTACAAGATGATCTAAACAGAACTTATGATGCCTACTTTCCATTTAATCATTTATTTAATACTTATATTGGCTTTAATAGCTTTAAAGTCATCCCGGATATGTAGCTCTTTGTGTTCCCAAATTTCATAATTTAGTGTTATAAAATATTACAAATACATTCAAACAGAATATTAAATTGATCACATGTATTCGTGTGGCAAAAATAATGCATGTACATATTAGAATATACCAAATCTGAGTCCAACAATATTTGTTGCTATGGCAACACTCTCGTAATGAGTGATAAAAACTGCAAGATCGCCAGTATTTTTGCAAAATTCTAAGAAATACAATCGATAAGCTAAATTCTACGATAAAAATTAGAATCTTCATTCATATCCTTAGAGAATAATACAAAACTTGCTCCGATGTTAAAATTCTAATTGAACCTGGGACTTCAATCTTCGCAACAAAAACCATCATCGGGAGCTTGGCCCATGTAGCGAGAGATTTCCACCAAGTTTCATGAAAATCAGTCTATTGGTTCAAAAGTTAATAGGAAGGGATGGACCGACAGTCAGACACAACGACATAACTATAAGCCTATTTCCACTCTGGAAAGTAGACAAAAAGTGAGGTTTGTAATGGGGTTCAAACTTTTTTTCCAAAACTGAGGCTTCAGAAATAGGGGGGGGAGACTATATTCAGGGAGGGACTATATTCGGACTACTACAGTACCTAATTCTGAAAGAATTTCTTTATCTCTTACCACTGTAATGCCCAGAGTAGCTCAACAACTTAGCTATTTTCACCCATGTAATGTTAAGAGGGGCTTATGCCAAATTTCTCGTCAATAAACTATGATTTATGTTTCATAGCACTTCTACAACTAACAGACCTGCCTGCTTATAAAGCATATCCCTTCAATACTAAAATTTTTGCACCAGTTATCCAAAAGGGTTCTCAACTGGAAAACTGATTGCTTCAATCTTTAAAGCTAAATCAGCAGGGGCTTCATAGCTAACTAGGGTCAATAAAACTTTTCCTAAATTTTTATTTATACATTTTTTGCAATAACATTCATCAGTAACCATTCTGAAAAGACACTTCCATGTACATTTCAGCCACTTTTAATATTCCTGTATGTAGAAGCCTTACAACAGCCCCCTACTCTTTCTTAATGCTGACAGACAAAATGAACTTGACCTTAACCTAATTATTAACCCTTTAATATTTATGTATTGAAATTATTTTTTGCAGTAAATAATCATTAGACACATACCCAACCAGTAGCTTCTTGTCTGTATAGTTTATCCCAAAGATCCTCAGTTGGTAACAGGAAAGGCACTGAGCATAGGCAAAGATAATATCCAGCATACACGCCATGCCAAACAGATGACACAAACATTGTTACAGCAGTTCTGCATGATGTAAAGATAAAACTATTAAAGAAGCACAGTAATTTTAAATATTTTAAAGTTTATGAACAGTACACAAGGTTCCATAAAAAAAAATTCTCCTTTCAAGAACTTTAATATGTATTTGGTAACAAGATTTATCCATTACTAATACAAAAAGCGAGGGAAGAATTGCAGAGCAAATTACGCAAGGCGCTTTTTTCTTGTTTTAGGATTATGACGTCATCATAAGATTGCATCTTTGGTTGAGATTGACAGTAACATAATATAGTTTATAAATTTCATTTAAAAGCATTATATCAATGCTTTGTAATAATATCTTTCCCATTTAAAAGCATTGGACTCATTGCTATAACAGTTTTATTTCCCACTTA
This sequence comes from Tanypteryx hageni, assembly GCA_028673005.1. Classification (NCBI taxonomy): domain Eukaryota; kingdom Metazoa; phylum Arthropoda; class Insecta; order Odonata; family Petaluridae; genus Tanypteryx; species Tanypteryx hageni. The sequence goes on along the minus strand of CM054112.1, from coordinate 223,228,788 downwards.
AAATTTGGTAAATTTTCACTCTTTTTGATTAACAACAATTGTTTGCTTTCATTCGACATGGATTTGAATTCTGTTTTTTTTTAATATAAACCACTACCTTTCAGCTAGAGAACTGTTCATGTCCTGATCTCTTAACTTTAACTAATTTAAAAATGCAAATTTATAATGCATAACCAATTTCCTGCTTTTCTTATGGAGGCAGAAATGAAACTAAGGGGATGGAAAAGATACTGATTACTCCCCAGCAGGTAATCCTAGATCTACATGCCATGCCATGTCTATGAAATTATGTTGTTTAAAGTGGAGCTAAAGAGCAGAGCTATCACAATAAAAGGTAAAATAATATGTTTTTACAAGTATTTCTAGAGAATTAACTGCATGGATTTTAACCAAATATGGTAAATATATATATATTCTTCAAATAAATAAATAACCAAAATAGCATATCTCAACCGGGTAGACTAAACAGCACTAACACAATATAAAGGTTAGAATTTTTCTTTAACTATGAATTTGGAAGGTATTGATTGGCTGAAGTGATTTCAAAGAAATATTGTTTGTAGGGCGAGTATAGAATGGCAAAATGAATTTAACATGTTTAGAACGGATCTAAAAAGCAGGGCTACCACAATACAGTGGAAACCACTTAACACGAAATGTGGGGGACCAGCGCAAACATTTCGTCTTAACCGAATTTCGTGCTAAACGAATTTCATGATAACCTTTTTTGAGACTGATTTGAGATATTGATATAAGCTCATAAATAAATCTTGACATAACAAATATGCGATGGAAACAGCACAGTAATTAGTTATAATAATGAAAACCTTATATTTATTCATTACATCATCATCATCATAGGTAGTCTGTCCGTAGACAGGTCCGTGATTATTCATGGTTAAACCTGGTTCTCCATATACTCCTATTTTCCGCTGTCCTCTTTATATCTTGATAACTCTCTTTCCCTTTCAAATCGTCTATTAGCTGATACCTTTTCCTACCTCTTTCCCTTTTCCCATCTAGTTTTCCTTCTAACACGTCTTTAATCATACTCTCTCTCCTCAGGTAATGCCCAACCCAGTTAGCCTTCCTCTTTCTGATAGTCTGTATAATCATTCGCTTCTCTCCTATTCTTCGTAGCACTTCATCGTTTTTCATCCTATCTGTCCATTTTATCTTCAACATTCTCCTCCAAGTCCACATTTCAAAGCTTTCCAAGTATTTGATGTCATTTTTCCTTAGCGTCCATGTTTCTGCCCCATACAATGCTATACTCCATACGTAGCATTTTATCAACTTCTTGCGGATATCTTCCCTTATATTCCCTGTAAGTAGTTGTTTCTTTCTCCTGAAAGCCGCTTTTGCTTTTCCTATTCTAGTTTTGATCTCATCCGTACATTTTGCCTCTCGTGTTATGATACTTCCAAGGTATTTATATTCTGAAACTTGTTCTAATGGCTTTCCCCCAATAGTTATGTTCAGATTCTCTTCTTTACCCGATATTCGAATGACCTTGGATTTTTCTGTATTTATTTCCATACCGTATTTTCTACCTGTTATCACTAGTCTATTTATCATTTTTTGTAGTTCCTCTTCCTTTCTTGCTAGAAGTACTTGATCATCTGCGTATTTTACTGTTCTTATAATCCTTCCTCCAATTTTGAAATCCCCTGTGCCATCTAAAGCTTCTTGCATTAGACTTTCTCCATATATATTGAATAGGGTTGGCGATAGGCAGCAGCCTTGTCTTACTCCTCTACCGATATTTATTCCGCAGGTGCCCACATTCTCAAACCTGACCTTTACAACTTGATTCTCATATAGATTCCTAATCAGTCTCCTATCTTTCCAGTCTACACCTATATCCTTTAATATCTTCATCAACTTTACCCAATTTACTCTATCGAAGCCCTTCTGCCAGTCTACGAAACATGCGCAGATATCTTGACTGTATTCTATTGCCCTTTCTGATATGATTCTAACTACTCCTATAGCATCTCTAGTTCCTCGTCCTTTTCTGAAACCGAATTGATCTTCCCCTATTATTTCTTCTGCCTTTTTCTCCAGCCTTTTATTAAGAATCCTCGTGATGATCTTCGATGTGTGTGACAGAAGGCTTATAGTTCTGTAATCTTTACACTGCATTGCCTTTGGCTTCTTCTTTAGAGGGATCATTGTTACTTCTAGGAAATCCTGAGGCCACTCTCCCGTGTCGTAAATCTTATTAATTAATTTCGTGATCGCTTTTAGCCCTTCTGATCCTATGACTTTAAGTATCTCAGCCGGTATTCCATCGCTGCCCGTGGCTTTCCCCTTCTTTAGTTCCACTATCGCTTTTTCTACTTCGCTCTCCATAATACTTGGCCCTAAGTTGTCTTCTTCAATGCTTTCCTCATTTTCCAGTTCTATTTTTGCCGCTCCTGCCTGTTTGCCATATAATTCCTTAATGTATTCTTCCCATACCTGTGCTACATCCTTTGTTTCTGAGACTATCTTCCCATCTGTATTCATAATTCCTTTACCACAAATTCCATTAAACTTCTTATCTTCTAATTCCAGTGCCCTAGCGTACATCATATCGTACCGTCCTAACTTCTCCATTTGTTCAATTTCATCACATTTTCCTTTTATCCAATTTTCTCTAGCTTTATCTGTTACCCTTCTCAACTCATTGTTTATACGCCTATAGTTGGCTCTACCTTCTTCACTGTTAACGTTTTTCCATTTTCGTCTCTCATCCATTTTCTCCAGCATTTCCTTCGTGATCCATGGTTTTCTGATTTTCTTCTCTTGTTTTCCAATCTCTTTATCCAAGGTATCCTTGATACTGGTTTTAATTTCATCCCATTCTATATCAACGGTCTTCGGTTTGTTTTCCAACTTTCTTAGGTTATCTTCCAACTTCATGCTGACTACATCCTGCCTTTCTTTCAGTTTTTCTAGGTCCCAGGTCTGTCTTTCTCTTCTCGTTTTTCTTATTTGTTTGAGCTTTGTACTCACGTCAACTATTAGAAGGCTGTGATCTGAATCAATGTCCGCTCCTTGAAATGCCTTGGCGTTCTTTATGCTGTTCCTGAATCTTTGTTTTACAAGGATGTAATCTATTTGGCATCTCATTCTATCTCCTGGGCTTTTCCATGTGTATAACCTTCGTTTATGGTTTTTGAACCATGTATTAGTCACTACAAGGTCATTATTGATGCAGAATTCTACGAGTTTCTCCCCTCCTCGATTTCTCTTCCCAAGTCCGTATTGCCCGACAACATTTTCTTCCTGTCCTTCTCCGACTATGCTGTTCCAATCTCCCATTATTATGCAGTTTACCTTTCCTCTTCCGTCTTCTTCGTAAATTTCATTAATTTGCTCATAGATCTCATCTATTTCTTCATCGTCATGAGCTGACGTTGGCATATATACCTGGATTATCAGCATGTCCACTGGGACTGCTTTTAGCTTTATTGCCATCAGTCTATCGTTCGTTGCTATTATCTTTGTCACGCTTTTCATCATATCTTTCCTAAGTACCAGAGCTACTCCCCTTTCCCCACTATTTCCTCCAGAATAAACTACCGTGAATTCTTCCGAGTCGAACTGTCCTTCTCCCTCCCATCTAGTTTCGCTTAGCCCTATAATGTCAACTCTATTTCTTCTCATTTCTTCTTTCAAGTTCTCTAGCTTTCCTGCCTTTCTCATAGTTCTTACGTTCCAAGTCCCTATTCGTAATTTACTTTCGACAAATGTTTTCCTCAAGGCAGTCCCCGCCCGGAGATCCGATTGGGGGACTATTTTACCTCCGGATTGTTTTACCTCGAGAGAACTCATATTGTCCAACCATATAATCTTTACTTTACTAATGAATATTATATATTCATTACATATACACATAAAAAAAATTATTTTTTTTTCAATAATTTCTTAAAAAACAATGTACAAATATTAAGTATCAAGGTCACTCAAGTAGTTCAAATGTCTACTTCTTAACAAAAAAAAATTCACTTTCAGTATATGTATTTACCCTAATTTTCGTAGTCAATTCAGTTTCATCCTGTCCAGAAAACCTATCTGCTGATGGCGAAGAGGAAAATCCAGCGTGGCGAAAACAATTTTCGATTTTTTTCGCTGTAACTGATCTCCAAGCGGCATACAACAAATGCAAGGAATCCAAAAGAGTCACGGGCTTAATTTCCTCATTTGATTAAATACTAGATAAATATTTCTGGAGTAATAACTTCCGATAGTGGCATTTTAGATTTTTTATAATTCCCTGGTCACATGGCTGCAATACGCTTGTTGTATTAGGCGGCAGAAAGATCAGTTTATTTGATTTCAGCTTTTCCACTTCTGGATGAGCAGGGCTGTTGTCGATAATTAAAGCTATTTTTCGTTTCGTGTTATCCCAAGAATTTGACGGGGATTTATTTTCAGGGGACCGAAATTTTTTTTTCTTGTTAACCGAAATTTCTTGTTAACCATTTCGCGTAAAACGAACTAATATACATTGAAATGTATAGGCACCGGTAGGGACCGAGCCTGCATTTCGTGTTAACCGATATTTCGCGTTATCCGTTTTCGTGTTAAGCGGTTTCTACTGTATAAGGAAAAATAATTTTCTGATTTTAAAGCAAATCATTACTATACTACAGGGAACTTGACAAAAAGCACTTCTGAACCACGGGAAACCCGTGTATATCCCTACTTGTTGTTAACTGTGTAATTGGATGCCATGTAGAAATAAATAGGTGTCTTGTCTGTATTACCCATTTGGCTCAGAAGGTAATTGTGAGTTTCCTGCAATGCAATTACATGCTTCTGGAAAGCAATAAGTTCGTCTGTGTAGTCAGAAGGCAAATATTTGCAAAGAAGTTTTTCATCGCAGGCAAAAACCATTACGATGCATCATCCATACCCGCCAACCATTACTAGCCTTGAATTCTTGCCATGGAATGTTTAGCAAACATGCTAATTCATGAGCTTTCGGTTTAATGATTTCCTGTGACACGGGTTTTCCATCCGTTCTTTGAGTATGCACAAATTTTAGTTTCTTCTTTTAATTCATGAAATTGACCTCATATGGGGCCACTAATTTATTTCCGTGTTGTGTTAGCACCTTTGCACATCTGCCTCCATCACATTATATTTCCTTCCGGCCTCACAATTCTTAGTTTCTTCAGAATAATGCACCACCATTAGCTTAAAATTTCTATCAAACCTTCCTCCTATACCTTGTGATATATTTATTCCCTTTTACAGAGGTGCCTTTCTTATCTACACAGTCTGTCATTTCATCCCCAAGAGTTTGGGATAACTCATTTAAAACTACTAAAATTATAACTAGTCCTCCATTCATGTTAGAACTTAGCAAAGTTTGTACCAATCCCATGCTCTCATAGAGGTTCAACTCTTCAAAATGCAGGTGTACTTGTCGTCTGCAGCTGGCACTCCAATTAAAAAAGTAACAAATGTTTAAATTGTAACAAGACATGCGTAAAACACTGGCAATCTCATTGTAGCCATTTTCAATGCCATCTGTATCAAATTTCCAAGCCAACCGATAACAAGTTCTGGGATGAATAAAATTATTATTATTATCATTATAGTTTTGTCAACACTCCTCTTCCACCAGTACCTACGAGGTGGAAAGCCACTTGTTTGCACATTGTGAGCTTCAAGAATATGAATAAATGTACTGTATTAATAAATTAAATTTAATGTATCCTGAGCAAATTCCACAAGGTTGAGCCTGACTTTATTAATAATATGTATTGTATATGTTTAAATAAATGCATTTTCATGGACATAAAATCAGCATTTAAAACTTGGTATTCAATTTTAAGACAGCTCCTAATTTTTTTGCTAAAATTCTTGGGAAAAAAACCTTGTCTTCCTTTCAGGTTAATACAGTGATTTAATACTTCCATGACTAGATGGCAGGACATATGTCAGTTCTCAGTAATCTAATTATTATTATTTAATACTCAAGGTTATATCAGCTCCCAATACAAAACACCTATTCTGTCACTAGGTGTAATGCTTTTTAGCAATGTTTAACAAGCATCCTGAATAGGTAAATGATTAGAATTTGGCAGGAATGCTTCCATCACAAATTAAAAGTCAATAATGAAAAAAAAACCGAGAAAAGATCCAGATTTGATTCAAGGATATAATTTGTTTCCCATAAAATAACACATTACTCTAGTTTATTATAAATGTACAAGCAAGCTTGAATATGTATAAGTACATGTACATGAACAAGATATCTTCGATAAACTCGCAGATATGATTGTTTGCACGAGTTCATATTTTCCAAAATTAAATCGTCATTCACAGTAACTGCTAATGGGAAAAAATGGTCAGCGGATGGATTAAACAAAATATTAAATTTATATTGAATGTAATATTCTAAATAAATATGCTGCAAAAGATCAAAAAACTTACCTCAATGGTTTTATGGTAATTCGTTTGTAAACATATACAGCAAGCCAATACTGGACTGTCATATTCCAACATTTCATGGCAGTTCGAAAAGTACGAACAAATTCACATCCATAGGGATCTATATTATGGATTGCTTCAAAGTTATACTCTTCAGTCTTCAATCTCTCAGGATCACACACACTACAAAAATTTATAACAGAAAGTTATAGTTATTCATGAAGCTGCAAACCACTTTTAGGATCAAACCATAGCATATATTTAAGGTGTTATCTTATATTTAATACATCTTTAATACAAATTAATAATGATGTATCAACTTAGCAATATTTCATTTTGATCTCGCCAATCTCTTTTATAGTAAAAAGAAATAATTTTTTAAAAACCAATTACGTAAAGTTGAATGAATTGACTTTAGAAATTTAAAAGGAATGACTGAACTTTTGTCATCTTACATTAAGTGGTAAGTTTATAGCACAAAAAAGCCATCAGCTTACTAATTTTAAACTCCTTTAGTTCTTAATACATATTTTGTAAATTTTTCAAAATTCAAATAAAAACTATTTTTTGAGAATATAATTAGCGACTGATTGCTGCCCATTTTAAATTTTCCAATAATTAATTTATCAGTCATCCATTTAGGATAAACCACAGATATTCTCATAATTACTAGCAAAATTACTGCAGATGACTTTTGAGATATCTCAATTTTCAGATGTATCTTGGGATCCATTTTTCACAATCTAAATGCCTAGACAACAAAATATACTCCTGTTATCAATAGGCATTTACTCTACTTCTTAGCAATATTTTCTTTCTTTTTGCAGATGTTAAAAGTGTCCATGTTATTATCCATGGTCTGCCAAAGCAAATACGTTAAAAGTAATTTTTTTAATGTTGTTACCCTGATAAACTCTCAGAACATTCAAGAGACAACAAAACATTCGCATTTTGGAAGGTATATTTAACCTCAATGATTCCATTTTATTCCCCATTAGGAGGCACTGAAATCGATTAAATGTTTCACAAAATTGCATTTTAAAATTGCTTTAAATTAAGTTACGAAGTTGAAACTTAAAGTAATGTATAGCTGAAAGATGGTACTCTATTATTTTTAAGACAAAACAAAAGTTCAAATTTCAGAATTTGATCAGAAAAAGTATAGATTTCTCCTCTTTCCTCGAATCAAAAAAACCGTAAAAACATCCAATGCTTTAAAATATAAATAAATCTGCACTTTTGAGGTGATACTGGCTTTTAAGTATACATTTGAGTCTATATTGTCATTATGTTGACATTTACTGCAATGTAAATAGATGATGATGTCAAAAAGTAATTGGATAACTTCTTTCACATTCAAATAATGCAAATACTAATTATATGAATTTTTGAAAGAGATGTGAATAATAAAAACAATAATTGACAGTTAATACAGAATATTTGTAACTAATCATTAATAATAATTTGTAACTAATCTGGGTTGGCACCATAGGTGCAAAGACCTTAGTTTATTATAGCCTTCCCTAAATTAATAACACCTTGTAATCTAAAAATCGAAAAAATTTGGCTTATAAATGCGGCATAAACTGCTTGAACCCAGGTGGCAAATATGCCAGGTGCGGCTCTGCTTCCCGATTAGGTGGAAGGTTGAAATTTCACAGGAATGTTTGATTCAGATATAAAAATTAAATGACGAAAAAAGACCCGGGTTCGACTCCAGGGGGGTGATATCTGTTCCTCGTAAAATAACATGTAAAAATCGACTTTTTAAAGTTCAGGCTTTTATTGACGTTCGATCTTCGAATTTAAACTATGTTTTAGGAAAATTAATGAAGTTTTTTATTCTATTCATCTTTTTCTGCCTACCGTTCGAAATCTCTCATATTAAATATTTAAATCACATATTTTGGGAAAATATCGGCTTTTAAAGGGTATGTTGCCTTGCCGATCACATCATTGTTAAACTTCGAGAATCAATTGTTGTCTCAACCTGCATACATGTAATATATACGAGTGCATAGATTATCTTAAATAATCGTAGGATTTTTCGCAAAATTACATACAGGCACACCCCAGGTTACGTAAGTAATGCGTGCTGGCACCCATTGCATAAGTTGAAATTTACTTCGGAAAGTACAGCAGAGGTGGGGAAATTATGGTCCGAGGGCCATATCCAGTCCCCGAAGGTGTTTATTTGGCACACAAAGCTGTTTCGAAAAATCAATTTCTGAAAATTAAAGTAGGTATAATTTACTGCATCAGTACGGTACAAGTACTCGGTTAAAATAGAGGCATGTAAATGTAGTGGTTAATGTGAGTAATGATAATGATGTTTATTGGTCCTTGGATTAGTTACATTGATATTGGACAAGTCAGTATTACAAAACATGGTATATCACAAAGAAAGATAATAGTAAAATTATAAAATAGTTTTTCTATGATTTACACATATATAAACACAGGATAAGCAATGGTTATATGAACAGAGGCAATCAACAGAGTTAACACCAGGGGATATTAAGAGTTGTTGAGATATTCATCTACTGAGTAGAAAAGTTACCTATGGAGGTATTGTTTTGAAAATTTTGTTGTTTCAAATATTTTTATAAGGGTTTTGTAGCATATTGTAGAGGCAAAGACCCATTGCCTTAGGTCCTTGACTGAATGTTTTTGTTCTGTAACTATAGATGTGAAGGTCCTTGTGGACTCTGGTGTTGTGATCATGATGGGATGAGTTATTTGGTCATTCATCAATGTTTGAGTTAATAAAACATAATAAGGAAAGAATGTATAGGCAGGGGAGTGGAAAAATGTGTAGAGCAAGGAATATGGGACGAGAAGGGGCTCTAGGATGTTTGCCAGCAATGATCCTTATGGCTCTTTTTTGAATTTTAAATACATTATCTGCTAAAGAGTAGGGTCCCCAGAAGATAATGTTGTATTGCAAATGTGTATGTAATTCTCCATAGTATAAGTATAATAATACTTCCTTACTTACAGTACTCCTAAGGTATCTGAGTAGAAAACAGGTTGAGCTCAGTTTGCAAGAAATTGACTGGATGTGTGTTTGCCAACAACTCCAGAAAATTTCATTGACTTTGTTTGGTACATCATTTATATAATGTATGAATAATACAGGACTACAATAGAACCTTGTGGGACATCCATATTTGTTGTTTTGGAAAGTGAAACATATTTTACCCCATTAGAGGTAATGTTGACTGCCTGAGACTGACATTCAAGGTAGGATTTAATCCAAGTGTAAGATAGACCTCTAATACCATATCTGTACAACTTTTTTAGTAGCAGCTGGTGATTCACATTATCAAAAGCTTGAGAAAAATCAAAAAATAACCCTAGGGTTTCCTTTTTGTCAACTGAGGATGTTAAGATGAAATCTATTGCCTTGTATATTGCAGATGTAGATTTATTTTTTATAAACCCATGTTGGTGGGGGGATAGATCATTGTGCAATTCAAGGTAGGACATGAGTCGATTATAGAAGTTTTTTTCAAAGATTTTGGCAAACTGACTCGGAATTTCAATAGGTCTGTAGTTATTAATATCTTGTTTACTGCCTTTATTCTTGTATATTGGTATTAGTTTCAAGGATTTGAGAGTTGAAGGGAAGATACTTTGCTGCAGAGATTGGTTAACAAGAAAAAGGAGAGGAAACTTGATTATATCATAGCACAGGACTATAATGCAGCTTGGGACACCATCACTGTCAGTGCTGCGCTTTGGTGCAAGGTTTTTATTATAGAAATAAGTTTGGTTTCCTGACAAGGATGTAAAAAGAGAGTTTGGGGAGTTAGGGAACATGAGATTAAGGTCGGGTGTACCGAGGAAAGGAAAGTTAGGTTGGGAGGTGAAATGATCAATGGAAGTAGATGCGATAAGTGAAGGATTAGTAATAGTCTGACCTGAAGGATTTACAATCTGTTGAATAGAGTGCTGTTTGTTATGATTTTTTGAATTGTTAATAATTTTCCATGCTTCCTTAGTCATATTTTCAGCATTATGTAATCTTCTATTATTATATGTTTGTTTTGTTGTGTTTAGTAATTTATGATATTGTCTTTTGTAAGTTTTGTATTCACTCAAGAGGGAATGGTGATTAGATTGTTTTGTCTGCTTGGCAAGATCCTTCAGGAATTCAGAAAACTGCTTAATTTCCTCAGTAACCCATTTAAATCTTACATTACTTTTAACCATTGGTTTGCAGGTTAATGGATAGGCAACATTATAGAAATACAGAAACTTATTATAAAATATTTGGAAGCTATCCTCAAAATTACAAGCATTATACACATCGTTCCAAGTTTCTGATTCAAGCATAGGTAGAAATGAGAGATTATTGGCATGGGAGAAGTAACATTTGTAGGAATTTATGGATTTATTTTCTGGTTTGAATGAGAGTTGATAACAGAGGGTAGTGATCTGATATATCTGACACAACAACTTCAGTTTTAACCTGAGATAGATGTGAATTCGGAAGAATATTGTCAATAGATGTCAGAGTATTGGCTGTAATTCTGGTGGGGTTATGGTTAGTTACTGAGATATTATAGGTGCTCAGGAGGTTAAAAAATTCATTTTTGTCATTGGAAATTGCAAAGAGATTGCCGTTCAAGTCACCAGTAATAATGACAATTGGGTTATGACGAGTTAAATATCTGGTCGAGATGAGTTTTCAGTTTATCCAGAAAATCATAAAAATTACCCAGAGGTGAGCGATAGACTGAGATTAAGTAAAACAATGAATCACAAGTTCTAACTTGGTGCACTTACTAATGGGGCCATGAGGATGTGCACTTTTGGGCCAGAATTTTGATTTTTGCAGGGAGGGGTATCATTTCCAATAAGATAAAACGTAAAAATCGATTTTTCCACTTACAGCCTTTTATTCTTTTGCAAATTAAAATTAGAAATAATTGGTCTACGATGTTTGGATATGGAACATTTTAAAGAAAAATATATAAGGTATTTTATTCTTATCGTCAGATTTTTCCTACAATACAAAATTGCTGAAGTTCTATGTTTAAATCATATTTATTTGAAAATTTTAAGCTTTTTAATGATATGTTGCTATGTTACCATGTCATTGTTAAACCTCAAGATTGTATTGTTGCCTTAATCCATACTATATGCGTAAGGAATGCATGCTTTGAATGCTTTAATATGAGATAGGAAGAAAGAAAAAAGGAGAGGCAGGAAGAGAGAGAGACATGGAGGGAGAGAGCGAGGGAGAGAGAGAGAGAGGGAGTGAGAGACAAAGTTAAATGTTCCATAAATTAAAAATAATTTTGGGCGTATAAGAATTGTATAGCATAATGTATTTCTTTGTCAAACAATTTATATTCACTAAAAACTTTTTTTACTCTCTGAAACATTCAATTATGTGAATTTTTTATTTAATATTTACTTTTTAGTGTATATAAAATTTGGTTTCATTAATTTTTATTTCAATTTTAACTTAATACTTAATTCATGCATATCTAGGGTTGCTACCTTTTTTGACCCGATTCCCGAACATTTCAATAAATTTTTTTTAAAAACTACAAACATAACTGAACACATCACGAACAAAACCAAACAGTATAAATTACATTTCCTAACTGGATTAATTATACTGCTTACAAGTTTCTACAAACATCTTTCCGTGACTATTCAATACAATTATTGAAATAATAATAGTTTTAAAAGGAGACAAAGAAAACACTTTTGCAATCAGGACAATCTTTTACTTTAGCAAATAAAATACACCTTTATTTTGTAGCAAAAAACTGCTCTGCCTGAGTAAGCTGTAGAATTCCTTTACAAAGATGCCAATGCCCAATATAAATATTCAAAAGATAGATTTTTTTAACATTCTTTAGAAATGAATATATCGAAATAGATTTTCATTGGAATCAAATTTTGGTGCCCATTTGGATACCTGAGGAGGTCAACTCACCTCTATATTTGCAATTTCTTAGTTTGTTGTTGTAATTGGCAGAGGTTTATTATAGCATGTTAAATGGATGAGAAAACTTGTTCACATGAGTATGTGCTTGCAAACCAACAGATGTGACACAGCAAATTTTTGAAGTTGCAGAAATTGAAAATGAGGCAACAAAATAACAAATTTTTAGAAGTCCATCCATGATGAGTAAACAATAGAGGGAAGATAATAGGGACGGCAATACTTTGTAAGTGTTGGGAGGAATTTTTGGGTACCCGAGCCATCAGACATGACAAGATTTCCTTACAATCACTCGCCCACTAAATTCTTCACTTCACAAACTAAACCAATATATTGACACAAATGCAATAAAATTATGAGATCATTCTTTTAAATCTCATTTGTCAAGTAAATAATTAAATGAAAATCATTGTTTTTATAAGAAAAATAAAGATATAATTTCAGTGATGAAAGTAGAATTCCTGTTTTATTCTTCATCACAAAAGAGGTAAACTAAGGCTGGTAAACACAACTGCGCAAAGAAAAATTTTAATTTACCTCTTGAATCTCTGATGCTGTAGCATTTCCTTTATGCTAGCGTAGATGATTTTTCTCAATTCTTCTCACTAATGAATTCACCTATCCTCCTTCCACACAAGCAATCTATGGGTGTAGTACATATGATGAATACCAAACACCTAAAAATTTTCCAAATTACCTAACTGTTCGGTGTTTGGTATAGCATCGGTACTGAACACCGAACAGTTTGTCTGATTACCGAAAAGTTCAGGTGAAAACCGAACAGGTGGCAACCCTATGCATACCTGTCATATTTGACAGGCAATTATGTTAGTATATTATAAGTGTTTCCCAGTTCTTAACACTGTAATTATGATATTTCAATTTTTTATGCATAAAAAGTGCACAAGTCAAAAATTCTCTTATTTCAAAAAGCAATTTCTGACTTGTGTAACTTTTCTCATGGATGAGCGATATAGGCTTTTGTTCTGAATCTAACATTAATGGGACTCAAATACATTGTTATCAATTGACATTTGGGAACAGATTTCATATCAAATCTTTGTCCAAATTTGCGGTTTTCCCACCTTTTTTTAATTCTGGCTCACATATTTTAATAGATTTTGAATGAAAAACAAATTTCATTTGTAAGCAACAAAAATATAACAGAAAATACAGAGATTGTAGAAGTAAACTGATGCCAAAACTTATTCACCTTTTGCAAATCACCTTAACAACATAAGATTTTCACATAAAAATATGTGAAATTTTTACGTTGAAAACTGATTTGTGAACTGATTCAACTCATATCTGAAAATCAATGCCAGGAAAATGAAATTTCGTTCTTTTAGGCATTCATTGGTACAAGTCCTGAGTTTGTACAATGATTATAAGTAATTTTAAAATGGTAACATAAAAGGTTTGCATGCTACATTTCAGCTACTCAGCGACAGAATAGGTCCATGGTAGAATGACTCTTTTATTAATATGTTTTATATACAAAAACTCCAGCAAGGACTACCAAAGAGACAATTTCAGGGAAAGGTTTCAAAAAATACTAGTGGTACCCGCAAAATCTTTTGCGAAGTCAGTCAGAAATCTGCATGTTTAAATTACCATCATTAAAAATGTCCACACCCCACATGCAGTTTACTGAATAATAATAATCTTCAATTATTAATGTTGCAACATTATGTTTGACATTGATACAACTATAATTTCGATGCTTCATAAAAAGCGCGAAGCATATAACACAATTCTTTTGTCTATTTGAAGGCTTAATAGATGCTAATTCAATCGGAGGCAACAATGTGTGTCACCTTGGCAACACCCAGAAAGAGTACAAAAAAGCCAAAATTTCAAAAAGAAACGTGTGTTTTTGGCAAATTCTTCCGTGTAACGTCTAAACATTGCAAGAATGAGATATTTTATAGTTTTAGCCGTCAAATCAAGTAAAAACGGAGAAATTCGGTCCATATTTACATAAACGAAAATAGTTTTCTTTGGGTCTCCTAGTTGGCAGAAACAAAATGGCATTTACAGCATTTCTCTATGAACAAACTGTTCAAGAGATAAAAGGGGGGACGGATGGACAGACATGAGTATTAATATATAAAGATCTTTTCTGGTTAAATAGATAACCACATATTGGTAAAGCGATTTCAAAAGATGTATCTTTTCTAGTTAAATTATTTTCCCTAGGATGATCATCCTCTGCCCTGACCACCTCATGAGGTGACCAAAAGCATGTGAAATGATTTCAGAAGATACATTTTCTAGTAAAATTACCTTCTTTGAGATAACCATTCTCTGATCCGACTTGGACTATTAAAGCCTTATTTTGGCAACCATTAGTTTTTCGTATTACTTTTCAGTTCTTATTAGCCCTTCAAAATGCATGGACTCAATGGCATAGAATAGAAAAAAAAGGAAAATTTTGAATTTAGCAATATAAATGAAAGTTATAGAAAATTCTGAAAAAGGTTTGTCTCATAGAAGCCTAGGGTAAAAATACAACTGTGAAAAAACACTAGGTCAAAAGATATTAAAAAACAAAAGTGGTTCAGTAACTCAAACAAAAGTGTTCAACATTTTTGGTTCGATGGTGCTCATGCAAGAGGATTACCTATTAGTAGTCCTATATTACAAAAAAGCGCGGTGCCTGGCAAAAACTTTTCATATTGAAAATTTTATTGCCTGTAATGGGTGGCTTGAAAAATTTTGGCGAAAGTCAGTGGCGGCCGGTGGTTGTTTCAACTGGTAGGGCCACATGTTTTAAAAAACCTAAAATTATAATACAAAAAGTATTTAATTTTTTACTTACCAAAAAATGTACAGTAGTGAATAGATGAAAAAAGTGTCTTGCAGCTAAAATAAGCAGTAAACAAAGTCCATTCGGCGATTTTTCTTGTTAGAAAATAAATCAATAACTTTTCTGTTGAAGCTATGTTATTTACATAAATTTTTTCACACGATAGTATGCCTAAAGCACTTAGTCTTTCTTCTTTCATACTATTCCTAAGAAAAGTCTTGATTCTTGTCATCATTGAAAAACACCGTTCTGCTTCTGATGTCGACATTGGTATTGTGATCAACCCTTTTTAAAGCTTTATTGTCTCTTGAAATGTTTCACATAAATCATCACCCAAAATTAGCAACAGAAATGATACCGCATCAGAAACTGCTCTCAATTCCTCTCTTTCATAAAAAAACTTAAATTTCACTTGTCTTTTTTCCAAAAAATCAATTATTTCACTGGAATAAGTGTCAGGGAATTTGTTGCTGTAATTATCAAATTCTTCAGCCACAAATAGATCTGTGGCCATGAGGTGTCCAGTAAATTGAAATCTATCTTTTATTTCTGTGATTATGATGTCACAAAGTTCTTTACCTTCTCTCTTCCTGCAGGCAGAGTCGGTCAGTGATCCGCGGTCTTTTTGGTCGAACTTCTTCCTCTTCATTTTCTAACTCGACTTCAACCTGTTTGGTAATCACATCAACTTGGTTTCTGACTGTCTGTATGCTATTTAACTGGATAGGTGATTCGTTTTTGAACCTGACTAAAAATTATCTCCACGTGAGGCATTATCTGGTGAAAAAGTGTTAACCAAAAGACAAAGTTATTTTCTTTCAGCCTAAGTTTATATGCACCTGCTTGTGTTATAGTAGAATGCAACTTTATTTCATCACTGTTTTTAATAATTTCCATAACCGTTATGAGTTCTTTCCTATTTTCATAGACATAGACTCCACTGGAATGGAAATTCCATCTGGTCTGTGATACCCAGGGCAATCTTCTCTGTACAATGTAATCCAACACTTTTGTTCTTTGGGGCGAATTAGAAAAAAATGAACAGATTCCAGACAAATGTGCAAAAAAGATATGGGTTTGGTGGTTGATGGACACTGTGTTAGGCATAATGAGATTCAGGTGGTGGGTGTAACAGTGGACAAAATTAGGAAGTGGATACTTGTCTTTTATCAGTTTCTGAATGCCATTTAAATGTCCACTCATAACAGAAGCACCATCAAAACTTTGTGCTATAACTTTATTCGGACTGTCACCAATTAGGGGGTCGAGTTTATTTTAAAATACAATCTGCGATTGCACGAGCATCATGTCCATCAGGATTAACGAAATTCCAGCACCATTCTACTGGTTTTCCACCTACAATGTAATGTAATACAATGACTAACTGATATTGACATGACACATCAGTGGTTTCATCGGCTATCAATGCTATATAATCTGCTTTTTTAATTTCTTTGTGAACTTCTTCGTGGTATACTTCTAACATGCATTCCAGCAACTCTTTCTGTATAGTTTTAGACGTATCTTTAAACACACCTGATTGACTAAGGTGAACTTTTAAGTCTATAACTCCGAACTAAACTGGATTAACTCACGAAAAACTCCTTTTGTGACTCATCCAATTCATCATGCCCTCTCAATACTAATTTTAATGCCCAACAAAAACGTATACAATTTATAATCAAATTTAATACGTACCTATTTTTATCTACTTGTTCGTTATGATTAGATATAGCTAGCTGATAGTGTGAGATAAACTGACTTTGAATATTTGTTTTACCCAGCAACGATAATCTCAAAACATTGTTCATATGTTGTTTAGATTTTTTGTGAGCCCTAATTTTTCCCAAATGTGTACCAAGTCCGAAATCCTGTTCCTCGACCAGCTGACATCTACTTGGAAAAGAACACAAGGATAACAAAAAATGCATTTTTTTCATCACACCCGCACAGCCAATGGGGGACTGTCAAAATATTTAATTGTTTTTTTTTAATTCTTTGTAATTGACTTAATTACTCCCTGTGAACATTCTTTTGTTAAATCGTCTTCATTATGCAAAAAAAAATATTTGAAATAACTCTTTTAAATATCCTGCGGAAACGGCATCCTGGTTGGAGAGAGAGTAGTAAGGGGTATGTGACATCATCGCATGCCTTACGACTGTACTCAAAGCACGTGGTTTTGAAACTTTGTCCTGTTGCTTTTCCTGATACTGTAGCTAAAATGGAGAATATGGAACTTAAGAAGGGTTATAAGTATTGTCTGGTACCTCAGTGCTTAACCCATTAGGGACGGAATTAAATGCCAGAAAATAGCCAATTTGTTACCTTTTTGGGAAAAGTACGATAGAAAAAGAATGTTAACTCTAATCTTCTTGAAACTTTCACTGGCCCATACTAAGAGTCTATATTAGCTATTAAAGTACTTACCGAGGCTTTTTATTACTTAATTATTGGAGATTCTGATGGAAATCTCTGAAGCAAGTGTCAATGCACAGCCCTTTTTCACAAACAGACCATACAAAAATTGTCCTCTTCCTAATTCCTTTTCCCCGGCATACCACACATTCTTTATGCAAAAGTTTATTCATATCATTTCTTTTCACTTGATTTGGATAGTGGCACTCTCCAAAATTATGTGAAGGAGGAACTGTAGCTCTACGTCCACGCGCCTTTCTGCTACTGTAGCCTCCAATGAGGTCTCCGATTATATTCAAATAGAACTTTTTAAGGGGAAAAGTTGGCTTATTGGTAGCTTGTTTGTAGTAGATATAAGAATTTACTATCGTTCTATTTATTAAATCAAACATCAGTCTATGCCACCACTTTTTTGAAGGAATGTGCAAACTGTAGTAGCTACATAATTGATTGTTTCAATCTAATCCTCCCATGAATTGATTGTATAACCTCACAATCTCAGGACAGCACACTTCCACCTTCGACCCATCCTTCTCCTTCATTTTCACAGACTACATTGGGTATGTGGGTGAATCGTAACCTGATGACAAAAAGAATATAGACCTTTTGTCTCGCCAGCCTAAGGAAACGAGTGGGGCGGAGGAGAGCCACTCACAGTCCCCTTGGTTACTTTGCTTCCAGTCCTTTGTGTTTGCTACCAATTCTTTGGGATAATTGACACGGTTGGTGTTTGCAGTTCCTATGGCTCTCAAACCTTTTTGGGAGAGTTCCATAAATAGATCTGGCGATGCAAAAAATTTATCGCAAATAAGGGTGCAGCCTGACCCAAAGAGGGGCTCTGCAAGTTGCATCACGACATTTCCACCCAAACCCAAATTATTCTTTTGAATTGTCCCTTTCCCTGTATATAATTCTAAATGAAAAACAAATCCCGATGTTCCATCTGCTCTTCCCCACCACTTGAATCCCCTTTTGATGGGTTTCATTGGCATATACTGTTTCATTGAAGAGCGACCAGTAAATTTCACCATCGCTTCATCTATTGCCTGATACTCAGAAAAGTTATAATATTTTATATAATTGCTATTTAAACTATCCAGAATAGGTCTAATTTTGTAGAGTTTATCAAAATCTAAGCTATCTTGTAGAGGCTGCCGTGAATTATCATTTATGTGAAAATTCCGCAAAATTGACAAAAATCGATCCCTTGCCATGATTTCTGATACACCTGGTACATTCAATGCCCTATCTGTGGACCAATAGTCTTTCAGACTTGGAAGATCATGAAATCCCAATGTAAAAATAACATCTAACCAAGCTTTCAACTCATCTAATGTAAGATCTTCCCAAATATTTCCACCTCCGCCCGCAGTTGACATTTTTTGCGAGGCATACAAATTAGTCTGCTTGACGCAATGGTCCAACATATCGCCCGTAAAAAATAACATAAAATAATCTAAATGTGAAGAATTTTCTGGTAAGTAAGTATTAGGACCAGGTGTAAACTATGAGAGACTAGTGCCTAAATTTATCAAACCTCTTCTGGACCAAGTCAATCTGCTTCTATTAGCCTGTTCAACTGTCTCTTCAATTTCACCATCGGATTCATCGTCTAAAGTTATAGGTGAAATATTTTTGCATGGTTCAGGAATTTCTTCCTCTTGAATATCACTATCGATAGAGGATATATCACTTTTTACTCCATCATCTGGTATAGAAAACAATAAATTCAGTTCGTGATCGTCACACCGTTTTCTCTTGGTCGCCATTGTCAAATTAAAAAAGGGCTAAGTTTAAAAACACGTAAAATGGTAACCGGTTAAGAAAAACACGTGCAACTTCACAGGATGAAACTTAAAACTGTCCGTAAGCTGCTAGCAAAAAGAAGGAACTACAGGTAAGAAACACGCCCCACACAAGAGGGCAGAAGAGGACGGTACCCTAACACCACCATGGTGGTGCTCCGTCCCTAATCAGTTAAATACAACGATTAAAACCAAGAGAAAATTTTTCTTCACGCTACCGAGCTCCTTGGGAAGAAATAAGAAGCGGAGAATATTGTGGTTGAAAGCCATGAGGAGATACGCATCTGATATATCGAAACGTACAACTGCATTTGTCTGCAAAGGTCATTTTAATCTAAGCACTAGTTATATGTATGTACGTAATTTTATTGCTTCGTATTTTAGTTTATGACTTATGTCTGCATTACATTGACATGATGCATATATTTATGGAGAACGTTGAAAGAGTAAATTATATTTTCATGTTTCAAAGATTAGCATGTATATTTTAACAAAACCTCCATAATGTAATATACCTATTCTAAATACGTAAGATCAAACTTACGGAAATCGTTGGGCTATGGGTTTATTAAGTAAATAATTACTGTTGCAGTGCATATATTTAAGTACCAAGTTTTTAAGCAAATACTTTTACAAATGTTACATATTAAGTTGGTTCTGTAATTTAAATATTTAATAAATTTGTTCACATAATATCCACGACAGCATGGTATTTTGAAGGACCATGTTTTGTTAAATAAGAGCAGTCATGACACTCCACAGGCATGACTAAATCTTCTTCTTCATCTACAACTACACTCACTTCATAACCTCTTTATCTTATTCTGTGTTCAGGGCAAATCTTGCCTTTAACAATACAAATTTTTTCCTTCTCGCTTCAGTTTAACAAATCCAACAGCATTACTAACATGGTCTTTCCTCATTGATCTCAAAGGGAGAAAAAAACCATTCAAGCAACGATGAAATTCGCGACATATACAAAAGAGACATGCAGTTATTACAAACACTTCTACAGTTTTTCTTTTCACAAGTATAGGTAATAACTAAGGCAGATAGACACTTAAAACAACAAACTTCATCACATTTCCTATAGACAAGACACACAGAAACTAAGTTTATTCACATTAATTTTGTATATTTGTTAATATTTGACCTGATGATTCTGTAAAGGCAGACGATGGTGATTATTCACCGAAACCGATCGTGTTTTACTTCATATATTTTGTGGAAATTAGCGAAAGTTTAATATAAATAAAAAATACTATCTAGCATTGTTCATGTTATTTTATTGTGGAATTCCACAGTCTTGGCCTCGTCCATTACCTTTTGTATAGTTATCTAACTATTTTTTACTTACTAGATACTAGGACAGCATGGGAAACAATACATAAATAAATATTTATTAATATTAGTTAAAACTAAAGTTGTTTTATTCATTTAATATGGGAAAGCTGTTTTAAGACATCAATCTATCTTTTACATATCTTCTGTGTTTCAGTTGAAATAATAGTACTATTACAATAACTGAAAATAAAAGCGCTACATCGAACTTGTTTTATCAATTAAATGTAATACAAACCTATCCGCCTTCACTCCACGCATTTCAACATCTGAATATTGCTCCCTATGACTTCCAATGTACCGCAAAAACATGTACGAATCCATGTTGGGCAAATTATCAGATCTTGCTACACAAAACACTTC
The DNA here is from genome assembly GCA_028673005.1 of Tanypteryx hageni. NCBI lineage: Eukaryota > Metazoa > Arthropoda > Insecta > Odonata > Petaluridae > Tanypteryx > Tanypteryx hageni. The sequence continues at coordinate 223,207,655 of CM054112.1, read as the reverse complement.
AAATGCCATTATGCAAAACACAAAGCTAAATAGATGCAGGAAGGTGCAGTACTTCTACCAATATTTCTTCTAAGATGGAGTATAGAGGAAAACAACAGAATTATGTCTTTCAAGCTTCTACTTCTATATCGGTACTATGCCTGCTAGCACGGCTAGCATGCTTGTGGCATTCACTGACGTCACTAAACACTTGGCTACCATTCGGATGTGATCGGGTTCGGCATTAACTCGTGCATTTTAAATTGCTTTTTTTATAAATATCTGTTAAAAATTTAACGAAAAACTTTATATTTGCCTAAAACAATAGCCATACAATACAACTTCATAAAATTTTCGGTATTTCCCAATATATGACAGTCCCCCATTGCTCTTTGAATAAATATCGGAATTAAATTTGACACCTTTCCTGTTTGTTGGCACACTGTTGCTTTTTAACTAAATTCAAATTAGGAAGGGGTCTTCCCATTCATTTTATTTCGAGTTTATCATCGTAAGACATTAATGAAAATGGCTGTTTTAATAAAGCACTTATTGTATTCATTGCGGAGAATTGAAACATTCATGATCACCAATACTACGCTGATATGCTAGCTTGAACGCTGGCTGAGCCAAACTGAACTTGGCCCCAATGGTCAATATACTCCAGTGTGGGAGAGGGTTGGTAAGGGGGAGAAAAGCATGCAGTGCACATGCGTTCCACGTCTTGTGACCGATCCAGCTAGACGGTGGCCCGGTGATGCAAGTTGGAGTGGGGGAACTCCCCGCCGGACTTGCCACCCACTCCTCCCATAAATTCTCTTACCCATCGGAGTATTGTGCTGCTTCATGACAAATTAAACTTATTAAAGACTCAAACATGAAATCAATCTGTTTAAAAACAATTATTTATGGTGCTTTTTTCTTTCTCTGAATTTTGGTAGGGCCATGGGTCCGTGGCCCTATGCCAGCGGCCACCCCTGGCAAAAGTACAACCAGTGGATAATACTGATGTGGTGGAGTGGATTTCACGTTTACCATAATTAATTGAAAAATATGAATTAAGAAACATTCATAACATTGATGAAACAGGAATTTTTTATTGTGCTTTACCGAATAAATCATTAGTTGTGAAAGATTCTCAGTGTTTTGGTATTAAGAAAGCTGAATAAAGACTTATAATACTCCTGTGTAAACATGCTTGAACCAAAAAGAGAAACCTCTAATAATAAATACTGCTATCAGACTAGTGTTTTAAGAGCATGAACATGGCAACATTGGATGTCAATAAAAAGTGTGGATGACAATTACCGTATTGACCCGAATATAGTGCGACGTTTTTTCCCTCAATATGTACCTTTGAAAGTCGCATTCGCACAATATTCTAGTACTTGTTGCATTCGTACTATATTCGAATACTTGTATCTTTAAAAAATAACTGCGTATCGGCGCGTTTCATGACGTGTTTCAGAGCATATTTTTATAATTGCTACATTGTAAGTGAATTGGACGTTCATGTAACGATGCTACATTGTACAAATATACTCGGTAGGGGTCTGAGGAGATCATTCGTACTATATTCGAATACTTGTATCTTTAAAAAATAACGGCGTATCGGCGCGTTTCATGACGCGTGCTTCAGCGCATATTTTTATAGTAATTGCTACATTGTACAAATATACTTGGTAGGGGTCTGAGGAGACTTGAAAATAGATCAAGGTTGTTGCATTCGCACTATATTCGAATACTTGTATCTTTAAAAAATAACTGCGTATCGGCGCGTTTCATGACGCGTGCTTCAGCGCATATTTTTATAGTAATTGCTACATTGTACAAATATACTTGGTAGGGGTCTGAGGAGACTTGAAAATAGATCAAGGTTGTTGCATTCGCACTATATTCGAATACTTGTATCTTTAAAAAATAACTGCGTATCGGCGCGTTTCATGACGCGTGCTTCAGCGCATATTTTTATAGTAATTGCTACATTGTACAAATATACTCGGTAGGGGTCTGAGGAGACTTGAAAATAGATCAAGGTTGTTGCATTCGCACTATATTCGAATACTTGTATCTTTAAAAAATAACTGTGTATCGGCGCGTTTCATGACGCGTGCTTCAGCGCATATTTTTATAATTGCTACATTGTAAGTGAATTGGACGTTCATGTTACGATGCTACATTGTACAAATATACTCGGTAGGGGTCTGAGGAGACTTGAAAATAGATCAAGGTCAAATTGCAGCAACCACAGCACCGGCACAACTTCACGCAGGGTTACGACACTCAACGTTAGAAAACGAGGACGGTCTAAACGTGGCGTCACATTACCCCCCTTGAGTACATAATTCATGAGTTTACAGGTAATTTAAATGTGCAAAATAGAGAAAATTGTTTTTCGTCTTTTCCTAAAATTCCTTTCAAAATACTTGGGGTCGCACTATATTCGGGGTCGCATTATATTCGGGCTAGTACGGTAAGATTTTCACCGAGTGGTTTGAAAATTTAACGAAAAAAATAAAATAGAAAAGTTCAACTTTTGTTAGATTATGCTTCATGTCATCCAAAAAACTTAATATTGTCTAAGTTTAATTTATTATTTTTGCCTGCCAACGCATCCAGTGTATCACAGCCTTTAGAGCAGAGGTGCACAACTCAAAAGTTGACACAGGCCAAAATCGACCTTGATTGGACCTAGGCGGGCCACGCTATGAAAGTGTTATACATAACAAATGTAAGTACACTATTGTAGATTCAGTAATTACCATAAAAACATTTACATGCAATTTTTATGCGACAAAAATGAGGTGACAAACAAATATAATTTACTTATTCAATGGGAGATGTTGCACCGTTTTTCTCTCGCCATTCCGCTTATATCCGGAATATTGCTGGTTTTCTTAGAATGTCTCTTAAACTCTGATCTGTCAGTGCTAAATGCATTGGAGCCTCGATTAATTTCTTAAGAGAGAATGTTTGTTCACACATGTGATAAATATCCATAACAAATTTTACTTGCATTTTTACGGAAAAGGGAAAGCACCAGCCGAGTTAAACCCTGCCGGGCCACACAAAATGTGTCGGCAGGCCAAATTTGGCCCGCGGGCCCTATGTTGTGCACCCCTGCTTTAGACCAAGGGATTATTCAAGCACTCAAATTATTGTATGGGCAACATATTTTAAATACTATAGTAGCAAAAATGGACACAGCTGAAAATGTTAAAGAACTATTGAAAAAATGGAACTATTGAATGTTGCAGAATATATAACTGAAGCATTAAACAAATGTTTTGAGAAATTTGGAATTGAATGTGATGGATTGGAATAAAATAATAGTGACCTTTTATTGGTGCAGAACAAAATTTTGTATCTTAGACAACAAGCCAACTTTCAACTTGATATCATTTTCTGCGAGAACACAGAAACGTGACGGAGATCGTGAAAACTGGGAAAAAAACTTCACAAACATGCAGAAATTGTGATAGTAATTATATTAAATGTGAAGGAAATGAATGCACTGAAGAAATTTAAATTTCTATTTGAGGACAGCATCTGGGCTAAAAAATGTCTCGCAAATTGGGAATTTAAAAAAATGTTAATTTGTTATATGAATTTGAAAAAGTCCTAGAAAAGAAAATTATATAGCAAAAATCAATGATAAGTAGACAAACTGTGTTGCATGATTACTTTAAAATATAGTTTTTCTAAATTTATTGTATTTTTGCTTTGGCTATTTTACTCATATGTAGCAAGTTTTAAAAAAATTTGTCGAGGGTTTAATATAATTTTAAATGTAAATTTTTCAAGTTATTTTTTAAATTAATTTCATCAGTGAAGATTTTAACATCAATTGATGAAATTTATAAAAAATAACGTTTGTACACTTTTCATGTTTGTTTTTATTTGGAATTCCCCTTGGAGAAATATCATTTTGCGCCCTCAGTTTTAATTATTTTAAGGTCACCAAAATAATAGGGAACTATAGGTGGTTGACTTAGGGAGGTTTTACTGTACTTTGTACTTATTATTTAGTGTTAAATTTTGAAATTTGAGATCATATTATAAATAATTGAACTTGGAAACTGAAGAATTCTATGTTCCAATGCAACATTCGATATAATGACACTCAGTTATAATGGCAATAATGTGTCAGTCCCTTGAATGTTCTTATTACTGAGTTATACTGTATAGCCATCCAGTCAGCCACTATGAGGCCAGTGTTCTGGCAATGACATGCTGAAAAACTACAAAAATGACATACCATTTCACTAATATATAATTTTTAAATTTAAATAAAGAGACGTTAACACAATGTGAACAATGAAGCAAAGACTTTTAAGGTACTACTCACATCTCATCAACAGCTTCATACTTGCGAGGCCCATTTCCGGATCTTGGATCTGAGATCACAGGATAAGCACCAAGACCAGCCATTGTACAAACACATTCCGCAAGAACAAATCCAATGTAGATTCTCAAACGAAAATTAAAAAGGCAAGGTGTGAGGAAGAAAACTCGATAAAAAACTGATTGTTCTTCATAAAATTCTTCAGTTTCAGCATACTGTAAGAGACAGACCATAAGACAAGATATATAAATTGCAAAAATTTGCATTTTTGCATGTTTGAATAATATTTGATCATATTGAAAAATATTATTTAAATACTTAAGTAATAAATTATAAAAATAAACTATTTCTTCATAACTGGTACTTATATATGATTGTTGAGTACTTAGTACTTAACAATCAAAGCTAAAATTTATCAGCATCCTCTAATGAGGAGCTGAGTTTGTTATGAGGTGAAAAAAATTGCATATATCTATATATATATCATAAACTGCAATAAAATCTTTCAGACACCTCTAAAATTCCAGGCTATATCCTTTTCTAGATCAACCATTTAAAATTAAACCGTTACTCCATCTACCTTTAGAGGAAAGAAATGAGCTGTGATGAGGTACAGGGCAGCATAAAGAGGCACATATTTTATTCTTTGGAATGTAGCATCAATGCAAGGAGCATATTTAGAAAATGGAGAATGAAGCATATCCCAATAGGTTCGATACCTATAGTAGGGGCCTGTCAATGAAAGAAAGCAGGCCATTAATTTTGACTCTGCAGACACAGTGCTTACTAAGGCATCCCTTGATGTAAGTAAATGCATCATTTATGAAATAAAAAAGCTACTCAGAAGAACTTCGGGGTATTCCAGGTTTTACTTAAGGAATTGCATAAGCCAAATTATTTGAAAAATAATAATGAAGTAATAGAAAAGAATGGTTACTTAAATGGAATGATTTTCAAAATAAATTTTTAAGTGTCAATTATTCTGGTTCTTCTGTAGGGCATGAAAACCCCCTTTTTGCACCTTTACAATAAATTGAGCATATTTGTAACTTTCCTCCCTACAAATATTATTTACAACAGATCCAACCAAGGGAAACATTAATAAGATTTTATAAAGCTTCTGTAAATGTCAAATAAGATCATTATAAACCAAATAGTCAATAATAAGAATAATTAAGAACAGAATTAATTTAAACAGATATACGAAGGTGGAAAGGATTACAAACAGCAGTAAATTCACATTAATTCAAGGACCTAATTAAACAGAAACATGAAAAAATGAGTTGAATGACAATTATAGTTTGTTAAAGTAGAATTATAGAGCAGCTTGATGAATTCTATAGTCTTCATTCATTTGAATCACAATTCACACAGGCTATCACCGAGTAAAAACCTATGCAATCTACGTGGAAAGATATGGTGTTGCAAAGTTATTTTAAAGACAGTCACTGAAATGAATAGAAAAGTGTATGAATGAAAATGCCTCTTTAACCAATTTATCAATTAGAAAAGAAATATGTTTGCATCAACATAAAATATAGTCATGTTTATCAAATTTATAGTTGAAAATTCAAACTGCATGAAATGTAAAGCAGAAACACTTATGCATTAGATTGCGTTCATATTACATGATGAAGATGTACCAAGGCAGCATCACATCAATATTATAAAATCGAGTTTTACAGATATTTTAATAATCTACCAAATACCTTAACTTGCAATTGTACCTTGTAATTGCATTATTAAAAAACAATTGCAGGCTTTGTAAATTAATGCTACCATTATTATTTAAGTTTTCAAATATTCGCTGACAATAGATGAAAAAAAGATATATAGAATCTGTAAAATCATAGATACTCAAAGAATTCAGAGATTTGTAAGTGAAATCTGTACGACTATTGGAATTTATTCTTGAAAAGCTAAGTTTCCAATCAAATCATAGTGTTTTAAATCATAAAGTTTTTCATCCAAGTAAAACATGTACGAGCTGAAGGTAGAAATCAAAGCGATGAGGCTGTAAATACATCTCTAAAAGGCATAGATGCATTACAGACAAAAGGAATGGCAATCCAAAAAGCATTTATAACAGCAATATACTGTGGGCATGAATAACAGGAAATTAAATTTCACGTATCAATAACTTTCTTCCTTTTAATATTTAATGAAGCAGAAAAATGAGAAATATTAGTACTTCAGCTTTTTCATAATGACCGTTTCGGTACTCCAGGAAAGTCCTACAACTTCTATTGATCTGTATTTCCGTCAGGCCGGTACTTTTTATTTTCTTAAACAACTCCATCCACTAGTAAATTACACATATTTGAAGGGTCTTTCACTTTCCATTACTCACTGAATAATATACATATAAATTAAATCACATTTATAAAGAATATCCTCACCAGTTAGGCAACCTATGTAGCAGAATGAGTAATGAAACATATCCATAAATCCAAGAGGTTTTTTCATACTTTGGTGTGCGTTGTCATTGCTTTTGTTCTTTTCAAACGATTCAGCAGCATCGTGCACATCGAAAGCCAAGCCTACGACCTAAAATATAAACACATTAACCAGAGTTTCATTCAATAGAATAAACTTGGAGAATGGTTAACTTGTATGAAATGCACTTAACCTTTAAAGTCAACATCATTTGCACTGCATTTGTATGCGCCGGCGGGTATTCAATACCAAAGTACTCAGTAGTACGAAAAAACAACAAGTACAAGAATGAAACAACAAAACTAACGATATGGCAATACCTAGAAAAATAATATGAGAATGTTTACATTAAATTTCACAAAAACAAGTTCTGAGCAAATAAACGACAATTCTGCACGTTCTTACTTGTAATGGACACGTGTTATTATGAAAAAATTTATAACAACACACACAACTGGGTGAAGAATATGGTTGCCTGACACAGCATGTATAAGCGCTAAACCAAAAACAGTGGAAACCCATTTCTTATGGTCAGCTTCGTCGAAAAACAACCTTAACAAATGGCCAAAGGCAATTGACAAAAAAAGAAGACCAAGATACACAGCATCGTCAGTATCCATTTTCTTTGAAAATTCCTCAGGTCAATGAATAAAAAGCAATACGCGATTCCTAATACACATTACGTAAACCCGCAGGGTATCATAATCGGCTACAGCCGGCTACAACCTAACAAGAACAAGAATAGTTTCGGGGCAAATTTGTTAGATGGCGTTAGCGCCAACGATCGTGTCACAAGGTACGCAAGTCGATAAAAAAATTGGTTTGAGGATTTATTTACATTAATTCTCTTTTCTCCGAATCTAGTGACGAGATTAACAACTTTCACCACGGTTCAATAAAATTGCATCAATTTGATCTACTTAAAACATTTATAGCATTTTTTTAATGATAGACTCATGGAACCGCATTTGTTTATATATAAGGAAGTGATTTTCAGAAAAGTAAATTGCAATTATATTAATGCAATGCCTAGTAAGTGTTGATCGCATGCTTAGAATATTCATGCTATTAATCATAACTAATAACTTCGAAGCATAATATATTCCAGTCTATGAGAATGCTCTCCAGAATGTGATTGATATTCATTCGATATCGGCTACGTTTACTATAATCCAGGCGTTAAACAATCTTTGCATAAAATACAAAACGGGAATCTTTGTTAAAATTTGCTTTAATGCTTCAGATATATCGATAAATATTATTTTATATTTTGACAGCAAATCTTTAATTATAATTAAACTGCTGGAAAATGAAATAAATCATGTTATGTCCGTAATCAGTGCTCAGGGTACTTTGTGTCAGTAGGCAAAATATGTAAATGGAGCCCTTCGAAAGAAACACTTTCGTGAAAGTCAAAGAAAATAATATATTTTGATAATATGAAATTAAAATTGTGGAATTATCCCTCATTGTTAACTGAGTGCTGATAAATAATTCCTTCTATTTTTCGCCAGTTAGAAGGGAAACATGAATTTGCTTATGCATCGACAGGTGACGGAACTTTTGTTTTATGTTTCATTCCCATAATACGATCGTACATCTCACGACCGATGGCGATAGCACGATCAAAAATCAAACCACTTTCGCGAAGAAGGTTAGCGCAAAAGTTAAGCGCATCAGCGAATAAACGAGATTTCCCCAAATTTTCATCATCGATCGGTGGGATGCATCTTACCGAAGTTGGATCTCGCAAAGATTCCATCCTAAAAGTTCCAAGTCTGCAATTGTACGGAGAAATAAATTGTTCAACGAACTGTACAAGGTTGGCCGATGTACAAGATATTTCGAAAAATAACGAAAAATCAATAGAAATACTAGAATCGTAGACTTAAAAAAAATATTCTTCGACTTTTGCTTGATTGATGAAAAATAACTCTGTAAATGTCACACAAAACAAACGAAGATCCACAGATCGCACACAAATTGCCAGCAGATTTATGTGTCCAAAAAAACGATGAACCCTCACTCACAACGCAATCACTCGCAGAAATCGAGCAAGCGAGAAAGAAACCTATACGTCGAGCAGAAGTCTCTAATTTCTGATCACATCAGTCAGGAGATTTCTGATCGTGCCATCGCCATCGGTCGTGAAATGTACGGTAGTATTATGGGAATGAAACATAAAACAAAAGTTTCGTTACCTGTCGATGCATAAGCAAATGAATGTTTCCCTTCTAACTCTCCCCATGCTCCCGATGATGATTGGTGGTTGTAGATTATTAATGTTTTTAATCAATTAACCGAATTTCTGAGGGATTCATAAAAGAAATATTTATATTTATTTATTTATATTACTGTACTTTAAACGGACTTCTCACCAGTTCATTTTCTTTTATACTTTCAACCTCCGCTTAATGGGTCTATTTTAAGTAATCCGAGGAAGTCTTGGCAAAAATAATTTTAGGGATCCTTTCCATGTCATATGCATCAATATAGGATGTAGCGTGTGCCGAGATCAATGAAGAATATGCGATTTAATAATTTAAACATTGTTGAGAAAATCGTGCGTTGAATGACTTGAGAAAAAATCCGGACCACCACCTGACAACATAGAACATAGAAAAAAGATAAAAATATGAACATGGCTGCCCAGTTAAATTTTAATGCGATACACGGAAAAGGATTTGTAAAAGGAGGAATGAAAGAAAAAGAAGATACCCAAGATTGAATCGAACTTGCGCCCTCACGTTTGGGACGCGTCCCCTATACGTTCATCGCCAATTATTACTTAATCAACAAGACGTGCATTGAGATATTTGTATCAGTTGACGAAAAATTGCCATATTTAATCGCGATTTTCGGAAAAACTATGTTTGCAGTGATCCTGGAATCCAGAGCTATACACCTTCCAAGTTTCATAAAAATCCATGATCCCACTACCGTGTCCTCTCCTTGTAAATTAAACCTCAAAAGGTTTAGCTTTTATGTTAATTTTCAATCAATCATTGTTCTTCATGCGTGTTTTTGGGTGTAAGTTAATTTTAAGTGTAAATACACTGAAAACACCGAGGATAACAATGCCAGTAACCTTGGTAACTTCCCTTTGAAATGTGAAAACATCTGGAAAAATTCTACTACAATCTCACAATTCGAGCGAATGCGAATTAGATAAGTAAATAGACGATAAGAATCTACATTCTTTTCTGCGTAAAATAGCGCAAATTCTGCAATGATATCTCAATTCTGAGACATTTAAAAATGTTTATGATTATAGATCTACATGTTACATGTTAATCAAATGGGACGTGTCTGGAATTGAAGCAACGAACTTGAGAAAAAAATTAACACCCGTTGCACCCTCATATACCACATTTAAAAGGGCTTTTCTTCCGTTTTCACTAAACTACATGCATTTGAAAATATAACTCTGCCTTAGTTACCGCTAACAGTTAGCGGTGACTAATAACACTGGAGAATAAATTAAAACTTTTTATCTGGTTCTTGCATAGAATGAGGTTGTCCTAAATGATTTTGGCCCGCTGAGTTTTTAATCTGTAGTAGGAATTCGTGTAGCACGTCCAGGGGCGGATTGGGCCGCCGGGAAACCGGGCAAAATCCCGGTGGGCCGACGGTCCGTGGGCCGAGGACGCCGAGTGGTTAATACGTCGGCCTCAGTTGCTTTTCCGTTTTCTAAAGATATTTGAGTTATTCATGTGCGGCGGCGGCCTCCCAGTGTCATAGGCAAGATGTCTGGGCTGGGTGGTCATAACATATTTTCCATGGGGCCATTCGAGGTTGTTTTGGTATTTTCCAACTGTCTTATGTTTGCCATCTCCTCCGTTTTCTCCAGCCTTCTCACCCTTCCTCACCTTGCAGTACCGAGGTAAGGAAGGCCGAGTGAGAAATACCCTCCCTCCTGCGGTTTCTTTTAGCTTCTATGCGCTCCCTGGCATGCTCAAAATTTGCGGTTTATTGGTAGCGGCTCCTATTTGAGGTTGGGTTTCTTTTAGCGCTTCTTAGTAATTGCCACCCTGTAGGTCGCTTTGAGAGTGGAGCACATATTCCCACACGATCGTTTTCAATCCTCTCTCTCGAATCTGTGACAAAGTACACGAGTCCGCATCAGTTCCAATTCGTAAAGCGTTGTGAAAACATTAGTAGAGTGATCTGCGTCCTCAGTGCCTGAAGAGTGTTTTTACCCGTTTTTGCAGGTTAGCTTTCCTTGGGAGTAATTGATTCATTCTTCTCTTTGCTCAAGAAGTGGCATCAAAACTTGGTATACACATTATTCTTTTCCTAGTGATTAAAGGAAGTTTTTCAAGCTGAGAGTTCCAAGTCCACGATCAACAAAGTTCATCAACTCAGAAAGTACGTATATATTTTTTTCGATTGATTTAATTACTGTACCTCATTTTGTCTGATAAAATTCTTTTTTAGTTTAATTCAAATAATTTTGTAGCGATCACAATTTTTTAAACAAACCTTGACTAAATAAGTAGTTTAGTGTAGTATTTTCCTTATGATTTATCTCTGCTACTAAAAATTTTGTTTCCCTGTAAAAATTCGTCGTGATGGTCAGTTTATCATTTAAATAGGTGAAAATCTCTACTCCTTTAGTATATTTTAGGTATACTAACCGTGAGAAAAATACTACTAGATATTTTATTTCTTCTAATAAATTAGTCTGACGGAGTTGGTAAGAAAATTTTGTCCGACCTGGGGGAAACAAAAAGCATCCAGTGGAAAAGTTAGTCTCATTTTTATTTAAATTTCAAGGTAATTTCAATAATAATTTCTACGATATCCTGTTTCATAGTTATTGAAAATCCAATGTCGAATGTGCAGGATAATATTTTTTTAGTCAAATGAAAACTTTCTTCGCAATTTTTGTATTAATATGCATAAAAATATTTGCAGAAATGATCGGTTCATAAATAAAAATCCTGGAGATCATAATTGTTTTATGGCTTCTAATATGCATATACTTGTAAATATTGACTTAATAAGATGTAATATATATCGGTAAATGATTAACATAGTATTTATCACTTTTTACTCATTTCAATGCAATACTCAATAGCTATGATAACGTCTATACGATACCCAAATTATCGCTATTTGCTTATGTTATTGGACCTATTTTTTATTCTTGGACATCCTATGGGTAATAAAGCAAGGTTTAGCCAGGAAAATGTCAACTCATTCCAGAATTTTGAATTGGAATATGAGCAACCTTTGACTTGTAAAAGATGCCAGAATTGTTGTGTTTATTTATTACACTTTAGGGTACTATGATTTATTCAGCGAGGATACAAAAACATTGAACTTGTGTATAAATACCTTCTGACACTCTCCACGGCTCAGGTGGCTTGTGAAAGAAGTTTTTCACCTTTGAAATTCATTAAAAACAGGCTTAGAAGTACTATGGGTGCTGATAATTTAAGGCCGTTATTTTGATGTCAGTGAAGAAAGACATTCTGCAAAGAATAGACCATGATGCTGTCACAGATGAGATTTTATTAAATAGCATGTTATTACCCAAGGAGCTTTATATTGACTAATGTAACACATTTAATACCAAAATTTTCTTATTTTAATGTAGTTGAAAAAAGATTCTTTTGTATTTACTTTAGATTTTGATTGCTTATTTTAATTAGACTGCGACATTTAAATAATTACTATGTAATTTCAAAATCTGTTACTCATTTTTACGCAGTAATATATAATTAACCCACTCCTCACATTATATACTATGTAACTATATAAATGGTTCCAATTATGTATGTACTGATTAACTGCGTATGTTAGTTACAGACTCTTCATCAATGGTATTTGTAAATAATAAATATTTATAAATTTTTTCATGTTAATGTTTATCATATGTACGTATATATTTGCTATGCACTAGAAGCAAAATGCAGATAATTGTTAGAGTACTAATACTAGGTTAGATTCCTCTTCGTCATGTTATGTTTATTTTATATTGTTTTTATAGTATCATATTATGGTTGATAAATACATTCAGCTGCATTGTAAATCACCAGAAATATTGGTCATATATGGAGTGACCAGATATTCTCTTTTTAGGGAACATGTCCTTTTTGGTCACAGAACTAATTTCCTCTCTTTTTTGTTTTCTTTTACCCTTTATTTTAGGCGAAAACATTAAATTTGAATCACGTTATTAATTATATGTTTTGGTTTTTTTAAATTGTCCTCTTTTTCCTGCTTTTTTAAACGTTTGTCCTCGATTGAATAAGAAATCTGGTCAACCTACTCATATAAACAATTTGATTATATAAATATTATGCAAACTTTGTTTATTTAAAATGAGCCTTAAACAGAATGTAGCCTCACTATATATGAGCTTACATTATATGTCTCATGATAAAAATATAGGGGAATATTTTACTCAGATGTGCGGGCCAAGGTCAGATGATTTGCCCGGGCCGATTTTTGCTCCCAGTCCGCCCCTGAGCACGTCTAGATATGGAGAAAAACATACTTTTATATTAGTAGAACATATTGTGTTTTAGTCATACAAACTCAGCAAAATACATGACAACTGTTTCGAAACATGCCCATGCCTTTTTTCTTTTCCTTCTAACACTGTATCGAATCCGTCGTCGTACATGGGTACACGTATTTGGGGACCCACAAATGTTCCTTCCTTAATCTTTGCTTCGGTGATTTTAGCAAATGTTTCCTTAATATGTAGAAATCCTCCGCCATTTTGATCCATAACTTTCACAAAATTCTTCACGAATCCTAATTTGATATGTAAAGGGGTAAATAAATATTTAGTGGATCAGCAAGACTTTTATGTACAACGTTTTTTGACTTTCTACTAATTGTCTAGTTGGCCAATCACGAACAATGTAGTGCTGAGACTTATCACGGACGTCCCACTCAGAAAGAAAGCAGCAGTATTTCGTGTACCCTGGCTGCAATCCCAAAAGAAGAACTATAACTCCGAGGTCACCACAGATGTTCCACTTATACCGGTTATATTCTACCCTGTTTAAGATGTATTCCATATTTCCATGTGACTCTTTTAGGTGAACTGAATCAGAAATGGAAGTCGATGGAAATAGATTGCCATTATGCAACAGAACTGCTTTTAAACTCAACTTGGAATGAACAACCGCCATTCTTCTGTTTTGTGGTTCTGTCTCAGTAATGCCATCAAAGTGTTTACATCATTGAAATAGCACAGACAAATCTTCCATAGAATAAAAGTCAACGAATTGCTGTTCACGGTTACAAAAATAGGTAATATTGGTGTTCTGCCTGGAGATGCCATCCCTGTAATCTGGAACCATAAATTTTGCTTGCTTCTGTAACTTCGTTGCATCAGAAGGAATGAAATCTGGATCAGTACTTGGGCCTAGTTCGGCCTTTGCCTCTTCATCATCTTGAGCATCTTCCTCAACAGTATATGTTGCAGGTAATACCGAAACAAAAAGATCTGGACCATGTGTGTCAGGTCTTTTTCTTGATGGCACATTAGGCTAGAGAATACATTTTTTTGTTTTTGCAGAGAAGACAAATATTTTAGTCATGCAAAAATAGCAGTCGTTTACGTCATTTTATTGTTCCATCCATATTATTGGTATTGCGAAACTCATAGATGAAAGAGCGCCTTTCTTCCACTGTCGGAGACTGTTTGCACAGGAAACGCTACAAATATATTTATATTGGTCTCCTACCTTGCATCCGAAGTAAAACTGATAAGCTTTTTTGATAATAGGAGTAAACACCTTCTCTGATGTTTCTCAATACATTATCCGCGAATATAACCAAAATTTTCGACCGCATTAACACATATAGGAGATACGCTGTTTGGCAGACTTCTTTACCACCTTCAGCTGCTAATGAAAAACACAGAATGACGCTGTTCAAGATGTGTTGCGAAAACGAAAAAAGGTAACAAAATGATAGTTTGATTTGTATTGAACCTTCTTTTGATTCGAGTATGTTCTTTCCCGAGTTTGTTCACTATAATTGGAAGTGTCATACTATCTCAAAATATATACGTGGTAGGAGTATTTTAAAAACAGATTCGTAATCAGCGTTACGAACTACATCAGGACCGCCTTTTTTCGGAACCAAAAACCTCGTTTCTCAGTGTAATTAGAACCAATCAACACAGGGAGTGGCAAACACATGATCTCTCTGGAGGTCCTAGGGGCCCCGCCGCCCTCTCACGTTAGGCAAGCCCCGCACCCGCCTCGCGTGGGGCCCTAGGCCATGTCCTACTTGGTCTATGCCTTAATCCGGCCCTGCATGTGCCCTTGTCACTCATGAAACAGCAGGCGCTGATTTATTTATAGGTGCTTTCAACCATTGAAAAAAAGGAAGAGAATACTCACACTCACGCTGCAGGTTGCTGGTAAACACCGTCACAGGACCTAAGTCAAAAAAAGACACGCACACGCAGAAACATGCAAAATTCACTCACACAGTACACAGTGTTCTTTAAACCGTGTTTCCAGTTTGCGACTAGATTGTCCTATGTAAATTTTATCACACGAACTGCAATTGACTTGGTAAATGCCTGATTTGTGGTGATTGGGAATTTTATCTTTCGGGTTTGTTAGTAGGTTGGATAGTTTATTTTCGTTGACAAAAACCGGGTGAAGATCAAATTTTGAAAGCATGCGTTGGAGATTATTTGTTAGTTTCGGTGCATATGGTAGTTTTATGTATTTTTTTCTTTGTGTTTGTGTTCGTGAGTGTGGTGCATGATTTAATTTGAATATTGTGCTTGTGTTTTTTGAATAATTTTGTCGATGATTTGTGAGTCGAGTCCGTTGTGTAATGCACAATTTTTGATAAATGTAAGTTCTATGTAAAAATCTGTTTTCGATAGAGGTGTAGTCTGTGAATTATGGAGTGGATGGGAGCCAATTTATTTGAGATATGGTGGTGAGAGTCCATATGAATATATGTGTTGGTGTGTGTAGGTTCTCTGTGAATGTTGAATTGCAGTTTGTTATGTTTTCTTGTAATGAGCAGATCTAAGAAAGGTAAAGATTGATTGTTTTCTATTTCGTGTGTAAATTTTATCGTGTCGAATTGTTGGTTGAGGCGTTATATGAAATTAGGGATGCTTTCTTTTGCTGTGTCAAAGATTGCAAAAATGTCATCTACGTAACGGAGCCAAGTTTTTGGAAAATATGGGAAGGAAGATTTACAAGACTTCTCAAAATTAGTCATCAAGATATCAGCTATGAAAGGAGAAAGGGAGTTACCCATAGTCTTTTTGCTGATAGAAGGTGTTGTTGATTTTAAAGAAGCTTTGTTGCATGCACAGGGAGGTTAAATGAACGTATTCTTCTGTTGCTTCCATAGGAATATTCTTTTCTAATAACCAGGTCTGTAGGAATTCTATGGTTTCTTTGATAGGTACGCTTGGGAATAAGGAAGTGAAATCGAAGAAAACTAAGATTTCATTATCTGCAAGTGCGGTGCTTTTTGTTCTGTTGATGATATCTTGTGTATTTTTAATGCGAGAGTCACAATCCAGTTGTATTTGTTTGAATTGATAGTTTAGCCATTGAGATATTTTGTATGTAGGAAAGTTGATCCTTGAAACTATGGGTTTCATAGGTATGCCTGATTTGTGTAATTTTGGAAGGCAGTACATCCTGGGGACAACCGGGTTGGAGATATTTAATTGAGATTGAGTCGTTTATCTATTAAACTGGGGCATGTTTTTTGTTTTAGTTATCATTTGGTTCAAAGGGGTTTTTGGTATTTTTGTGTAGGGGCCTTCTTGGAGAAGTTGATCCACTTTTTGGTAATATTGATTCTTCTTCATTATAACAACAGTATTTACTTTGTCGGCTTTAATGTAAAAACAGTTTTTGAAATTTAATGATTTCACGACTTGATATTGTTTCTGGTGAGTGGGTGTAGGTCGTGCTGTGTTGGTGATGTTTTGTTTTATTTTGGTTAATGCCGAATTCCTTATAAAATTTTGGTATTTTCTGGGATATATTTAATAGAGGATTCGATGTTAGCTATTACGTCTTCTAGTGGTGGTTTTCTGTATGGAAGGGCGTATTTTAGTCCTTTGTTGAGAAGAGAAATTTCTTCTGCATTGAAGGATTCACGTGAAAGATTGACGACATTGTTGTCTGAGGTTTTGGTATTGGTAATCGGTGTTTGTGCATAATTTTTGTTTGTCAGTGAATGTAGTTATTTCTGTAATTTTTGTGTTTTGTATTCAGTCTTGTGTTGTATAACAGCGTGCATTTTAGCGTGAAAGTTGTCCCAAGTGATTTTTTGGTTGCATCATTTGCCGTGTTTTGCACAATAAAACTCAAAATCGACCAATTTTCAGTTGTGTCACTATTGCAGCGGATGAGCGATATTATCTTATAAACTAGCGTAATTGCCCGTCAAATATGGCGGGTTCATCATCATAGGTAGTCTGTTTGTAGACAGCTCGGTGATTATTTACGGTTAAACCTGGTTCTCCATATACTCCTATTTTCCGCTGTCCTCTTCATATCTTGATAACTCTCTTTCCCTTTCAAATCGTCTATCAGTTGAAACCTTTTCCTACCTCTTTCCCTTTTCCCATCTAGTTCTCCTTCTAACACGTCTTTAATCATACTCTCTTTCCTCAGGTAATGTCCAACCCAGTTAGCCTTCCTCTTTCTGATAGTCTGTATAATCATTCGCTTCTCTCCTATTCTTCGTAGCACTTCATCGTTTTTCATCCTATCTATCCATTTTATCTTCAACATTCTCCTCAAAGTCCACATTTCAAAGTTTTCCAAGTATTTGATATCATTTTTCCTTAGCGTCCATGTTTCTGCCCCATACAATGCTATACTCCATACGTAGCATTTTATCAACTTCTTGCGAATATCTTCCCTTATATTCCCTGTAAGTAGATGTTTATGCGTGGATTAAGTATTAAATTTAAGGAACTTCCCATCCTCCCTCCCTCTCCTTTCTCTCTCCTTCTCTGGAAAAATAGACTAATTCTATACCACCCTTACTTTCTATGTACCTTCCATTCTATATCCCTTCCTTCCTATCTCCCTCCCCACATCACCTTCTCTCTTACTCTACATCTATATAGTCGTTTAGATAAGCAAAAGAATCAAAACTAAATCCCAGTCCCATTAGAATTGCGTAATTTCGCGAAAACTCCTACGATAATTTAAGGCTATCTATCCATTCGTATATATTACACATATGCGAGTTCAGACAACAATTGATTCTCTAAGTTTAACAATGATGTGGTCGGCAAGGCAACATCCCATTTAAAAGCAGATATTTGCCCAAAATATGTGATTTAAATTTTTAATATGAGAGATTTCGGAAAAAAGATGAATAGAATAAGAAACTTCATTAATATTACTAAAACAGTTTAAATTCGAAGATGGTACGTCAATTCTTTCTAACTTTAATTTCAAAAATAATAAAAAGTCGCTTTTTACGTGTTATCTTACGGGAAATGGAAATCCCCCCCTGAAGTCGAACCCACGTCTTTTTTCATGTTTTTTTCGTCATTTAATTTTTATATCTGAATCAAACATTCCTACGAAATTTCAACCTTCCACTTAATCGGGAAGTTTGTTAAAATCGCGTTAAAACGTGCCATTGATGACGTCAGCGTTACATTACGGACAACGGCTATTATATTAAGTAATATTTTAGAGTGTGTGTGTGTGTGTGTATGTATGTATGTTCTTTATACGTTTTTATACCGTTGAAGCTATCGAATTCAAAAGTTACATGGGCCATCCTATGGACCAAAGGAAGAACTTGGTCTAGGTTTGCAGACCGTGGGGTCTCTTATACCCCATGGGGTCAACAAAATACTATTTTCATAAGAATGCATGGGAAATGGTGTGGAGAAACCCCAAAATCCCATGCAGCCCTTCACTGATGTGGATATAAATATACCTAAATACTAACTTACGATCACGGGAAATGGCTTATTTTACGCACGAAAGACTGAATATTGTAATTCTGTTCGTGTTTTGTCGTATTACATGTTAAATCGCTCGAAATTATCCTTTAAGCGCAAATTTGATTAACATTTTCCAGGCGACAACAAAGCTAAATTTCTTAATTGTTATCCTCTTCTAAGGGAGATAGCAGATAGCCACGTAAAGATTAATGGAAGAAAAATCCACGCCATGGTGTGCCGTAGAGGAAGAATAGCCAACGCCAAGATAAAGGATACAAATGGATTTGTGCCTAAATATAGTCTATGTATACTTTTAAAGTGTGTCAAATGATTATTAAGGAATATTAGAATATTGTTATCTTTCACCATTAGCATTGAAAGATTTATCGCAACATAAATCGATAGATTTACTTATATTTGTTCGGTAACCTAGATGTTGTTTATTGTTTACGTTCTGGCTAATAGTATTGACATAATCCACATAATTTCATTGCTGCTTTAAAGGCTTCGGTGCATCTATCCATGTGAATATTAAGTAAGACGTTAATGCGTAATTATATTAATGATAAAACTTTACAATACAATACATAAAATAATAAATGTTAATGTAAACATCGCTTGCGTAATTAAGGAATGGGGAACGTTTGGTAAACTTGGGGTACCTAACTGCGAAAGTAAGTAAAATTCAAAATTTATAGTATTAGTTTTATTGTAATATGACATCAAAAGTGATATATCAATAAAAATAATAAAAATCGTTTGCTACTTAAAATAAAACTTTCCCAAGCGAAGCCGGACCTTTCAGCTAGTTATAGATAGTTATCTAATGGCGAAGAAGCATTGCAGGAAAGGTTAATTTATTATAAATAAATAATTCTGTATATTGCTTTTGTTGCAAAATTTTTGGAAGTACAAAAATCAAAAGTAGATACTTTTTTTGATGACGCAGGTTTTTCGGATCGGCAGAATTTATCCCTACCATTAGCAAGACACGAAAAGAGAGTTCATAATGAACAATTAAAAAAGTGGTACTTAATAAAAGGTTTACAATCAAATACAGTTGTTGACCAAGTGCAACAACGTATTTTAGACGCGGAGAGAAAACATTGGTACGCTGTCATTGTACGTATAATATCAATAATTAAATACTTATCCCGGCAATGTTTGGATTTCAGAGGTACATCAAATAAATTATATATACATGGTAATGGGAATTTTCTTAAGGCAGCTGAAATGATAGCCACATTTGATTCTGTTATGCAAGAACATCTCAAACGAGCGGAAAAGTAATTTGTAACGAAAAGCATATGCCACATTATTTAGGTAATAGGATACGACATTATTAATATAATTGCTAACAAACTAAAAGAAAATATATTAGACTTATTACGAAAATCAAAACAATTTTACATTATTTTAGATTGCACGCCAGATATTAGTCACACAATAAATTTCAATTATTGTTCGATTTATTTCGCTAAATAATGAAAATGTAGAAATACGTGAACATTTTCATAGTTTTTTCCACGTGGTTAATACAGCTGGCGAGGGTTTGTGTAAATTTGTTTCTGACAAGTAATCTGACTTTAATTTGAATATTTTTAATATATGTGGGCAAGACTACGATAATGGGGCGGTATGCTTATCGGTTTGCAGAAAAAATATTATATATAAATCCACGCGCACTATTTGTGCCTTGTGCAGCACAGTTTAAATCTTGTAGCGAACGATTCTGCAAGTGTTTCTTACGAAACTGAATTTTTTTATTTGGTGCAAGATTTATTTGTTTATTTTTCTGCATCTGCATAGCATACATAGCAGAACTAAATTTAAAACCTCTTAGTGACACAAGGTGGTCGAGTAGAATAGATGTCATTAAACCCTTACGATGCAATATTATTATTTATTATTTATGACTCTCTGTTACAACAATAGATGCTACATTATGGTACTACTTCTCATAAAACTCACTCTTTGGCGTTAAACATTCAAAATTACATGTTTATATGCTCAGTTGAAGTATGGTACGAAATTTTATTAAATATAAACGTAATAAGTAAAGTGATGCAAAACCCAAATATGAATATAAAAGTTAGTCTCAATGTCATTATTAATTTAATAAAAGTTTTCGAAGAATTTCGCTCTGAAAATGCATTTAACGATATTCTGACTTCTATCCTGATGACGCAAAGCTTCGAAATCTAGATAGTCTCTCTTAATACTAAAAGTATTGTAGGAATTTACAAAGTTATTTTCAATTCTTAGGAATAGATTTATTTGACGAAATTAAAACATTAAGATATTTAAATTCAGTTTTAGAACAAGAGCCACATCATATTTTAAAATATATTGTAGAAAATGACGATGTAAACGATATTGTGCATCAACAAAGGGTAGTTTATTCCTAGCGCTTTTATAACATTTGCGATATTCTCAAACACGGCTATAACGATTTTGATCAAACTTTGTATAGTAACCCGGGATGATGTCATAAACAATACTACATACCTATCTCCCAAAAAATGACTTAAAGGATAGTTTATTCTAGGCATTGTTTTTAACAATTTTGATTTTCTCGAAAACTACTACGATTTCGTCCAGGTATCTGAATTAATGTCATAAACAATAATACGTTAGCCATATCTCTCAAAAATAACTATAAGGGCAGTTTATTTTAGAAATTTGTTTAAACAATTTCGATTACCTCAAAAATTGCTCAAACGACTCAGACGATCACGTAGTATATGAGAAAGTTTGTACAAGGTACATTGAACCGATTTTTTTATTTACAAAGCGGCGGCAAAATTTGTTTTGCACGTGGGCGGCCGAGTGCCTAGAAACGGCCCTGGTGAAAACCATACCTCTATATCATACAGACAGTGCTAATACTATCTTTTCGTGTTCTATACAAGTTTTAAAATGTAAAAAAATGTACAGAAAAGCGGAAGAAATGTGCTAATAATTCATATATGACGCTTATTTATAATTTAATATGTAGGGGGTGCCGGTGGTGTAGTGGTTAGAACGCTGGCTGCTACTCGCCCGATGCTTGAAAAAGTCATCGGGTACGAATCCTGCGCGAGTAGGATTTTTTCTCAAGGTCACCCGGCCCCCTGTTTGCATGGTTTTGAGGAGACCGCGCAAATTCAGCTGTTCCGTCCTTCGGAAGGGACGTTAAGCCGTTGGCCCCCCTGGTGTTCTTCGTAAGAGCAGGCAAATGCCGGCACCGGGTTTCCCTCCTCCCTTCTGTGTGCGAGTCCGGTGTGGAAGGCAATGGGAAACCACCACACCGTGTATGTATATTCCCTAGTCAAAACCAATTGATTAATTAATTGGTAGGACCTGTCGCAAGACAGAACACGAATGAATGAATGAATGAATGTATTAAAATTTCCTGCATGTTATTTAAATGCAAAATAAAAATTATTAAAATAATAGTAACTTATTAGTCCAAGGACAAAGATAAGTTTAAAGCAAATCGATATAAATAATATATATAAAGTAGTGCAAAATTAATGCAATACAGCAGCGCTTCCCTAACTTCATGCATCTTCAACCTTCTCTTAAGGCAGCCGACCTGAACACGACCTCCGTAACCCCTCAGCCAATAAATTTATAATATAATATTAATTTCAAAAAATTAAAAAATATTTATTTTATTTGCACAAAGCGTAATGTTAATTCTACGTAAGTATACCCATACATAAAATAAAAAACAAAAACATTCCGTTTTCGCGGTCTCAATGAAAATCTTTACGACCTCCCCTCCTCCCCCCCCCCCAGTTTGGGAACCACTGCAATGAAACACAAAATAACCAAAATTCTTTTAAAATATACAGTAATAAAATACAAAAATGAACATACGAATTCTCAGAATATTAATATACAAAATCAAATAGGGGTAATGGAATGCTTAATTTTTATGAAACAAGAAAAAATCACAAAATTTAATTTAAACATTCATAGAATAAAAACATAAAGATAAAATACCTTGTCACAGATAATTTAAATACTAAAATGGTATTTATTTCTTTAAACTCCTTTAGCAACTTATTATGTAAATGCCTTATTATAACTGTCTATTTTTTAAAAGCTTTTGGAATACAAATATTTCCTCGTGTCATTGCTGTATGTTGTGGAGTTTTTACGTATATCGTTATTATTTCCCTCTGCGATCCTTATGATAGATTGGTATGAGTTAGTTATGCCTTGTATATCATTTGAAATCTGGCAGGTATGTTACCGCAAATAATGAAAATTCAGAAGAGATATTTTACATCGTGTTCTACAATTAAGGAAATAAAAAAATTCTAAAAACTGCCATTTCTGCATGTTTTGTGCATTTTCTTCAAGAATAAGCAAGCCACCCCTCCACAGAAAAAAACCTCACGTTTCCCATTCAAAATTCGCATACCCCAAGACCTCCACTCTCTCCCTTAACAGACACACATAAGGAAGGATATCCTTGGAGTGCCGCGTAGAGAGAGAGAGAGAGAGAGAAAAGGTGAAGCTCGAAAGGCGACGAGTAATAGAAGGAGAAGGCTGTTTTACCTCAATGAGGAGGAAGAGGCATTAGAATAACCGGAGTTATTTTTAAAGATAAAATAGATAAAACGTCAAGAAATTTATTCGAGTAAATGTGTGTGCAGCTCAATTTTTACCATAGTTTTATTAAATGAAAAAAATCTGATGTGGCCACCACATGACTTTCTCCATAACTGTAATATTTCTAAAAGTTCCAAATAGGTTAAATGATAATAAATATTACAAGGAACTGCGAGAAAAATTTAAAGACTTTACAAGAAATAGAAATAAACTCATACCGTAGCCTTCTGATATTGGAAATAGCCAAGAAGCTCCAACAATTAAGAAAATAAAAAGGGGCGTTACTAACTCAAAGACGTAATTAAGTAAGCGTGTTTACAGTAGTCGCTGGTGGGTGATGTGGTGGTGAAAGTTAAAAAATTAGTTGTTAAAATACCTCTTAAACAATGCAATATATGGGAAAATGTTTCGAAAAAAATTTGTAGAAAATTAAATTTCCTACAACTTTTATTCCAATACTTTTTTACATTCATCAAATATTAAAGCAAATATAAAAACGGATATATAAAAAGAGTAAACATCCACTTCCAGTCGACCGCTTTTAGCTAAAATCTAAACAATTCTTTTCTTTTTAATACAAATGCTAAATATGAAATTTTATGCTGATCGGATTATTAGTATTTGAGCTAGAGCGCCCCGAAAACTCAGGTCAGGGACACACATACACCCACAGATATCATAGAGAAAATAGTCAAAACGTGTTTAAGGGACCTTAAAACATGTATTTCTGTTGTAATCTTGAATTCGATTTTTTTATGAAAACAATATTTTTTCTATAGGTACTTCGTATATGGAGATAATAAAAAAATAAAAAACCAAGTTATTAGACTTCTCGTATGGCTTGCATAAATTTGAGAGATAATGCGACTCCAGAAATCTAGCGAAAGTGAATTTTTTTGGACTCGCTTCTTTTTGAATTGATAAATACTTAAGTTGGAAAATGCGTGAAGCACCCAATTTCTAAGATTTAATTTCTACGATACTTGAACGTCGTTTAATGAGATTCGCGCGTTTTCCCTTATATTTCCTTAAGTTTTTCTCTGGATCGTTTTTTAGTATTTGATCCAATAAATGATAAGGCTCCACGGTTGAAAACGAGTCTTCTCAAGTCTTCTATCGAGCGCCTCAGCCGCTAGGGTTACTAGACTTCCGGCAAGAACCTTAGAGCCCTTTCAGCTTCCGTCTTGCCGTCAATTTAAAATACGAGTTGTCGTTGCTTGCATAGTGTATGTGCTTAAAAACTCGCCATACACCAAGATCTAAACTCGTAAATAAACCAACGCAACAGCATTTGAACTAGGCAGAGCCCATATAAATAAGATAATAGTTTTCATTTTCCGCGAAATTAAGGCATCTATCAGGAGTTTCTAAATTCTGTGGCAATCGGCTCTCGTCCAAGTATTCGAATTTCAAGTTTCATGGCTCAGATCGCCCTGTCTCAGCAATAACTATAATCAACATTAAGACAATAGCCTATATGTTACACAAAAATTTATGTAAAAATTGGGATATTTTGTGTGTTAGATTTATGACGTCATCATCTGTGCCTTTTAGTACGTATCTGGATTTTAAAAATTAATTTAAAATTATCACGTCATCATATGTACGTATATGTCGTTGGCTGAAATCAAATGGATTATAATGCAGTCTAAGCATTAAATCAATGCTCTTGAAGTATGGAAAATCAATTACCATTGAAAGGCATTGGAGTTGTTGCTATGGTAGTTAATATTTTTCATTGTTGAAAACCGAAAAACTTTTCATAATTTTATGAATCGAATTTTTATGCAAATTCAGCATGGATTTGAATTTTGTCTTCAAGAAAAATAAACGTCCGTAGTATGGCCCGTCTCAACTTTGTATCTTAATTGTAAATAATGCAAAAGTGTCTTGCACTAAATCCCATGCTTTTCTTATGGGGCATTGAAATGGAATATTTGAGTTAAAAATACCCCTTAAATATAATTTTTTCTGGAATTTCTGATTTTTCCCAGAGATTGTACCCAATGACCTATCTACATGCCAAATTTCAGATTTGTAGCAATTCTAGAAGCACCTTAGGTCTTATATGATATATCCTATATACAGGTGACCCTCGGTTAACGACGCCCTCGGTTAACGACGATTCGATGTTACGACCAAACCAAGACCAATTATTTTTCAAAATCGCCTTACGACGTCGCAGTCGTTACTTACGACCAATAAAAATCCCTCCTCCCTCGCTCCGACCCCTCCACTGCCTCTCCATCTCCTTCTGATATCCACTCCTCTCTTAAATGGCACGCCTTAACCGTTGTTAACTCTTCACTCATGTGTATTGTGTCTATGCATTTATAGTTTTTACAAAAATGTAAAAAACGAGTTATTGTAATCACTATGTCACCCGCGCAGATGTAGAGTCAACTTTTTTGTTTTAAGAGATAGATGAAAAATTCTTTTTTGGTTGGGTCGGTACTAATAGAATATTGAGATTCGCCTTTTACGAATCCTCCGTTAGCTTCAATTTCCACAGTTAGAGAGCACTAAATTTGGCAAATGAGTTAATTTTACTCTAATATTGTGAACAGCCTATTTATGCTATAAAATTGATATTTAGATGCGATGGTGTGGTGGAGATTTTATAAACGATGCATTGAAATCTTCGGAATTCCAGCAAAGTTTTATAGAATTTTTAGAACAATTTGAGACTTGAGACAACATGACAAACAGAGATGTATTGTCCTTGGTTGTGTTGTGTTATGGTACCATAATCTCATTGTTAATAGGCAATCTTTGAGAGGAATTTAAATACCATTCAAATTATTTAACAACATATATACGTGAAGTACAATATAGTACAGTAGATATAATTTATTAATTATTTTAAACCTAAATAGCTTTTGGAAAAATATTGTATATTTGTCATTAATAAATGTACATTTAAACAAAAAAGTTTATTTCCTTCAAAAACTAGCATTCCATATTCGCCAGAGGCGATTGGACATTCTTGTTAACTTTGTTCTTGTTAATATAATATTTTAACTCTTATATCACTCTACAATACTTCCCCATAGTCTATGTTGATGGTTTTGCCACTTGGAGAGAAATTTATCTATTTTGATTACTTACTCTTGAATATGCTAACTAAAATTGACTATGAGAAAAGCAATGTACATGTAAGTGGGCCCGACAGCTTTTAGCGATTGATCTTGTGCATTATCAATAGGCATTTCAAAACAAAATTTTATCGGAAATTGGAGGCATTTGAAGTGAAAAGGGTAATCGCTAGGAGTCATGGGATACGTGGTATAAAAAACTGTTTTATTGCACAACCTGTCTAAATTACAGCTGCAATAGCATGGGGATATAAAGTTTGAACCTGCAAACAGGCCTCATTATAAAGTTTTGGAGCCTCTAAATTCCAAAGTAATATAATCGGTGCACCAACCTTTAAAACCAATTTTTGAGGAGGCATCCCTGGAGGGTTCTGTGAATTTAAAAAAATCAACTGCTTAATTTAATGCTTTGTCCACGCTTCTTACGGTATCCACAGAGTTATTAACTATTTCTTCAGCAACAAATTTATTCATAAGAATCTCACTGAGTGAAATCACCATTTTATATTTGGGGCGAGAATAGCTCCTTCACATAACCATGAAACTGAATTTTCGCTCAAATGAGAAATTTTGGATAAACTTTTTATTCTATCCATCAACCTATTTTACCAAATCACTTTTTATCTGATATTTCAAATTGGTCATTTATATCAGGAATATTTCCATGGCCCTTTTGCCGCAATAATTCTGTGAATTCACCAGCTGTATTGTTTCTTTTAAATATACTCAGATGTTTGTTGAGAAGCTTAATTTTTTCGCTTAGCTCCATTTAAATCAGGGTTTTTCAAAGTATGGGCTGCGAGAAAATTGATCTGCTACGTTAGTTCAGTGGTAGAACATCCGCGTTCAGAAAAGAGAAAATTGATCTGCTACGATAGTTCAGTGGTAGAACATCCGCGTTCAGAAACGAGAAAATTGATCTGCTACGATAGTTCAGTGGTAGAATATCCGCCCGGCAAGTGGAAGTCCCGGATTCGATTCCCGGTCATAGTAGACTTTTTTCTCGTTTCTAAATTATTCCCAACCATAAAAATAACAAAAAGGAAGCACTCACATGCCGGTTTAGGAGAAACTACTCCACGCCAGGGACTCTTTTTCTTACACACGCACAAAACATAAAATCTTTTAATGACCACATGAAACACTTTGATGACATCGATATTGTCCATAACTTGTCTCAAGAATCATTTCCTAAACAAGAACTTAATCTCTTGAGCAAAGGACTTAACTTTTGTCTCTCACAAAGAACCTCCTTTGGATGATATTATAGGCATTGAATCTTCCATTAAAAACCTGAAAAAATCACGTAAGAGCTGTTTGAAAAATACAACTGGAACGTAATATAAAAAACATCACTATAAATCACCTTTCCAGCCCCGATTACAAACTCATCAAAAATTTAAAATTAAAAGACTTATTATTTAAAAGCCGAGAACGGAAATTCCGTTGTCATCATGTCATGAATCAGCATGATTATTTTGATAAAATTGAACAATTACTTGAAAATGTACCTTACTCACTTCTCACAAGAAATCCTCTTAGAAAATGATTTTGTTCTACCAAAACTCAGAAGAGGTCTTACGCTATAAGATTAGGGTTTCAAATTCTACCATGTCAATATTACATTGTTTACCTTAAGTCCACAAACCTGGAATTACCATGAGACCTATTCTCACACTATCTTCTTTCTAAATGGATAGTTGACGAATTTAAAATCCTGCCTAAAAATGTTGAAGATTTCATTGAAAATGCCAAAAATTTAACACTTAGTGCAAGGCTCGACAAATCCCGGGCACTAGGTCGCCATGGCTCCTTGATATTTTATATGCTTGCTGTAGTTAGATTTTGGTTATACTGTAGTCACGTGCTGTAGTCATATTGTATTGTCGGGTTCAGCAGTAGGAGCAGCAAAATATAACATGTGTCGGAAGCATTCAAATTCCTGAATATAAGTGCAAATTTTATTATTTTTCGTAAACTACATGTTTTCAGAATATCATTAGATTTTTCAGATGTATAAGGCTCATTTTATTATGTTCTACTACCTAATGTGACAGAAATAAATGTGTATGGCTCAATTATTGTAGCATAATCGTGTCTACATTATTAAACAAATATCCGCCAAAATTATGTAACGCCTGCGCTGCCTCCTAGGTTTTGGAACTGGCGCCTAGATTTTTAGCAAATTTGTCGAGCCCTGACTTAGTGAATCACAAACGTTAGTTTCTCTTGGTGTCACGCCTCCCATTCCTAGCATCCCCATAAATACTACACTTAGTTTTCTCGAAGAGTGGCTCACATATCCTTTGAATAAATTAAGCTTTCCAAACTTTGCATGGAACAAAATGCTTTCCTATTCTACAAATTTTTACAAACATCATGATTGCACAGCCATTGGGAACCCACTTTCAGATTTTATGGCAATTTATCCATGAACTTCTTTGAACAAAAATGCACAATTAGTTTCCAATAGGAGCCCGCAGAGTGTGTGTGTGAGAGTGCATGAGTGTTAGGTCCCTGGCGTGGATTAATTTCTCCCAAACCGGCGTGTGAGCACATCCGTTTTATTGTTTTTGTGGTTATTAGGAGGTTTCTCCATTTTTCATTAGAACTAATCTTTATTACTTCTCTTTTACATCCACCTCTTGCATTGCCTTTCATATTTTCTTTGCGCTTACGACTGTAAGGCGAAAGTCTTAAAATCACTTTGTTTTGGGCGGTCGTCGTCTGCTTCCCCGTGTGAAAATAGAAAGGAAAGTGATTTGCCAGTACACTTTTTCCTTTGGTGACAAGAACGGAGAGCCATCTGCGAACATATACAGCATCTGAAATCCAAGTGTAATTTTTTATATTCTATCATATTTTCAAGATAATTTTCGCCATCGTGTCATTTCCAACCCTAATTTGCGATATGATAAACAAATAAGATAAATTTTTATTTAACTTGCGAAATTTAGAACTCATTTTTAAAATATCAATGCATAAATATTGTTTTTATTAATAATTTGTAAATTAATATTCATTTAGTACCATAAGGGTAATTTTATTATATCAAAGTAGTTAGATATCGATTATTTCAATCTTCCTAGTAATATCAAAGCACTGAGGAAAATATCTTGCATATTTTTTCGCCTCAGATTTCAAGATAATTTATCGGCGTAAATAGTATGGTAATTAGGCAAGAAAATACTATATTTTTATTAATATCTAATGAGTTACAAATGAAATCAGTGCCAATTCTCATTGGAAAAGGAACTAATTATTTAATTTTCCTGGTATTAAATTGCGCGCAATTATTTGATGATTCCATTTTCCGGTATAAATATGTTGTATTCAATGACACGCAGATTCATTTTTAAGATGTCAATTCAGTTCTGCATTTCTGGTTTACAAGCAGCGCACATGTATTCTTTGTATGAAATATTAGTTTTTGAACACTATGTACGAAAGATTTAATTAATTTGCGCTATCCCGTGCCGCAGATTCACAAATTATTAATTTATATGTAGTAATTCATGATTAAACATTTTTGTGGGCCGCAACATATATTTCCTCATTTTACTTGGGCGCAGAGAAAAATGTCTGATAAATAAATGACGTTATTATAAAATACTTCTTAGAGAAGGAAAATTTGAAATCATATGTACAAAACTGTTCTTCACTTAGCTGTTTAAAATTTGGCTAAATTTGTTTATAAACAGTATGTAACATACATACACGATAGAAATTTAAAAAAGGCGATATAAATATCAATTATAACAATAATTCTAATATGATATGTCCTTTAAAAAAATTATATTTCACACTGTGTTTTATGTAAATACTTAGATAATAAAAATAACCTCCTTCTCTACATAATTTGGATTACTGTATCCTTACATTGGCAAAAATTGAATAACCATTAAAACCAAAAAAACTTTGACTAAAAAACTTGATGATTTGTGGCTAAAAGCTCAATTTTTGGAAAGATTCAGTCCGTATTTGAAATATTACAGTAAAAATGAAACTTCATTCTTTTTCTCGTTTCTGGGTTAAAATTTTAAATTCGTTTGAGGAATATAAATCATTTTTAAATGCACATTATAGTTATGGTACACCCACTCCGATGATATTTAAATAGAGGAAAATAAAAAAGAAAATAATTGTTTTGATAAAAAATTTCAATAAAATCGGCTTAAAAGCCTTATCACACATTTTACTCTTTATTATGATTAAAATGACACCCTCTTGTTTCTTCGTTGTTTAGTTATAGAATCACACACATACATACACACAGACACTTTATTATATATATATATATATATAGATAGATAGATAGAAGAAGATCGATAGATTAAACTTAAAATGTCGTCCTGAGACAATAATGAGGTCTCGATTTTGACAACGTCCTGGTCGTCAAGGCAAATCCTCATAAAATTGCTAAATTTTGCCAAAATTTACACGTGAAGTTCGACCGTTTGCGGGCAGAAGGAGACAATCGGCGATAAGGCTAAGCAACTTTGTTCATTTTCATTTTTTAAATCCCATTTTGAAGATTGAGAGTCAATTTTTCTAATTTTTACGAGCAAAAGAATGAATGAATTGATTTTTATGCGTTATCTTATGGGAAATAGTAATTATCTTCTGGAGACGAACCCGAGTCTTTTTTCCTAAATGGCTATTACTATTAGAATCAAACATTCCCACCTAATTTCAATTTTCGGCATACTCGGAAAATTGTTAAAAATACCATTACAGTCAGGCATAAATAGTTTCCCCACTCTTTTATAACGGCTTTAAAAGGGCGGCGCCACAGTCTAGCGGGACAGGACGACTTAGCTCATTATTATCTTGCTAGTGTAAATGCCCGTTGAAATTCAACGGGAAAATTGGAACTTAATATATCAAACTATATTGGAAGGAAGTGAGCTAAATCTGACACTTTTACGAACATTAGATAAGATAGATGAACAGGTTTTCACTTTAATATATTTTTTATATTTAATAGTATAAGACAATAAGAGTATACAGTTTTTTAACTAAGTTAACAACTTCTTTACTGTTTTATTCTGAAAAAATTAGCTATTATGGACTCACTAGATATGTTGATTTCCGTATGAACAACAATGCTGTTGATTGCCAAGGGAACGTTTCAATAAAAATGCAAAATATTGACAAATTTTCGAATATCTTAGCTTAATGTGAGCGAATTCGATTCGAAAACAAACATCGACGATAAGAATAAGAATTTTCATTTAATTTTCTTTAAAATAGTTCTTGTCCGAAGATCGTGCGTCAATTACTTCTAATTAAATTTTGCAAAAGAAAATAAGTCTGCAAGTGTGAAAGAGGTATACATATTTAAGATCCCTCTGATGGGAAATCCCATATAGCGTTCCAACCAACCAACAAACAGATTAAAGCTTTTATTAATAATTTAATATATAATATATATTTCTATAATAGCAACGAACGATAGACTGATGGCAATAAAGCTAGAAGCAGTCCCAGTGGACATGCTGATAATCCAGGTATATATGCCAACGTCAGCTCATGACGATGAAGAAATAGATGAAATCTATGAGCAAATTAATGAAATTTACGAAGAAGACGGAAGAGGAAAGGTAAACTGCATAATAATGGGAGATTGGAACAGCATAGTCGGAGAAGGACAGGAAGAAAATGTTGTCGGGCAATACGGACTTGGGAAGAGAAATCGAGGAGGGGAGAAACTCGTAGAATTCTGCATCAATAATGACCTTGTAGTGACTAATACATGGTTCAAAAACCATAAACGAAGGTTATACACATGGAAAAGCCCAGGAGATAGAATGAGATGCCAAATAGATTACATCCTTGTAAAACAAAGATTCAGGAACAGCATAAAGAACGCCAAGGCATTGCAAGGAGCAGACATTGATTCAGATCACAGCCTTCTAATACTTGACGTGAATACAAAGCTCAAACAAATAAGAAAAACGAGAAGAGAAAGACAGACCTGGGACCTAGAAAAACTGAAAGAAAGGCAGGATGTAGTCAGCATGAAGTTGGAAGATAACCTAAGAAAGTTGGAAAACAAACCGAAGACCGTCGATATAGAATGGGATGAAATTAAAACCAGTATCAAGGATACCTTGGATAAAGAGATTGGAAAACAAGAGAAGAAAATCAGAAAACCATGGATCACGAAGGAAATGCTGGAGAAAATGGATGAGAGACGAAAATGGAAAAACGTTAACACTGAAGAAGGTAGAGCCAACTATAGGCGTATAAACAATGAGTTGAGAAGGGTAACAGATAAAGCTAGAGAAAATTGGATAAAAGGAAAATGCGATGAAATAGAACAGATGGAGAAGTTAGGACGGTACGATATGATGTACGCTAGGGCACTGGAATTAGAAGATAAGAAGTCTAATGGAATTCGTGGTAAAGGAATTATGAATACAGATGGGAAGATAGTCTCAGAAACAAAGGATGTAGCACAGGTATGGGAAGAATACATTAAGGAATTATACAGCAAACAGGTAGGAGCGGCAAAAATAGAACTGGAAAATGAGGAAAACATTGAAGAAGACAACTTGGGACCAAGTATTATGGAGAGCGAAGTAGAAAAGGCGATAGTGGAACTAAAGAAGGGGAAAGCCACTGGCAGCGATGGAATACCGGCTGAGATACTTAAAGTCATAGGATCAGAAGGACTAAAAGCGATCACGAAATTAATTAATAAGATTTACGACACGGGAGAGTGGCCTCAGGATTTCCTAGAAGTAACAATGATCCCTCTAAAGAAGAAGCCAAAAGCAATGCAGTGTAAAGATTACAGAACTATAAGCCTTCTGTCACACACATCGAAGATCATCACGAGGATTCTTAATAAAAGGCTGGAGAAAAAGGCAGAAGAAATAATAGGGGAAGATCAATTCGGTTTCAGAAAAGGACGAGGAACTAGAGATGCTATAGGAGTAGTTAGAATCATATCAGAAAGGGCAATAGAATACAGTCAAGATATCTGCGCATGTTTCGTAGACTGGCAGAAGGCCTTCGATAGAGTAAATTGGGTCAAGTTGATGAAGATATTAAAGGATATAGGTGTAGACTGGAAAGACAGGAGACTGATTAGGAATCTATATGAGAATCAAGTTGTAAAGGTCAGGTTTGAGAATGTGGACACCTGCGGAATAAATATCGGTAGAGGAGTAAGACAAGGCTGCTGCCTATCGCCAACCCTATTCAATATATATGGAGAAAGTCTAATGCAAGAAGCTTTAGAAGGCACAGGGGATTTCAAAATTGGAGGAAGGATTTTAAGAACAGTAAAATACGCAGATGATCAAGTACTTCTAGCAAGAAAGGAAGAGGAGCTACAAAAAATGATAAATAGACTAGTGATAACAGGTAGAAAATACGGTATGGAAATAAATACAGAAAAATCCAAGGTCATTCGAATATCGGGTAAAGAAGAAAATCTGAACATAACTATTGGGGGAAAGCCATTAGAACAAGTTTCAGAATATAAATACCTTGGAAGTATCATAACACGAGAGGCAAAATGTACGGATGAGATCAAAACTAGAATAGGAAAAGCAAAAGCGGCTTTCAGGAGAAAGAAACAACTACTTACAGGGAATATAAGGGAAGATATCCGCAAGAAGTTGATAAAATGCTACGTATGGAGTATAGCATTGTATGGGGCAGAAACATGGACGCTAAGGAAAAATGACATCAAATACTTGGAAAGCTTTGAAATGTGGACTTGGAGGAGAATGCTGAAGATAAAATGGACAGATAGGATGAAAAACGATGAAGTGCTACGAAGAATAGGAGAGAAGCGAATGATTATACAGACTATTAGAAAGAGGAAGGCTAACTGGGTTGGACATTACCTGAGGAGAGAGAGTATGATTAAAGACGTGTTAGAAGGAAAACTAGATGGGAAAAGGGAAAGAGGCAGGAAAAGGTTTCAGCTGATAGACGATTTGAAAGGGAAAGAGAGTTATCAAGATATGAAGAGGACAGCGGAAAATAGGAGTATATGGAGAACCAGGTTTAACCATGAATAATCACGGACCTGTCTACGGACAGACTACCTATGATGATGATGATATATTTCTCATACTCCGTCTGCAATAACTTCCACCACGCGCCACCAGACCACGCCACTGAAGCACCCATGCCGATATTCATCATTTATATCTAAAATACGGCAAGAGATAATGGTTCGTAATTTTCCAGAATAACTTGATTCACATGTGAAAAGTGATTGACAAAAAAATATTTGGAAAATGACCCGAGTTCGACTCCAGGGAATTATTTCTCTTTCTCATATGGTAACACGTAAAAATGGACTTTTCGACGTGCAGAATTTTCTTCTTTTGGAAATTAAAATTAGAAACATTTTACCTTCGATCTTCGGATCTAGACCATTCTAAAGAAAAGATTTTCAGGTATCTTATTCTATTCGTCTGTTTTCGCCTTCAGCTCGAAATCGCTCATGTTAATCGTTTCAATGGTATATTTTGGAAAAATCTTGAGATTATAACGGGATGTTGCCTTGCCTTACATTGTTAAACCTTGAAATCCTATTGCTACTTCAATCCATATAGGTTTAAACGTGCTTTGAAGGCTTTTATTACGAGAAGGAGAGAAAGACGGAAGGATGGGGGAATGATTTTCATAGCAATTAATGTAAACAACATTCGTTGCGTTATTTACGAGAAGGAACCTAAAAATCTAAAATACTATTCAAGGAGATAAAAATCGTAATAATGAGCTAAATTCAATATTATTTAAATAGAAACGGTATGAAAATTGAGGAACGTGCTTGACGTTTTAATAAACAAACCGAGCATGTAAATATTTTATGGGGTGAAGAATTGTGCGATAAGTTACGAGAGTTAGGTAGAAGAAGAGAGGACTTGAGGATGGCTATGGAAATAGGGAGAGAAAGAGAGGTTTAAAAGAATCACAAAAATAACAATAAAAGGCTATGTTGTCTGTCCGTTGGTCTGAGTGTCAAGTTATTAAAACTCGAATAACTCAATCAAAGCTGTAGATAGAAAATTGAAAATTGGCAGAAATAATCTATTTAAATATAAAAATCCTTGGCCAAAAGAAAATTCACGAAAAAATTCCCGAGTTCGACTCCAGGGTAATATTTCCATTCTTCGTAAGATAACGCTCAAAAATCGACTTTGTTGTGCAGGCTTTTCTTCTTTCGAAAATTAAAATTGGAAAATCCTGGCCTACGATCATCCGATTTGAACTATTTTAAAGAAAAATTATTAAAGTCACTTATTCTATTCTTCTTTTTCCGAAAACGCTCATTTGTTTATCTTGACAACCGACTGCTGTGAGAAACAAAACCAATATAAATAATGATTGTTAAAATAATTTATTTAAAGTTAAAAATTCTAATTCCGTTTTTTATTAATTTGAACCCGTAATTTTTGACGTGAAATTGCGCTATTTATTTATATTTTTGAAATGCCATAGGGCATATGACAATCCTGAGGAAAAATGAGAAATCTATAGAAAATTTGGTTGACCTGACTGAAGCTACGGCTGAAAATGAGATATTAAGCGTTAAGGACACAGTGACCATGTTACCATGAGAACAAGAGAATAAGGGTTTTATAGTGTTTTATACTTCATTTAGTCATAAGTATCTGAACTACAGCGCTTAGGAAATTTCACTAAGTATAGTTTGAGTTAGATAAATTTCAAGGAATTTCTCTATATGAGATGTACGGCTAAATAAATATAACAAAACTACCAGAAATGAATTGAAGTTCGTGTTGTGGTATTTTAAAATGCATGCTTACAGGCAACTGATTAATTCGTGGAAGCATTGAATCAAAACGGTATTTCCTCTAGGATATTTCAAACTTTTGCCCACAGTCTACCTACTCAAAATACAAAATGTAAAAACTCTTCGAGTGAAAAGTGGTGTAAATATTAAACCTCGATTCAGTTAATTCGAACGCTAATGGATTTAGGATTTTAATCACTTTCATTTCTTAATACAAAAATATAAGTAACTTCTCCATAAGCTCGTGCGAAAAAATCATTCTTGTTTTGAGTTTTAATCGCCGGCTGTGCATAATGCGAAAAGTGACAAATTTAAGCGGAGTCTCTAAAGTGAAAGATCAGATACTTTATCATTGCATGGTGAAAACATTCCAACAGAGAGATATAATATAGTTCTGTATGTATGTATGCATAGCTATATGTGCGAGTAAACTTTCCCAAATTATAATTTATCTTTACACAATATCAGAAAATTAGTTCATTAAAATATAGTACAAAGCTCTGCTTGTAAAGCGCAAACATTAAGAATATAGCATTCAAGAAATTAAGTGATATTATCAATGTAATATTCGTTAAGTGAGATAATTTTACATATAAATTGTTTATCCCGTGATTTTCATAAAATATGAGCAATAAAATATAAAATTATCATTTTATTATCAAAATAAGAATTTTAATTAAAATTCAAGTGGTTACGTTTATATGGATAGTTGAGATTCATTCTGAAATATCAAACAAAAAGTTGAGAATTTGCATTACATTATGACGACATATTCATTATCGATTTGCCACCGAGGACAGTTGTTTTGTAGCCGAAACAATTGTAAGGTTTTATTTTGCATTTTAAGTCTATAGGAGTTATTTTGATTCTTGACATTCAGTGGCAATGAACGTGGGAGGTGTTATTCAATTCAATAAAATAACTATGACCAGTGTAAAATGCCATCATTAGCTTGGTAATTCAGTATTCTGGCATAAAACACTTACTTAATACAATGTAAATATTAATCTTTACTATCTATGAAATTCAAAAATCATCATTCGGAGTTCTGATGAAATGAATTCGCTCACCTGTTTGTGGTTATTTCTCATGTAGTTCGTCTTGCACTGTTGCCCACTAGGAAATGCAGAATGGTTCGATGAACGGAAAGACATCCGCAGCAAAGCAAGAAAGTAGGAAGAAGCAGCGGAGCTAAGAGCACACGAAATTCTCTTCGAGACACGGCCTCAGCGGCAGCACTAACAGAGAGCGACTGCGCGGGAATAGGAAGGCCCTCACCGGCGGCCGCTGCAGCTTCGTTCGTACAGACCCGGTCCAACTGGTGTCCGGGTGGTCCTTAATTGACAAATTGGAATCTTATTAGGGGGGATAAACGCCGTGTCGCATGCTCCCGCCGCTTGACTTCTGACCGTGCCACCCAGGCGGCGCGCGTGTGCCTCAAGACTGGTCTGCCGGTATTTTTTGGAGGAAAAAAATCCACTTTTTTTTTCTCCTCAGAGGTTGGTTGCGCATGCGCTTTCTGGTGGGCCTTCCGGTCGGGCGAGGGAGAAAGAGAGGAGTGGAAAAGCTGGCGAAGGAGAGGGTTGAGATTGGAATGGCAGACGAGGGACTGGATCCAAAGGCAGGTAAAGGAATCTACCCTCCCTCCAACTCACCTGTCCTTCCCCCTGTACCGGAATGCCAGTCGAACAGGAAAAGGCGCAGAAAGGATGCAGGCATAATCCACGGAATAGCAGTTCTGTCGACTGAATCCAAGAGCTTCTGGTGATGTAATGTTATAGGATGGTACCAGGCGTTGAACTCTCCAAAACGTTATCTCCGCTTTAAGAGACCAACGGTAAGTCAGATGCGGTTTGGCGAAAAGTTGACAACTGCTTTTTTATTCGGTAGTAAGAAAGTTTGGGCACTCGGGACCTTCGTGCGCGCGTGTGTCCATGTCTTCGTGCTTACCCTTCCTAAGAATAACAACATCCCGGACAATAATGGAGCCCAACCTCACAGGAGTGCCCTAATCCGTATTGAATAAACTCTTGTTCCTTCTTCCATCTTCAACTGCCCTTTTTACGAATCTCATCACCATAAAAAAATCCTTGTTCCGCCGGCCTTTCAGCCGAGCGGAGGAACGAGTGGGTCGAGGGAACTTAAGGGGTGGGGTTCAGAGGGAAGGCAGTGGGTGGGGATGGAGGGGTGAGATGCTCGGGGCTGCAGAGGGGCTCCGAGGAGGGTCGAGGGGTGGAAGGGAGGGTGGAGGGGAGGGAAGATGGGAGGCAATCAGTCACTCACGCATGACTCTTCGCCGCAAATGAGACACCGTGGTAGGCAGATAACGATCGTAGTGTGTATGTATGCGCGCGAGTGTTTGTGTGCGTGGAGGGGGCTTGCAGTTTCGCGGAGGGTGGGTGGCCCTGCGTTGGGAAGATACAATAATAAAAAACAAGCGGAGGAGAGAATAAAAGGAGAATGAGGATCGCTTGACTGGCGGTTTATCTGACTTCAACTTGCTATCTTCCCTCTCCCTTTCGCGACTTCTCCCTCTCATCCTCCCGTCGTGACCCTCGCGCCGATTTTTGGTGGGCTATTGTGTTTTACGCGCGGAGGAGAATGGCCCGTAATGGGCGTCTCATTACTGTACGAGCATCGGATCCAAAATCTCGAGACCCCTATTTATTACATCCCGCGTGCTATTTTTTCGAATGAAGTGCCCGCGAGGGGAAATGGCTTCTCAGAAAGGCAGCACGGAAATAGGCCTACTTCATTCAAAAGGTAAGCCTCCAGCGTTTAAAAGTCTATATAGTCTAACAAGCGTAAAACTTGGGTCGTTAACCCAAACATACGAAAACTTGGACTGGTTTTTCAATGGCAAATCAGCCGTAAATTTAATAAGCACCCCATGATCACTCTTATGAGTCCCTTTGAAAGGTTAGTGTTTTTTAAATTGGCACCGAAATCATTTCTCTGTATTTAAGAGTTTTGTTTTGTATTGTTTTGTATATTATCATAAAAGAAAAATAAAGACCTTTTTCGTTCATATCCTTTTGTAAGTTATTTTTATGTGTATAATTTAAATAAATTTTCCCCATTAAACTATAGTATAAAAGATTCAACAAATTATTAAATTTTATTTAAATTTATATTAGGATAATGTATGGAATTCGTGAAGGCACGAATTCTATTACGAGAAGTAGCTCTCTTTCTGGCATCACTCAGTAATCAGTTTCCTTTTAAAAGATTCACTTTCGAACAATAGCTTCTTTCTGTGAAGAAAAAAGATTCCATTCATATATTATCAAGCTAGAAAATATTTCTAACAGTAACTGATAATTTTACGAAAAGAAACACGGCGGGCTAAATAGCATGACATGTCTGGCAAAACTAGAAGATGTAATTAAGTATCGAGATGGCGCGTGCTGATTTTTTGGTAGATCATGAACACAAAGAGACTTTAGTGAATGACGTGTGGAGAATATGTGAAGGAAGAGAGAGGAAGGAGAGAGGACGCTGGAGGGAGGGGAGATGACGGGCGGGGATGAGGTGTAAAGCTCTTTGAGCGAGCACTTATCACCTTTCCTCCTCCCTCTCATTCACCCCCTCTCTCTCTTTTTCACCCTCCTATCTCTCTTTCACCCCCCCTCCCTCTCTTTCACCCCCTCCCTCCCTCGCTTTCACCCTCCTCTCTCTCTTCCACCCCTCCCTCCCTCTCTTTCACCCTACCTGCCTCTCTTTCACCCCCTCCATCTATTTGTCCCCCTCCCTCTCTTTCACCCTCTCCCTCTCTTTCACCCCCTCCCTCTCTTTCACCCCCTCCCTCTCTTTCACCCCCTCCCCTCCTGTCTCCTACGTATCCTCCACCAAACCCATTTTCTCTTCCCTCTCTCATCCCTTCTTTCACTCCAAAAAAGTCCTCTCTCCCCATTTATCCTTTCGCCTTTTGCCGTTCTATTAATTCACTCGCTCCTTCCACAATATTAAGAAAAAGAGGTTTGTCCTTGCGGGTGCCGGGAGTAAGTTTTTGTCAATCTACGCTACAACTCTTCCCATTCTATGAAAAAAATCACGCGCCAATTGATTGAGTTATTTCTGTTTGAATTTATTCGTGGCTAAAACAAATCGCATCTTACTTATGAGGAATCGACCGCGAAATATTATCTTGGAATTAAATTTTAATAAGTGAATCACATTTAAACGAAGCCGCTAAAAATCGAAACGGATATCAGCTGCTAAGCAGTTAATTAACTGCGGATAGCATCTAAAAATTGTTATAAAAATTCTAATATTGATAAATATTTACTGTTAATCCCTAAAAATGTCATTGTAATGAAATATTCACGAGAAATTAAATAGAGTACAAAATGAAACAAAGAGGGCTTTTAAGCGCAAATCGAACCTATTTTATACCTATAACTTCATTTTTAAAACCGCCAAATATTATCGAAAAAAAACGAAAAATGTACAAAAGCGTTATTTACGGCATAATTTTTGTCAGTAAGAAATTAGTTTGAAGCTTAAGTTGTAATTTAATATAAGATTATATCTGCAGTAACTAAGGGAACTGTTCGCAATTGATAAATTTAAAAAAAGAATTATAATTCCCCATGATTGCAAAAACTTTAAACCCAGCACACTAGATACAAATCACCTATATTACTCGTGTATTCGTGTTAATATGTAACTTTTAAAAACTAATATATAAGAATCAAATATAAAAGGTAGCCTATGTTGCTTAAAAATCATCAATACCCTCAGACACTATCAGTGAAAATCAATCATTTAGCGGTAAGGCCGTACGTTTTTTACTATTTTCTACATAACACGGGCTATGATACATCTGCATCTACATGTTACCGTGCAATTCACCTAATTGGTGGGTGGCAGGGGGTGCAATGCACCAAAACCTACCTAAAGATTGTCTCTCGCAGGTTGAAATTTTCTATTGTGATCTCGTATTGTCCTCGGAAAGAACGAGGCTAGATAATGCTCCGTCCTACAATCGATGATAAGGTAAAGCAGTCGTATTTACTTGATGCTATCTTAAAAATTGAGGTTGGGACTGAGAATAAGTGAAATTTTGAGTGAAAGACGCGCAATCGATACTTCCAAAGTCTTTTTTCTCCAAACAACGATCGCTTGCTCACCTTCCTTCCCCGGCTTCCACATCACCCTCCGCTATCCCATTAAGCCCCATCCCTCAGCAATCTCTCTCTCTCTCTCACCGTGGCTAAGATCTCTCACCCTCCTTCGCTCCACCTCCCTCTCCCCCCCCCCTCTCTCGCCTACCCCTCACTTCCTCTCGCCTACCCCTCACTCCCTCTCGCCTACCCCTCTCTTCCTTTCGCCTACCCCTCCCACCCTCCCTATCGCCTCCCCCCTCTCCCCTCACTAGCCACCCTCTCTCCATGACCGCACAAACAAACCCACAAGAGAGACCGGATTCCGAGCGGTCCTCTCCCGGCCAAACTATTTGTTGTTGGAACAACAGCCAACCAAAACCCCAACCACCACCACTTCTCAGAGCCATGGAGGTATCGTATAGATCGAAAGAGAAGAGAATGAGAGAGATTTAGACGATTTCGTGGTGCTGCTAAACTGTTTTGTCGCTTCATTCTTCGATACAGGAATAAGGCGAGCTAATATACTTTTATCACAACTATAGAGTTTATGTTCGACGTGTTGTATTTTCAAACGGAATTAAGTTTAAATGTCTTCGTTATATGATTCCAGTAGTGTTAGCTAATTGCTCGAGTTAATCAGTGTTGCTTAGAACTTTATAAAGGAAGGACTTCTAAACAAAAATTATGTTAATTCATAGAACAAAAATTCATCTCGAGATATATTATTTTATGTTACTGTTGGTTCAATTTTATCGTTCGATTTGGCGCGGTTAGTTAACTTCGAACAAATATTTTACAGAATCGAGACGAGTGAATCATATGAAACCCAACTCGGCCTTTATGTTAAGCGTATCGATGCGGAGGGAAAGAAACTCGGGTTAATAAAATTTGTATAGATCTCAGGAAGGCTTTCAAAAAAGCGCCTCGTAATAAAGTTAACGTCTTTCATAACACCGTAAAGGCAAGAAAAATATTTTACTTACGGCTGGTTCGATCCCAGAGTGGGCACACGTCAAGTGACCTAATGGAATAATAGTTAAGAAGTGCCTCGTATGGAAATCTAGATATGCAAAAGAACTATAATATTTTAATTAAAGTGTGGCGTCATTATTAAAGGACTTAAATCTGGTATTGCCGACTGAATGCTCCTTAGAATTTACTCGAAGAGTACTGTCTTTGAGACTCTCTGGAAATTAAACGAAATTCCCCCTTGCACTATCACGAATATGGAATGCCTGAGATAGATTGCGTGGATAGAGAAGCCGAGATTTGCTATTCCATAAGGCTATCTCAGTGGGTGAGCCGAAGCTGTAGGTGAGAAAGGCTATTGGGGAGATTTTTTGTATTCCCTATAAGGTGAATTTCTAGGTTATATGAAGGTAAGGGTTCCAAAAAATACTTTTCCTTT
Organism: Tanypteryx hageni; assembly: GCA_028673005.1. Taxonomy (NCBI): domain Eukaryota; kingdom Metazoa; phylum Arthropoda; class Insecta; order Odonata; family Petaluridae; genus Tanypteryx; species Tanypteryx hageni. The sequence continues at coordinate 223,164,957 of CM054112.1, read as the reverse complement.
TTAGATAGCATGGTTAATTATGGTTGACGAAACTTAGTGTTTGTTTTGTTATTTTCCGAATCAGTTTGCAAATAAAAAGCAAAACATCGATTTATTAATAGGTTATATTTATATTATCAATAAAATTAATAACCATGAGAAAATAGTCTTTGAATAATAGGTGGAAGAAAATAATCGGGGTTTTATGATATATAATTCACCTAATTCAGATTAACAGCAACATACACGAATTTATTTTTGCATTCAGAACATCTATCAATAAATAAACGAAATGGTGAGGGGAAAAGGTGAAAAAGGCGTTGGTCACCTCAAATGACCATGATTATTCTCTCTTCAGAAAATGTAAAGAATTTATTAATATTGCAGACAATAAATACAGAATTAAGTCACTAAACCAGAGAGAAAATATATTTCTTGAATTCGCCATGATTTCTATAACTCTATTAATCTTCTTGATGTTCTTCTTCGTTTCTCCTCGCCATATTTACTCTAACAAGAAATCAAAATCAACAGATTGCTTTAATGAACCACCCAAAATAACTTTTTTAAAGATTTATGCTTTAAGACAATAGATTCTCTCGGGCAAATATTTCCCCTAGTCCGCCTGTAAAGCCGAGGGCTATATAGCTCGGTGTGACATCGATTTTCATTGAGATGAAGTGAAGTTTCATGGAGGAAGAGAGCTTTTAGTTTATCGAAGCCGATGAATTGAAGGTGACCGAACGGGAAACGAGGGGAGATGGAAGGGGGAGGAGAGAGAGAAGAAATGGGAAAACTACGGAGGGGAGGTTGGGTGAGGTGAGGGTGGCTAATGGTAGGTCTGCTTCGTGCTAAGGTATGGGTACACACAGGCGCGCGCGCACACACACACCACACGAACACATACACACCGTGGACACCCCTTGCTCTTCCCTCCCAGCGTTGCCGGTTCACCTGTGGGATTCGACATTGGGGACGAAGGCGTGTGTTGGGTGACACTGCCGCCGGCACATTTGGGGGTCACGACAGCTACGTCATTCTCGCTCCCTTCTCCCACACTCGCCCGAGTGGTCCGTCGACACCAAGGCCCTCTAGTGGCCCGTCGACACCAAGGCCCTCTAGTGGCGCAGGTCGTGACCCCTCTCACGAGTTTTTGTTCTCCTAGTGCCGAGAGGTATTCGTCGAGGACTCGTCGACAGTTTATTTACGGAGACGGAATATAAGGGAGCGGCATTGAAGCGAGATGTTCTCACAGACCGTTTAGAACTCTATCATAAACCTTAAATACGTCTTAAGAATCAAATGCTGATGTACAGGATATTTTATTTTACGTATTATATAATTGGGACAAATTTGGATAAAATACTATCTGTAGGTATAATTTTCGCAGAACTTTCATTTTTTCTTTGCGAAAATTGTCACCATAAATGTTATTAGAACATTGATTTGGAAATTCAAATAGCAACTATTTAATTATTCTATTAATTTACTTCGATTAATGGTAAATTCTAAAATAGAGTAACTCGATCATCTTCAGACGTAAAAGCTTTTAGTGGCCAAAGGGGCTCCTGAGCCCATAAAACGCTTCAGTAAATCAGATGCACATTTCACCTACAAAGTAACCATCACGGTTGAGATTTCATCGATAACTACGCGCAGTTGTTTTAAACAACCGTTTTATGGAAACGGAAATCACATTGTTTACCTACTCAATTCACGGTAAAAGAAAATCTCTAATATTAAATATAAAAAAACATTTTTTAAGTTCTCAATGAAAATGCTTGTCAGAAGCCCGATGTTTCTCGAAAGGCGAGGATAATAGGAAAAGGTAACGTTGGAAAACTAGGAACCTTTGGTACACTGCACCCAACGGCGCCACGGGGAATTTTGGCGCCCAGGGCTAGAGGGTCTAGGATGTTTCGCCGCAGCCATTTGCCGCCGCCGTTTCGCCGCGAATGACGTTTCGCCGCGGCCGTTTCACCGCTAGGTGTTATTTCGAAATATGTGCAAGGATGCAAAAAATTGCAATTTTCAATTATTTGGAAGTAAGATAAATGTATCAAAATCTTGTTAATGATTGGTAGGCTTAAAGAAATACTTTATCTCGGAAACGTGATTAATAGGGACAAAATTAATGATCAAGCGTAATATGAAGAAATAGATCTTGCGTTACAACTTAATATCACCGATTTAATACAAGGTATACCCGATAGGATCTCTTCGATAGAATATGCTAAATCGACTGTAGTACCGAGATTACTTATTCTTTCCTACCATAATGGGTTGCAGTTAAAATAACTGAAAGATAACGTCATGATGAGGAGGTAGAAACATTTAATTACGAGTTACCCTTTAGATTAAGAAGTCAGATATATTTAACTATTAAAATCACAATAAGAATTCAACCGCATTTATCACACCCATCGTTTAGCTTTTACTTTCCCTCCCCCATTTTTACTGCTTTTCGTCATTGCTGAAAAGCACTATTACCTTCGTGATGCCCGTCCGTCCCTACGCATATATCAGGGAAGAATTGACTTAACCGATTTAAACCAAATTTGGTACACAGAATACACACACAAATTAATGACCAAAGTGACATATTTGGACCGGATCGACTCGGAAGAGGTGCCACAATTGTAAAGTTTAACTTGCCGGAAATTATGAATTTGGAAGGTATTGGCACAACCGATTTTAACGAAATTTTGTGTTAAAGAGGTATGCAACATAAAAAAATCAAAATCAAGATTTTTAGTATAGATTAAAAAATCAGGACTGCCACAATACAATTGATTAAAAATTTTGTTTTTCAAGAATTTGTGTTGAACTGTCCTCATCAATTTTAACAAAATTTAATATTTATAATTTACACATATATACAAAACCATAATAGCATATACCAGGGAAGAATTAGCTTAACCGATTTCAACCGAATTTGGTACATAGAATACTCACATAAATTAATGGCCAAAATATTATGTTTGGGCTGAATCAACTAAGCATGGGTGCCACAATTGCAAAGTTAAACATTTCGGTTATTGTGAATTTGGAAAGAATTGGTTTAACAGATTACAAAGAAATTTTGTATGAAAGAGGCATGCAAAATACCATAACAAAATAAAGTTTTTCTGTATAGATATAAAAGTCAGGGCTGCCACATTACAAGGAATAAAAAATTTCTTTTTACACTTATTTGTGTTGAACTGTCCGCATCAATTTTAACCAAATTTAACACAATAAAAACATATATACAAAACCATATTAGCTTATTTAAACTGAATGAGCAAAACAGTAGTGCGACGAAACGGCGAACCGTACCTCGCGGCGAAACGGCGGCGCCGAAACGTCTCATTCCGGGGCAAGATAGCACAACAGCACCTCCCTCCATAAATATTTGTTGAGATATCTTTAAACCGCATGATAATCTAATCATCGCTCTGTAAAAATTATTGACAATGAAAAACAAAAAGGATCAAGATTCCAGCCTGTTCCGAGGTGTAATTGGTATCCAATATTTATACACTCGTAAGTAATGCATAAATAGGTGACCGGGATAGTGCTCCCAAGACCTAGGCGCCCAGGGCAGCCGTTTGGCTCACCCGTTCCTCGGGCCGTCTCTGACTGGACCCTCTGCCATCCATAAAAAAGCTGACTTGCAGAGCATCATGTAGGTGTACTTTTTATCTTCACTCTTTCTTCCCTCTCATTGCCATTCATTCACTTTTTACTAACATTTGAACTAGACATCCGTGAAAACAACTCGGTTTTAAATTTATGGGCATATAATTCACTTAGTTATTTATATAGGTCAAGAGCTCATCATATCAATATGATGGAAACGAAATAAGCAAAGCTAAGCAAAACGTCATTGCAGACATATTCATTGTAAATATATTATCTAGGGATGGGACGATCGGTTCTTCGGTTCTGCCGGTTTTTTTAAGAACCGACTGTTTATAATCAGGTTTTACGGTTCCGGTCCTTATTTGAATAAAAAAACGAGGTGAAAGATGCACACATCATGCGTGTATACATGCGAGGCAGAGGCGTTCTTTACGATTTATTCAATCATGTCAGAAAAGATAAATATTAATGGCTTATTATGTCAACGAATTGAAATTCCAGTAATGATGCCAAGGATGTCGAATTTTTGATTCACCAACTAATTTCTGAATCAATTGTAATTAATAAAACAATCGACAATTATTTAAAAATTACCTCACTGAAATAGTAGTAATGTAATTTTTATGTTCACGTTCCTTCCTTAGTCGTGAATTTCCATTTCTTTTCACTTACGAGCGCTGTCTAAACGTAAAAAATAGACATACGAGTATTTACGTTCAGTTCTTCGTCGTAGATTATCCATTTTCCTAATGTTGCGTGCTCACGAAAGAAAATTAAATTAATTAGGTATTTACAGCAGATATTGTTTACACCAGTTGTCACGAAGATTGTTTTCGTTGACAACAAATAAAAAACACGGGTCCAAAGTAAATTACGACTTTCTCGTTTGATTATCTTGAAATCGGCTACTTCGATAAAAATGTACTGAACTGATTAGTTCTTCGAAGTTCTTTAAAGACTTTTTCGTTATAAGTTCGATAAAAATGTACTGAACTTATTAGTTCTTCGAAGTTCTTTAAAGACTTTTTCGTTATAAGTTCTTTTCTAGAAAAATACCAGCCATTATAACCATTTGTCTAGTTATACTGGTGTCGGTAGATTCATCTATCATTAAACTGAAAATTGATGCTCTCATTGCAGAAACAATGTTTTCTTGAACAGAAGAACCGAGGGATTGAACAATCAGTTGTAGCTTCCTCTGTCTAATTCCGCCCAGCTTCCAAATTCGGCATTATAATGGTAATATTTTCATTTAAATATGATGTTTACTTTTAATCTTAATATTTTAATTTTTTATTACGACGTGAAAAGGTGGACTTCAATAAACTTATATTCTAATAAGTTTTGAAGGACCTATCAAGCACATGAAATGTGCAGAAATGATGAAGTATATTTTTCAAAAAGCTCTCCACCAATAGTATCTACAATTTTCGTGGTGCGAAAGGATTATATGAAGGCGAACGTTCGCATTTGACGGAATATCGAGCGGAGCTGCGTTTTTAGCCTTTCCAAAAAATAAAAGTAGTCTTTTGAGATCGCCTCGGTGTCCGCGTCCCCTAACATCTTCTCCATGAATTACCCGATTTAAACTAAATTTTCTACATAGAATCTTCACATAAATACAAAACCAAAATGATACATTTCCACAGAATCTATCCAGCAGGGGTACCACAATTGCAAAATTAAACTTTTCGATAATTATGAATTTGGAAGGAATTGGCTAAACCGAGTTCAACGAAATTTTGTATGAAGAAGGCGTGCAATGTAAAATAACAAAATCGAGATTTTTTATATAGATATAGAAAGCAGGGCTGCCAAAATGAAAGTAATAAAACAATTCATTTTACCCGTATTTTTGTTTAACTGTCTACATCAATTTTGACCAAATTTAATACTTTTAATATATACGTATATACAAAACCATATTAGCATATTTAAATCGAATCAGCCAAACAGATGTGCCACAATTACAAATAAAACTATTTCAGTAATTAAAGATTTGGAAGAAATTGACTCAGCGGATTTCAATTGAATTTTGTATATAAGACTTGTACAACATCGCATAATGAAATCAAGATGTTGAAAGCGGAGCTGAAGAGCAGGGGTACCATAATAAAAAGTTAAATAATATTTATTTTACACGTATTTCTAGAGAACTGACCTAATTAATTTTCACCAAATATAGTATATTTAATCTTCTTATAAATAAATAACCAAAATATCATATTTCAACCGGGTCGACTAAACAGGGCTACCACAGTATCAAGGTTAGCATTTTTCTGTAACTATGAATTTGGAAGGTATTGGCTGAAAGGATTTCAAAGAAATTTCGTTTGTAGGGCGAGTATAAAATGGCGAAACGAGATGAATATGTTTAGAATGGATCTAAAAAGCAGAGCTATCACAATATAAGAAAAAATTAATTTTCTGATTTAAAAGCAAATATATTAGAACAACAAAACCATAATGCATTATTTTTGCGAGATGTGATTTAATAGTAAACTGTAGTTTTTAAATCTATAAATGAAATTTATTTTTATATAATTATCAATAAGAATAATTATCGAGGAAAACATTCATTTTGTATATGATAATGCAAGAATGTTGTATTTTTTGAAATACCGAATAAATAAACATACTCTTCGTCTAATTCAGGGGTTTTTAACTAGGGTGGCTCATCTCCTCAGGGAAGGTGAGGAGATTTAATGGCAAGCGCGCGCTCAGCCATTTGCGCTCAGGCGCATGTAAAGATATGAATAAATTATTTCTAAGAATAATAAGTGAGAGATTTTTAAGATCAATAATAAATGATCTATTCGTTCCCGTCATATTGACGGCATTTTATACAAGTATGTGCTATCATATCCTAAGGGGAAGGTGAGGTCAGGAATTTGAGCTACAGGGGAGGTGAGTCAAGGAAAAGGTTAAGATGCAGAAACATAACCACTCATTACTCTCCCAGACAACTAAAAAGCTTCCGAATTGCCCAAAATGAGACTTTTACATGTACCGATATGTTTTGCCTGTTTTTAAAATAAAATGTATTGAGTATTGTATTACAGTGGATGTCTCGTAACGTGATCACATTGGGTTCAGTTTCGTTAATTACGTTAAACGGTTGGTAACAATAAACGGCAGACTTTCTTTAACTAAGTTTGATTTTGGAATTCCGCGGTTGACTAAAATTACTGGCTGGAAACAATTACCAGTGATAATAATAAGCGGCACTTACTGTATAGTGTTTTGTTTTGGGCACAAATGAATAAAACCAGTAACTAAACTCCTACTTTCATCGTAAGGGAAAATAGATTTAACTATGCGCCGCTTCATTAACCGTTGCGGTTTTCAGGAACGTATCTCCGACGTCTAGCGGGAACTTTCTGTACCATTTCAGCTGGTAACGAACGAATTCTCGCAGAATTTGATGGCCGTATCAATTTGTGCGAGGGATCCGAATGAACGAAAGAGGTCAGGGAGAGGAGGGAAAGAGTTGGAGGAAGAGGGGTGGAGGGGAGAGTGGGCGATGTGGGAGGAAGAGGGGTGGGGGTGAGGGGGTGATGTGGGAGGAAGAGGGGTGGGGGAAGAGTGGGTGGTGTGAAATGAGATGGGTGAAGGAGAGGAGGCGAAGGGGGGTACAAGAGGGAGGCCGAAAAAGGTGGATAACGGTAGTCGAGTGAGATGGTGCGTCATTCAAATCTCGCGCGCCTATCTCCGCAGTCCTCTCCTCCGCACACTCAATCGGATTCGATTCGACGCTTTGGGAAGGCGAACGACGACCTTCGCCTCAATCTGACGAAAAATCCGGGTCGGAGACGAAAGGAAGCGCAAATTGCTCCCATATGCGCTCTTCTTCTCGTTGGGAGTGTTGTCAGAGAGCGATGAGTACACAAGAAGGAAAAAATGAGCCGAGCCAGATGGCCAAGGAAAAAACTGCCATCTTCTCGAACTAGCTTCGTAAATCTTGTAGTAATCTCGTTAGAAACAATTCAGTGGTTAGCCTATCATCTTTTCCATCGATATCTTCTTATAATGTACGGAGTTTTTTTAAGATTAGGCTTTAACGATGACTTTTCCACAAACAAGACTTGGATTATAAAACCCACTTTAGTGTTGAGGGAATATCAATTCTCCTTCGAGTCCTCATGGAATGAGGTTTAAGCATAAGGATGGCAATCATTTGCAACTAAAACCAAAATAGCTAGTTACCCAATGAGAGAATTGGCGAATTTCCATAAAAATGGCAATAATACATCTAAAATTAACAAATACTAACTTTCTTAATGTTAATTAATACAGCCGAAAATGTTACCTTACAAACTAAATTAGCGTTGTGAATTTTTTGGCATATGTCACAAAGCTACATAACTAGTAGTTATTTGGTAATAATAGAATGCCATAAGTACGATTTATTTGGTAGTTTTTCATTCCGAGTGAATAAGAATTGTACTCAATAAATAACCAAGATATATTTATACACTATAAATGAGAATATATTAGTTGTATTTCCAAAATGGTGAATTTTTCATTTCAATTGCCTGAGAGCTATCCATTTCTCTTACATTAAACGTTCTGTAAATTTTAGTTCCTATTCTATTATATATCATTCCTTGAATAGATTGTGCCATAAATAAGTTCTAAATGCGTTTGGAGAAGTAGCTCAAGCAGAGCGGCATTCTTTTGCTTAGTCGGTAGTTTTTTTAAACGATCGATTTCCCAATAAATAATATCATAGAAAAACCAAAATGTGGAATATGCAATTACCAGAGGGGAACGTGTAACACATTCACTCGCACAACTAACTTTCGCTTTGAAAATATATATTCGCTATATATCAATGTGATTCTTTGATTTATATTTTCGCGGGACCTCGAAGATATCTCTATCATCGACTCTTAACCTGGGAAAATAATCTTGAAATGATGTGCAGCAGAACTTATTAAACTTCTTATTCGGTTAACTATCGATTATCATTTACTTCATACAATATGCATATCAATTAGTAATTAGTTAACGAAAAATGTAAAAAAATAGTGTCTATTCATTAATTTTATATGTACACGCAAGATGAAAGTCACCCAAAAGAAAAAAGGCAGAAAAATCTCTAATAAACTTCGATTTCATATAAAATAAGTTGACAGCAAAACTGAAATGTTCAAGGCGGAGAAACAAAATATTTAGATTTTGTCATTGATATCAATGTGTAATTTAGGAAAAAGTTTAATTGACTGATGACAATAACGTCAGGATTGCAACAATCTTTGTTTCCTTGACCACACATACTCAATCATAATTTTCTACTTACAGAATATCTTTTGCCGCGCCAATCAACTACATCCGATATCGTGAAACAAAAACAGACCTGAATATGTCGATGAAACTCCTTCAAAAATCAATTTCGTACCGATTCTGCGCTATTCGACGTGGGTTTAGAAAACCTTAATGAAATTAGATTTATAAATACGTGTCGCAAACTGAAAAAATCGCGACTCTCGTTTGGCGCTGCGGTTCCGCATCATATTTTAAAATATTCGCGCAAGTACCGAGAGACTTTTAAAGAACGCCGAAAACGCATCTCCCGAGAAAAAATTTCCCCTTTCTTCCAAGGACTCCCATTTCACCGATCCAATCAGCGCAGAGTGGGAACTTCGGGTGCCGAAAAGGGGCCGCTTGAGGATGGACGGGGAAAGGAGATGGAGAGAACCCTCCCTCCTCTTTCTCCCTCCTCTCTCTCCCTCCTCTCTCTCTCCCCTCCCTCTCCTCCATCCCTCTCCTCCATCTCTCTCCTCCATCCCTCTCCTCCATCCCTCTCCTCCATCTCTCTCCTCTCCCTCTCCTCCCTTCCATGGATTCGGTCCACAGAGGAACCAACTCACCCACCCCCTCCTCCCCACCTCCCCCTCTTCAGCCTCCCCAAAATCGCGATCCTCCCCTCCGCCCCACCTGGCAACGTGGCTGGCTCACCTTGAGAGGACGCCCCTGCACTCCTCTCCCTCCCTTTCACCTCTTCCCCCCCCCCCTCTCTCTCTCTCCAGACATGCGTCCGTCCCTATCTCCTCCCTCTCTCTCTCTCCGCAAGCGATTCTCCACGCCTACACACACACACACACACACAGTCCCTCCCCCTCCCATCCCGCCATATTCCCTTTAAGACGTTTTGCCCCTCTGGGCCGAGAGACGGCGCTGCTTTGTCTACAAGGACTCGAGACGAGGATTCAATTTCCAGAGAGGGAGGAGGCCGCTCTCTTCGGGACGGGAGAGGACGGGTTTTTCTTTTGAAATAAAACCAGGCGTAAATAGCCTACCTTTTCCAATTAATTTAAGAGAAGAACCGGTGGAAAATAGTCGTTTCAAAAAAAGCTCGTGCTATTCCATTTGTGAAAGAGATTTTTCAGATAATTTTTTGTTGCTTTAATGCTCATATTTAGGTTAACACGTCGGGTTTTTAATGGCCGCTCACCTGGCAATATGGTAGCAATTACATCGGTATATTTAAAGCCTTTTTTCTTTCCTAAAGTTTTTATGGCAGTAAAGGACGAATATCAATGATATCCAGAGAGAATTGATGGCCAAGTTGGGCTAAAAATCCCTTACCACTTACATTTGCATTTAGGCATGCATTAATGTAAATAGCAAAAAAAGGTGAACGAATCTAAATTTATCGCTACTTCACTCGCTTCTTGAAAACTCCATAAATATACGCTGGTTAAAATTTTACGTCAGACATGAAATTTGTCACTGTGTTAAGAAAATGGAATCGATAAAAGCGAATTCCACAATTCACCATTGTAATATAGTACCGCTTCTCGATATGAATGAATCGCATGCCTATCATTTAATACGTCATTTACCAGCGAAGAGAACTTTGTGCGTAAATAAGTGGATATCTATGACATTTCAAGGATGTGTTTTCGTGTTTTCTCATTTTGCGTGTCATGCTAATAAATGATTTACGCTTCCTTTTGCAAGAAATAGTTGTTATTCAAAATTTTTAGATGCAATATTAAATACCCGTAACACGACGAAATACAAAAAATGGCAATATAATTTTAATAAACACTTCGAATGTAATACGTATATTAGTAAAATAATTTAATTTATTTCGAAATATGGAAGTCCGATTGACGCAATGATACTCTCAGATGTTTTCGATAAATAATACTTTGCTTTTTACGTATGTGCAATTTTTGAGGTAAGAAATATTTCTGATCAAAGTTTTTATTACTTCAACATGAAAGGTATTAAAACTTGTAAATTACAACATTCCAAATATCAGATTTGGTGTGAATTAGATGTTTAAAATGCATATCCAACTTAAAAGCATCACATTGCCTTGAGTGCATTGAGTTCAATAACCCTGAAATAAACTAATTTTATTAATATATAAACATATAATTACGAAGAAAATGTAACTCCTACCGCCTTTTTCTTAATATTTTTTATTACTAGTCACATCTATATAATGACCAGTTTTAGTAACACAAAATCGAATCTGATTGGCTGCCGAGAAGCCACTTTTATCTAGAGTAAAATAACTTATTTTCTTGGAAAAACCAATAAATATATAATAGTAAATTTTGCGCATTTTAATACAGTAATCTCTTAATATTCGTGGTTTTTATATTCGCGGTTTCGCGCATTCGCGCAGAAATTATTGTAGCAAGTTTCAATGTTCGCGGGAGGTAAAGTTCACTTTTTCGCGCACGTCTACCGCGACATACATTGTAGAGACCTCAAATTGTATTCGTGAGTGGTCCCTATGGGGACCAGATTGGCCGCCATTATTTCTTAGGACTTAAGTTTCGCTTAGAACGCTATAATAATATATTATGTACATTATATATATATATATATATATATATATATATATATGTTTTTCTCTGACGTAAAAAGTCTTGCACTTGATGATATTTGTGAGAGAACTCATCTAATATTTGAGTAGTGTCGTAGGGTAGCCAGATTTTCAGAACAGTAAAGTGGGGCATTTTTATCTATGCATTAAATTATAAATTAACTATTGTATTTACTCAAACAATACGTCTTTTTAGTATGTGTACCAAGTTTTAAGTCACCAAGTTTCTTGGTATTCGAGAAATGCAGTAGGGTATTATTTGTATGGCACCCCCCTCCACTTCCCACCTCCCCCAAAAATCAAACTTCTGGCCCCGAGGTGCACATCCTCATGGTCCCATTAGTACGTGTACAAAGTTTTAAGTTTGTAAGTTTCTTAGTTTTTGAGATATGCTGTCCACACACACAGATACACACCGCCTTTTATTAATATAGATGTAAGATTCCAGAGCAGTAAATAAAACGTTGGTATTTATTACTATTGTTGTTCCAAATTTGTTTTATAAAATAATGTGTTCATAAATTCGGAGCATATGCCGCCGTTAATTTTTTTATTTATATATATTATAGGCAATAGGTATTGCGTAGTTCTAAAAATACATTTTACGGGCTAAGGCTGCTTTCAGTAGAAAGGCAAATCAATTAAATAAATAGTTTAGTATCTTTTTCATTGTGTCTATACATTAAATGTTTTATCACACATCAAAACTTTACAAATACATACATTCTTATCAAATAAAACAAGAGAGGAAAGATGCACACATAATGCGTGCATACTGGCAAAACAGAGGCGTTCTTTACAATTTATGAAACCGTGCCAAAAAAGATAAATATTAATGGCTTACATTAGTATAATGTCTAAGAACTGATATGCCAAAGTAATATCGAATTTTTATACACCGATTTATTTCCTAATTGGTTGTACTTAATAAAACGATCGAAAATTATTTAAAACTTACCTCATTCGAATAGTAGTAATATAATCTTTATGTTCACGTTCGTTCCTTCGTAGTAAATTACCCATTTCTTTTCACTTACAAACGCTGTGTATACGTAAAGAAAATATACGCATTTACGTTCATTTCTTCGTCGCAGGTAATCCATTTCCCTTCATTTACTAAATGTTGCGTGCTCACGAAAGAAAATTAAACTAATTAAATATTTAAAGCAGTTGTTTACTTCAGCTGCCAAGAAGATGGTTTTCACTCACAACAAGTGAACTATGACATTCTCGTTTGATTTTCTTGAAATCAGCTACTCTTTCGATAAAAATGTACAGAACAAAACATATGCTATTTTGTTAGTTCTACAAATTAAGTATAAAGATTTTTGTTATAAGTGATATTTTACGAGACAAAGAAAAGTTCGGTTTTTGACACCAGCAAAGTGGCACTCTCGATTGGGCTACGACAACCATTTATATCGTTTTCTTATTTTATTTGCCCTTATGTCCTAAATACCAAATTTCATTAATATTCGTCCAGTAGTTTTGGAGATAAAATGCACGGACGGACGGACATGACCTGACCATAAGGCGTTCTTTTTTACTTTTCGTAAAGAACGCCTAAAAAATATTGCAGGCGATGGAAATCGCCAATTTCCTGGGAATCCGTTGAATACTAGTCGAAATCGTATTTAATTGATAAGATGTAAATTCCTTATATTGGTAATTTCAAATAATGATTAGATATAACCTCTTTGTTGACGGAAACAGCCATATTTTGATGCGTTATTGGACAAGTGCGAATTGAAAAGCGTATAAATAAAAATTTTTGAAATAACTTTAATTTTCCACGATTTGAATTATCATTGCAGTAAAAATTAGAAAGAATAAGAACACAATCAATATCATCTGGACGCTTTTTACTTATTATAAAACCAGTCTTAGCGTGAGCACGAGGGGGTTAGATCTTTTTGCTCCAATTCCTCATCAGAAATAAGGATCATCTTCTCACATATGAGTTAATCAGTCCTCGCGAATTACTCGCACTTCATTCGCATCATCACTATTTTATCTATTAGCGTTGAAATGAAGAGATTATTTTTCTCAGAAAGACACATTATAATAAAATCGTCGATTTCGTCGCCGTTCGATTTCCTTATCAAGCGTTTTCGCGTCTGTTGGCCGCGATGATTCACCTACAGCAGTCGAGTCGAATACTCACGGTCGAGGCTGCTCGATAAGCTCTCCTTTGGCGTTCGATTTCGATGTGGAACGCCATCGCCTCACCTCCATCCCTCTCACTCCATCCTTCTTCCCTCTCACTCCATCCTCTCTCCCTCTCACTCCGTCCTCTCTCCCTCTCATTCAGTCCTCCCTCCCACTCACTCAGTCCTCCCTCCCTCTCACTCCGTCCTCCCTCCCTCTCACTCCGTCCTCCTTCCCTCTCACTCCGTCATCCATCCCTCTCACTCCGTCCTCCCTCCCTCTCACTCCGTCCTCCTTCCCTCTCACTCCGTCATCCATCCCTCTCACTCTTTCCTCCCTCCTTCTCACTCCGTTCTCCCTCCCTCTCACTCCATCCTCACTCCTTCCTACCTCCCTCTCCATTCCCTTCACCGTAACTAAAGGGGAGCGAGGCATGATGAACAAATGCGATTTTTATACCCATTCAATAGGCGAAAGAAGGATGTAGTAGAAAAGAAGGAAGAGCGAGGGAAGGAGATATAGAGAGGAAAGAGATAGGAAGAGGGAGGGACGTCGGAGGAAAGAATGAGGCAACTAGCACCAACTTCCTCGAAGGCATTCGCTTTTTCCTCTTTGAAACGTGTGTGTGGGAGAAGGAAAGTCGGAGTCAAGAGAGAGGAAGGGGTGAGGGAGGCGTTGGGAAGGAGGCGTTGGGTGGGAGGCTTTGGGAGGGAGGCGGAAGGAAGGAAGGTGGGCTCTATCGCTTGCCCATAAATCCTCGCGGCGACTCCCTTTATCGCCTCGCCGTGAAGACCGCTGACTCTGCTAGGTGGATAGGGATGGGACACCCTGATGTCACGTCATACGCACGCACGCACGCCTCGGAGGGAGGAGCTGAGGTTGCCGACTTCCGTCCCGCACCTGCCTCCCCCATCCCACCTTTTCTAACACATCGACCGAATGCAATTTTAGCAAGCGCAAGGAAGGAATTTCTTCCTCGATGATCGCGTGAGACTGGATTTGGCGAATGAACCGCACCCGAGAGCCATTTCTGAGGAGAGTCGGATTTTTCCGTTTGAATGGGATGGCGCCTAGTACACAAGCTATTTTTATGGTACCGCATATCACGGCATAAAATTTCAGCTTTTAAGCTTTAACAAAGCTTCCAAACAATTACGATCGACTAATTCGCCGAGTATAAGAAAACTACCTTACATTTCATACGAACGACATGGAACTCGACGTAGATCTCTAACCCTCCGAAGTAGGTTACCACTCACCATCAGCTGTTTCATTGATTTCAATTTGTGCTACAGGTATTTCTTGTGGTCACTTCGGATAAATATTTTTTTCAAATCGCAATCGATGCCAAAGATTAACAATGCATGACGGCATACCTGTAATTTGAACGTTTAGATTTTCTAGCGTATTTCCTGTACATCAAATCACCCACACATTATTATTTTATGTAATTCCGTGTTCTACACGTTGACGGTGCGAAAATATGATAAGTAAACTAGCCAAGGAGGAAAGAATGAGGCATCTAGCACCAACTTCCTCGGAGACATTCGCTTTTTCCACTTTGAAACGTGTGCGTGGGAGAGGGAAAGCCGGAGCGAAGGGAGAAGGAGCGGTGAGGGAGGCGTTGGTAAGTTTTTTTCTCATTTAATCTTTTCGACAGAAAAAGTTATTTTTGTTTCGGATTTTCGTATGCTCGCTACAAACTACAACAATAAATTATTTTAATAACAGGTTTTAACGTTACGATTCATCATTTTACTTCAAATTCTTTTCACAATTAAACATACAACTTTATTTATTCTCCCTATAAATCTTAATTTTTAAACGGTAATGTAAATATCTACATGGCATTTATTTTAATTCCGTCGAATTTCCCTTCTTAATATTAGAAACGTTTGAACTGTCATCAATCTGATTTAGAAACGTTTATCTAAACCAATGGAAGTGACAGTGGTTCAATATATATAATATATATATATATATATTGTTTTCAGAAAAGAAAGTCACAGGACCTTGAAAAAGTTAAAATCACATGATTAAACGAGTTTTTCATAAAATATAGCTTAGAATTTTTCGGAAAAATATTACAATAGTGTATAGATACAATTGTTTCAAATCAAATAAACTAATAACTGATATAACTTACACTGAGTGCATTGCTTTGAAAATAATTTTTGTTTACTATTTAACTAATAGTTTGTACAATACTGACGCAAGTTACTTTTTGATTCATATACACCTTCCCATTGCACCTACATCTTTCTAATATAGGTATTACGTGTAGCTAAAACAACTGCTCTACGATTGGAATCAAAATAAAATTTTAAAACATAAGAAAAAGTAATAGTACAAATAGAACTTATTTTGTCAATAAATTGAAACACGTTATATCGAGAGCGCCTTTATATAACCTCCGTAAAATAAAATCATTACTTATAGTGATTAAACCAATACGATCCGAGAAGTAATTTTGATTCTGGAGATGAAATTATTTAAGTGGATTTTTCTAAACTATTATTAAATTTCTCCCTTGTTTTTATATTGTTTTGTTAAATAAATAAATATATATTTGAATATGTACTTCGAAATGAAATTTCCGAAAAGACTGATAGAGTGGAGAAAAAGCACCTAAACCCTTTCTAGTCTAAAATCCTTGCCTTGAGCGACTTAGCGGGAATGGGAAAAGAATGCAGTGGGCAAAGCTCGCCTCAAAAGAAAAGTCAACCTCTTGGGATAACAGAGGAAAAAGGCAGCAAACGTGGGTCTTAAGGTGTTGGGGAAGTTGAAAGCTCGGCGCAGTATACGCGAGGGAAGCGTGAAACGGAGTACAGGAACACCTTCGACTAAACAAAGAAAAAAAGTGGAGTTTCTCAGAAGAGCTCTCTCGTCGCCAATTTAGCGCATGACACGGCTGCTAAGGTAATGGAAAGGAGAAAAAAGAGAAGTGTAAATAGGAGCGAGAGATAGAATGGGATGTGAAAAAGGACTATAGGAGAGAGAGAGGGAGGAAAGGTAAAGGAGATAGGAACGTGAAAGAGGGAGTGAGAGAGCAAAGAGAAGAGGTACAGAGATAAGTAA
Organism: Tanypteryx hageni; assembly: GCA_028673005.1. Taxonomy (NCBI): domain Eukaryota; kingdom Metazoa; phylum Arthropoda; class Insecta; order Odonata; family Petaluridae; genus Tanypteryx; species Tanypteryx hageni. Next base: position 223,148,279 of record CM054112.1, on the reverse strand, counting down.
TAGATCAAAATAGTCTTGAATGATACGAAACAAAATTGTCGGAATCACCTTACTGCTAAAATACAGCTTATAAACTGCATAGCTTCAACATCCATAAAAAAGTTTGGAAAAGCCAGGTTCGTGTTTTGGAAATAAAGCAGCCATCATCAGCGAGGACTTACCGATTGAGAATCTCGTTTTTTCCAATTTTTATGGGTATTGGAGCTACAATTATCAAAAAGGTTTGAGAGGTAGTAATTAAAGAATCACCAAGCCATAAAGAGGGGAAAAATCCGCGGGAAAGGCTCAGGGTCATAAGACTGGAGCGATGGCAACGGATTGTGATGAAAGAATTGACAACATGTTAGCAGATAAGGTGAGTCAGAGAAAAAGAAAAATAAATGTAAATTATTGAAAAGGGAGACGTGCAAAATTTGGAAGGAGAAATATGGAGAAGAGAAGAAAGGTAAATATGTAAATGGGCGCACGAGGAGAGAGGAGGGAAAGGGATGAAGAAGCAACACCATTAAGGGAAGAATGGAGAAGTAATGAGCAAGAAAGACGGAAATGGATAAATAACGACAAACAATAAAATAGAGTCGAAGAGAAGTGTTTGAGAGGGAGGAGATGGAGAGGGAGGGAGGAGATGGAGAGGGAGGAGATGGAGAGGGAGGGAGGAGATGGAGAGGGAGGGAGGAGGAGATGGAGAGGGAGGGAGGAGATGGAGAGGGAGGGAGGAGATGGAGAGGGAGGGAGGAGATGGAGAGGGAGGAGATGGAGAGGGAGGAGGAGATGGAGAGGGAGGGAGGAGATGGAGAGGGAGGGAGGAGATGGAGAGAGGAGATGGAGAGGGAGGAGATGGAGAGGGAGGGAGGAGATGGAGAGGGAGGGAGGAGATGGAGAGGGAGGGAGGAGATGGAGAGGGAGGGAGGAGATGGAGAGGGAGGAGATGGAGAGGGAGGGAGGAGATGGAGAGGGAGGGAGGAGATGGAGAGGGAGGGAGGAGATGGAGAGGGAGGAGATGGAGAGGGAGGGAGGAGAGAAAGGAAATGTACGGGTTAGAACCTGAATGAGTGGAATAAAAATAGCGAGGATGAAAGGGAAGTTAAGTAATGACGTTATAATGGATGGGACGAATGAGAATGAGAGATGGAGAGGGAATTTGAAGGGTCTTCAGAGAGAGAGAGAGATGAGAGCAAAGGTGGAAAGAGAAATCGGAATAAAATACACGCGGAGTCGAAAAAGGAGGTGTGTTGGGGAAGCGGGACCTCAAAGGACTCCTGAGAACACAGAGAGAAGGAAAAAGAGAAGGGAAGAGAGAGGAAGAAAGGGGGAAATAGAGCGGGAGGCCAAAATGCTAGAGCCAGCGAGAAGCATCGAGGTGGGTTTTAGGGGTGGAGTTCGGTTTGCGCATCCCCTCGAACCGCGGGACGGACTGCTCTCCACCCCTCCCTCCCTATACTTACCTCCCTCCCCCCCACCTCCTCCCCTCCTCCCTCTCTCCTTCCTCCCTCCCCTCCCTCCATCCTCCCTCCCCCTCCTCCCTCCCCCTCCTCCATTCCCCTCCTCCCTCCCCCTCCTTCCTTCTCCTCCCTCCCCCTCCTCCCTCCTTCCTTCCTCTCAACTCCTCCCCCTCCTCCTTCCCTCCCTCCTCCCCCCTCCTTCCCTCCCCCTCCCCCCTCCCTAGCCCTCATATTCCTTCTCCCATATTCCTCCACCCTCCCCCCATATTCCTCCTCCCCTTCGCAATATTCCTCCCTCCTCGCTCCATCGCTCCCTTTTTGGACTTTCCCCGAGGCGGGCGAGGTCGGGTGAGGATGAGTGGATGAGAGTGACGGGGGAGGAAAAAAGGACAGGGAATGATGGGAAGGAGGTGGGAGGACAAAGGGCGTGTGAACTATACCTGCGCTGACCACCCGTGTGTGTGTATGTGTGCGTGTGTGTGGGAGTATAAGTGGCATCCCACTCACTTGAATAAGCCCGTGCGAGATACGCTGTTTAGATTACCGCGGTCAAAATCCCTCGCTCTTTCGACCGCAAAAGTGTGAAACGCGTCAAGAAGGCGGAAAATGTATTTTCTCGTGAAGGAGGTCAAAGCACAAAAGGGAAAAATCTCGTTGTTTGTTGCTGGAACTGGCTTGAGTGCGACGAACGGTTATCTTCTCCCGAGAAGCATAAAGATAAAGCCTATTTTATGTTGTTTAAGTCATATTATCTCCAGTTGCTGTCGACAATGGAAGCGTTTACCTGAGACCGAACGCGAAGCGATAATTGGTGAAACGATTATCTCATTTCGCTATGGCTTTTGAAAACGTGATGTTTTGTGTGCGAATGGCTCGTTATCTCGATCGGTTTGCAGAATATGAATGCTGAAATGCGTGCATACAATAATACTTAAACAAAGGTCGATAAGGCAAAGATTAGGATTGCCAGATGTCCTGGTTTACAGCAAATTGTGTCGCTTTTCGATGTTAATATTTTTTGCGAGGGAAAATTATTCCTAGTTTGCTGCATTGTAAGGTTTAACAATATCTACATTATGCCATTGCATAAAGAATATGCTCACAAGTGAACTTTCAACGAACCTTATCTATTATAATAAAAGGCGGCGTTAGTCTGCCTGTTTGGGCGTGGATAGCATTTCTCGTAACCCAAGAAACTAAGAGGCTTAAAACTTAGTATACATACTAAAAAACCTTGAGGATGTTCACCTCGGTACCATATTTTTATTTCTGGGGAAGGGAGTGCCATACAAGTCATCCCCTGACTAGAGGCTCCTGTTAATTTTTTGTATAATTACACAACTGAATATTCTTAGCAAAATAACAAATTTGAATCTATATTTAATTTGTTCATACCAATTACGGGAGAATATTGGTCACTTATTCTGAGAGTACCTTGAGTTTGAATGAAAATATTAGATGGTTGATATTAAGACCATAAATAGAAACGATAAATGATGTGCATTTACAATTTAAATTTTTACAAATTGATTAAAAACAAGTTAGGAAAGCGTACAGTATAACAAATAGGCATGCTTTTTTCTCTCTGTTAACTAAACATTTCTTACCTTTCCAAGTTGGTGCTTTAATAAAGGCACTTACGTAAATTTAGCATAAAGACTAAATACTGAAAAACGATATATCAGAAGTGATTCCAGCAAAATATTATATTTTATTCGCCCATTCTAATCAGTTATAACTAGTCATACAATCGGTAATTCTTTAAAACATACCTCACATGAGTTATTTAGTTTTTGTTCTTTTCTTCGTCGTAGATAATTATTTCCCTTCCGCTTACAAAATGCTAATGCACACATCATGATATCAACCGCATTTTCGTAATTATAGCACTTCAGTTCAGTTACTAATTAGACAGTTTTCGTTGACAACAATTACGTAAGCTATGCATAAATTTGTCTAAATTCAAAGTGAATTAGGTACGACTTTCTTACTTGATTTTCTTGGAAACGGCTACTCCAGCGATAAAAATGTAAAGGAAAATAAATATCTTATTTAGCTAGTATACTTACTTATACTGCCGATACTCTATGGTGACACCATATTTACAGAAGAATTACTTAAGTGATCATAAAATTTAATTAATGTTCGGTTTTCTTTTTTTCTTAAAGGTATTAAATTCAACACATTTAATTTTTGTCTTGGAAACTTTTCAATTTAGATGCTTGTAAAGTGTTTCGGAAAATGTTTTTGTCTTGTCTTTAAAATATTCGGAATATATTGAAATTTTTGTTTAACTATTCAACCCATAAAAAATGGGCTAGAATTTCAAATATGCACTCCGAAATTACCTTTAATGGGTGTAAATATTCTCCATTTGCTCAACGCGCCAACTTTAGCAAGTCATCATTCCATAACAGCAGGTAATAAAGAACCCATAGACGAGACGTTATCCGATCCAATTCCCGGTCTTTCTAATAGTGTATGATCTTCATGTCGTCAAAGTGACAAATCCGCGAGAGACGTCCGTCCCTTGCAGAGAGAGAGAGAAAGGGAGAGAGAGAAAAGGGAGAGAGAGAGAAAGGGAGAGAGAGAGAAAGGGAGAGAGAGTGGGAGAGGGAGGAGAGAGAGAGGGAGAGAGAGAGGGAGAGAGAGGAGGGAGAGAGAGAGAGGGAGAGAGAGAGAGAGAGGGAGAGAGAGGGAGAGAGAGAGGGGAGAGAGAGAGGGAGGGGGGAGAGAGCGATAGTGAAAGAGAGCCGCAAAAAACGCGAGAGAATCATACAGTTGGGCACGCGATGAGAAATGAGGTGACCGTACTCCTCTCGCCATCACAAAATAAAACAAAATCCTTAAGAGAACACTTTTTTCCTTCCTCCTCCGTCCACCCCCCTCGTTCTCTTCTCCCTCTCTTCTCTTCATTCCTGCTCTCTTCTCTCCCTTTCCCTCCCGCCCCCCTCTCCCTTTCCCTCCCCGCCCCTCCCGACTTTCCCCTCCCGCCCCTCCCGACTTCCCCTCCCGACTTTCCCTCCCGCCCCCTCCCGACTTCCCCTCTCCCGGCGCCGCACTCCATACCTTTGTGGGCAGCCGCCGCCGGCGTGGGTGGGCGCGGGGCCTCATTCCCCTCGCTCCTTTTCGGACGGCCCTCAGTCGCCGCTGTCCGAGGCACAAAACTGTCACAACAGACGGACGCCCCGAGTCGCCGAAACGCCGCACACAAACGAGAAGACACAAACTTGCAAGCACACACACACACACACGCAGTTTAACTCTCCCATGGATCTCTTTTTAGGGAATAGGAGAATGGGTTCGTGGCTGATGGCAAAACGGAGGAGAGTGGGTGAGGAAGGAGAAAGAGAAGAAGGGAGGGAGGGGGAGGGGCACGGGGGGTGAGAGAAGGGAGAGAAGTTCTCTGCGGCCTTATGAGAAAAAGAAAAAGAGTCAAGCGGTCGCTTCCTCCTCCCTGCCAAGGCATGAAAGGATGGGAAAGGAGAGACAATCTGAGAGGATTCCTCGAGGGAGTTCCTAGTTACTTTTCTCAGAGGAGCGGCGTTTCCGTTTAGGTTACCCGAACTAACAGAATAAAAACTATTGGTGGTAGCGATTTATTCATACTGAAAATTCCTTTTATAAATTTAAATGCTTACAATTCATGCTTTTAACCCCATTTAAATATTTTAGTCGTAAATGTACAGTAAGAATTTATCGTTTTTAACACAATCGTGTAAAAAGTATTTATTGAAGCATTATACATATTGAATGTATGAGAATATAAGACACTACTCCTAAAACATAAAGCAGCATAATTATTTCATGCACATTTTTATTAAGCTGCAACACACACTCGTTTTCTTCTGTAATACACAGATATAAAAAGAAAAACTTTATTAATAGTAATAATGATAATATGATAAAAATCAGATAAAAACTTTCAGAATTAGTCAATTAGGAAATTTTTCACAATAAAAATACGGTAAATGTCATTTTTTAAATCCCAGCCAATTTTTATAGAAATAAAGAAGATACTACTCTTAATTATAACACTAATAAATTATTTTTGATGGTGTTTATTTATAAAGTTAAGACAAGGTTGTACCTCAAATGAGGCATATCGGGGATTTTACTGCATACTTCCATTCATTTTGGCAGTATTTTTATAAAACACGCTGACAAGTAACAACCTTAGGCCTAAGTGAGTCAGTCTATGCGAGGAAACGTTTCTAACTAATATCTAGGACTTTTTTATGAGGAAATTTCTTTCGCTCCTGTGAAAATTTGGAAATTTTACTTTTGATATTTTCCGTTTCTATTAAAACATGATATTATATTATTTTAATTTTGTGGAGTTATTTTTCTGTGATTTTTAAAACCGTTCATTTTTAACTACCAGAAGAACTATAAATTGTTGCTCGTGCAGCCAAGACACCCTAATTCCTATAGAAATAATAATTCTTTAAATAAGAAAAATCTGCCATCCGCTTACACTTGTCGAAATAGTTAAACTTCCCCAATAAACAAGCAATAATATTTACCATCAAAATATCCCTTTGTAAAAAAAACATGAATAAACATAAACCGTTAGTTGCTAAAAAGAACAATGTAAAATGCGTAACGTCGATTTAAAGAAAAAGAATTGCTCGCGGAGCATGGAAATTCCATAGCAAGTGTCGTGAAGAGAGATCGCAAACAAGAGACAACAAATACTCTCTTTCCCTCACCTTGCCCTCTCCTAAATAGGGGTTTTCGAAGGACCATTCTCGACTGCGGAAATAAGGCAGGATGCGGCAGCGTGAACGACGCGTCGAGGGAGGCCTCCTCCGCACCCAACCGCCCCTTTGTGTCCCCTCTTTTTTTCTTTTCCGCCTCTCTCCAACCCTCACTCCTTCTTCCTCCTCGCCCCGACACTCAGAGCATTCGTTCGCTATCGGCCGTGGCAATTGTCTGAAGGAGAGTGTCCTTTGGGGGCGAGACCCCTCCCTCTGATCGTGAGACCCCCAGGCACTGAACTAACACGCACCCCCGCCGCGACTCCAAATGCTCTACTAGGCCTCTCCACCCATCCACGCAGTGTTAGTCCACTCTGTATTCAGCAGAAAAACGATATCCCTAAGGGCGGGAACATTCCAACCTGGCGGTCCATCTATATACGTCCCGTTCCGATTCCTTTTGCCCCGAGAAATCCTTTTCAGACGGGATATCGATCAATCTCCGAGGAAGGAGATCCGGTCTCTAAAGCCAAGTGTCGCTCTTCCTCTCAAGCCTATCTAAAAGATTGGGATGTTCCATTTCGGCATTGCTCATCGGCGTTGTACAAATATTTACCTAATTTTCGAGCGAAAACTTGGAAAAAATCGCTGTCACGATTCCTGCCTGTTTTTGCAACCTTGGTCGCTATTTCTGTGTCTCTTAGATGTGGTAGTAGTTAAACAACATTGCAACATTCAGAGTTATTATATATTTGTTAAACGGCCATAAAATCTTCTTTATCCTTCAGGAAACATCATCAGTCTGCTTTGATTTGTTTTCATATTCCTTTTCTAGATGGTTCCTCGGATAATATGAGAACAGAAAAGGAATAGACTTGTCATTCTCTGAACTAAGTAGTCCTTAATATTTCTAGAACTCGGGTCCCTCCATTACTTGGGGAGGACCTTCATCTATTATATCTAACCTATCCCTTCATGAAAGTGACGCTTTCTTGTCTGTCTCGTGTCGCAGCTTTGTAAAACACGCCACTCTCCCCTAAATATAATATAATAAGATGTAACTACATTTGAAATATGACACAATCGTCCATTATTATCCACCTACCTCATTATTATCAAAATGTTGCTCTTATCCTGTGTATAAACGAGTGTGTTCTCAGGATGATTGTTCCCTGAATGATGTTAATGTTTAATCTTGAAGATCAATTTTACTGAGCCAACACTGGCAGAGTGAAGATTTCACTCAGTCTCGACGTTTGGCAGGGTATGTGTGTAGATCGTCATCATTTCAATGTGATGACGTTGAGTTTCAGTGATTGTCGAACTCGAGAAAAAGTTGAGATACATATATACGATTCGGACAATTGCTTTCTGTTTATAAACACTAACCATCACTAGTGTTATATGCGCATTATTCTCTTTATTATGTTTACGGTGAGCTTAGGGTAATTTTTCAAAGATTTGTTGTTAGTGATGCTTAACTAATTACATAATTCATAACTATGAGGTGTTAAATAAACTATATATATATATATATATATATATATATATATATATATATATATGCAATTTAACCTATTAAGTGATTTATGGAAAAATGCTCAAAAAACATTCAAACTCAGACCACTCGCAAGAGGTTTAATACAACGTCATATTCTACTCCATTGAGACCAACTAATCAATTTATTATATTCATCCGGACCGCGCTCGCTACATGTCCATTCCCTTCAAATATCCGTATTTGAACAAAGGCCTTTTAAGTAAGTATAAAAATCTGAAGGATGGTGATGTTCTGTTTATTAATCTTGTTGTATAGGGTGTTTCATAATTTTATAAATTCTCGAAAAGGGCCGTTGAATTTTTATGTGGTCCGCACAGTGGTTTCAGATTGAATCGGCGTGTCTCCCTTTACTCATATTTCTCTTGACCATTTTAGTAAAAACTTTTAACTATGATTTAATTTTATTTTAACGGTTACTTAATGACGAGGGATATCATAATAATAACCTATTATCTCAGAAAAATAAACAGAATCAACGCGATTTATAATACAGTGAATAAGTAGCATGATCAGCCTTTATAAAAGGTGCACTCGTAGATAGTTTGCGAAGAAAAACAAAGAATTCCTCTTGAATTTGATATTTGTAGTCAATATTTTATAATTGTTAAAAATATAAGGGACAATTTCCTACCGGCGTATTAAAATCCAACAGATTTATACGGTTCATTTGTTGCCTATTAGATAAAATATGATAATTCTTCATTATATCAGTCAAAATAAACACATCCATAAATAAAAATGATGCAATGCGAAAAAAATTTGAAGTAAGTAAATTCGGCGTGTAATTCGGCAAGATTTAACTAAAGATGACGATTATTTTAAGCTTCATATCACATTTGTTTGAAGTATCGCTGTCTCTGACATTTATTTTTTTCTAATTACCCCATTGTTGGACGGAATAACTCTCCCTAAAGCAGTAACTCATCCGAAGGTATTAGCATAATTTTTACAACTCGTGTCCAAATCTTGTTATCCCTCAATGCTCCCGAACATTATCCCGTATTAAATGATACCTCTTTTGGGCCTCCCTCCACTCTTGCCATTTCTCACCGTTTGTTTTGCCTCCACACCCTTTATCTCCTCTCGCCCCACTCCCCTTCTTCACTCTCCTTCCCCCTTCCCTTACGCCCACGCACGCACCGTGGGTGGTTCCTAGGGGCATTATGTAGATTTAGTAGATTACCTCACTCACGCCACCCAACATCATTCCTTTCTCCCTGTCCGCTCTCTTCTTGAAATCTTACCTCCCTCCACCCCTCCCCTCCCTCCTCACCTACCCTCCCTCTTCCCCTCCCTTCTCCCCCCCTCCTCCCCTCCCTCCTCCCCACCCTCCTCCCCTCCCTCCTCCCCCTCCCTCCTCCCCCTCCCTCCCTCCCTCCTCCCCCCTCTCCACTCCCTCCTCCCCTCCGTCTCTCTCTACCCTGTCTTCATTCCCCACTCTTCCATTTGTCCCTCAGCGATTCTTTCGTCTCATTCAATTGCTCTTCTCCTTTCTCATCTTCTACTTTCCTTTCGTGAGCTGTTTCTTCTTTTCTCATTCTCTTCTCTGGCTTAGTTCCTCTTCCGTCTGATCCTTTGTTACTCTACGCAACCTATTTTCCTATTGTTTTTTTACATGTACTTTACATGTTATCTCCTTCCGCCATTCTTTCCTGCTTTCTTCATTTTTTCTTTCTTTCTTGTTCCTCCCTTCCTCCTATTTTCCATTTTTATTTTGTTCAATCGCGTTTTGAAACTTTCATCTTTGCATGCCTCAATTTTTCCAGGTGTTTTTATGTATGAAATAATAATAGAAGGAATATTAACACTAAAAATTATTTTTTAAATGATATTTATGACCAGAAATTTCGCATTCTATTCTAACGAAAAAATCTTAGAAGAGTTTTAAGCTGTTTTATCTCACAACCATAAAACACCGTTCACCAATAATTTTCTCTCTTCGATCAGTTGTGCAGGAATAAATGGTTGCAAGACTTTTGTCACTGGATCTATTCCTGTGATTCAAGGTCACAAATCCTATAAAAACTCAATTAATTTATTCTGCAGATGTATCAAAATATTTTTGCAATAATTAGGAAAACTTCAAATGGATTTCTGCGTGATGTATAGAGTGGCGGAATTAATCACAGTATATGCACCGCAGTAACGTTCTGGAAAAGCAATAATAAAGAAATAGGTGGAAGGGTATAAAATCGATGGACCGAATGTTCAATCAGCTGAGTATGTTAAATATTTAGGAGTCACCAGTTGTCGTGACCTTTTGTAGAAAATGCATATTTGTCAAGTTATAGGCAACGTCGACAAGAAATTGGCTTTCATAGGTAGAATAGTATGGAATAACAGAATAAGTACGAGAAATGTGTTATTTATCACTAGTTAAATCATAGTGGAATACGTCAAAAGGACATGGGATCCGTAAGAGAAGGGGAATTTAATTCAATAACTAGAAAGAATAAAACGCAGGGCAACCAGATTTGTAAAATAAAAGAATGAACATAAGGAAAGCGTCACATAATTATTGAGGGATTTGAAGTGGGTATCACTTGACCATAGACTGGACGCTAGGTTATGGCTCCTGGAGAAATATAGGTCGGAATGTCTAACATAGGAGGTTTTAGGAATAAGTGAAGTACCAACGTACATACGTAGAAACTATTGCGACGTGAGATCGATTGTAAGATGGAGAGTTATCGAAGTTCGTTTCCCTCCGAGGACAATACGAGATCATAATAGAAAAGTCAAACCTGCGAGAGATAATTGTTAGGTAGGCTTTGGTGCACCCCTTGCCATCAACCAATTCGTTGTATTGCTGGACAACATGTAGATGCAGCTGAATAATAGGAAAGGTTGCTAATTTCATAAACAATGCTATATTTCGTATTTTATTATACACCAGTTTTAATACCCGCAAATCAGGTTACAGATTGCGATGCAAATGATGCCGAGCCAAGCAACCAATCCAAACCGTCAAGATATTTTTTATAAAATTAAAGTATTGTATGCTATACTTTTTTCACTCACACGTACCTAACTCTCGATGTTGAATATATCGCAAAAAGAAACCAAACTCTGATTGGAAATTAGTTAATTACACGATAATAAAAAAACCGGCTAAAAATTATGAATAATAACTCGGTAACTTCGTCAAAACGATCTGATCAGGCTTCACAAGGAATTAAAAAAAATCAGCGGACTGAAGTAAACATTCTACTCGTGGAATTAGGTACCTATAATCAGTAGCATAGCAGACTTTTTAACTATGCAATTTCATGTCAGTAAATGCAGTCACTTTAAATCATAGACGAACACGTAAGCGCCCTATCGCTCATAGAAATCTCTGAGAAAGTTTACGTTTTAAAAATCGTTTAAAATCAACGCTCCGTCTAGATATCGGGCGATGCTTTGGGAAAAATAGAACGTCCCATTGAAGCTTGGATGTGCAACGAACGAACCATAAACACCGCAAAGGTTAAACCTATTTCTCTGCTGTCCTTACAGTCCATTCTCCCTCCCTCCCTCGCATCCTTCTTCACCGCCGACCCCACCCACGCCCTAAACATGACTTCCCTAAAGGGACCTCAAGCTCGTGTCCGCACAGCCATGCTCGGGCGAGTCCATTCTCCTTCTTTCCTTCTCCCTGTCTCCTCTCCCCCTCATACTCTCGGAAAAAGCAGCGGGAGTTCCGAGAGGAAAGGATGGAGGGAGGTAGGCTTGGGTGCGCCGTAGTAAAGCTACGGAAAAAAGGAAGACTGGTATGGAGAGAGTAAAATAGTAAGAGGGAGAGGGTAGGGAGGAGGTGGGATTGTGGGGAGGAGAGGGAGGGAAAGGGAGGGAGAGGGAGGGAGAGAAAGGGAGGGAGATGGAGGGAGAGAAAGGGAGGGAGAGAGAAAGGGAGAGGGAGAGGAAGGGAGGGAGAGGAAGGGAGGGAGAGGGAAGGAGGGTGAGGGAAGGCGGGAGAGGGAAGGAGGGAGAGAGAGGGAGGGAGACGGAGCGAGAGGGAGGGAGAGGGAGGGTGAGAGAGGAATAGGGAGGGAGAGGGAGGGAGAAAGAGGGAGGGAGAGGGAGGGAGAGGGAGGGAGAGGGAGGGAGAGGGAGGGAGAGGGAGGGTGAGAGAGGAATAGGGAGGGAGAGGGAGGGAGAGGGAGGGAGAGGGAGGGAGAGGGAGGGAGAGGAAGAGAAAGGGAGGGAGAGAAAGGGAGGGAGTGGGAAGGAGGGAGAGGGAAGGAGGGAGAGGGAAGGAGGGAGAGGGAAGGCGGGAGAGAGGAGGGGGGAGAAGGAGGGAGAGGGAAGTATGGAGAGGGAGGGAGAGGGAGGGAGAGAGAGGGAGAGGGAGGGAGAGAGAGGGAGAGGGAGGGAGGGAGAGGGAGGGAGAGAGAGGGAGAGAGAGGGAGAGGGAGGGAGAGAGAGGGAGGGGGAGAGAGGGAGGGGGAGAGAGGGAGGGGGAGAGAGGAAGAGAGAAGGATAGGGAGGGAGAGTGAGGGAGAAGGATGGAGAGGGAGGGAGGGAGAGGGAAGGAGGGGGAGGGAGAGGGAGGGAGGGAGAGGGAAGGAGGGAGAGGGAGGGAGGGAGGAGATGCCGATCGGTCGCGGCGTTAGAAAAATCATAGACTCTACGAACTGTGTTCCTCCCTGAAATGGGACACTCGGAGGGGGTGCTGGACGCCCGAGATGCTCGCCCTGGATAACCCTCCTCGCATCGCACTCTCTCTCCCTTCTCTGTCCACTGTCCGCCTTTTCCAGGGATGCGCCACTCATCTTTCAGTGAAAGGGATGGGAAAAATGGAACGGTTTTTCGCGGCGGCTTCCATTGATGCGAGGCCATCGACGAAGATGGTAGAATTCCACGAACTCGAGAATCCCGACGTCACCCGTTTCTTTCGTGAAAGGATATCGACCCTAATCCCGAATGAACTTTTGTAGAAATTATACGAAATTTTCCGGGAGGAAACTCCCGAAGTGCATGTCGGAAAGAATAAGGGATTTGTCAGAAGGTTGGCTTTGAAGAAGTTTGCGATAGGGTCGCAAACAATGTTTTTCCTGAGAGTCGGTACTCGACAAAGTAAAGGCGAAAGTGGGATTGTGGGGAAGAATAAAAGGATAAGTTTTCTTAATTCCATATGCAATCCTTGTGTGCTCAACTGTAAGATGGGATTATATCTTTCGAGTGAATGGATAGCATAACGAAGGGATTTGCGTTTTCCTGCCTTCCGGAGGAACCCACGGTATCCATATTTATGCGAAAGAAACGCCTCGAAGTGTTTTTAGAGCGGTTGTGAAAATACTCCTGGAGTAGTGCAAACTTCTTCCGTATATTTTTTGGGTGGTAAAATTTTGGTTTCAACTCTAACGCAAGTACCATTCAATTAATGCAATATAGAAAAATAAATTCTTTACTATTTCAACAAAATAATATATACTGCCTTGTTTGAGCAATTTATTAATTCTGGCCGGCCACAGAATTTTAGAATAAACAATTAACAACTCCAGTAAGTTAAAAGTTTTATGGCATTCTTATTTATCATCTTATTATGAATGAAATGTATTCAAACACGAGCTTATTAATACGCCGCAAGAAAACGAACATAAAACTACGGCAGCTGCTATAATTTATCGACAATTTAAACGAAAGGAAGGCGTTTTTTACAGGTTTTAATCTGAAATTTACGACAAACACAACTAAATCTGACCCAAGAATTCACCGTTTAGCGATAATTTTAATTTTGAACCATGATGTTGGGACAATATATTAACGTATGCAGAGAACACCGTCGTATCAATACACACAAATAAATATAGCTCTTAACGAATGGAATGAAGTAAAATACAATTTATTGCTCAAACAGAAGAAATGCTTCGGCCTCTTCGTCCAGAATATCTCGTGAAAGGGTATATAGAGATCCCTTTGCTTTGCTCGGAATGAATCGCCCACGGAGGTGGATGGGCGCGAAAGGGCGTGGGGGCGACCGGGGCGAGGCGCAGCACAAGAGGAGGAGGGGTGGGAATGGAGGATGCGAGGAAGGAAGAGTTTCCCGTGAGGTGCGTCGAAGGGAATCACGGGAGACGAGGAGGGCAAAGGAAATAAACACCAGAGAGTGTGGCCACCACCAGCGGGGGACGGAATTCCATCCCGTCGGGCCACTCCAATCCCCCCGCCCCCTCCGGAAACTTCCATCTCCCATCCCATGTCCTCTAATCTTGCTCTCCGTAAACCTCTTTCCATCCCTCCTAATCCACTCCCTCCGAGTTCTCGACCTCTCCATACTCCGCACCACACTCCATAATCTCTCTCCTTTACAATCCCCTAAAACGTCCTAATATTCCCCTCCCCTTTTTTATTCTTCATTGGCCTCGCCTTGTTATTTCATCCTACTCTCCATCTCTCACAGCGAAACTCCATTCTGACCCACTTCCTCCGTCGCCTATCTTTCTTTTCAATTATTTGTTCTTAAACCTTGTCTTTCTCGCAATTCGCTCGATTCCGTCGCAATCTTTTACCTTTCTCCGATTCTACTATCAGTTTCACTTTTCCTTTTCTCCCGTCCGTCCTGCTCATTCTCCGTCTTTCTAAATCCCTCCCGTATACTTTAACTAATCCATCCTCATTCGTGGAAGATTTTTCTAACTCCAAGAGGACAATCTTCTCCCTCCCGTACGCCATCCTCGCCTCATTCTCTCCCGAACCTCAATCCCTCTCACAATCTCCTCATCATTCCCTCCACTCCTCTCCACGCCACACTTCCATCTCCCGCTCATTCAGTCCACTCCGCTTCTCTTCCTCCCCGCCCACTCCCTTCTCACCAGACGCCCTCCTCCCCCATTCTTACGGATCGCCTTCCGCCCACCCCCACAACCGCCGCAGAGAAAAGAAGACCAGATTCCGATAGGACCGAGAGCATCCTAGGATTCCGACCTTTAAGCCGGGAGCTGGGCACGCGGGTGGAGTCGGAGGAGGGGACGAATAGGGTGGGTGGTCCTTCTCTTTCTTTCTCTCTCCTAGAGAGAGAGAGAGAGAGAGAGCTTGTGGTGGGAAAAGAACAGTCGTCCTTTCTCCCATTTGCCCTTCATTCCATCACCACCGGTCGTGTTTGTTCAGCACCTCAGCGCTCACCGAAAAAAGGAGGCCCCTGGGCGATGGCCAACAACCACCAAAAGGCACTCTCGAGGCACTTAGTGAGGAGGGCAACACAAGCCGGAGGAGGGAGGGGTGGAGAGGAGGAGGTGCGGTGGCAGCTGTACCGCAAGCAATCAAGAATCTCCGACACCTCCACAGAGGCCGGTATCTAGGAAGATGACACCGTTCTCGTCGCATGACGACCTTCTCTTGTTCTTTGCATCCCACGACGTTCTTTGTTCGACCGCTAACGAACAAACCGTGGGTTTGGATGAAGACTAAAGGGGAGGATTATTGGTGTTCCAGAAATTTTAGTAGCCGAAGGGTTCATAAGCAAGAGTTTCGTGACGCCTGCACCATTTCGGATAAGAGAAAGGAAGAGGTGATGAGCCGAGAGAGTTAGTATAAGGGTCCATCGAAAGAATGGAAATAAAATCGTGGCGGGAATGGGAGAGAAAGGGACGGAGGCGGTGTTAATTGGCGGTGTCAACATGGGAAACAGAAGGGTCAACGGCGGCGTGTATGCGGCGGGGCGTGGGTGGGGAGAGGAGTATGAGGTAATCTTAATGAAAGGGAAAGGGAGGGGGGGAGGAGAGGTGTCGCCGGGTGTAAAGAAAGGTAAGGAGGATGAAGAGCAGATGGCGAGAAATTAAAAGATAGAAGATGAAAAGAAGTAGCGGGAAAGGTGATTCTCAAGTGCGGCCACCAGAAACTTTTAATGCAGCCACCAGCAAAATTATATTTTTAAAATGGCAATAATTAATATGCAGACTACGATGAATACTTATGAATGTTTGCTGATCTTGAGAACGTCAGCTGTTGCAGGGCATTTATTAACAACTAGCGTAATTGCCCGTCATATATGACGGGTATGCGTGAATTAAGTGTTAAGTTAAAATTGAAATAATAATTAATGAAACCAACTTTCATATGCACTAAAAAGTAAGAAATAAATATAAAATTCACATAATTGTGTGTTCCAGAGAGTTAAAATATTTTTGGGCGAATAGAAATTGTTTGACAAAGAAATACATTACGCTATAAAATTCTTATACGCCAAAATTTATTTTTAACCTTTTTAACATTTAATTTTGTCTCTCTCTCCCTCTGTCTCTCTCCTAATCTCTCTCTCTCTCTCTCTCTCTCTCTCTCTCGCATTAAAGCATTCAATGCACGCATTTCTTACGCATCCTCCTATATAAACCAAATAACACCACACTAAGAATTATTATTATTAAAAGTTTCTTCTCCCGCCTTAATTGGTGCAGCAATAAACATATCACGTACTTTTAATGATTAAATACTGAAAAACAATATATCAGAAATGATTCCAGGAAAATATTAAATTTCTATTAAGTGATTTATTTTATAATCAGTTTTAATCAACCAAACAATCGAAAATTATTTAAAACATACCTCACTTGAGTTCAGTAGTTGTAATATTTACGTTTATGCTCTTTTCTTCGCTGTAGATAATCCATCTGCCATGCACGCGCAAGAAATTAAATGTATTTTCGTATTTTGTAATTATAGCAGATATTATTTACTTCAGTAACCAATAAGACTATTTACGTTGACAACAATAGCCAGCCATACACGAGCGGACTTTTTGACGGATCTGGTCCGCGAATCTGATCCTTCGGATCTGATTCAACGGACCTGGTTCGACGGATCAAATCTCTCGACGCCCACTAACGTTACATAAAATATCCGTGGTCCGTTGAGGATTGGGTCCGTCGTCGGGCCAGGTCCCCTAGTTAGTGGCTGAAAATCCACCGGTTTTCGACGGAACTGGTGATAGCGGACCAGGTGCGCTGAGCATTCAACTGGCTTAAAATCTCCAGTAGACTTTTCGGCGGATCTACTGTCCCTGAAACGTTTTTAAAGTGTGTTTTCAAGTATAAAAGAAAAATTGCAATTGTCGCTGCTGGGATTTTTGTATATTATCATCCAGTGTTATTTAAACGAAAAAAACGTTCGAAATTGGTGAAAAACTGGATTGCTTAGAGAGACGTTTTTGGCCTTGTCTTTAATAAAAGAATTGAAATGCAACGAACCAAGTGACTTTAAGAACTCTTTACGTATGTGAGACTCAGATTTAATTTTATCCTTCCTTACGGCCCTTCTCAGGTTTTGATTATTTTCTTTCCCACTTTTTGTGGTACCATCATTCATCCCTTTGGAATATAAAATTTTTGCGAACTCTTCAAGCGCCGAATTTTTAAAATTTTTATTTTTATATTCTTCAGACGTAATCTTCTATTGCCTGAGCTGGTACATTTCAATAAATTCACTCAACACTATCTTATCCCACTCCATAATGTTGAAATGACTGAAAAGAAAACGCTAGTACGTTGATGTAATAATTTGCATTAATGCGTCCGTTCCTACGTTTATTGAAGAGATATTATTATTAACAATAGTAAGTCGTTGTTGATAGTAATTATTAATTATTATTTAAGTTTAATTAAGTTTTAATTTATCTTAAAACCTTTACTTTTGCCTATAAAAAGAACACCTTATGAAGGAGTTTGTGAGTCACAGTCCGATCGTTAGTGTGGAGCGAGAGACTTGGTCCGTCGGACCTGGTCCTACGATTCCAACCCTTATCATGGTTTTCCCCTAACTAAAGGATTTGGTCCTATTATAGGGATTAAATTGCCTACCCCTGGAGGGTAAGTGAAAAATATGAATCCCTACATTATAGTGAAATAATAAATAACAAAAATTGAGTGACATATTCGTAACAAAAGATTAGAAAGGTTCTGAAATGTGACCTATGACTTCAGTTACGCCAACGCGTCACAGGCTTTTCATCATATCAATGCGCAAGATCTACAGAGTAACGAATATAAAATGAAACAAAAATATTTGTCGCATGCCTCATCCAAGCGACGCAATTACCTCACTGGCCAGATAATGAGACGACATCGAATATAAGACTATTTCTAATTTCAGAGGCCACGTGAAAGATTTACAGTAATTAAAACTTCTCATTTGTTTCTCAAGTTTTAAACTACATATAAAATACATAAAAATAACTGCGTCACTTTCTTTCGGGAAAATTTCACAATTTACTAGTTTTTGTATACATAAAGCACAAAATCACCCATCTTATTGACCGGCGGCTTTCTTATCTGTTGGAGTTAAGAGCGGTTGTCAGTTCTTCTTCCTTTGAACAAATCAACTAAACCTAGAAGTTGTGCATGGGAGGTCATACTTCCAGGGATGATAAACAAATGTCTTAATTTTACCGATTTATTTTCTAAGACACCTTGGGCTATGGGGAGGGGTGATGGCGGAGTGGTTAGAGCGTTGGCCTTCCACGCAATGGTCACGGGTTCGACTCCGGCGGAGATCTGATTTTTTAACCATGGATCGTCCCGTCCCCTACTTGTGTGGTTTGAGGAGATCGCGCAAGTCAGCGCTCCGTCCTTCGGAAGGGACGTTGTAGGCTAATGCTGGCACCGGATTTCCCTCCTCCCTTGTGTGTCTGGCGTGTAAGGAGCTATGGCTAAAATAATTCAAGAGGTTGATTAGCCAAAAATACACACAAACACCTTAGGTTATATGTTATATGTTATATGAACTTAATACAGAAATTATTATGAGCATAGTTCCAGGCCTTTTGCCCAAAAAATCTTTAAACCAATCCAAAACAGGTCGTTCTTCCATAAATATACTTTTTTGCATTTGCACTAGATTGATTGAATGTGTGTGGTCTAAGTCAGCGGTTCTCAACCTTTTTCGGTAATGTACCCCTTGTTAATTTTCAACATCGCCGTGTACCCTCCTTCCCCTACTTGCATTTTATGACCAAGGTTTTCTTATATAACAAAATGATTATTGGTATTTAATGAAATATTATATTTTACTCACTTTTTCAAAAATCACTCTTGTAATTTATAAAGACGATTTATTAATTTATTTACCATATCTATCCGACTAAAAAGATTCTTCGGACTATAAGAGGCACCTATTTAAAACTCTATGTAACAGAATGTCATTGTTATTTTACATTTACTTATATATAAAAGCAAAAATGAAGAACTAAAGAACAGAAATACAGCACAAAATTTCAGGTGTTCTTCATATTTCAAGTGTTCATCATAAAAAAACCCAAAAAGTCTCATTAATGCTGTCACACTCAATAATATGTTGAGGTCACTTTGTAGAATCACAATGTTGAAGAAGTAACACTAAAACCAGGCCCTACGAAAAGGGAGGCCGGGAGGGCCATTTGCCCTGAGCCTCAAACTCAAGGGGGCCTCAAATTTTGGTACTTGTTCAGAGATGAATTTATGCAAAGGCGCATGACACGCAAGCTGGGAGCCTCGTCGAAAAGAAGGCCTCACCAAATGTCGATTTTAGCCTAAAACCTTATGTTCCTCTTTTCTGAAAAGCTGAAGTGACATTGCACGTAACTTAGATTTCTCATCAAAATTAATAAATTTGCAGGAACAAAAGCTAGAAAAGAATTTTTTAAATAAAAAATTATTCAAATAATTTATTATCTTATATATTTATTTATATTTTTATCCATCTAAAAATCAACAATGAATGTTGAATAGGACATGCCGAAAAAGAATTTAAAATACGATTTTCTTTATCTGTTCTTGCAGGACGTTCAAGTATTACGTAACCCAATTTCCTCAGTTTTTGATAATCGAAATAATCCTGTGTAACCCTCAATTAGATCCCCCCTCTTCTCTTATGTAACGCACATAATTTTTAATTTTGCACTTACTTTTAAAAATATTTTCTCTCAAGGGCCATTTAAATGTGGTCTGCATTATTGGCTGGGTAAAAAGCACTTCAAGCAAAACATTTTTTCGGATTATATCTTTTCTTTAAGGCGTCAGAAGATTTAATGAAAGAGATATATAGTGCAAATTTGAACCCCCTACCCCCAATGTAACCCGCTGTTCAGCGAACCCCGACCACCAAATTGGGTTACGTAATGCTTAAAATTTTCCTTGAGATTGTTTTTAATTTTTATTACGGTGAGGGGCCTCAAAATCTGGAAGTGGTCCGGGCCTCTCTGAGTTCTCGGAGGGTCTGACTAAAACTTTGTTGCATAAATTTTGTAGGAGTCAAGCCTTGCACGGGTGGTTTCAACGTGATTTGCATCATCATCTGAAGATAATGTAAATTGCGCCGAGGCTGATCATGAAATTTTTGAGTTTGATGGGATAGATTTAGCGGGGTTTTGGTGTTATTTCCTAAGCACTTGTGTTATGATGTAACTTTCACAATCTTCAAATAGCGCACCATATTCCCTGCCTTCAACTGCCTTGCTAATATTCCGTTTCCTAAAAAACTAACAAAACAAGGGGAATAACAATAATATGTATCAACAATTTGTAAGGCGAAACAATCAATGCGCAGTCATGCGTGAGACGTAAAAAGTTACTTACATTATAGTCAACTGTTACGACCGTTACTTTGTAGAAATCCATATTTAAAAAATAATGTAACTTGGTATTGTATAAACTTTACTAAGTTACATTATTTTTGAATTACTTGGATTAGTGCGATTTTTGCACCTGTTTTCCAGACATAATCTTCTCGATGCGCGGTCGCATTTTGGTCACTACAAGGATGAGATCGTACTCGGAGGTCAGACTATTGCGATATATCTTTATTACTGTTAAAGCTGAGAATCCTGTCTCAGCATTGGTTAACTCCTCAAGATATATTCCACCCGTCAGGTCGAATGACAATTAAATAAATCGGCGATTTATGTCGCTTCCTTTCCTTGTACTCACCGCCACCACCCCTTACCTACAATGTTAAAACTTTGTATATTAAGAACGTCTTGTGTACCGATACTCACTCTACATCCATTTAAAGCTAAAAATATTTTTACTTTCCCCCTCTCTCCCATAAATTTCCTCGGATCTGCATCAATGCACTGTTGGCAATGTCAGCACCCTTGCCACTCTGTACCCCCTGGAAGAAATTTTGTACCCCCGGTTGAAAACCGCTGGTCTAAGTCATCTTCGACAGCGATTACAGTGTGAGCAAGGATTTCTCGGCTTACAAGTAAAAAAATTACGTCGAACTATAAACAAACTATTCGTTAATTCCTTTCTAATGCATTTTCAGAGAATAATTTTAATCTCTATTACACTATCATGCTTGTTTATCTATATTTTTCAAATATAATTGATATATTTACGCATTCTTGTATAGGTTATAATTTTAACGTTTATTATAGTTTTAGTACAAGGCGAATAAAATATTTATTGCAATGTACAAATCTTCTATTAATTCTCTCCTATTCACTAATTTCCAATCGATCAGGATAGCCGTACACCATTATATAAATGGTGTACATAAGACAACTAAAATTTAATTGTGATAAAACGAAACAAGAAACTCATTTATTTCAATGGAATTATATTATTTTTCAGCAATATCATTTTGTGAACTAACATTAAGAAATATAAGATTTGTTTATATGATAATGTCAATATCTTTCCAGAAGGCTTTTAAAGGATTTGCAATACTAGGTTTGACCCAAAACGAGTGCTGCAAAACATATATTCCTAATCTTCCGATAGATTATGTTTGATTCACCAATGTTTGAGGATTTTTATAAATTATGAAAAAGTTGGTTTCGATTGCTTGCAATTTAACTAAAACACATTGGATTAATTTCTTGTATTGTTTCCTCTCTTAATACTTAATTATTATTGTAGTTCATATTCTTCATGAATGTAACAAAAAAATCTTATGTGCCCACCACATGACTTTCTCATAACTGTAATATTTAAAAAAAATTCCATATGATCATAAATATTTTAAGGAACTGCGAGAAAAAATTTAAAGACCTGACAAAGAACAGAAATAAAATCAAACCGTAACCTTATGATGTTGGATATAGCCACGAAGCTCCAACAATTAAGAAAATAAAAAGAAGCGTTACTATATATATATATATATATATATATATATATATATACTTATATTAAGAAGTGACTAAGCGTAAAGTGATTACAATAGTCGCCGGTAGGTGGTGTGGTGGTGGCAGCTGAAAAATAATTTTTAAAAATATATCTTTAAAAATGCATTATAGGGGAAAATGTTTCGAACAAACGTTGTAGACAATTAAATTCCCTACAACTTTTATTCCAATACTTTTTTGATGAAGTATTAAAGCAAATATTTAAAAAACTGATGTGACAAGAGTGAATACCCACTTTCGGCTGACTGATTTTAACCAAAAACTAGTCAACTCTTCTCCCTTTAATAAAAATGTCAAATATAGAATTTCGCGTTGACCTGATTAATAGTTTTTGAGTAAGATCACCAAAAAATTCCTGTAATACACACACACACACATCATCGAGAAAATGATCAAAACGTGTATTTCCGTTGAAATATCGAAATCGATTTTTTTTCCTGAAAACAATACTTTCCCCTTTACTACGTATGGAGAAAGTAAAAATCATACAATTGTACAGATGGGCCCAATGTGGATAGAGAGAGAGAGAGAGCATCGCAGCTAAGGTATCTACGACAACGGGTTGTTTCTGGATCTTCAAGTGTATATCAGACTTTCATTTACAAAAATGAATTTGTTCTAATTCAACTATGAGTAGGTAATGGAAAATTTGATGAATCGACGAAACGGAGAAAATGAATTATTTTACTGGTCTTCGTATTCTATAAGATATCACGCATTTGCTATTATAGTTCTCTTATCAAACAAATTTCTTAACGAAATTCATTAAGTATAATTCTTAAGTGACTTTAATGCATCATGTGTGTAAGTAAAAGTCGATTTTTAAATATTTTAACATGCAATGGATCCCAACTTAATTAATTTAATTACTATACCCCCACTAATTCGCGAAGAAACTATTGCTGCTATCATACACTTTCATTGTTACCAAATAATAAACGTGTACATGATATAATTCATCACATATTTTCCTCCAAACATATCTTCTCAAACATTTAAACTTTCCCTCAAGACTCGAATTATGAGTAACCTTCTCCGAGGAAAAATAGGCTACATCACGAATTCATTCATTTACCGTTTCGAATGGCTACAGTCAGGGAACTTGGCACCTGTCGAGATGAAGAAAGGTCAGAGAAATCGTTTAGCGCTCTCAGAGAGGTTATGTCAGATCCAAATCCAAATTAAATCTCCTCGTCAGACGCTCTTACCCTACTCTCACGTCTTGGGTGCCACATTTGCCAGGCATTTTTCTAATCTCTGTTTAGCGCCAAATAAAGGACGTGGAGATTGGAATGCGTCCGCCGTGGTCTTCACTCATTTACGTCTTTACAAAAACGCTTAGTTCAAAAGAAAATAGACATTTCGTTTCGCATGCGAATGTAAACGTGACGCTCACACTGACGCACAAGAACACATCTATTCATTGTTTTCAAGCGAAGGTATTCGGAAGCTTACGTCATATGCTGCAATAAAATCGAATACATTTCTTTGTTAACTGTTACAAGTTTTAAAATGGCTACTGCTACTATAAATTCATTCTATTAATTGCAACGCTTTAGTTATGAGCAGATGTATTTTACATCACGGATATGTGGCCAACAAATATCAAAATAATAGGCAAATAACTCCGACTGGGCCAAATAAAATTTATTCATTGGCAAAATACCTATCTCTTTATAGAACTATTTGAAAGTTAATACCCGAAAAGACCTTTGCAAGGATTTGAAAACGAAGGAAATGTGGCGCGAATGGTATTTATTTGGTCGAGTTTATATTGGTTTATAAAACAAGTTTTAAGGGGAATATGAATGTCTTGGATGGATTTGTATCCCACAAGATTAGTGCAGCAAAGTGCAAAATATACAGAAGATATACTTGAAATTGTGAAACAAATTTCAATATTCTCATCCAAATTAAAGAAACGATGTTCATAAATGTCACGGTTACTTAAAGATAAATGGAGGTAAACTTGGCTTAACGTGAAGTAAGGTGTTCCTATAGTTAGCTAGTGGGTCCGATGATGCCAGAAAGACTTTCCTATGTACTCGGACCAAAACGTAAGAAGTGCTCACCAATACGTGTAGACGACACGTTACATATGACTTTCGTTTCTCTGCCAATTAAGGGCTTACCGACCCACTACGATTTAAATATATATAGAGATATCTGATTTAGGAACATTCATAAGTACAATATTATTATGGAATATTTATTTATTTTTGTAGCCGTCGTGTTATTTATCTTATTGTTTATGTTCAAAACAGCGTCGAAATTTCCTAAAAGTGTGGATAGATGTGACGCAACATTTTAATCCCAACGCAAAAATATGACGCGTTAAAAACTAATTTCTGGAAAAAATTTTTAGTTATAAGCAGTTTTCGTCACTTGATTAGGCTACTAACTAACCGACTACGACTTTAATACACAGGGTGTCCGAGAAAGAGCGGACACATTTCAAACATTTTTATTGAGAAAATGAACAAAGGTAGAAGAGTATAGTTTTCAACACATGAAACAAACTCTGTAAGTTTTATCTCCACTTTTTCCTATTTTAATGTACTTCAACCTGAGCCTCCCTTGTTGCTCGCGTAATGTCCATCCGGTATTCAAATGCTCGGAAAGCGTTGTCACACATTTCAGGTGGGATTCTTTCCACAGCATGGACGATGCGGTTTTTCAAATCTTGTAAAGAAGTGAGTCGTGTCCGGTACGCCTGGTCCTTTCCGTACCCCCAGAGGAATAAGTCCATGGGAGTTAAATCCGGCGATCTTGAAGGCCATGCAACGGGCCCGCCTCTTCCGATCCATCTTCCAGGAAAAGTTGTGTCCATGCGCGCTCATTAGAACAAGTATCGTATGTAAAACTTTCAGAGTTCCGCTTTCATGTGGTGAAAACCGTACTCTTGTAGCTTTATTCATTTTCTCACTAAAATGTTTTAAATGTGACCACTTTTTCTCGGACACCCTATAGAGAGATGTGAGAAAATTCATTGGAAGCCACAACATACGAGAATATGTCGTGGATGATTTCTGTGGCACTCTCTCATTCTCTCTCTCCCCCATTCTCTCTCTCATTCTCTCTCTCTCCCCATTTTCTCTCTCATTCTCTCTCTCTCTCTCTCTAACCGATGCCAGCGTCCCAGATGATCCCGAGACTTAACCGACGCAAAAGTGAAGAAGCTCCTGGATTGACGCAGACCATGCACATCCCTCTTTTTTGCCCCTTTCCGCCCACTCCTCGCACCAGCCTCGCTTTTATTTAGGTTCCTCTTGTAAACAAGACGTAAGGGCGTTTTGCCGCCCTTTGAATCGAACTTCCAGGAACGGGGCGTAGCAACACAGAACTAAAAGCACCGCTGCAGCACAGGAGGAGAGAGAAAAGGGTTTACGTGTTAAACAGACATAATGGATCTGATCTCAAGAGCGATCTCACGGTGCTTATTGTTGGGATAGGTAAAGTAATGTTTCTTTTGGAATACTGATGACAAAGCGATGGCTCGAAGCGCTAGTAATAATGAAATACAATGGATAGAGGAAAATATATAAAGAAAAAGTCATGGAAATTATTAGAATGGAACAATGAATTAAGATGGTCTTCGAATGAACAGTTTATATTTAGGCAGTTATATTATACTTTGGTTTTTAATTGGACGACTTTATTAATATACCTTCCTTGTGCCTTTCTTGGGAACAGTAATTCCCGAATATCTAAAATTCTTCAACCTATGCTGCCTATAAGTTTGTGAAATGATTAGAATTTGGTTCCGGTAAGCTAAGATTTGGTTTAAGAGTAACTAATTAATGAAGGAATGTTTATTTGTTTTCGATAAGCTTGAGTTACGCCGAACAGGTATAAATAAAAATGTGAGCATTCTCAATAATAATAGCACTAGTCATGAGAGAAATAACGACATTTTACTGTTTACACTATTTCTTCTGCAAGATAATGAATAGGGAAGTGAAAAACAGGAGTATCATATACGAAGCTCATTTTCTTGCATACTATGCCTGATTATGAGCGTGTTTATGTATTGGCCAGAGTCAGAACTTTTGGTGTTTCAGGGCCTACGTAACAATAATTTCTCAGAAGTGTCATTTTGCTTTTCTATAAAGCCCAAACATTTTCAGTCTATAAGGAAGCAGATTCATGACGAAAACGTTTTTCTTGGAATCGTTTCGTATTCTTCTTTCTCGTTTTCATTTGTCCATTTTCCTGTTCTTGTGTCTTTTGAACTGTTTCATGGTCAGTTAGAATCTCGGAGTAAGTGGTGACTTCAAACTACGATTCAATATTATCACTGTCAAGGTTTCCATAGCCAGATGTTTTATAAATAACTAGCAGAATTACCCGGCGCTGCGCGGGGGAGAGGGGGGTGGTGTTCACATTAGAGAGTTATAAATATCTTTTTTAATTTCTAACAATAGTGTAGCTAAAAAATGCTTAGATTCTATCTGTTCTCGTTCGGAAAAGAGTTTCGAACTGCTTCTTGTCGTAATCTCTGTTTTTCTATGCGTCTCTCTGTGACTTCTGATGTTTCTGATGCTCTCAAAGCAGCCTTTCTTTGCGCATCTGATTTGCTGCCAGTTAAACGTAGCAAATCTAACAAGGTGATCCAAACAGAACTTATGATGCCTACTTTCCATTTAATCATTTATTTAATACTTATATTGGCTTTAATAGCTTTAAAGTCATCGCGAATATGTAACTCTTTGTGTTCCCAAATTTCATAATTTAGCTTTATAAAATACTACAAATACATTCGAACGGAATATTAAACTGATCACGCGTATTTTTGCGGAAAAAATAATGGATGTACCTATTAGAATACTAGTAGTTGGTGCTTGCAATCTGCAAGCATATCATTTCAACATAAAAAACATTCATTTTTCATATTTCATCATTAAAAATATTTTTTTAATTCTAAATATTTCACCTCCGGAGCAATTTTCGTTTTTCCCTTATGTAAAAATTAAAGATTTAAAACAATCCCAAAACCTTGCAATTTT
This sequence comes from Tanypteryx hageni, assembly GCA_028673005.1. Lineage (NCBI taxonomy): Eukaryota > Metazoa > Arthropoda > Insecta > Odonata > Petaluridae > Tanypteryx > Tanypteryx hageni. The sequence goes on along the minus strand of CM054112.1, from coordinate 223,121,490 downwards.
AAGAATTTTATACTTTCTCCATTATGAGGTACTAATGCTACACATTTCTGCCAAATTTTAAAGTTGTGGTACTTGTGGAAGTGAAATAATATTGTTCCAATTGTTTAAATTTTAAACATTTTTAACGGCCGCCGCAATAAGTTTATGGAGAGATTCAAATGTTTATTTATGCAAATGCACTACTCTGTACATAAATTAAAAATTTCAGCTTCCTAGCTTATCCCGTAATGTCTGAACAGTTACCTAATTGTTTAAACTTTAAGAATTTTTAACTGCCAAATAAATAGAATATCAAAATTTGTATAATCCCTATTTCGTTTTTTTTAATAATTCTACTTATAAAAAAAATTTCAACTCCGTAGCAGATGCGGAAATACATAAACGTTGAAATTTTGTTTAAACATTTGCGAATTTTTAGCGTCCGCATTGTTGCACTTTTTCAAGATTTTCGTTTTTTCTAGACAGTTTTGCACAAAATCCTACCTAAGAAAAAAATTTCGAATCTCCAGCTCATCTGGAAGTGCCTAAACGTTAGTATCCTCCTATATATTATATGTTATCTCCTCCTCCTCCTCAGTAAGAAACGTCTATATATAATGACTAGTAGTTGGTGCTTGCATACTGCAAGCATTTCATCTTATCTTGAAAAAACATTCATTTTTCAGACATACATTTCATCATTACAAATATTCTTTTAATTCTAAGTATTTCACCTCCGCAGCGATTTTCGTTTTTCCCACATGAAAAAATAATAGTTTAAAACAATCCCCAAATGTTGCAATTTTAAAAACTTTACACTTTCTTCATTATGGGGTACTAATGCTACACAGTTTAGCCAAATTTTAAAGTTGTAGCACTTCTAGAAGTAAAATAATATTTTTCTAATTGTTTAAATTTAAATAATTTTTAACGGCCGCCGCAATTCATATATGGTAAAATTGAAATGTTTATTTGTGCAAATTCACTACTCTGTAAGTAATTTGAAAATTTCAGCTTCCTAGCTCATCCCGTAGTATGTTATATCCTCCTCCTCTGTAAGAGTCGTCGATATATAATGATGTTATATCCTCCTCTGTAAGGAACGTCTATATAGAATGATATATCGACGACTCTTACAGAGGAGGATATAACATTTAACATATAACATATAGGAGGATACTAATGTCCAGCCCAAACTACAAGGGCTAGAGATCTGAAAGCTTTAGGTTTTGTAGATATGATGAAGAAACCTTCAGATAAAATGAGACTTCTCACCTAAGTGACATGAGTTCGACTCCAGAAATTCCGAAAGTTGCGTTTTTTCCCATAAGAAAAGCATTGCGCCATTTTTGTAAATTAATTATGGGCACTTGCCGGTAAGATAGAAAGATGAAATTTTCAGTGTTGCTAGATGGCCGCAATATCTATTAGGAATTGTTGTCACTTTAACTTACAGTGTCTTGGGTTCGACTCCCGAGACCCCAGAATATCTCCCATAAGTTAGCATGGGAAAAGGTTTTCCCAGTGTGTAGACCAATCTAATAGGTTTAAGAAGCTGAAATTTTGCAGGTTTATAGAACTTTTGTCATAACCAATTATAAAAGTCGAAATTTTTAAAGTTGTAAATTTTAGGGGTTGATTTAACCCCATTCGATCATTAAATTTTAATAATTTTTTTTTGTACTACGGGATGAGCTAGGAAGCTGCAATTTTCAAATTATTTACAAAACAGTGCATTTGCACAAATAAACATTTCAGTCTCTCCATATATATATTGCGGCAATCGTTAAAAATGTTTCAATTTTAAACAATTAGAAAAATATTATTTTACTTCTAGAAGTGCTACAACTTTAAAATTTGGCTGAAATGTGTAGAATTAGTACCCCATAATGGAGAAAGTGTAAAATTTTTAAAATTGCAACATTTGGGGATTGTTTTAAACTATTATTTTTACATTTGGGGAAAACGAAAATCGCTGCAGAGGTGAAATCTTTAGAATTAATAGAATATTTGTAATGATGAAATATCAGTCTGAAAAATTAATGTTTTTCAAGGTGAGATGAAATGCTTGCAGTATGCAAGCACCTTCTACTAGTATGTTATATCCTCCTCCTCTGTAAGAGTCGTCGATATATAATGATAGGAGGATACTAATGTCCAGCCCAAACTACAAGAGCTAGAGAGCTGAAAGTTTTAGTTTTTGTAGATATGATGGAGAAACCTACAGATAAAATTAGACTTCTCACCTAAGTGATATGAGTTCGACTCCAGAAATTCCGAAATTTGCGTTTTTTCCCATAAGAAAAGCATTGCGCCATTTTTGTAAATTAATTTTGGGCACTTGCCCATAAGCTAGAAAAATAAAATTTTAAGTGTTGCTAGACGGCCGCAATACCTATTGAGAATTATTGTTACTTTTGCTTACAGTGTCCTGGGTTCGACTCCAGATACCCCGGAATTTCTCCCATAAGTTAGCATAGGAAAAGGTTATCCCAGTGTGTAGACCAATCTAATAGGTTTAGGATGCTGAAATTTTGCAGGTCTATAGAATTTTTCTCCTAACCAACTATAAAAATCGAAAATTTCAAAATTGTTAATTTTTAGGGGTTGTTTTAACCCCATTTGTACTTTAAAGTTTAATAATTTTTATCTTGGAAACTGTATGCTTTAGGTTCGAGTTTTTGAAATCATTTTGTAGAAAATTATACATAGAAAAAAATGAAATTTTGAAAAAGTTAAAAAATTCGACCACTAATAATTCGCAATTGTTTAAACATATTTTTGAGATTTATGTATTACCGAATGTGCTACAGAGCTGAAATTTTTTTTAGAGGTAGTGTTTGTAAAATAACGAAATAGGGATTATACAAATTTTGATATTTTAATTTGTTTGGCAGTAAAAAATTCTTAAAGTTTAAACAAATAGGTGAATGTTTATATACTACGGGGCGAGTTAGAGAGCTGAAATTTTCAAGTTTTTTAGAGTTTAGTCTATTTAAACGAATAAACATTTCATTGTATCTATGAAATTCTTATTGCGGCCGTTAAAAATTATTTTAATTTAAACAATTAGATAAATGTTATTTTGCTTCTAAATGTGCTACAAATTTAAAATTTGGCATAAATGTGTGGCATTATTAACCCAATGTGGAAAACGTATAATATTCATAAAATTGCAATAATTATCAATTGTTTTACTCCATTATTGTTCCATAAGGAAAAAAGAAATTTGGTCCCTAGGAGAAATCTTTTGAATTTAAGAAATATTTCCCATGATGAAATATCTCTCTAAAAAATTAATGTTTTTTCAAGGTAAGATAAATTGCTTGTAGTATGCAAGCACCTTCTACTAGTATGTTATATCCTCCTCCTCTGTAAGAGTCGTCGATATATAATGATAGGAGGATACTAATGTTTAGGCACTTCCAGCTGAGCTGGAGATGCGAAATTTTTTTATTAGGTAGGATTTTGTGCAAAACCAACCAGAAAAAACGAAAATCTTAAAAAAGTGCAACAATGCGGCCGCTAAAAATTCCAAATTGTTAATCTACTACGGGAAAATTTTTAAATTGTAAATTTTAGGGGTTGTTTTAACCCCATTTGAACATAAAAGTTTAATAATGTTTTAGGTACAACGGGATGAGCTAGGAAGCTGAAATTTTCAAATTATTTACAGAACAGTGCATTTGCACAAATAAACATTTCAATCTCTCCAAATATATATTGCGGCAACCGTTAAAAATGTTTCAATTTTAAACAATTAGAAAAATATTATTTTACTTCTAGAAGTGCTACAACTTTAAAATTTGGCTGAAATGTGTAGCATTAGTACCCCATAATGGAGAAAGTGTAAAATGTTTAAAATTGCAACATTTGGGGATTGTTTAAATTATTATTTTTACATGTGGGAAAAACGAAAATCGCTGCGGAGGTGAAATCTTTAGAATTAATAGAATATTTGTAATGATGAAATCTGTCTGAAAAATTAATGTTTTTTCAAGGTGAGATGAAATGCTTGCAGTATGCAAGAACCTTCTACTAGTATGTTATATCCTCCTCCTCCTCTGCAAGAAACGTCGATATATAATGATACCGAATCTGAGCCCAACAATAGCTATTGCTATGGCAACACTCACGTAATGAGTGATAAAAACTGCAAAATCGCCAGTATTTACGCGAAATTCTAAGAAATATAATCGATAAGCAAAATTCTACGATAAAAAGTAGAATCTTCATTCCATTCCTCAGAGAAAAGTATAAAACTCGCTCCGATATTACAATTCTAAGCTATTTTAATGTGCAAGAGAAAATTACCCTGCAGGATGGATTTCTGATTTCAGAATCAAATGGGAAGGATAGTACCTGGAATCGAATCCGAGACTCCAATCTTCGCAACAAAGACTATCTTCGGAAGCTTGTCCTACGTAGCAAGAGATTTCCAACAAGTTTCATGAAAATCGGTCTATTGGTTCAAAAGTCAATAGGGGGGACGGGCAGACAGACAGACAGATACAACGACGAAACTATAAGCCTATTTCCATTCTGAAAAGTAGGCTAAAATCATTTAAGTATTACTATTACAAGTAGTTCTGGAAAGAATTAATCCGCCTACTTTCCTTTCAACACAATTTTAATATACCACAAGTAGGGGTGTACAAAGGTTCTCCGTGGTACAGAAGTGCTTTTCGTCAAATTCGCCGTACTATAACCGTATACTAATATATTTGCTTTGAAATCAGAAAATTATTTTTCCTTATATTGTGGCAACCCTGCATTTTAGATCCGTTTTAAACATGTTCATTTCGTTTTGCCATTTATACTCGCCTTACAAATGGCCTTTTTTTTAAATCCGTTCAGCCAATATCTTTCAATTTAATAGTTACAGAAACATTCTAATCTTGTTATTGTGGTAGCCCTGTTTAGTCAACCCGGTTGAAATATAATAATGTTATTATTTATTTACAATACATGAAGATAATATACATCATATTTGGCTAAAATCTATGCCGTCAGTTCTCTAGAATTACGTGTAAAATAAATATTAACTTTTTATTGTGGTAGCCCTGCTCTTTAGCTTTCAACATCTTGATTTAATTAGGGTATGTTGTACAAATCTTATATACAAAATTTATTTGAAATCCGTTCTGCCAATTCCTTCCAAATTCTTAATTACTGAAAGAGTTTAATTTTTAATTGTGGCACCCCTATTTGACTGATTCGGTCTAAATATCCTAATATGTTTTTGTATGTATGTTTTTATTATAAATATTAAATTTGGTTAAAATTGATGTGAACAGTTCAACATAAATACGTCTAAAAAGAATTTTTCTTATTCCTTGTATTGTGGCAGCCCTGCTGTCTATATCTATACTATACTTTACTATCTATACTAAAAACCTTTATTTTGTTATTTTATGTTGCACGCCTACTTCATAGAAAATTCCGTTGAAATCGGTTGTGCAAATTCCTTCCAAATTCATAATTACCAACAAGTTTAACTTGGCAATTGTGGCACCCCTGCTTAGTCGTTCCGGTCCAAATATGTCATTTTGGTCATTAATATATGTGAAGATTCTATGTAACAAATTTAGTTGAATTCGGTTGGTTCATGATTTTTATGCGTCTTTCATTCGCTCTTATGCGGTCACGCGGCCAGTGCACTCCACTATACCACAGGGCGACCATTCATTCGCACATTGTCTATTATGCTGTGCGTATTAATACTAGAGTAAAAGAGATGAGAGTGGAGTGGATATTGTAGAGTGGAGATGAGACGGAGATTTCGTGTGATACTGTTTGAATACATTTGAGAAGTTTTGCCTCCTTGCCCGCGGAACTTGAGGTAGGCCAAGACAACCCTCCAGCACTTTTAACCTCCATTATTATGTCACTCACAACAGTCACCATTTGTGCTGTTCAGCTTCCTTTTATTGGCGAGTATAATTTACAGTGTTTTAAGTTTGCATGTAGCGCAAAAGAAGTTGTTATAGAACGAAAGAAGAGTGTCTTGGAGGGGAGTTAGGATTGCTTGTGGAACGTTTATGCGAATTCACTTTATGCGTCACTTTCCTGGAACGCAACCCCCGCATAAAGAGAAGAAAACCTGTACTTTCCATTTTTTGGAAAGTAGGCTTAAAATGAAAACAAACTAACTCCAACAATTAGAAGTAACTACGGTGATATTCTGTGAAAATTCCTAAAAATCCATGCAATTTTAGTACTCAAATGTAATTTTTGATCATTTTCGATCAAGAGACGAAATTGTATGACCTGAATAATATTACTTATACTATTAGGAGCAAGTCAGTATAAATGTTACGACTCTAGGTCAATGATTTCATATTTTAATGTTCAAATTACAAAATGACTACACCTATTCCCGTATTATTCCAGTGTTAATGTTATGGAAATGCTACCCCATCAGGTTCCAAAGACCCCACGGTTTTCAAACCCCACCTACGCTCTTTCGTTTGGTTCTATTATATAGCATGCCAAGTTTGGTGGCTCCAGGATTAACCGTGTGGATTTGTATATTTGGACAAACATACAAACCAACAAACGTTCTGAATTATAGTAAAGATTTAATTGAAATCCGTCCAGCCAATTTCTTCCAAATACTTAATTATTGAAATAGTTTAATTTGTAATTGTGGTACCCTTGTTTGGTTGATTCGGTTTAAATATGCTACTGTAATTTTGTATATATGTGTATATTATAAATATTAAATTTTGTTAAAATGGATATGGTCAGTTCAACACTAAAACGTGTAAAAAGAAATCTTTTTATTCTTTGCATTGTGGCAGCCTTGCTTTCTATATCTATACAAATAATCTTCATTTTGTTATTATATGTTGCACGCCTCCTTAATACAAAATTTTGTTCACATCGATTTATCAATTCATTTCAAATTCCAAATTACCGGAAGGTTTAACTTTTCAACTGCGGCACCCGTTCTTAGTCGATTAGGTCCAAACATGTCATTTTGCTCATTAATTTATGTGAATATTCTGTGCTAAATTTGGTTGAAATCGGTTCAGCCAATTCCTTCCAAACGCATAATTACCGAAAAGTTTTATTTTGCAGTTGTGGCAACCCTGCACGGTCGATCCGGTCCAAATGTCATTTTAGTCATGTATTTATGTGAAGATTCTATGTATCAAATTTGGTTGAAATCGGCTTCGCCAGTTTCTTCCCTGATATATGCGTACGGACGGACATCACGTAGATAATAGTGCTTTTCAGCAATGACGAAAAGCACTAATAAGGAATGGTAGATAGACATATTTTGTAAAAGTCACTCATAGAGTAATGATTTCCACTAGTAGTTTAACTAGTATGGAAAGATATACTCGATGTCGGAGTACACAGACTTTCCAAATGCGTTCTTTGGGATCAACAAATTTTAGTTAAACAGCCCAATACCAAATTCCATCAAAATACATCCTACGGTTTCCGGTTTGAAACAGGTATTAAGTTGTAAACTACATGTAGGTCTTCATGTAAAGTGATCGTATTTATTTTCTGATTTTAACCAAAATTGTAAACGTTCGACCAATTTTAGTAAAATTCCCCAATACCAAATTTCAGGTTCCCAAATTTTAACATGCGAACGGACGGACGGACGGAAACGACCTCCCCTACATGCGTTCACTTCGTGCAAAGAACGCATAATAATTCATTGCATTGTTTACATTTTCTCTTTTTAAGTGTGCGGTTTTGGGTCACGGATCTTTTTCCATTTTTAGGCGCGTTTCGTTTCCAACGTAAGCTAATGAGCTTCGTTCTGTCCGTACGTCCGTACGCAAGTTCGTTCTCGGCTTCTACCGAACGGATTTTCATGAAATTTAGCATTTAGAACTTAAGACCAGAGAAAATAATAAAATGGCATATATGGTTCACATAACCAAATCAGGAGGGCCACTTTACCGAAAACAAAAAACCAACTCCCCGTCATATCTCGTAAAATAATATTCATGCTGAAAAGGTCTTCGAACAAAATTTGTAGAACCAGCCAAAAATTATGTTTTTGTTTCAACTTGTTTCATTTACAGTAAAATTGATAAGTTTAATTTTAATGCTGTCGTCTTTCAATCTCCACTAGCACATTAAAAATTGAAGTTTTGTTGGAACTATACTTATTTAACGAATAATTGTATTTTTGGGGAATTTGGGAACAGGAGAAAAGGCTACTATGACAGAAAATCGAACCCAGATCTTCCACTTGTCTGGCGGATATTCTATCGCTGAACTATAGCAGCAAACTAATTCTCTCGTTTCAGAACGGGAATGTTTGCTAAGGTGCCTATAGCATACGAATCATATGATCCATAAATTCCGTCTATGGATGTATAATAGTTGTGTCAGAATGTCAAGAATTGGCTGTAGGGTTCTGCCTTTAGTAAAGTGTTAAATGAGGATGGAATGAGATAAAAGAGCGACCTTTGGGATATAGTTAGCCGGAAAGGCGGAAGATGAAAAAGAGAACTCAAACGAGTGGAACGTGATGGAACACGTAGAGAAAAAAGTGAGGATATATCAGTGAACCTGTAGAGACCATTCACCGCATAGTGAAGGAAATGGAAATCAAAATATTGCCATCTGAGATTCCTTGCGATCGCTAGAAAGAAATTCAACGGACGATCAAGACACTTGAGGTTAGACGGAGATGCTGTGGCCCACACGGGACAGCAGTAGTCCAGGATTGGGAGAAGGAAGGCTAAGAAGAAGGATTTAAGTGCTAAAGGGTCATTTATCTCCTTAAATCGGTAAAGACGACTAAGAATAGACATAGGTGTGGTTTTATCAATGTGAAGAGAGAAAGATAATTTTGCATCAAAAGTTACATCAAGATCTTTTTGAGAGAAGACCTTTAGGATAGGAGTACCACTTCTTGAAAGTCAGAGTGAGTTAGTAAATGCTGGGTTATTAAATAAACCTCGATTTTACGGACTTCGGGTATAACGGACAGAGTCCGCCGATCCGGTTTTTTGTCCGTTTAGCCACGTGAGGCTTGCTCGATCGATCTTCTCTATGAGGAAATTATCGCCCGTGTCGGTTATTTTCTGTGCTTTTGGGATCGTTGTAATGGACAATTTTTCCTAAGATTCTTACATAAATTTTTCACCCTGCACGCAACATTAATTGGAAAGGGAATGGTAACGAAAATGAATTATCGACATCGCCTTATGGTTAGGAGACAAATGACGGTTAGGTCCGAAGGCGGCAGCTTTGTAGCATCTGGTTTTCCCTACCGTTTTATCGATAAAGTGATTATCTCGATCATCAAATTGAATCCACTTTCGTGTGACCTGTTACTTGTTTGAAAAATCAATCAAAATGCCTTGCTGTAATGTACCAAACAGATAAAGATTTCCGTCTCCGTCGTAATGGGATCTAAATTGCTGACATGTAGAGGGCATCATCCGAAAGATGCACGGTCCAGTGTTTGCGGATACGACTGGGCTGGGTTACCATTGGGTCGTTGATCTTTCCAATCAAACGACAATTCAGAGATCAAAAAGACGATTATTTCTTCGAGTTTACTCCGACGTCTTAAGGTTTATTTACCGTTATGTCCTTAAGATAATATTCACATTTTTCTCGCCTCGATCTTACGGATTATCACATAATCCGGACAGCCCTTCCACCATAGAGTCCATAGAATCGAGGATCTACTGTATTCACTTGAATAAAAATTTACGTAACTGAAAAACTGGCGAAACCCAAAGACAATTGGGATAAAGAACGTTTCTCGTGTAATTTGATTAGCAAAAAGTCAGACGTTAGTTTCATGATTAATCAGCATTCTTTTTTATTACAAGCATATAAACTTTGAGATTCCCCATCGCGGTCCCCTCCACTGCGGTTTTCAATTTATCCGGCCGACTAACCTGTGCCCTAGGGTGTCTTCGGAAAAACCCGCCGATACCACCCAAAACGCCAATTCCTGAGCTGTAACGCCATGTTGGTTGTTTATATTCGTTCTGGACACCGCTCAAACAGATTACCCCGCCGTTTCTTTTGTTGAATCTGTGTTAAATTGCGTAATAATAGAGAAAGAAATAGAGAACTGCAGTGTCTTTGGTTCAGAAAATTGAAGATTTAGATAAATTAGAAAGGGAAGTAATTTTAGCTTCCTTTGGAAAAGAAGTTCGGAGTGACGAATTGACAAAAGTTAATACATCTATAAGAGTTTGATAGATAGATAAACGTCTTTATTTGTGCAAGATTGAGATTGGACAATAGGGTGGGTCGAAAAAAGTTTTTTTTCGAAATTTCAAACGCTACCCCCCTCAAATGTTTTGGTGCACATAATACGTGGTAAAAATTACAGTCATATGTGACAAGGTCTTCTTCCGCAACGCCCTTGACGTTTTGAAATATTATTTTAAAAGAGCATGTTTTCGAAATAGCTTGGATAATTTTCTATTTGAAGTTTTGATGTTAGAATGGGTTGAATCGCTTCTCCTGTTCACCCTTTAACCCATAAAGACCATGGCGTTGAAGAGTATTGGCCTAACGGAGACGGAGAAAGGAGCGTCGAAGGCTCCAAAATCCGTTAAATATATCAGTTTTTGGCGTTGGAAGCATTGCAATGATACGTCGAGTGTTCACGTAAAATTAAAATAATGAAAATAATAATTTGTGCTTTTGCATGTTACGCGTACTCTCTTCACAGTAAACAGTCTAGACATTACGGATAGAGTCAACATGGCAACATTGTTTAACATTTGCACATCCCCACTCGATTCCTCTTCAAAAATCTATCACGTGGCTGCCTGATCACTGCAGTTGCTCGTTCAAGTTCAAGTGAGCAAATTCACCCAGCAGATAGGAAGAAGCTGTGCTACAGTTTTTAGTTGTGATTAGTTTGTTAAAATGGCCCAAACACGAGAACAGATCGACTGTTCAATATTAGGGAGTTACCAGATGAATGTAAATACGTTGACAATAAACCAAGACGTCATGCGTTACTACAATTTTATAAGAAATAGTATGAAAGTAGAAAGAAATGGAAAGGACCCTTCGTTTGCCGATATTGTAAATGTTGTTGCTACAAAAGTTTAAATTTGAAAGGGGCATCTATACCTACTTCTTCTCGTGTTGCCATAACGGAGATAATCAAGAAGTACCACAATGCTATTCAGAAGCTAAAGAAAAGCTATAAAAGAAATGATGATAATTACAGGAAGAGGCTTGAATGTTACCGTAAGGAAGCGCAGCATCTATTTGACATAGTGTCCTGCAAGTGCATCGATTTTACCCGCTGAAACAGAAATTACCTGAACAAAAGCGTGCCTACCTTACGGATCAGAGATCTGATAGAGCTATGGTAATGAGTGGGATTGATCTTAAAACCACCAAGAAAATTGGGAAAAGAGCGGAAAATGAAGAAGAGGAAGAGCTAAGACTGCAGTTGCAAAAGAAATGTGCTCGAAAAGAAAGTGAAAGTTCTATAAACCGTAAAAAATAAATATGTGGATGAGGTTTCCAGCTTTTCAATATCTAGTTCTTCGGAAACAGATATTGCCTCCGATTTATCATCAATTGTCAAAAATGTTGACGATCACCGATTTCCATCGACCAAGGAAGGCTATTGTAACTCTTCTCTATCTACTTCTACATCTACTTCACAAGTAAGGATACCACTTTCCACTTTCACAATAAAGTGTGATAGACGAAACATTAGTGACAGAACTGCTGCTGATCTTGCTTCTTCCGTCATTCATGATGTCAGCCAACATCTAGGTCTTTGGAAGGAAATGGTTCCACTCATTGGTAAGAGTAAAGTAAGGCGAGAATGCAGAAAGAGCCGTGCTGTAATTCAAGAGCAGCAATATCCAGAAAGTAACAAACATCGTGCTACATACTTCGATGGTAGAAGAGATGAAAGCTTGTATATTTGCAAAACAGAAGACGGCGAGTTACACCGAAGAAAACGATGGGAGGAGCACATTTCTTTAGTGAAAGAACCTGGATCATCTTATATAAGGCACGTCAGTCCAATATATATGTCAGCAAAGAACATAAGCAGTGGCACAGATGAGTTTCTCCAGGAAAAGAACTTGGACTTATCTGAACTAATCTGCATTGGTAGCGATGGGGAACCGACAAACACCGGAGTACATACATGCGTCATTCGTCGCCTAGAGGAGAAATTCCAAAGACCCTTGTGGGCGCTTATATGAATGTTGCATTTCATTGAATTGCCTTTACGTCATATGCTATATACATTGGATGGCAAGACTTAAGGGTTTGTCGGGTTTTCTGGCCCAATTGGAAAGAGCCTTCACACTTGTGAAAACTTTCCGCTCGTTTAATTTGTGGCAGTTGAATGTAAATTTCCGTTATTTGACATGGCAAAATTAATTACAGATCAAAAATACTCATTGAAAATTTTTCACGCAGTTTCCTCTCGTATTTTTCCTTAGAGCCTGAAAACTTGGCACACTCTCACTGGCTAACAACTGCAAACAGAATTCTCCGGCTTTATGTGACAACGCCTATTCCATCTCAACAGCTACAGAAACTAACTACATTCATAATGTGTGTCCATGCTCCCATGTGGTTTACAATTACGTGCCACCCAAAATGCAAAGACGCCCCCATACACCTCTGGCGTACAATATTTTCTTCAAGATATCTAGAAAATGATCTCCGGGAAGTTGTGCACAAAGCCATTCAAGAAAACTCATATTTTGCACATCCTGAGAACTTTCTTGCGATGCTGTGTGATGAAAGGGAGCATGTGCGGCACCTTGCTATCAGACGCATTGTCATGGCCAGAAAATCTGCAGAGCATGGTACCATTAGAATGTTTCGCATACTAAAACTTTGTTTTGACAGTCAATATCTCATCAATTGGCCAGAATGCAGCGCAACAGAACCTCCACTTACTTGTAACTTGACAGAAGAGGAACATCGACGTATCGCGCGCGATGATAAATGCTATACCTACCTCTTTCCAGCTTACCTTTTTACTTTCAGGAAGTAGAAAGGTTAGTAAAGATAATCACAGAAGCATCCTCTAACATGTGTGGACCAATGGTTCGGGACGGCTTTATCAGAAACTTACCGTTGGACAGAAACTTATGTTTTGAGCATAAGTCTAAGTTCAAAGTACAATAAATTACAGATGAACTGCACGTGCCCAATTGGTCGAGTGGATGGGTGGGCACGGGCGGGACTCGATGCGCAGCCACCTCCTCGTGGTGAGTTTTGGGTAGTATCGAACTAGGAAAGAGCTGCGCGTTAGTACAATATTTCCAGTGCTCTACAACCGTTATAAAATTAATGGATTTTGGCGTCCCTGACATCCCTGCCCCGTCCATTCACGTCACTGTTATGCGATAGCATAACCTTTCTGATCCCAGTGGAGACCGTATAAACGATTTAACTCATTTCAGCATCAAAAGTCTGAAAAGAAAATAATATGCGCAATTTCAAAAACTTAATAGTTTTGACTGATATTCCGAATATTCAAGACCGTTGCGGAACCCGAAGACGTTTCATATGGTTTTAATTTTAACCACGTATTATGTGTACCAAAACACAACTTTTGAGGGGGGCAGCGTTTCACATTTCGAAAAAAAAACTTTTTTCAACCCACCCTATTGGACAGTCTCTACTTCCATTTAATCGTCTACATTTGGAGATTATAGACTGTGGAATCATATGCAACAAATAAATGAGAGGGATCATACATATCACGACAGGAACTAACAATGAAAGTTATGGAGACAAGTTGAACCCATGGATTAAAGACAGGAATCATAAAAACATGCCTTTCAGTGCAGGTCTTATTTGTTTTTCTCGTGAAGTCGAAATATGTTTGACGGAGAAGAGCTTATCCTTTAATCTGCTTCTCTTACTTGATAATACCGCGTAACAGAAGCACAACCAAATATCAAGGTAGAATTCCTAACCCCAACACAACTTCCCTTTTACAACCAGTCGATCAAAGGGTCATTGCCACATTTAAATCTTCTGTTAGTACCTATGGAGAAAATTTCAATCATCCTAGAAATTTTGTCAAAATGGAATTATCGAGCTCATCTTATGTCTGAAAATTAAAGAACAAGTTTATTCTTGATCTGGAAAGCTATGCACAAATATTCAATTGTTGAAGCCAATTTACCACCCCGTCAGACACTGAAATCACGCAGGGCAGGAAGTCATATCCTCCACAATATGCCTGCTTGAGGAAAGTTTGGCCAGAGGTGGTGAATGACTTCCAAGAATTTCCCATTGCTACAATCAACTAAATTATTCTTTTGGAGGAGAAGGGTTTGAAAATCTCCAGAAATACGAGCTTCAATAGATTCTTGAGTCTCATCAGGATGAATTATCAAATGAAAAGCAGGAGGAGCTTCATACCTCTGATAACACTGATGATAAAGACTATGGGAAGGAAGACTAACAAATAGCAGCCATAAATAAAACATTTTTTCAATTAGGTCTCAAAGAAGCAGTACAGACACACACACAAAATAAATCGGTAGTTATCACGCAGATTTAATAAAATCACAGATGATAAGTTGAGCTGCTCATAATAATATAAGAAATAAAAGTGACGTTAATATAAAAGTTATTAATAATCGTTAATAACATCATCCGCAATTGTTTTAGTATCTTTCATGACTTGAGCCATTCTTCCGAAAGTAGTCGCAGCAATCGGTAATCGTTTATTAGCATTTAAAAATACAGATCTCATATATTCAAGCATTTATTACTATGCGAAATTTCACATTAATTGGAGTGTAATGCATATAAAAGGTTCCTACTAAACAATACTGATCCTTCGATCAGCATAGCTACTTAAAGGAGGTGATATATACTTGCATATAATCATCAAGATGATTTTCACCAACTAAAATTTCATTTTACTGCCAAGGCGTTGGGGAAATTTGGAATCAGGGCCGTCACTAGGATCCGCGGGGGCCTCTCTACCCCAGGAAAGGAAAAATGATATCTTACAAACATCTAGAGAGATTTTTTCACATTCCACGTGCGTCACGTCTTTCTACTAGAGAATAGTAAGTAAGAGTAGTTAGTACGCTAACTTCAAGCGCGTAGTCCCGTAGACTCGGGGACCTGGACGATTGCCCTCCCAGCCCCTCCTAGAAAACCTCGAATGTACGATATATTATTTTCTCCTTTTTCCTCAACTAAACCAACTATTATCATTTTTAGAACCCTGATCTGATTATTTTTTATGCGATGAACCTGTCGCGACGAGTTTTCTGCAATAGTCGATATTGTTCTGACTTCAAATAATCGGCCACAGAAAATGTATGCGAAACCATGGTTTTCTGTAAGGACCTTTTTTCGATATTTGTGTTTTTCCTGAATAAAAATCCCACAGAGGGCGCTATAATAGGAGAAAAGCAGGAGCCCTAAACGAGAGAGAAAAGAGAAGAGGGTGTGAGGGAGGGAGAGAGTCGCATCATCGGCAGCAGTGCGAGTGCGGAGTAGGCTAGGGTGGTGGCTATCGGGTCTGCGATCTCCTCGAGGGTCCCACATAACTCAACATGTAGAGAGGGTGGAAGAGAGAGAGAGAGGAGGATGAGGAGAGGGAGGATGAGAGGGATTGGGACGTCTAGGGAGGGTATCTCTGGCATACATCTCCCCCGCAGGAGAGTGGATGGAGGGCCTCTATCCCCCTTTCTCTTTCCTCCGACCTCAGCCACCGACCTCCGTCCTCACCCCCTCCAGCCGCTAGATACCTCGGCGACAGCCTTGCACCTCATTACGCCCTCATTATCAGCCTCTTGGCCTCCTTCGCTCTCATCTCCGCCAGCTTCTTCTTCACTTGCTTCCAATTCCCCCCTCCCTCTCTCCTCGTCTCGTCCTCCTTTTCTCCGTCACCCATATCCACCGTAGGCGTATAAACCCTCCCTTAATTCCTCCACCCTATCACCTTATCCTTCCATCATCCCCATATACGCTATCCTTCCCATTAGCTCTATCCCTGCTTCCTCTTATTCCATTCTTCCTTTCTCCACTATCTTTCTGTCCAATCCGACAAACTCCGCCATTTTTTCTTTTCACTTTCATTCCCTGCAATTGTACATTTTGCTGCATCTTTGTCTATACCCTGTTCTTTTAATCATTTCCTTCCGTTGTTCCCCAAATCCCTCGTTGCTGTTGTTCCATGGCGTCGATTGCTCTCCCGCGTGGTTCAATGATTCTTTCTGTGCTAATCAAGAACGGACGAAGTTCTCAAAGCTGGACAAGGGGAAGGGGGAGAATAACGCGAGGAAGTTTAATGTTTACATAGGCGACGTAAGGACTTCATGGCGACTGCGTTGATAATCACGTTTGGATATATTTAAGTGGGATTAATCTTATTCAATAAGCCCAAATATGACATTTGTAACAAACAGCGGAAAAGATAGCCATGCGTCCGCTGCTTGGCAGCGGTTGGTTTCGTGAACATTATATAAATTTTAGCTCAGGTCTGAAAATATTAAATCACACAGAGAAAGGAAAAAATGACGTTTTTGAACACCAACGATATATTTCCGGTAAACTTTCAATTTTTAAATTATTTTTTACTATGAAAACAGAAATAATTATACTTATCGCCGTCTGCAAGTTTCTAAATTTTATTATACAACTTTTATATTTAACTTGAATTATATGTATGTATGCCATGTTTCAATGCCAAATAACTAAAATGTTTAGGGTACTCCCAGCTGAGCTAGGAGTATGAAATTTTGACTGTAAATAGTTTATGGTGCACTCTCAACATAAACATTCGTAAAGTCCAGAACCGTGACCAGGGTTCAACTCCAGAGGAGTTTTTCTATTCCTCATAAGAATAAACTAGAGGGCTGTTGCAGTACTTCGTGCAAACATCTAAAGACCCTTGCGTGAAGTGGCCCAATGTGATAGTTCCTAGGATAAAAAATTGTTACAAAGAGAGTTATTAGTTGAACCACTTTTATTGCCCCTCTTAAAAAAATCATATACCTTACACCATTTTCATAACCAAAAACACATGCCTACATGATTTAGACTACCGGAACAAAATATTTTTGTTTTGTTCACTATTTATGATGGCACAGCATATCGTATGTTCTGTGGTTTGTTTAATATTAATTAATCAACGCACCGGCCACGCGTCAATATCGAAAGATATTAATCACAAATATGAGTCCTCTAGTTGCAAAACCAGAAAAGTCCTAAATATAAAATTTTTCAGGAGGAAGAAAAAACGTTTAATTTCTCTTTGGTAAGAAGCAACATTATCGGAAAAGGCGGGATTAAAATCTTATTACATTAGATTAAGGGTATAAATTAATTTCCCAACAGATTTTAACTGTACGTGTAATCTGAAAGTTTTTGTTTGGACTTGGCTGGTTTTGAATCCGAAATTGAAGATGGCTGGTTTTAAAACGGTATATTGAAAAAATACCGTTTATTAACTACTCTTTTAAAACAAATATTTATTTTAAAAGGGGCTTTGAACTTAAAAACATATAATAACACAAATACCTTTTTGTATTACAATAAAAATTAAAAATTACGAAATTCAAAATTGCTTTGAATAGAAAAAAGTGGACAAAATAAATTCTTGTGGTAACATAAACATCTTTTAGATCACACTAAATAAAATTTAAGGGTTAACAACCTTTTCAAATTGTAAATTGACAAAAAAGTAAGATAGGTGCAAAACATAAAGCCTATCGGGGTTACACAGTAGGTAATAACAAGATGGAAAAGTATACTCCATAAATGGAACATACACAAATTTCAAAGGCGTTCTTAATGGGAAACACGTATGGAACGGTATCGAAAGATTGGGCGATTCTCGAATTTTTATTCCCGAAACTATAAGTCGTAATTATATGGTCTCGGGGACTATCTTTTAGTAAATGTTGTTCTCTATCCAAATAAATTTTTAAATCTATACCTCACAGATCATATATGAGAATGGGAGAGAAATATATGGATTTTTAATTGTTATTTGCTGAGAGAACCGTCTTCGCGATCGATGTAAACAAAATATGTCATGTTTTGCTAGGAATTTTCTCGAATTTTATCTCCGAAGCCAAAGCTCGTAATTATGTGGCCTCCTAAGCTATCTAGTAGTAAATGTTGTCCTCTATCCGAAAAACTTTTTGAAACTATACCTCACAGATCATATAACGGCGTGGGATAGAAAAACATGGATTTTAATTGTTGTTTGACGAGAGATCGATGTAAACAAAATATGCGATGTTTTGCACCGGATTTTCTAGAATTTCTATCTCCGAAACTATAACTCGTAAGTATATGGCCTCACAGACTTTCTTGTAGTAAATGTTGTTCTCTATCCGAACAATTTTTTAATCTATACTTTACAGATCATATAAGAGCCAGGGAGAGAAAAGTTTGGTATTGCATTGCTGCTTGACGGGTGCCATTTAACGAGATTCGAGTAAAAGTTTATTAAAGTAATTACGTAAAGTGGAAGTTCTAATTGACGGATTAAGTTCAAAATTACAATTGGGAGATAGATTTTAATAAGGATCACTCATACGTAATTTAATTAAAATCCGTGCAGCGGTTTAGGGGATGAAAGTTACGATGGACAGACGGACGGACCATACGTGCCCATAAGGCATTCCGCTATTAGCGCTTCGCTGGTAAAGAACGCCTAATAACTATAAAAATCAAAACACTCTTCTATGCTCCAAAATTAGCTTTTTTGAAACAAAAACAGAGTGAAATAACATTGAGTAAATAAAATTTGAATCATTTTCATCATGTGATCTTCATTACACTTTTCCTCAAATTGTTCATTATCTTATATATTATAACCGCTGTGTCCCTGCCCGCCTGCTTGCCAGCCTGTCTCTTAAGCCCCGAGTGACGTCACTTCCCGGCATAAACGCAACTAAACCGAGGGGTGTCGGTTCGGTTTCGACGGATCTTACGCCTGAATACTCGGCGCGACTCTTGCAGGTTTTAAGTGGGTAGTCGTCCCCCGAAATGGCATGATTTCGATACCAGGATAGTTTTCGTTTTTGCATTGGATTAACACGTAATCGGCTAGAATACGATACCTTTAGTCTTGAACATTTTAAAATATCTTACGATCGAGACTTTGACTCGAGATTTATACCATTTCACGTAGAAAGAAATGAAGATTCTTATTCTTACCGTCGATTCTGTTGTTTAATTCGTGTTTGCTCATATATTAAGTTTATATTTGATTTTCTCCGGTTTTTCGACATTTCAAAAAGGAGGTTGCTAGGGTTCATCTCGGATTTTTGTATTGTTAGTCTCGGGCTTCAAGTGTATTTACACTAACAATAAACTTGAAATAAAGCGCATCAAGGACAAAAGCAGATTAAGCCTTGAGTGACGTCACCTCCCAGTATAAACGCATATAAATCAAGAACGCTTGGCTCGATTTCGACTTATCTTTCGCCTGAATACTCGGCGCGAACTCTTGCAGGTTTTAAGCGGGTAGTCGTCTCCCGAAAAGGCATAGTTATGATATCAGGAAAGTTTGCGTTTTTACATTTGATTAACACATAATCGGCTGGAATGCGATCTGTAGACTTTCAGTCTTTAAAATTTTAAAATATCTTATGATCGAAGCTCTTACTCGAGATTTGCACTTTATCGCGTAGAAACAAAACAAGATTCTTATTCTTACAGTCGCTTCTGTTGTTTAATTCGTGTTTGCTCATATTTTAAGTTTAGATTAGATTTTCACCGATTTTTCAACATTTCAAAAAGGAGTTTCCTAATGTTGCTGGCATTGTTGGTCTCAGATTTTTGCATTGTTGGAATTTGCACTAATCTTATAATGAATCAAATGCATCAAGAACAATAACCGATTGAAAATTTATGTGAAAAGTTTCGTGTAAATATAAAACAAATTAAACACGTAGCGAAGAAACTTGAAGTGAAAAACGACACCAATGCATTGTAATAATGGACAACCTAACATTCCTAATAGGAAGATATTTCACGCTTACGTTGAAAATATAGTTTCGTTTGCAAATTTTATTGGGCAGTTTAAAAGAAATTAGTATATTGATAATGTTTGTGATTAATTTCTTTCGATAATTAAACAAGATATTTGACGGGCGTCCGGTGTATTTATAGTGATTACTTAATACTTACAAAATCACAGAACATACGATTTGCTGTACCACCAGAAAATAGTGAACAAAACAAAAAATGTTGTGTACCGGTAAGTGTGTCTAAATCATGTAGGTATTTGTTTTTGGTTATGAAAATGGTGTGAGGTATATGGTTATTTTGAGAGGGGCAATAAAATTGGTTCAACTAATAAAACCCTGTGTAACAATTTTTTGTCGTATGAACTGTCGCATTGGGCCACTTCACCCAAAGTTCCATAAATGTTTGCAGGAAGTACTGAAGCGGGCCTCTAGTTATTAATGAAAATCATGCCTTCGTTTCCATTAATGACTTTGCGATAGAAATCCAGTGAGCTTAAAGTGGCCCAGCCTTCACTACAGTATTTTACAAGTAAATTTTTGACATCCCTTTGCATTGGGATCCCTACTGGCACAAGCTGTGGTCGAGTCAGTTTATGCTTCTGGCTAACGCTTTTGTAACTTCCGCTGTCAATTCGGTAATTCATATCATCTTTCACAAAAATATTATTGTTATTTTAATTTTTTTTAAATAATATCTTTTTGCTGCCTTAAATTTGAAGTGTCACTGCCCTGGTAATGGGGGACTGTCAAATATCAGGAATTACCAAAAATTTTATGAAGTTGTATTGTATGGCTATTGTTATATGCAAATACAAAGTTTTTTCGTTAAATTTTTAACAGATATTAATAAAAAAGCAATTTAAAACGGACGATCACATCCGATTGGTAGCCGAAGTTTGCCGAGTGTTTAGTGACGTCAGTGCATGCTACAAGCATGTTAGCCGATGCTAGAAGCCATTGTGCCGATATAGAAGTAGAAGCTTGAAAGATATAATTCTGCTGTTTTCCTCTATACGCCGTCTTAGAAGAAATATTGGTAGAAGTATTGCACCTTCCTGCATCTATTTAGCTTTGTGTTTTGCAAAATGGCACATGAAGAGTTTTGTGTAGCCAGATCTGATAAATTGCCCAACGTTGATTCGTACATGCTGTTACGGTACATTGGAAGTCGTAGGGAGCAATATTCAGATGTTGAAATGCGTGGAGTGAAGGCGGACAGGTTTGTATTACATTTAATAGATAAAACAAGTTCGATGTAGCGCTTTTATTTTCAGTTATTGTAATAGTACTATTATTTCAACTGAAACACAGAAGATATGTAAAAGATAGATTGATGTCTTAAAACAGCTTTCCCATATTAAATGAATAAAACAACTCTAGTTTTCTCTAATATTAATAAATATTTATTTATGTATTGTTTCCCATGCTGTCCTAGTATCTAGTAAGTAAAAAATAGTTAGATAACTATACAAAAGGTAATGGACGAGGCCAAGACTGTGGAATTCCACAATAAAATAACATGAACAATGCTAGATAGTATTATTAAACTTTCGCTAATTTCCACAAAATATATGAAGTAAAACACGATCGGTTTCGGTGAATAATCACCATCATCTGCCTTTACAGAATCATCAGGTCAAATATTAACAAATATACAAAATTAATGTGAATAAACTTAGTTTCCGTGTGTCTTGTCTATAGGAAATGTGATGAAGTTTGTTGTTTTAAGTGTCTATCTGCCTTAGTTATTACCTATACTTGTGAAAAGAAAAATTGTAGAAGTGTTTGTAATAACTGCATGTCTCTTTTGTATATGTCGCGAATTTCATCGTTGCTTCTATGGTTTTTTTCTCCCTTTGATATCAATGAGGAAAGACCATGTTAGTAATGCTGTTGGATTTGTTAAACTGAAGCGAGAAGGAAAAAATTTGTATTGTTAAAGGCAAGATTTGCCCTGAACACAGAATAAGATAAAGAGGTTATGAAGTGAGTGTAGTTGTAGATGAAGAAGAAGATTTAGTCATGCCTGTGGAGTGTCATGACTGCTCTTATTTAGCAAAACATGGTCCTTCAAAATACCATGCTGTCGTGGATATTATGTGAACAAATTTATTAAAATATTTAAATTACAGAACCAACTTAATATGTAACATTTGTAAAAGTATTTGCTTAAAAACTTGGTACTTAAATATATGCATTGCAACAGTAATTATTTGCTTAATAAACCCATAGCCCAACGATTTCCGTAAGTTTGATCTTACGTATTAAGAATAGGTATATTACATTATGGAGGTTTTGTTAAAATATACGTGCTAATCTTTGAAACATGAAAATATAATTTACTCTTTCAACGTTCTCCAGAAATATATGCATCATGTCAATGTAATGCCGACATAAGTCATAAACTAAAATACGAAGCAATGAAATTACGTACATACATATAACTAGTGCTTAGATTAAAATGATCTTCGCAGACAAATGCAGTTGTATGTTCCGATATGGCTCATGGCTTCCAATCATAATATTCTCCGCTTCTTATTTCTTCCCAAGGAGCTCGGTAGCGTGAAGAACAATTTTCTCGGGGTTTTAATCGTTGTATTTAAGCACTGAGGTACCAGACAATACTTATAACCCTTCTTAAGTTCCATATTATCCATTTTAGCTACGATATCAGGAAAAGCAACAGGACGAAGTATCAAAACCTCGTGCTTTCAGTACGGTCGTAAGCATCGTAAGGCATGCGATGACGTCACGTACCCCTAGCTACTCTCCCTCCAACCAGGGTGCCGTTTTCGCGGGATATTTAAAAGAGTTATTTTAAATATTTTTTTTTGCATAATGAAGACGATTTAACAGTAAATGTTCACAGGGAGTAATTAAGCAATTACAAAGAATACAAAAAACAATTAAATATTTTTAGTCCCCCATTTCAAAACATTTGCAAAAGTAATTTTCCAGTTAGGCTGTGCCTTCTAAAGAGACCGTTGTATCAATTTCAGGAAAAATTGTAGTATATTCGAATGGATCTATGATCGTATCTTTTTTCTTAATTCGTTTTTCAATTTGTGCAAAAACTCTGTCTGAGGGGAGAAAAGAGTGTCCTACTACCGGAAGTATAATTTCGATTTCTTTTATGTGTGGTGGAGCATTATGCAAAAGCCAACAATACAGCATCCCTATCACTGTTGTGTTTTTGTTCTGCCCTCCGCAGCCATCACAGATAACCCGGAGAGTATTAGTAGTTTCGGGGAAAAACATACTTGCACAGACAATCATGGACAGATGAGGCTACTTCATTGTACCCTTTTCACGATGATTTTCAATAAATGAAAACATTATCTTTACTAAGCTGTTTTGTTGAGTCTCCTACAACAATAGAAAGGTTGTATTTATATAGCACGACTGGTGGACCTTTCAGGAACTAATATACTTGGCTGGTTTTGAAATTGACGGGAGATTTCGACATTTATGTGGAAATAGCTAGTTTTGATTTTTAAAACTTTGTGGTAGAAAGAGGGGACTTTGAACTTGAAAAAAACGCCATAAATATTTTTGCAAATTATTGGACTTGTCTGGTTTTGAAACCAGACGACTCATATTATCAATATAGTAATTTTCTTTAAACTGCCCAATAAAACTTGCAAAAAAAACGATATTTTCAATGTATGCGTGATATATCTTCCTATTTGAAATGTTAAGTTGTCCATTATTACAATGCATTGCAGTCGTTTTTTTCTTCGCTACGTGTTTTAATTGTTTTATATTTACACGAAACTTTTCACATAAATTTTCAATCGGTTATTGTCCTTGATGCGTTTGTTTCATTGTAAGATTAGTGAAAATGCACTTGAAAGCCCGAGTCTAACATTGCAAAAAATCCGAGATCAACAATGGAAATGTTGAAAAATCGGAGAAAATCGAATATAAATTTAAAATATGAACATGAATTAAACAACAGAATCAAAAGTAAGAATAAGAATCTTCTTTTCTTTCTGCGGGAAAAAGTGCAAATCTCGAGTAAAAGTTTCGATCGTAAGATAATTTAAAATGTAAAAGACTAAAGGTATCGTATTCTATCCGATTACGTGTTAATCCAATGCAAAAACGAAAATTATTCTGATATCGAAATCATGCCATTTCGGGGGACGACTATCCACTCATAACTTGCAAGAGTTCGCGCCGGGTATTCCAGCGAAAAATTCCTCGAAATCGAACCGACCGTTCTAGGTTTATTTGCGTTCATGCCGGAAGGTGACGTCACTCGAGGCTTCAGACGCAGGGACGCAGGCAGGGACACAGCGGTTATAATATATTAGATAGGAAAAGTGAAAAAATGCTTTCAAGCTTCCTTTCAATTGCAAGTTATAATATGGCAATTAAGGTGCTATCTCGAGATTTGAACTAAATTACGAGTAAAAAATCTGATGTGGCCACCACATGACTTTCTCGATATCTGTAATATTTCTAAAAATTCGAAATAGGTTAAATGATAATAAATATATTAAGAACTGCGAGAAAAATTCAAAGACCTTACAAAGAAATGACGTAAACTCATACCGTATCCTTCTGATATTCGATATAGCGACGAAGCTCCAACAATGAGGAATAAAAAGGAGCGTTACTAAGATGTAACTAAGCGTCAAGTGTTTACAAAAGTTGCCTCTAGGTGTTTAACGATTATCTCTTAAATAAACTGATGTGGGCAACTAATGACTTTCTCCATATTTATATGGCAAATTACATGTTGTTAGCTCTGGGATCGTTGTCAATATTTACTTCCGGTTGACAATTAAGAAAATAAAAATGAGCGTTACTAAGACTTAACTAAGCGTCAATTGTTAACAAGTCTTCGGTAGGTGGCGTGGTGGTGACAGCTAAAAATATAAGATATCTCTTAAAAAATGCATTATATGGAAAAATGTATCAAACAAAGGTTGTAGAAAATAAAAATTCCTACAACTTTTATTTCAGTACATTTTTAAATTTATCAAATATGAAAGCCAATATTAGAAAATAACGGATGTGACAGGAGTAAACACCCACTTCCGGTCGACCGAATTTTACCAAAATATAATCAGATCTTCTAACTTTTATAAAAATGTTAAATATAAAATTTTGCGTTGACCTGATTAATAGTTTTTGAGTTAGAACGCCCACAAAAACCTATCACATACAGACCGACAGACAAACAGACACACAGACATCATCGCGAAACTAGTCAGAACGTGTTCAGGGGACCTTGAAACATGCATTTCCGTTGAAATCTCGAATTCGATTTTTTTCATGAAAACAATACTTGGCTCTATACTTCGTATATGGAGAAAGTAAAAATACTATAATATTTGATGGGAAAATGTTTCGAGCATAGATTGTAGAAAATTAAACTACCTAAAACTTTTATCCTAGTAATTTTTTTCATTGGTTAAGTATTAACGCAAATATATGAAAATAATCTGATGTGACCACCACATGACTTTCTCCATATCTGTAAAATTTCTAAAAATTCCAAGTAGGTTAAACAATACTAAATATTTTAAGGAAATCCGAGAAAAATTCAAAGACATTACAAAGAACAGACATAAACTCATACCGTAGCCTTCTGATCTTGGATATAGCCACGAAGCTCCAGCAATTAAGCATAAAAAGGAACGTTACTAACATAAGAAGTGACTAAGCGTAAAGTGCTTACCAAAAAAGCCTCCAGGTGGTGTGGTGATAGCAGCTAAAAATATAATTTTTAAAATATCTCTTAAGAAATGCATACGGGAAAATGTTTCAAAGAAAGATTGTAGAAAATTAAATTATCTACAGCTGTCATTCCAGTAATTTTTTACATTGATCAAGTATTTAAGCAAATACTAACATAAGTAGCAATGCAAATCCCATGGTACAGAAAAGCTTTTCGTCAAATTCGCCGTAGTATTATCGCATACTAATGTATTTGCTTTGAAATCAGAAAATTATTTTTTTCTTATATTGTGGTAGCCCTGCTTTTTTTACCCATTCTAAACATATTCATCTTATTTTCCCATTCTATACTCGCCCCGCAAAAGAAATTTCTTTTAAATCAGTTCAGCCAATACCTTCGAAATTCATAGTTACAGAAAAATTCCAACCTTGACATTGTGGTAGCCCTTTTATTGACACGGTTAAAATATGATATTTTGGTTATTTATTTATATAAAGATTATATAAGTATACCATAATGGATTGAAATCCATGAGGTAAGTTCTCTAGAAATACGTGTAAAATAAATATTATTTTACTTTTTATTGTGGTAGCCCTGCTCTTTAACTCCGCTTGAAACATCTTGATTTCATTACTATATGTTGTACAAATCTTATATACATAATTTAATTGAAATCCCTTCTGCCAATTCCTTCCAAATCCATAATTACTGAAAGAGTTTAATTTGCAACTGTGGCACCCTGTTTGGCTGATCCGACATAGATATAATATTTTGGTTTTGAGTATAAGTGTACAATATAAATATTAAATTTGTTCAAAATTGATGCAGACAGTTCAACACAAATACTTGTATAGAGAGAATTTTTATTACTTTTATTTTGGCAGCAATGCTTTCTATATCTATGCTAAAAATCATTATTTTGTTTTTATATGTTGCACAACTCCTTCATAAAAAATTTCGTTGAAATAGGTTCGGCCAATTCCTTCCAAAAGCATAATTACAGAATTTTTTTACTGTGGCACCCCTGCTTAGTCGATTCGGTTGAAATATGTTATTTTGTTCATAAATTTAGGTGAAGATTCTATGTACCAAATTTGGTTGAAATCGGTTAGCGAATTCATCCCTGATATATGCGTTCAGACGGACGGACGGACATCACGAAGCAAAGACGAAAAGCACTAAAAACGGTTGTGACATCAATAAACACCCAATTCTGGTAGAATTATTTTAACAAAAACTAATCAACTCTTGTTCCTTTAATAAAAATGTCAAATATAGAATTTTGCGTTAGTTTTTGAATTAGGATCACCCACAAAATTCCTCACACACAGACATAATCGAGAAAATGGTCAAAATGTGTTCAGGGGACAAACGTATATTTCCGTAGTACATAATCTCGAAATCGATTTTTTCATGGGAACAATACTTATACTATGTATGGAGAAAGTAAAAAATGAATTTTAATATTCTACTCATTGAATTATGAATCTAATTCGAAAAAGTGAGGGAAGAAT
Organism: Tanypteryx hageni; assembly: GCA_028673005.1. Taxonomy (NCBI): domain Eukaryota; kingdom Metazoa; phylum Arthropoda; class Insecta; order Odonata; family Petaluridae; genus Tanypteryx; species Tanypteryx hageni. The sequence continues at coordinate 223,094,344 of CM054112.1, read as the reverse complement.
TGCAGAAGAAATAACATAAGGCACTTTTTCTTGTTTTAGGTTTATGACGTCATAATAAGATTATATCTTTGGTTGAGATCGGCGGTTTAATAACTAGGCTTGGTAGATTCGACGTTTATTTTATTTGAAAATCGACGATTTATATCGACATTTATTTTCCAGAGAGATTTTCGACGAATATCGATGCTTAAAATTACTACTTGGTAGAATTCTATGTTTAGTTTTTGAAAATATACGTTATTTTCCCCAAGAGATTTTTAACGCTTAAAATGACTACATACATATTTAGCTGGCAGTTTTCAGCCTTTCAATTCGATGATTTAAATTGACCTATTATTTAGAAATTCTACGTAAAATTTACGTTTATTTTACAATACTTTGATTATTTATTTAAAATTTATAGGAAGTTAAATCTTTTTGTAAAAATTAATCGAACTAATATACTGTTCTTCATAAATTTTATTTTATTTATACTCATTTACACTCTTCTTCATTTTTAAATGTGAAAACTAAAGAAAACACTCAATAACGAATTTATTCAAATATTATTTTATCTTTTACTTAATACAGTAAAAAAGCATACAATACAAAGTAAGAAGTATATTTAAATCGTTAATTTGATGGCAGTTTTGGTATGAGTATTCCTTGGATTGACTAACACATAATGAAACATTTCCTCTCAATATAAGTACTTAACTCGGGACATCAACTTTGGGAAACAAGCCTGCATTAGTTCTGGTTTGAACTTCTTGTTCTTAGTATGCAAGTGACTGGTTGCCATCTCGAGAACTTGCATTTTACGTATGTAACATAGTTAGTACAACATCGTATGTCATTTGGCGAAAGTAAAAGCAGCTCTGTAAAGCAAAATATTGCCAAACATGTGTAAATGCTTTTTTCAAGCTATATGCGACGAGAATTAATTTATACCAATATTCGCAAAAGATTAAAAAATTATTTTCAATTAAGTTAAAGATATCGCGCAGTTTATTTTTTAAAAAGTCATGAAACAAACAGAAGAAACACAGCCCATGAAGACTAAAAATTGGCAATTATCAAGATTTCAATTCAATCGGGGATATTTATCAATTTACACCAATCTGTTATACCATTTGTCGAAACAAGATTAAAGCTCCAGGAAATTAATTCTGGTTACCCATTAAACGATGGGAAATTTTCAAATCGAAATTATCCATCTGAGGGCGGGGCCTTTCATCCATCTCTAAATTCCGAGATGATAATCTCGATTACATCAGCCGAGGTTCAAATTGATTGCGGCGCTACGAAGGAAAACCTGAATAAATCGAGGCAATCAGGGTTTTGGATGGAGAAGATGCAACCGCCCATGAGAGAAGTGCTCTTCCCCCCTTGCACCCCTCCCGCCGCGCCGTCTGTGACGTTAAAGGGAGGAGACGTCCCCAAAAGAGGTGTGAGAAGGAATATTTCATGTTTTTTCTAATAGCCGAGAGTCTGGATCAACCCGCCCAATATCAAAGCGTCTCTTCCGTTTATATATTATGTCTCATTTAGGAGTATATTCTTTCCTCTCCCCTCCTCCCACTTCACGAGTTCCGTTCTGTGAAAGAGATTACCTGTTTATAATGTCACAAGTAGAAAATTTCGTGAAAAAATCGAAGCAATCATATTTTTCTAAAGACAAAAACCTTCCACGAAGATCTAAAACTTTGCAATTTCGGCTAAATAAATCGCGTTGGTTTCATATATAGCGAGGCAGAGGAAGGCAGAGTGGGCATTGATCGAGTGAAAAATAAAGCGACGGATATGTTGCGAGGGGAAGAGGACAGTAGACGAAAAAGAAGAGGGAGAGATATGGGAGATAGGAGGTGGCAAGGGAGAGAAGGAAGAGAGGGAAGGGATCAAAATGGATGGGTAACATGGCGAGTGATGGGGAAATTGTGATGGGAGCTTTAAAAAATTAAAGTTTTTCTTAGCAGGTTCCTGAAAAAGCCATAAATAATCAAAGACGTGCCATATAGCGTTATAGCATTCGTAAATTTATTAAAACAAAATTAGTTATTCTTTTAGACATCATACTTACCATATTATTACTACGAATTTAAATGTTGTTAGAAAAATTATATTAATTTCTGCAATTTTTCACACAAGATCATATGTAAAACTTGTGAATTGATAATGGTAAAATGGAAGATTTTAAGTAATTGATAAATCGGACTTTATACGATAATATTCTCAAACAGAATAACAAATACACAGATAATTCGCTTGCTAAACATTTCATCAAGCCATCTATTCTGAACTCGTCAGTTAGTAGACTGACGATGAGAGATAATTAGTGAAATCTGTACAAAACCCCATGTATTGAGTCACGATTTCTCGTATTTATAGGAAAAGGTAAATATAACGGTAACATTTTTACGACGGAACTAATATTCTCTCCTTACAAAGCCTTAAAAAAAGGTACCGCTGTAAACTCAGTCCATTAAAGGGATTCGTTAACACGAGGGAGTGTTATCGATTGTGCTCTCAAGTTTCCCAATCGATAAGGCCTAACGAAGAGGAAGTAAAACTTCAATTCACGCTCTCCCTTTCTCCGCTTTCCACATTCCTCTTCTTCCCATAAATCTCCTCCCTCCACTTCCCTCTCCATTCACTCTCTCTCCTTTAAATCCCAACTCTTTCGTACGTCACACACTCTCCCCTTTCGCCGTCTTTGTTCTTCCTATCGCACCTGCCCCCTCCACACTCCTCCCCTCCACACTCTTCCCCTACACACTCCTACCCTCCACTTTCCACCCCTCCACACTCCTCCCCTCCCCTCCGCACTCACCCCTCCCATACCCACTCCTTCCCTCCCCACTCCTCCCTCCCTCTTACCTCGACCGCTGAACTCTCTCTCTCCTTCTGAACCTATTTCCTCTCTATCTGTGTGTTGAGTGTTCTCCCCTCAACTCCCTCCCCCGCCCTCACGCACTCCTCCCTTGTCATCGCTAAACCATGCTCCAGCGTAAACATTCAGATATAAAAATGTCACATCTTTTCTTTGGATTGGAATATTTGATTTGTTCGGCATCAACCATTTGGCAGCCGTTGCTTTTTTTAACCTCCAATTATTTTGTCTCTCTCAACATCGTGAAGAACGGCGAAAAAACTGTGAATGGAACGATAGGACCTCAAGGCTGTTTGCAATGTTTCTTGAATTGTTATTTTGCTTGAAATTAAAAATTTCCATTTTCACTTACACAAGTAAACTAAGATTTTTATAATAGGTAAGTCTTCTCGCTGAGAATATTTTCCGTCACTGGTCTGTATTTTTCGATTACTCATGATGCAGTAGGTATTTTATTTCTTTATTTGACGTATGTTATTAGGTTGTATTATCAGCAACTATTCTTTATCGAGACGAATGGTTAGGTCACGAGTATCATATACGCAGCCCGCAAGCCTCATGCGGCCCGCCAGTTAAAAAATGTGGCCCTCTCATTGCTTTGATTCTTATATATATTGGTGAAAGCGTGAATGAGATTATCATGGAGTAACACTATAAATATGGCCAATAATCAGGAATCGTACGGTAGTGAAAGTTCTCTGCTATAATATTGTGTTCAAATTCAACGACATATTTAGTCTATTTTATTCGGAGCCATCTTTTGAGTTTGATATCCCTTGGTTAGGCATGAGAATGGACTTAACATCTCGGCGAATATCTCTCTTTCCTTCCCTTTCTCTTGTCCCATCTCTTCCTCCCTCTCCCCTCTCTAACCCTTCCTGCTCCTAGCGGCGTAAAATGACGTGTCGCTGTTTGATCGTTCGAGAGTCTGGCGCGACGGAGAGAGAGGGAAAGAGTTGTTTGCAGGAGGGGAGGTGTTTGAAGGGAGGGGGGGAGGTGTTTGCATGCGGGAAGGGGGTAGGGGAGGGCAGACGGATGGGCGAGTGATTGGGTGAGAGGGGATTTCGTGCCTTCTCTCTCTCTCTCTCTTCCCTCTATCCCGGCGGCCTCCTTGACCTCTTTTGTTTTCACGTCCCGGCGGCGCGAAACATTTCAAGCTCAGCGTGATATAGTGAGAGCATCTCTCTTTGAGTGCGTAAAAAAAGTCGACGAAAGATGAAGAATCGTTACTATCAGTCATTTCATTATCGAACTTTTTTATTCCGTTTTTTTGCTTTCTGTGGCTACATTTCAGAGCGTCGAATTGATTTAGCTTCGCCTATCGTCGAATTAAGAAAAATTTTTGAGACTAAAGTCAAGCATCATCTGTTGCTTGATGTGTTTTCAACGCTGAGTCAACCAAATGACGGAGAAGTTTGATTTACACTCCGTTAGTTTTGATTTTGTAGACGCTGATATTCCGTACACAATAAAAGATAGTGGAAACGGCCGTTACAATTCATACTTTTTGTCTCTCAATATCAATTAAAATCGATAAACAAAATTATTACAAAGAATGAAAGCAATTGCTTCTCACTTATAATGTCCAATAGTTGATTAAAAAATCACACCTAATTCCAACTCAAGAAAATGGCTACTTGCTATCGATCCGAAAAAAATATTTTTATCTCTTACTCATCCAAAAATAACCAATAACCTTTTAAATAAGTACGTCATGGCAAGCATAAAATATATCACTCTCCTCAATATAGGGGGAGCTATACTTCGAACGTACGCAACCCGAAAGGATTTCGAGAGACCCTTAAGGGTCAGAAGATTCATGAAAAACGGTCGATGGGAGAAAATGAGCGACTGAGTGGGATCACGTGGATACCATAGGCCAGTGATTGCGTCTCGGGAGTGACGAGAAAAAATACAGATGGGATGGAGGGGAGTGATGGATGCATTGGAGGGGGAGGGATGGATTGGAGGGGAAGGGATGGATTGGAGGGGAAGGGATGGATTGGAGGGGAAGGGATGGATTGGAGGGGACGGGATGAGTTGAAGGGGAAGGGATGGGCTGGAGGAGAAGGGATGAGTTGGATGGGGAGGGATGGATATTGGTGGGAGATAGGTTGGGTTGGGAGATGGATTGGAGTGGGAAGGATGGATTGGGGTGGGAGATGGGTTGGGTTGGGGGTGAGAGATGGATTGGAGGGGAAGGGATGGGTTGGAGGGGAAGGGATGAGTTGGAAGGGGAGGGATGGATTGGGGTGAGAGATGGGTTAGGGGTGAGAGATTGGTTGGAGGGGAAGGATTGGTTGGGGGAGTGATGGTTTGAGGGGAGTGATAGATTGGGGTAGTGGATGGATTCGGTGTGAGAGATGGGTTGTGGGAGTTGTGGGTTGGGTTGGAGGGGAGGGGTTTGGGGAGGAATGGTTTAGGGGTGAAAGATGGGTTGTGGAGGAAGGATGGGTTGTGTGAGAGGGATGGGTTGGGGCGTGAGGAGCGGAAGGGTGGGGGGCTAGAGAAGGGGGAGGCATCTCACCTAACACGCAAAAGTTGCCTTTCCATTTTTATACGTGTTCGGCACCCTTTCCTTGCCGACCCACTTAGGGTCTACACCTGAGGAGTGAGTTAAACGGGGCGTGGGCGAGAAGCCGTGGGAACGGATGCTCTCGTCGCACTTATGGAAGCGGAATGAGGGGAGAGCATCCTTTTGACTCACGATAGAGCGGTCGTATAAAGCAGCAAGGCAATTCCTCCCCAGTTATTGCCCGTATTTCAGATAATGCAGCGCTGTTAAAATACGGAGAACACGATAGGAGAGGATGACGATGGCCGTTTAAAAGGCAACAGTTATTCCAGCGTCTGAGAGAACGGTTGAGCCGAGTGGTGGAGTATATTGCAAGGTCGCTAGACCTAATCTACGTTCGCAGTTTGCGGACCATAAAAAAGCGTTTCCCAATCGTGTAAATTCTTAAGTGAGATATAAGCTCCTTAAAAATCTATTCCGATTGCAAACGAAGCAACGATTCTCTGTCACTTCATTTCGAGAAAGGTCCGTAATGACGGTCACCGAGTAACTTGAGATCCGTAAATATATATATATATATATATATATATATATACACACACACACACACACACACACGTCGATTGATGGCTTTCCACACTTGTAAATTTATTTATCTAAGTTGATTATAAACAGCCGTTGAAGGCCTTTTACAATGAGCTTAATAGATGAACATATACAACCATGCAGGCCTGACGAGAGAGGAAAGGCAGTGGGGGTCGCGGCCTCGAGGCCCGAAGACCCTCATGAGGCCATATGTATAGTGATGATGTGTGAATTTTCATTCACTATTGTGGTAAGAGAATATAAGGTTTAAGTCAGTTGCCAAAACTTATAGAGAGAATTAAGTTCGTAGAGTGGGGCTCGGCAAGTTGTTTGTCCAGGGGCACGTATTGGCTTTCGGCGCCCCTGCAACCATGCCCTGGGCAGGATTCGAATTCTCGACCATAGTATTGGGAGCCAGTCATGACCACCACTATATCGATTTTATCGTGTCATGACGCGTATAAAAGCATTTGTAATGCTTTAAAACTTCTTTGTTACTTATACACAATTGGATAAATTATACTCCAAAAGTTAGGTTTATGATTTAAGCACCCTGATGCATATCTTGAAATTAAGAACAAGTTTTATTTATCAGAATATATCAACTGTAAAAAAATGTTGATAAATTAAGAAAATAATACCCGAAGGAGTTTCACATAACGCAAAGCAGTGCCCAGATAGGGACTAGCTGATCAAATATATAAGAAAACATCCACGAGCAGATTATCTAAAAAATGCTCCATGGTTGTTCTTAATAATTTAAAGATTGACATGAACGCAATATGTAAAATAAACTATGAAATATAAGGAGTTGATTTTTGTAAACCATCGCAAGCATATTAGATTTTGAAAAGTATAGGAAATCTAATAATTTCACTCGTAATTGTGACTATTTATAAACCAATTTTGTTAAACGAGTTAATGATGAATAACTAAACAAATAAAGGAAGATCATTCAACAACCAATTGTTATATATGTATACACTCACATAAATACATAAGAATGAATATGGAAGGGGAAGGAACCTTAATAAAATAGCAAAGGCCTTTTGCTATTTTATTAAGGTTCCGATGAGTTTTTATGAATGATAATTTTCTTACTATATCAGCTAATGAATGAACAATTGACGAAATATGTCATCAACTCAGTATACGTCAAAATGAAACGAATTAAAGTCGATGTTTTTTAACTTGAAGAAACAAAACGCGTGCCAGTACGACTACAATTCAAATTTGAAAAGGGAGAATTAATGGATGTCACTGCTTAACTCAATTCGTCGACGGACACGTTTACATACACAGCGATCGTATCTCTCTCTCTCTCTCAATCTGGAGGAGAAAATGCATCGGTCGTGCATTTCCATTGGCCCGCAAAGTAGAAGTGGCCCCCGTCTTCGAGCCGGAACGGGAGGAGCGAGGGAGAAGATGAGAGTGGCCCTCGGTATAAGGAGAGGGATATTGGAGAAGAGGGGCGCGAGGGAGGCAGGTAGGGGAGGGGCGGAGCGAAAGCCAACCAATGGGGAAGCTCCGTCCCACCTCCCCTCTTCCCAGTCCACCTTCCATCCTCACCTGCTCGGAGGGGAGGGCGAGGGAGAAGGGAACGGAAGGAGGGGAGGTACGAGAAAGCGGAAGGGGAGGTTGGAGGGGGGAGAGGGTAGGTGAGACCTCTCTCGGAGTTTTGCGGCGAGGACGTCGTCCACCTCCCGACACCACTTGTTCTAAAGACCGTCCCAAACGAGCGACTTGTCGCACAGTCGAGGGAAGGAGATTCCAACTATCTGTCCCGCGTAGTGAAAACATCCACGCTTTCTCTTCCCGGCTTACCCCGAAACACATTCAGGTCGAGTTCCGCCGACCGAGGGCCCTCGACCGGGCGAACAGTGCACGACGCAAGGCGACCTCTGAGGGAAGTGTGCGGTGCCCGCTTCGCAACCCCAGGAGTGGACGTGCGAGGGAAAGTCGTCAGGGCATCGGGTGGCCCTCGCGAACTAACCGGGAGCTAGAATCCAGGGTGTCGACGTCGGAGGCTCTCATATACCATAGGTGCTTCGAGGTGCCCTGCTCGGGGCCCGTGTCCGGTGGGGATGCTGAGGTTGGGCGCGTGGCGGGGTGGGTGGCGATGAGAGTGCCGGGGGGGCGGTGGGGCTGCGAGGGGCGGCCGCCTCGTCCGCCGCCGCCGCTCGCCCTCCTCCTCCTCCTGTGCCTCGCGGCGTCCCTCGCGGTGGGGCCCGCGGCCGCCTGCGGACCCGGCAGAGGCGCCGGGAAACGCCCACGACCCAGAAAACTCACGCCTCTCGTGTTTAAGCAGCACGTGCCCAACGTGTCGGAGCACACGTTGGGAGCCAGCGGCCTCGCCGAGGGACGAATCGCGCGCTCCGACGCGCGGTTCCGAGATCTCGAGCCCAACTACAACGCGGACATCGTCTTCAAAGACGAGGAAGGAACGGGAGAAGACAGGCTCATGACTCAGGTGAGTCCCGAACACTCATTCGTGAAATTTGCTATTCCCATTAGTGCGCTGCTCTTAGCGTCGTATCGGTAATATAAGAGAATAAGAGAAGCATCCGGCGGCAGGCAGTGTTTTTCCATCGAGAGGCATACGTTTGAAAATATTCTTCTAAAACTCCGGTTTCTTCTCTTTGATCTAATTAAGATCAAAAAGTTCTGTTTATCATATCAACAGATAAAATAGCACTTGGATTGATGTGTTTTTACTATGAATTGATGTAATAATTATTATGTATATGTCACATGGAATATGCCTCCTGATATACAGATATGGTTGGAAAATATTTCAGGATAGAATCATTAAAGGTTAAACTAGCAATATATAGACCGATATTATTAGACTTTGGAGAGAAATTTATGTACGCGAATCGTTTACAAAAATGGGTAGTGTTTTTGAGGCAGCTATTTCTTTGTTCAAATGCGCACCTATATTTCCCAAACGCTAAATGAAACATCTAGGTATAATATCGTATACATTCAAACCGAATCTTGCAATTTTGAATACTTTGTAAAGTATACGAATAGAACCGTCAATGATTATTTTAAGATATCTACTATAATTTTCAGAAAAATATATAGATGTGAAAATCGAAGGAATGTTTATAAAATTCTAAATAATCTACAATTCACGGCTTTAAGTTTCTCTTTATATTGCAAGCAGATCAAGTAAGGGTCTATTCCTTTTTTATATTTTGGATGTACCAAGGTAGGATAGTGTTTTTTCTGTTTTATTTCAAATCCAGTGCAAACGATCCCAAAACACAGTAATAGGTTAAAATGCGAGTATGCATTTTTTTAATTCGCATCTGAATTGATGTAACGACGGAGAGGTTTTTAATTTGAAATGAGAATGACAAAGATATTAAATTCCGAGCGATTTATGTAAATGGATATAAAGTTTGAAATGCTAGCGTTAATTTCGGTTAAGGTAACGGTTTTGCGAGTATTGCTCAGTACATGGAACGGTATGACAGAATTAATTTGTTTATAATAGGTTCACAATTACGGATTCCGCATTGGTTTTCCCACTAACAAAAGTCGTTGACCATAAATTTTCTGCGACTCTATCTTCCGAAGCAAACAAGAGGCAAAGACAATGTTGCCTCGCCCAGGCTTACCCACACGAAAGCGCCCGCTCTTGAGACGTGCCGCCTAGTCGTTGGACTGCGCCCACGCATAGAGGTTAGTTCTATTTATGCGAGGCCTCAGATAAACATTCCACTCTCCAGGAGTAAACAGACTGAGAGTGAGAGACTTGATTTACAAACTGCGCAAGATTACGAGTTGCTGAACTCCAAAGGTCATATTGAGCTGATATACACACGCACGCACATAACGTCCGCTGACCTCTTGAGATTTCATTCATATTACTTGCGAACTGCGTCGACAACGATTTCTCTTCTCACCGAAGGAAAAGTCCTGCAGAGTCAATAAGTACATAAACTCACGTCCACAGATTGGATTTCTTAATCACCGTCTTTATCCACTAATTAAACTCCTACATTCATCTCTCGGAAACTAGAAGATGGAGCGCAGTTCATTGCTTAGCGTTTTATCAGGAAATAATATTATACTATCCGATTTACTATATTCTTACAGAATATTTTTTCCCATTTCATGGCACTTGCTGATGACTAAAAGGTAATTTTTAAGGCGATTAGTTGCGTTGATTCCATTACTTAATTAATAGCTTTCATTTATAAGCTAAAAGTTCGGATAAAGAGAATGGCAAATCTTAATGTTTGCCAATATCGTGTTCCGTAATGAAATAAATGTTATGAATATATTAATAACTTAAATGCCAATCCTAATGTACTTAAAGAAATTCTATCTTTACACCAATGATACAGACTCAGAAAATCTACATTTTTGCGTATTCTCAACACTAAACGCGTTATCTAATAAAGATCCAAGTGACCTCTAATCTTCAACTTCTACCACATTACTCACTAATGCCACTGACAGCGCTTTGAGAAGAAAGGTGAGATAATCAAAATAGCGTTATAGCGATATGTCGTCGACAGCCGCTGTTATCTCAACGGAAGCGTGTGGGAGGGGGCAAGACAGAATGAGACACAACATTCCGACCCATGGAAGCTTTTGATAAGAGTGATGAATGCAATTTATGAGTCAGATACGAGCGCGCTGTGGAAATTACTGTATAGTTTGACGGTGAGTGAACATTTCTCTTTAATATACTAACAGGATAGTGATGAATGTATCATGTTATCCATATAACAACTTTTATCGAAATATTTAATCTCAAGTAAAATTACGAGACGAAGTTTCAATCTTTTGAAGAAAATGAAAACACCATTATTGCTTTTTTCAATTTGTCAATGCAATTGCTGGAAATTGTGCAACAAACAAGCTACTCTAGTTTAAACCTAGATTAATTTTGTTTTCCGAACCTTTAAATGTTTATATTTATTAATATGTTTATATATCATCTCGAAAAAAGTGAATATAACTAAAACGACAATTTCCTCGTGGAAACGCTATAAAATATAATTTAGCAAGTTGACTACATTTCTGTGTAGGCTTTTATTTTATATTTAGCATTAAAGAAATTTTTGTAATTATTAGATTCCGACAGTATATAATTATGGATCTGGAAATTAGTTTAAAACAGATCGAATCTGATGTATTATGTAGGATATTATCAAAATCAAATATTTTAAATATATTTTTTAGAGAACTGTTGTGTCTTCTTTGCATAATACTTCTACAATTTAAGAATAAAAGGAACTTCAACATTTCATACGCACATCACAGTAGTTTATGTTTTTAACGCATTCTTTAGAATACCTACTTGTGTCTAGGTATGCCTATGCCAATTCAGCGTTTTTGTTTTTGAATTTTTTCTGAATGTTTTCACTAGAACTCCGAAAATTGTTACTGTTCAACCGCTAAAATGAGTTTTCCTGTTAGTAATTCTATATCGCTTTTATTTTCGCAGCACTATGTTTATGTACCTATCTGGAAACATCGAAAAACAGCCGAGGCTGCAGCAAAACTTTGGGCTTGTAACACTCCCATTTTGCGGGTGAGGGATTTTTAAAATGCGGCTCGCCAGTTTGAAAAGAGTGGCATTTTCATTATTTTGATTGTACTGTAATGGGAGAAAAGATAGCGTATAGACTAACACGGGGTAACTAAGAAATATGGAAAAATAAGCTTAGCATCGATTATTGCCTGATAATTTTTTATTAAAATATAAACCTTTTTGAGACTCGTACTTAAGTTTAAAAAACTGTTAGATAAGTTACTATGACTTACGGCCGAAGTTATTTAATTGGCTCTCGTGCAACGCAAACTTTTAGGCCGCTGTCCTATGCGATCGATTTCAGCGTCACCTGTTGCGCATTGCCCTGCCAACTTGTGGACGCTGCTTGGCCGCACCACACTTGCTACCTGTTGCTTCTTATCTCCCTCGCCTTCCTCTCTCTTCCTCTCCGCGCACTCGATCCGTGGATCCCCGCCGCGCTGCCCTCTCTTCGCGGCGGACCGAGAGGCCGCCGAGATCCGGTGACGACCCACTCGTAAACGAATCGAGTACTCCAGCGCGCTCAAATTATACCATTCTTAGCACTCGCGAAGCGATATTCATTTTTCGATCCCGCACGACTCTACACTGCGAAAACGACTCATGGATGATGATGTTGTTGGGTGGTTAATGTATGGCGTTAATCTGTTCGAGCCATTAATAGCGCGCGGCAACAAGAAGACGGAGCGGCGCCGCCTAAAGTGGCGGTCCTTAGCGCCTTCCTCGTTGGCCTCATCGGTCGGCCCTCGGCGGCAACAGAGAGGTGCAAAATACTGTTTTATGTTCTCGATGCGGTCCTTCCCTTTGCAAGAATCGTTTTTAAGTTTTCCACGCGATTAGCTATCCGAACGGCAGCAGGGCTTTTCATTAGCCGGATAATTGAGTGCAGCGTGAGGATATGCAGAGAAATGAAGCAAAGGATGTTTCCTCGCGAAATGATACCGATAGATGGGGAGACGTGGATTACAATTATATTATATTATATTGATAATTTTCGAGACCTACTAATAAGCGAAATGATTATACCATCGCCGCAGTCTTTGTGAATGTATTTCCGAATTCTAAATTATTGACGATCTCTATTCCTTGTTTAAATAAAATGATAGTCAATATTTTTATTAGTGGATAGATTATTTGGCAGTAAATCCGCCGGATACGCAGGAAGGAATGATTAAAGAATTAAAGTAAATATAATTTTTAATTATCATATGAAAACGCGTGGTTTCATTTATTAAAATGTTTAGATTATATGCTAATTATAATATTGTTTTGTACATAAACGGAAATATAACAATTCCTAGTGCTTTTCAGTGGGCCTCCTTCGCCGATGGGTCCCTGTGCACCGCGTACACTTCAGTCGGCGTAGCTATGCCACTTATATCCATTGTGAATTAATAAATAGAGATCGACTACTTTGCTTGAGTGAAGAAACCTTTTAAAATAATTTATCAGCGTTTTATGATTAAATTAGTTTTTAATATTAAGGTAATTTTAACTGCATTATCTCATGTCTTAAACTCTTAGTCAGAATGTTCAATTTTCTTACAAGTATCAATAGGATATCGTCTCAAATTTGCTTTGCATATTACGCATATATTCAATTTATTTTTCCAAGTTACTTAAGCAATGCATGTCTTGAATGTTCCACCAATCCTTTGCTCAAAATGCAAACCAGAATAATTCCAGCTGAAAGATAGATCGTCTGATAACTTTAAACTCATAAGTAAATATTAATAACCGTTAATCCAGTAAATTTAACCTTTGATATTAAATTCCCTGATTGATCAAATTCATATTGCGCCTATAATGATCCGAAGTGGACGAATACGTGAGGAATTATAGCCAATTTATTTCCGCTGCATGCTTAAGTTTTTACATCTCAACTATATTTACTATAATTTCAGCGTAAAACTTATGCTTTTGCAGGAATCTCCTGGTTCTATTGCTAACTTGTCTTTTTTGTGAAATGGTTGACATCTGACGAGAAAAAGCGTTGCTAAAATGAATGGATATTTACTTTTTTCTTCAGAATTACTGTGTTAGATGCTGAAATTAAAACCGATGGACGATCATTCCCTGAAATATGCTGTTTTAATCGTCTATCATCAAGACTGACGCCCTCGTGTTACATGGCATCTCCTTATAAGTCCTCTACGTGGATTAAAGAGAGAGAGAGTTCGATGGTGGAGGGAGTCTTAAACACTGCAATCGATGGTCCACTCCTTTTTTCGGCCTTCGTCATGCGCCCACTCCCTCTCTTTTTCTCCCTACTCTCATCCCACTTCTCTCCCAATCAATTTAAATTTCATAGTCGGTTGTTGATTGGATTTCCACTCAGTTCTCGGGAGTCATTTCAATCAGGGATGGATTCGGAAGGAGGTGAACGACTTTGGTGGGGGAAGTATGGAGGGGATGAACCTCCTCCTCCCTCCACCATTCCTCCTCCAGGCCTTTCCTTTTAGGTTGTCTCCGCGAGCGAACCCTCGCGCTTGACAGCCCAATCGTTCTTGGGTGTGATCCACCTGTTCCCCTGGGAAGTCAATCTTATCCCGATCGAATTTACACTTGCCCCGAAGGACCCCCACCCCCTCCCTTTTCGGGCAAATCGTCGACATCTATGGAGAGGCCGCGTGTCACATCCTCCAGCCCCGTCACTTTCCCCCACTTCCTCCTCGTCCCTAATCCTCCTCTTCGGAAGTGGTTTCATTGGGATGCGGAATGAGGCGGGGGGCGGCGTGGAGACTGGAGAGTCGGAAAAGGGGCGTAATCGGTCTGCGGGAGTTTTTTTCTGGATTAACACCGAACAACTCCACCCTCTTTTCCCATACCTCCTCTTAACCTCCCTCTTTCACCTCCGAGAGGACGAAGAGAGAGAGAGAGAGTCGAGGAGGGGGGAGGACTGCGGCCCTATCATTAGCGGTTACTGAGAAGAGGCGTCGTGAGGCATCATTTCGTCGCCGTGGATGTATAAAAAATAGAATAGAGGGAAAAAGAACGGTCCCACCTCCATCACCTCTCTCTCTCTCTCTCACCTTTTTCTCGCTGTAAATTCTTCCGGGAATGCTTCGACGGGCGGCGTATGCACACGAGGGCCTCCGTCCGCCGACACGGTCGCCGTGTCCTTTATCCGAACGGACCCCCTGGGATTCTCGCATTACACCTCCCGGCAGAAAAGAGACTCTCGTTTCAAAAGACGCATTCGTAAATACTTCTTTTGAATCCGTCGCATTGGAAACAGATGGACGTTCGGTCGATCGAGAATGTTTTCTTTTGTGATCATTTCTTCGGCTCGTTAAAATCTCGAACGTGTCGTTCCCTTCCGGAAGGGCGATTCCGAGCTCGTCATCATCCGTTCATTCTCGAAGTCGTGTCAGAGGACCCACTCCCGGAGTCGTTCGTTCGGTCCGGAGGCGACCCTCCCTCTCCTCTACCTCCCCCTCTCCCCTACCTCCCCCTCTCCCCTACCTCCCCCTCTCCCCTACCTCCCCCTCTCCCCTACCTCCCCCTCTCCCCTACCTCCCCCTCTCCCCTACCTCCCTCTCCCCCTTTCCTCCCTCATAGCAAACGGGATGGGGTTGCGGGCTGATAGACTCTGTGGACCCTATCTGAAGATAAGACCATTCGACTTTTTTATTTGTCGACTGCAGAATACCGAGGCCGATAGCGTCACGTCCTCTCGCAAGAGTCTTACACGGTCGCTTTCACCGTCGTTTGCATTACCCGCTCGAAGCGGTTGTCTGGAAACTTCTTCCCCTCGATTGATATTTTTTCCAACAAACCGCATTCGTTGCGTTATGCCCTTCCTCCCACCTACGTTACGTCAATTCTCATTTAGGGAGGAGCGCGAACGGTTGTGAAAGCAGCTTCTCTCGCTGCATTAGCTTTTCTTCCTCGCGTTTCCAATTTCGCGCGCATTTTACGAGGCTGCAATAACAAATGCGCTTTATGACCGTTTCGAAACGCTCAATGACTGACTAGTCGTTTACGTCTTTTTTCAATCGGCGGCGATCGGAATGTGAACACTTGGGTAACATTAAGTAAAGCTCATAAATGCTCATCGAATTACTGAACGTTTTACGCTTTGTAAATAGGCTAAAACGGATGTAATGCACTAATCGTGAGACTTGATGTGCTTGAGAGCAACTTAAATCCACTGAATAGTTTTTCGCCGTGAAATAGAGAGATTGTGGCGGATATTTGGATTGCGAAATGTTTTGCCTCTGATTTCATCCTTCACTTACATGTACATCCGTGTGTGAGTTATCATAATGTGCGTATAAAGCTGGTAATAAAATACATAATTTTTACACTGAATTTGGAAGACCTGCTTTGAATTATAAAGATATTAAATAAAAATAGATAAGCAAAACCACTGTGTCTTTCGTTAACGTTTAGGTTGACAAGGACGTTGTATTGGAAATAAAAACGTTGACTTTACTAGCTATTTAAAAATAGGTCAACGATATTTATGCTATGATAGCCCTTATGTATACATCAACTGAATAAACAGTACTGTTGATTCCCATTGAAACACCGCAATGCATCACAATGTGATGAGTTCACGTTATTCTTGCGTGAACATTAAAGGCAAATAAAATACAATTTCGAGAGCAGTTGATCTAAAATAGACTTATTGTTAGTTAATATTTTCTTGTATGTACATCTGATTAAATGGTAACATATAATCATTTGCGCTAAATATAATTTCCAATATATTTAGATGAAGGCTCTTCATTTTCATGACAAGTTTACTTTGCATCTTGTCAAATTTATGTTAACAAGCGAATGTATAACAGTTAAACATTCAAACCTGGATGCGATTTTTTTTCAGTACTGTCAATGAAAATTTATATAGAAATTTAGTTTTATTTATCATTAAATTTTGTATTTTGTATTGATTATTCTTCGGCAATTTCCAAGCAATTAAGCACCCGTAAATTCAGCAATCGAAATACACTTTTATGATACTGCTATTTAACCGGAATTCGCTGATGAAAATTAACTGTTGGTCAATTAACTAACCTAAGAAAAACAGGACGAAGTGGAAGTCAAGGTAAGGTTTTAAAGGATTTTCTAGCAGGAAAACTTAAACATATGGCCGTCTATTACAACCTCTTCCTAATTAATGACAACTCCACTCGATAACAGCAAAGTAGCTGGCTCATCATTAACTCTAATAGTCGCAGACGGTCGTCCTTGGTCACAGACCGTATGGTATGGAGTAAAAAAATTGAAAAATGCTTCGCGAAGCTCAGTCAACAATAGCGACCGCATTCATAAACTCTGGAAGTTATCTGGAGAATGTTCACGACCTCGTTATCGAAAACAGTTCCGAAATTCATTTTGGATGCGAGGGAGATTCTCACTCGAAGCGATTCCAGCCGAAGCTATCAAAAGGGGCTCGCTCGCGCAGAGTGATTTCAGAGAGTGGAATAGGAGGGGAGAGAGAGAGATCCGAAGACACGAAACAAGGTGTGGAGCGAAATGAGAGGAGGAGATGAGGAGAATAGCCGGTCTCAGAGGAAGGAGGGAGGGGTTAAGAAACGAGGGGAGAGGGAAGGAGGATAGGATGGCCTCTAGAGACGCCGACGATAATAAGGCCCGCCGCCATTAGGGCCGTATCGATGGGCCTTCGTATCGGAGAGCTGCGTCGGAATGGCCTCTCGCGGTGGCAGACCCAATTACCTCCTCTTTATGGCCTTAATTCCTTCACCTACGGAAAACAAAAACTAAAAAAATGGGAAAGAGTGAGGGAGAAGGCTGCATAAAACCGAAAGACGAAAAGCGAAGCCGACGAAAGTAAGGATCAAAAGCAAAAAGAAACGTTAAAAAATTCATCCTTCCGAGAGTCCTTCCTCGTTCGAATCTCTGTCTCCTCCTTCCTTTCCGACCACCTTCTACTTCTCTCCCGCTCTCCCTTCCCTACAACCCCTTTAGCCTGCTTCCTTAAGTAGATTCCATTGTAAATTGCTTGTTGGAGATGGGATGCGAGTGGGGGGAGGGGGCGGTCGTGGACCGTACGGGCGGGACGTTTATTTCTACGGGGAAAATTCCGATTGGGGTCGGTATGGCGGCATGGTGGGGGAAAGGGGGGAGGAGAGGCCCGTAGGTGGGGCCCCCGTCTGGATTTTGATGGACCTTTCTCTACTTGGTGGTTCTCTTCAGTGAGTTATGGAAGTCCAACCTTCCCTCTCTTTCTCTACGTGGACGGACCACCCTCACTCATCCTCCCGCATCGTCTCTCGCTTTCCTTGCCTACAGAGCCTTTTCCTCTCTCTTCCCATCGCCAACGCGAGAGTGACTTGAAGTCGACTCATTCAATCGCACTCAGAAAAGATGTAATTTATACAACTGCACCAGACATAGTGATCTCTTGTTCCGCTATCTTGCTCTCTTTCGAGATTATAAGCGACTTATGCCGTTTCTCTTCGATCTCCTTCTGTGACCCGCAATCCAATCTGATCAAATGGGGCTCTCCTTTTGAATTACGAAGGAAAATTAATTTAGCGATATCGAGTGACACGATATCTTTCTATTCGCGGTCACATCTATAATAAATTGAACCATGCGAAAGAGAGTGGATTTTCATGCAGTGCAAATTGTAATCAGAAACTATATCGTTTTTTAGATTACGTAGCACATGTTACAATTTTTTTAAAAGCTTTAGTTGTAGCTATATTCTTGCGGACAAAATATAAAGGGCAAACTTTAAAGCGCATTAATCCAGAATTAAATTACGGAAAATAGAGTGAACTGTTAGTTATAAGGAGCAGTTACGGACATTACGGAAGAAAGAGACGAGAGAATAAAGAGGTAGAGGAAATAGTCTAAATCAAAAACGAGGCGTGGAGCATGGGCGAGCAAACTTAAAGATGACGTGGTATGACTCATGCATTGAGTCTGAGCTATGCTATAGAGGCCCAAGCGGTTCAGATAAGGGATTCAGAATGGAAAAATCTCGAATCAGCAGTCTCCTCGACCGATACACAAAATGTGGCTTCAATTGGAACTGTGCCGCTATCTGGTGGCCATCCTCACTGTTGTTTTATCTCCGAGAAGGAGACGGTTGCCAGACGAGCAATAATGCAAAGAACTTCTCTCGCATATCCCGTCTCTCTTTTCGAGCATTGCTCCACGTCACCCGCGCGTCGATTTCACAGATGAGATATAGAGGGAGGGCTCCCGTAGGATTCAAAATCGCTGCTCACCCTCGCTAATGGAGAATTAATCTCGCGTCCAGTGTCAAGGACATCGTTTGAAGATTAAACACGCATTAAAAGGATTGGCTTGTTTCTCAAGTGCTACGCAATCATTTCAAATGAAATGCGTGCAAATTATTTGCCTCTCTCTTAATGTTTGCCAGTCAGCCGTTGTGTGTGCATCGCGACCACATGACTTTAAGGCGGCCCGGTTGGAGTAAATATTTTGCAGAGAGAGACGAGTGAGTTTATTTCCTCTTTTATTTAGTTGACGGAAACTTCCTCGAGAAAGAATAACTCGAGGCATCTGCTCCCGACCATTTAATCGCTCTCTGTCCCATGTGTTCGAGTTTGAGAGGACGGTGAATGTGTAAAAATAATTTAATCTGATAATATATTTAAAAAGCGATGAAAATATTCGGTGCATACTTAAAATACAGAATTCTTTTGAAATGCTGTTTTAACATAACTATAGAGGACGTAGCATTCAAACGCATCATACTTAGTTAATCCTGGGTGCCAATAGCATATTTTTAAGATTATACAAATATGAGATATATTTAAAAATGCTGTGTAAACTTTGAAGTAAATCAAAATATTATAATCGACTGATTATACTGATTAATAGAATTCGATATCATCGTGATTTACAATTGGTTTGAAAAAGCAGTTTTAATCACTTGCCAGATTTGTATGTCAGCACAGCAATGAATAAATTAAATTAAGGTTTCGAAAGTCTTCTAAAATTGCTAGGAGAAATTTTCGCGCTAAAAATGTAGTGAATCCTCAATAAACAGTTCCAACGTTTTTGTCATTAAGTTAAATGGGAACTTATTACAATAATAAACAACTCTACAGTCGCAATCCTAATACATCG
The DNA here is from genome assembly GCA_028673005.1 of Tanypteryx hageni. NCBI lineage: Eukaryota > Metazoa > Arthropoda > Insecta > Odonata > Petaluridae > Tanypteryx > Tanypteryx hageni. The sequence goes on along the minus strand of CM054112.1, from coordinate 223,074,745 downwards.
TCATCATCAGTCTTGCATTGCTCTAAAATCACACTTTTTTGCCTTCTCAATCCATCAAAACCACGGCGCAGACTCGAGAAAAAAGCAGTTGTTAGTTTCAGATTGATTGGCCGTCTTCCAAACAAGAATCGAGCCAACAGATACACCGAATGATGCCTGCCTACACCTCTCTCTCCCTCTCTTTATCCTTTCACTAATGATTACCGCTCGATATCAATTAAGTCGGGCCGTGTTTGAATGGATCGTCATAGGAGCAGGTGTCCATTTCCACACGGCCACCACTTTACGAAAAGACAACTCAGGCTTATCGCGTCTTTCCATCGCCACAATCATGGATCCTATTTGCACGCATGCAGACGTTTCCATTCGATTCCTCTGCGAGAACCACCCGCCCTCTCCTTCGCCAATCCTTCATCCCCTCATACGAAACGACGCAAAAAAAAACAAAAGGCTAACACGCCGCGCAGTGCTTTCCTTTTTGTGCGGTCCACCCTTTCCCGCCGCGGCTGCTTATTAATCAACGCACGGCTTTGGACCTCCTCCACCGCCACCCGCGTTCCGAAGACTTTGCGAAGCCCTCCGTCCTCATTGCCGGATGATTAATAAAGAACAGAGAGAGGGGGAGAAAGCTCCATTCCCTTCTCCTTTCCAGCTTCGCACCACGCAATTCCTCTCCCTCCCCTCCACATCCCCCTCCCCTCCACATCCCCCTCCCCTCAACATCCCCCTCCCCTCTACATCCCCCTTCCAGCCTAGTTTACCTCCCTCCCCCTGCAATTATCGTCGGTTCTGTGCGTAGGAAAACGTTCGCGTACGCGCCTGAGGCCCGTCCACCCCCGTGCCCAGACTCGTAAATCATTTGGGAGACATAAATCAACGGGATAGCGACTAATTTTTTGGTGATCCCCGCGTTCCGCCGTCTCGCGTTCCACGCAGTCCAAACCGTTCTCCCTCTTATCCGTTTGAGGGGCAAAAAAGGGAAGGGAGTGAAAAAGAGGAATGGTAGAAGTGGGAGAAAGGGGGAAGGGAGTTCTCCTCCGCAGACGTCGATACGTCCGTCTACGGGTGAAAACCCTCGTTATGTGCAAGAGAATGGACACACAGGAATGGAAGAAGGAAAAAAGAAGCAGCAGCCGACACCGCCGAAAAATAAAGAAGGCTAAAGAGATCGCGGAAGGTTATGAAACAAAAAAACGAAGAAGGAAGGAAAGGAGTGGGGGAAAACGAGTGGCATTCGGATGAAAGAAAAAGCTGGACACAATACTTCAAAAAGGAGAAGCCGCCTGAGAGGGAGGTGGGAGGAAAAGGGAAAAGTCTTATGGAATCCTTTTCACAATTTCTACAACGAGGAACGACAAGGTAATTGGAAAGTATTGGAGGTTGTTGGAGATGGTGGAGGAAGGTGAGAGGGGGCGGAGTTGGGGGAGAGGGCGGTGAGAGGGGACGAAGGAGGATGAAGAGGAGGGTGATAGGGGGCAGAGGTGAAGAGGGGGGGAGGCGGAGGAGGATGAGAGAGAGCAGAGGAGGATGAGAGGGGTGGAGAATGAGAGGGGGCAGAGGAGGGTGAGAGGGGGCAGAGGTGGAGAGGGTGGGAGGCTGAGAGGAGGCGGTGGAGGATGAGAGGGAGCAGAGGAGGATGATAGGGGACGGAGGATGAGAGGGGGCAGAGGAGGGAGATAGGGGGCAGAGGAGGATGACAGGGAGCAGAGGAGGATGAGAGGAGGCGGAGGAGGGTGATAGGGGGCAGAGGAGGCGGAGGAGTGTGAGAGGGAGCGGAGTGTGGTGAGAGGGGACGGAGGAGTGTGAGAGGATGCAGAGGAGGATGAGAGGAGGCAGAGGAGGGTGATCTGGGGCAGAGGATGATCCGTGGACCGCTGGGAAAAGGGCAGTGGATTGGCCGTCGTTTAGGGGAAAGGAGAGAGAGATTTCCGTTCGCCTCCTCCCCTTCCTCTTTCTCCTCCCTCTCTCAAACTTCTCATCCATAATTCTCTCGTCTCCCTAGTCTATTTTTCCTAAAACGTGAAAACACAAATGAGATTGTTTCACACGGTTCCCACTTGGTGTCAAAAAAGCAAGGCAGCTGGAGTTCGCTAGTTTATCGGCGCGACGGATGCGATGCAAGAGGGAACGAGGCGATGACTTAGAAATGGTTCTATTTTTTTGGCGAGTGGGCGTATTTGTAATAAAGGCATGTGCGTTTCTCCCAGGGATGTTAACGCGCAGGTAAATAGAAGAGCAAGAATGGGAGTGGCAATGCAGAGGAGGGTTTAACTTCGAGTGAGTCATGGCGTGGTTTTTTCGCTTGGCGTTTTCTTCTTCTTCGAGCGTCGTCCGAAAACGAAGCGTTTTCTTTGCAATTAACGCAGTCGAGAATTTGTTAAAAATAGAACTGATCTCATTTGCGAATACCTAAATGGACAAATTGGTGGGAAGTTAATGATATGATTTAGGCATCTCTCACGGTTCCGTTCCGCGCAACACACCAAAAAGTTTACGCGTCTATCTATTTATAGTTTCTCCACTATTTGATAATATATTTCTGATATTTGGATATCTTTTAAATAGTATACCGAAAAATCTTCATATTTTATTTCAATTTATTAAATCTACAGCACCATCGAATCGCTGTTAGCAGGAGCGTTTAATGTTACGCACGTTTATCACGATGAGCTGCATTTTTCCTCCGCGATATTATTCCCAATATTCTTGCACAGTCCCTCATTTTCTTCGCTTTGCGTTGGTATCTTAATGGAGGCGTTGGTGATAATAAATTCACTTTTAGTCTTCCTATTATACTCTCCCCTCCTTTCTCTCTCTCTCTCTCTCCTCACCCTCCTTCCTTATCTCTTCAATGTCTCAGCGCGAGCCAACCAAAGCGAGTCCCGAAAAAGGAAAGGTTTTTGCGAACACCGGAAGCTGAGTGTCCAATTCGCCTCCCGAGTTCCCAGCTCCTTAACTTACACGCACGCCCACGCCCGCCGCCGCAGCCCTGGCGTTGATGTCGCTCGCCCTGCGGACAAAGCTGAGCGACTGACTACATCTCGCAGGTAGAAATTCTAAACTATTTTTCGATGGCCATCTTAAAGACATGTGCACGCGATCCAAAGCCCGTTCCTTTCGTATTCTCCGAGAAGGTTATCTGAAGCTCGTTGTGTGCGTTTAGGAAATGCTTTGATAAGACAGTGTAGGGCTACATAAAATCCGTTCGTTAAAGTTTATTTATATCCATCGACAATTTCTGCTTAAGCTTGGCAAACACTCGTTAATTTATCGGGGAAGCAAAATAAATTTATTTCCTGTAACTGTTCAGCATAGACACATATATAATCTTGAGGAAAAGGAACGGTAGTGATGACGGTAATAAGGTGTTGGAGGGACGTCAGTGGACACTTACCAGAGTTGGCGAGCCGCTGGGGGTGTCGAAGCTACACACGTAATAAAACAAAATAGGAAGCTTTTCGGGCTTTAGCATATATTTGTTTATTTATATATCATTATAAATAGCGGCTTCTTACATATATAGGAAATATATATATATATATATATATATATATATATATATATATATATATATTAACTAAAGGAAAAGAAAAGGTAGTGATGAGGGTGGCAACAAGGTGTTGAGGGAAGCCCAGCGGACACTCACCAAGTTGAGGACCAAGCTGGCAGGCTGCTGGGGGCGTCGAAGAGACACGTAAAACACACGAACACAAAAACACACGCAAGCTTATCGGGCCTAAGCCCTTCTTCAGCGAAAGAGTAACGTAAAGTGACACACTGGGCGGGGAATGACAGGGTAATGTGGGAAGGTTGATGATTGGAGGAGGTGGGGAGTAGGAGGGGTGGATAGCCAATAAAGAGGGAGTGTGATGAGGTAGAGTCCGAATAGTTACAAAGTAACAAGGAAACATTGTAAGGGGGATAATAGGGTTAGCGGAGGTTGAGGCCAGGCGGAGAGAAAGAGTCGAGAAGATGGATATGTGCTAGTTCCCAGTGTCGGAGAAGGGGGGCAGGAGTGTCATAGGGTAAAGCGCGAATAATCCTAACATTGTAGCAACTATTAAAGGGAACATTGTGGGTATTAGCATGTAATGCAACTGGGAGGGGGCGTCTGAGAGAAACGCTATTCCGGTGACCGTTCATTCGGATGTTTAACGGATTGCTGGTGAGGCCTACGTAAAACGCGGGACAAAGGGTGCAGGTAAGGAGGTAAATGACGTTACGGGTGGTGCAGTTGCTTCTGGAGGTGATGGGGTAGGTGATGTTGGTGGAGGGACTCGAGAAAGAAGATGATGGTAGGTGGATAGGGCAAGTGAGGCAGCGAGGTTTTCCGCAGGGGTGGGAACCTATTGCAAGAAGCGTGGTAGAAGTGGGAAGATCCTTCCTCCACAAGATATTTCCCAAATTTGGGGGCCGGCGGAAGGAGAGGAGCGGAGGATTGGCAAAAAGGTTGATAAAGAGGGACTGATGGGAGGAAGAGGTAAGAATTGGGTGGGCAGCATGAAGGATTGTTTTGAGAGCTTCGTGGATACCAGGATGGAAAAGTGTCGTAAGAGTGAGTGGAGGGGTAGATGCAGGAATAGTGGGTGTGTGAGGATGAGATCCAATGTGGGTAGGCGTCATCGCCCTATGGATCTGTTTGCGGACCAAGACTGGAGGGTATATATATATATATATGTATATATAACCTAAGGTACTTCCAGAAGTGCTACAGAGCTGAAATTTGGCATGAAGATAGATCATTAGGTACAAACTCTGGAAAAATAAAAAATTACAGAAAACGTTATATTTAAGGGGCGTACAATTTTAAAAACCCATAAGAAAGGCACTGAAAACTGTGCTGGGCTACATAAAATGGCTTTTTTAAATTATTTAAAATTAAGATACATAGTCGAGACATGCACCCTACGGTGCATGAAAGAATGGAATTTATTTTTCTTGTCAACAGAATTTAAATTCATGCTGAATTTGCGTAAAATGTGATTTTAATCATAAAATTATGAAATTTGTTTCGGTCTTCGACAATGAAAAATATAAATTACCATAGCAACGACTCCAATGCATTTCAATGGAAATTGATTATCCATACTTCAACAGCATTTATTTAATGCGTAAAGACTGCATTATTTGATCTGCATCTATTTGATTTCATCCAACGTAAAGATAAATGCAAGGAAAATCCACGCCGTGGCGCGCCGTAGAGGAAAAATAGCCAATGCCAAGATAAAGGATACAAATGGATTCATGCCTAAATATAGTCTATGAATACTGTTAAAATGAGTCAAATGATTTTTAAGGAATATTAGAACATTGTTATCTATTACCATTAACATTGAAAGATTTATCGCAACATAAATCGATACATTTACTTACATTTGTTCGGTAACAAGATGTTGTTTATTGTATACATTTTGGCTAATAGTATTGACATAATTCACATAATTTTATTGCTTTAAAGGCTTCGGTGCATCTATCCATGTGAATATTAAGTAAGACGTTAATGCGTAATTATATTAATGGTAAAACTTTACAATACAATGCGCAATAAAAATCGTTTGCTACTTAAATGAAAACTCTTTCCCGAGCGAAGCCGGGCGTTTCAGCTAGTAATTTATAAATAAGACAATTTTCATTTTCCGCGAAATCAAGGCATCTATCATGAATTTCTAAATTCTCTAGCAATCGGCTCGCGTTCAAGTTTTAGAATTTCTGGTTTCATGGCTTAGATCGTTTCAGCAATAACTATAAACATCATTAAGAAAATAGCATATACATATATCACACTACAATTTATGTAAAAAAGGATATTTTGTGTGTTAGGATTATGGCGATATCATCCGTGGCTTTTAGTTCGTATCCGGATTAAAAATCTGATGTGACCACCACATGACTTTCACCATACATGTAATATTTTTTTAAATTCCAAATAGGTTACATAATAATAAATATTTTAAGAAACCGAGAAAATTTTAGACTTTACAAAGAACAAAAATAAAATAACCATAGCCTTCTGATATTGAATATAGCCACAAAGCTCCAACAATTAAGAAAAGAAAAAGGAGCGTTACTAAGACATAACTAAGCGTCAATTGTTAACAATAGTCGTCAGTAGGTAGTGTGGTGGTGGCAGCTAAGAATATAAGATATCTCTTAAACAATGCATTGTGGAAAAATGTTTCAAACAAAGGTTGTAGAAAATTAAACTTCCTACAACTTTTATTCCAGTACATGTTTACATTTATCAAATATTAAAGCAAATATTTCAAAAGAATGGATAAGTGACAAGATTAAACACCCACTTGCGCTTGACCGATTAATTAATCAGTTCTTGTTACTTTTATAAAAATGTTAAATATAAAATTTCGCCTTGACGTGATTAATAGTTTTTGAGTTAAGCACCCACGAAAAGCTACCACATACACACACACACAGACATAATCGAGAAAATGGTCAAAACGTGTTCAGGGGACCTCAAAACGTGTATTTCCGTTGAGATCTCGAAGTCGATTTTTTCATGAATACAATACTTTCCCCTATACTACGTATATTGAGAAAGTAAAAAATGATTTAAATAATCACGTCATCATATGTGTACGTCGTTGGATGAAATCAAATAGATGCAGATCAAATAATGCAGTCTTTACGCATTAAATAAATGCTGTTGAAGTATGGATAATCAATTTCCATTGAAATGCATTGGAGTCGTTGCTATGGTAATTTATATTTTTCATTGTCGAAGACCGAAACAAATTTCATAATTTTATGATTAAAATCACATTTTACGCAAATTCAGCATGAATTTAAATTCTGTTGACAAGAAAAATAAATTCCATTCTTTCATGCACCATAGGGTGCATGTCTCGACTATGTATCTTAATTTTAAATAATTTAAAAAAGCCATTTTATGTAGCCCAGCACAGTTTTCAGTGATTTTCTTATGGGTGTTTAAAATTGTACTTTGGGGTCAAAAACACCTCTTAAATAGAACTTTTTCTGGAATTTCGGATTTCTTCCAAGTGTCCTATCTTCATGCCAAATTTCAGCTCTGTAGCACTTCTGGAAGTACCTTAGGTTTTATATTATATATATACATATATATATATATATATATATATATAATTATTTATGATTTATGTATATGATTTATAATGACGAAAAAAGAAATAATAGAGAAAGGATCACATTTTTAATCAAAATACAATAATTTCGAATGTAAGTTCGTACGTACGTAAACTTACTGGCTTTTATTCTTTTTGAGATATAAATTAGAAATAATTAACCTATGATCTTCGGATCCTAACATTTTAAAGAATAAACTATAAAGGTTCTTATTCTGCTCAGCTTTTCTCGCCCACAATTCGAAATTTCTCATATGCACCGTTTAATTCACATATTATGGGGAAATCTAAGCATTTTAACGGGATGTTGCCTTGTCAACCAATTACATTGTTAACCCTTGAAATTCTATTGTTATTTCAATACTTATGGGTAAAAGCGTGCTTTGAACGCTTTTAGTACGAGAGAACAGAGAAGTTATTTTAATAGCGACCAATGTAAACAACATTCGTTGCGTTATTTATGATAAGGAATACATTTGAATGTAGAACATTACATTTGCATATTAAAATTAGGTACATACTTAGAATCATCGTAAGAGTTCGAGACTTGAAACAACGAACGCCTAAAAGAACGAAAATTCGTTTTCCTGGCATCCGATGAAATTCAAGTTATATTTATGTTAATTTTTTAATTTCACAAAATCTTCCCCGTTGAATGTCGACGGGCATCTCCCTAGTAAAACATAATAATGATGGACAAGTATTCTTAAATTCGCAAAGTGGAGCTATATATTTCGTTCAAAATATATTAAGTTTGGTGACTATGCTACATTTTATATCTAATTAGAGAAAATTCTCATTGTGTGAATTTCATTTTATGTTAACTAGTTCTCAATGTTGAGTGTGTAAGTTTATAAGGTCTCTAATAATGTGTTTACGAATATTGCCTTGCAAATTTTGATATGCCATTTTCCTTACGTCTTTGCCGCGGATAAGTTGTTTTACATGCAAACCGAGTAGATGAAGTAGTTAACCAATTCGTCGGTTCAACAACATTGGTGTATTACCACATATTATAGAAAAATTTTAGTCGTATTGTGTGCCTTATTTTGTCGTTGTATCTACCTACGTACATAAACAAATAAGGAGAGGTCCATAATTAATTTTTTGAAATTTTAATTCTAATAGTTAAATCTAAGAACGTTATAATAATCCATAATAAAAATAAAACAATCATTGCTTCATTTCTATCATGGAATTTTTCCACAATGTCAAGCCTTCCCAAGTAAAGTTTATTAATAATCCTTAACTCTGTGATAATGAGTTATCATGAATCCACTCGACCGTATGTATTGTAATATATATAAAAATTAACAAAAATGTTACTACTGTTGGATACTATCATTTATGATTTGGTATTTTCATATTGCCGAAATAGGCAATGATCGTAAACGGAACAAGGTAGTCCGAGCAGATAAAATTTTAATTGAACGTCTATTTCTACGCATACTTTGCACTAGTGAACGCATAAAGTGGAAGTCGTGTCCTTCCGCCCCTCAGCATCCACCATCTTATAAACCACCCGACAGAGTTTAATCCTAAAATTTGTCATTCGAATATTATAATGACCAGTTAGCAAAATCTATTCATAAGGGCCTGAGTGAACTTTAACAGACATCTCCTTAATGATAGATGCACAAAAAATTTAGGAGACATTTGTAGTGGGGCAAAGATCAGATTAAATTATGGTATAATGTACATCTATAGCTCAACACAGTATTTTTTCTGAAAACATGAGAAAAAAAGGCAGCCATCGACATTTCGTGAAAGAATTCTCACAATCAAACTACACACCCCAAGTAGAAGTGACGTTTACAGGTAAAAATTCTCGAGACATTCCGCTTTTTAAAGCCCGCCTTTTGAGTGCTATGACATGTAACATCACCTTTTTCTCCCCACATCCTAGAAATTCCTGCTCTCGAAGCGACCTTTAGGCGATGCTGACCTCCTTCCTATCCTTTCGACCTTTGACTCCCTCTTTCCCTTCGATAGACCTCACAACGACTCATCCTTCCACTTAACCAACCCTCCCACTCTCCCTTTCCTCGCTCCCTTTCCATGCCTCATCCTCGTGCATCCCGCAGCAACGCCCTCGTTTGTTCCGCTGTCGCCCGTGCATCGCGAAGTGCTCCAAGCTCCGCTTCCTCACAGAAGCACACTTCCGAAAAGGCATCACGTTTCAGTGAGGAGAGGGTGGAGAGGAAGGAGAGTGTCTCCGGGATGGGAAGGGAGGAAAGGGATGGAGAGGATGGGGGTGAAGGACCAGTGGGAGGAAGCTAGTGGGTGAGGAGAGAGTGAAGCAAGAAGCCCAGTGCGTGTTGTGTGTGTGTGCGTGCGATCGCAATCTCATCTCCCTACGCTCCCTGACTCCTCCATCTCCGCCCTTTTCCTGTTTACTCCACCAAGATCCGAGGATGAGGGTTTTGTCGCCTCTTAAAGATCATGTAACCCAGACAGATTTTCTCTCGTTTTTTCTGCCGACAGGGCGCGCAACAGTGTGAGGTCATTATTCTGCATCATTTGTCAAGTTTGAAGAGCTTTAAACATCCATTATGAGCTTTTGGCCCGGCGAAACATATCTTACATTTTTCAGGATAAAGTATACACAGTGACATATTTTGTGAAGTAAAATATCTAATAATACGCGAATGTGTATGTGAGTGCTTGTTTGTTTGTGTGTCTATGCCTTTATTAGAAAATCATACCTGCTTCTAAAGCGTCATTTCGAGGTCGGGTTGTACGTAAAACGAGTAGCGATTTGAAAAAGCATAACAATCATCATGTTTCCCAGATGATTATTTTTGTACAAAAGTATTTTTTGATCAGCAATATCAACTTATTTATGCATATCAACCTCTCTGAAGATATAAAAAGAATAGAGCAAAATAAAATATGCCTTTCCTAATGTTGTCTTGTTACAAATGTATCCTCAAGCGCATTCGACCTATTAAAAATACCCACAAGCTTACGATGCAGCTGAATTCCCTTCACAAATAGTTTTTCCAGAACGCAAAATTTTTTCAAGTTAACGCCTCTTTATATCTAATCGTATCAACCCATCAAGCGCAAGATGTTAGCGAGAAAGGTGCTTGCTGCATCATTCTCGAGCTCCAAAGGAGAGAAAGCCGAAAAAAGAGGTAGCGAGGTGGTCCACGGGGAAGGAAGCCTGTTCAAGTCCAAGCGAGTCGAGTCAAACGATTCTTCGAACTAAGCATTTTCCCGAGGCACCGCTCCTTAATTTACGCCTCAGTTTCACTTCCATTCGAGTGGTCTGCTTCGTTCTACTCTCCCGCCTCTCAAAAGCGGCGGGAAGACATAGTAGAAGAGGTCGAAGCAGGCCCTCAGTTTGGTTTCTGTTTAGTCTAGCATATTATCGCAGTGCCTGCTGTTTTGCAATCGACTGCTGGGTCCTTATTCCAAACCGCGTCGTGAGAAACTTAGGATAGAAAATATATTTGATTCTACACAGCGCACTTGGGAGCGAATATTTATTTTCGTATTGTTTATGATAAACATAATTAGCGTTACTCAGAACCGAGTGATTGGTAACTGAACTATCATCGATCGATTATCGGTGGATTAAATAAAAAGCCTTGCTTGGTTCGTAGGAAAGAGTTTGTTTAATAAATGGATATGGTAAATTACTTCGTTTTCTTCATGCTGCATCATAATTTTAATTCTCCCCGATATTATATATTTCTAAATTCACCGGAAACAAAACCATTCTTCCAATTATTGATTTTATTTTGTTATTTTATGATAATTTTATTCAGCTCACCGTTTTGGAAACTAAATAACGTTCTTTTCCGTTACCGTTTTACGCTCTTTATTACTTGTTAACGACATAACGCCCGTTTTGGCTCCTGACGTTATAAATATTGTAAAATCCTAAAAAATGTTATCTTTCACTGAGTGAGTGCAAGTGACCCTTTTTCATAAAACTAAACTTCTTTGGGTTTTATGGACTTTTTTGGCTCGGAAGAATTTATCTGCTCTTTCCCTCTCCCCTCTCCCTCTCGCCCCATTCCTCTCTTTCCTCGTCCTTTAGTGGTTTCCCATACACCTCGCTCTTCACCGCCTTCTTCCCCATTCACACTATCTTCAGTCCCATCTCTCGTATCTCTAACCTCCTTCCTGCTCTCTCTCTCTCTCTCCCCCCTCCTACGCTCTCCCTCCCTCCCTCCACCCTCTCCCTCCATCCACCTTCTCCCTCCATCCACCCTCTCCCTGCCTCCACACTCCCTCTCCCCCTCCACATTCCCTCTCCCTCCTTCCACCCTCTCCATCCCTCCACCCTCTCTTCCTCCACAATCCCTCTCCCTCCTTCCACCCTCTCCATCCCTCCACCCTCTCTTCCTCCACAACCCCTCCCCCTTCACACTAGCTCCTCATCCGCCCTCGAAATTTTCCCTCCACAGTCACCTTTACCCATCTCGTCCGCACATATACACACGCACGCACACACACACCCCAACCTTTTAAAACAAACACACTTATGGTTGTGTCAGTCTATGGAAGTAAGAGGCTATAAAACGACAGATTAGTTTAATTTGGAGGGGTCTTCTATGAGATGGTTTTAGGGTCTCTAGACCGCTCCCTCTCCACCCGCATACCTCACATTCCTATCTCCTTTCCAAAACTGTTTTTCCTGTGAGCTATCTTGGCTAGGATTATAATCTGATTTGCCCATTTTAGTTCGTTCGTACCAAACGTGGAGGAAATTATTGCCACTGCTAATCTAAAATAGGCATGGTAGTGCTTTAGATTTAAGACGTATTGACCACACACTTCGGCAATCCTACATTGAATCCCAGCTCATCTGTTAGTGCACCCTATTTAAATCTTATTACGGCTTTAGTATTATTTAAGTGATCGCGTAACCCTTTAAATATTCTTAAATAATCGTAGTTTACGTGCAGTGATAATGAAATTAACATTACTTCTATTAAAATATACTTACAACTCATATCTCTAACAGTAAAACAATCAAATAGTATTGCGATATTCAACAGGAATTATCGAGATAGTCCAATGGCTGAATGAATTCAAAAATACTTACCACAACAAGGTTATAAAAACAGATGCGCACTTCGGCTACAAAGCAGCCGTCTTCAGTGATAATTCACCGAAAACAGTTTCTGAAAGAATGCTCTTTTAGAATACATTTTAGTTGAATATATATACACAAGGACAAAGACTCTTTTAAGATAAGTGCTTGTCTTAAGTAGAAGACGACGCTTTGGGATTAAAAACATTAAAAATTTGTATGAAACGAGTTTGGATAATCGGAGCTTCACATCTTTAATAATTTCACGTACCTCTTAAAAACTCATCTCGTGCCCACAGTAGCACGATTAGCACCGGTTGAAAAGTCCTTTATTAGAGGATAGTGCTTATCACCCTTTGATTAAAAACCCTTGTCCTGGATTATGGAGAGTGCTTCGGTTACGACACTATGGCAAAATCTTGTGGATTTCCTGCATTATCTAATATTGCTCTTTTAGAATATCACAGACATTATTTCATTGTGCAATTTAGAATAAGTTAAAAACAAATTAATATTTTATCCTAATTTTAAAGGTCTTCTAAGTCAATGTATCAGAGATTATGTTATTATTTCCGTTTCAAAGAAAATTTCTTGTAAATCCTCGTCAGGCTCTATGAACAAATAATTATGAATTCAAAGCAAACCAATAGTGGTGCAGTAGACGTCGGTTTCAGAATTAAACATACCAGCGGATGCTCACATTGAATTTATTTCTTATAATTTTTATTATTTGTAATATTTAATAATATTTCTGTAACGTATCCAATATTAATCGTATTATTATTTTTTTACCGTCTTAAATTCAGTGCTAAAATTATAAACGAATTTTTGACCAAGGAATCATTAGAGGTTAAATTCTTTTCAGCAAAAGGTATTAGATGGCAAAGTATCTTCGGATGAAGATTAAATGCAGTGAAATACAGCAACCTTAAGAAATATTATGGTTTTTTTAATTTAACCGTCTCTTATCTCCATAAGATATCTCGGTAAAATTACAACTCTCACGAGTATTTTTACCGAATGTTGGCGTGGGATTACGGTTGCGAGGAATCCCAAACTTGCAATGACTGTCTCATTGGAGAGGCTTAAAAATCGTCTCTTTGTGGTCACTTGTCTGCTGCTCTCTCCCCAACTCCCCTCCGCGCCACCTCTCGCCTCGGCCGGTGGCGTCTTTCGCCCCTCTACTTTTAACCGCCTTTTAACCAGGAGATCCCGCCCATAAAAGAGCGAGCATTTCTGGTTGAGCGTGCGTTGAGTTGTGATAAAGTCCATCGAGCTAGAGGATGGGTAATAGGGATCGGCGGGAGAGGAGAAAACGGGAGTGGGGCGGAATTGTGGAGATGAAGGACGGAGTGGAAGGATCTTGCGCCGCCTATAAAGAGAAATAAAAGAGAGAGGCCGCCCGTCATTTCCACGCACACACTGCCCACGGGCTATCCTCCAGACAGGGAGGGAGGGAGAGATACGCTCCCTCCGAAAAGGGAACCCATACCCATGGGCGGCGGGGGAGTTGAACTCTCTTTTCCTTTCACTCCTTCGCGAAAGATTCAGCAAAACTACAAGCTACCGCTCTCATAAAAGAAGCTGCGTGGAAGATTCACGCTCGGAAAATTTCGACCGCCTAACTAAGAGTCGGGGAACGGATTCATAGAAGAAAAGCGCCAAAACTCTAATAGTTTTGAAGAATTTGGAACGAATCGTAATAAGAAATTTTTCCTGTAAGAAGACAAAGTTAAAATATAGACATGAGAATTGAGTTGATAAGATACGAAAAAGCTATTTACGCTTTCAGTGAGAGCATCTGATGGAAATAATATCAGATGAATAAGTAGGAGACGATAAGATACCGACTAATTAATAAACAGTAAAAAATATGCAAGAGAAAAAGAAACGAATAGTTGGCCCGGTTCCTCAAGGAAAAGCAAAGTATTGTAAGGAGAAATTATAAGGTTGACAGGAAAGATATTCAAATTAGATACTATTTATAGGAAATGAGAGTTTCAAGGCGAATCTCCAAAAGCACTGAGGATACGGAAGCTGGCGATGAAGATGCTGTGGAAATTTCATCGGCTGACAATAATAATGATAAAATGAAATCCTGGCATGACCACGCGATGCTACATTTATGCTACTATTGATTTCCTAATAAAAAAACTGAAGTTTTTTTCTCTAAACCGTAAAATTAATCATAGCTTTCCTGATTGAAAGGCGTATCAAGATGCATTTTAATTAATCGAGTCAGGCGTGACTTCGTGGATTTAGATGATGTTATTCATATTAAATACACCCTTAGCACTTTTCCACATTTTTTGTGGAAAAGTACTAAGTGTGCATTTAATACGAATAAGATGCATTTTTTGCAGGATTTGATGGAAATGAGTTTGCTTACCACAAAGTTCATTAAAACATCCCCAGGTATTTTTTAAATGTACTTATTGTCGTATTTAATATTACCATTCATATATTCGAAGAAGTAACGCAAAGAAATGATAGCAAAAGAATAAAATTTATTTCGTTGTTCGATATATGCGTATTCAGTTAACCGAATCAATTTTAATCAACAAAACTTAACATTTTCTGCCTTTAGACATGGCATTGAAATACGCTCACTTTTTTCAAAATAAATTAATTAATCGTAACAAATGAAAAAGCCATAACGTGCCGCCATTTGAAGCAAATTGCGAATATAAAAAATTTTTTCGTACTCAATACGCTCTGCCCGGAATTTGCTCCTCGAGTACTGGTTCTTGCTTTAATTCCTTCGCCATACTCCTCACCTATTCATTCCCTCCCCCCGCAGACATCTGCCCCCTCCCACTCTTACATACTCCCTCCCTTCCCTTCCCTTCTCTCTTTCCGCGCGCACCTTCTCTCCGATTAATCACACCCGCAACAACGGACTCGTAATTGGCCGCCGCCGTGTAGAATACCACTCCTCCCACGCCCTCGCAATCTCTCTCCCCTTTCCTCCCACGGCTCCCTCGCATCAAACCCCACCCTCCGAGGCGGCGGCGACAGCGACTTGGCGGTAGCATAGCGCCGCTCAAGACACTCCGCGTGGGCCTCGCGATGGCGTCTCGGAACGCGAGAGGTGGCGGACACTTGATGAATCGCCGCCCTCTCGCCCTTATACTTTTTCAAAGCGAATGGCGCAGGGGAGGGAAGGGGAGCATGGGCAGAGGGTTGCGGAGGTTAGAGGGGAGGGTTGGGGGAGGGGGTCGATGGATGTGGAACTTCTCCTCTATTTAACTCGGACGGACTGTGGGAATCGCCGTGTGGGTTTACTCTTTCCTCCCTTCTTTCCCTCCGCCATGTCTCTCGTTCCCTTGGCGCCCTTACATTACGCCCACCCTATATATACCTCTCTCCCTCGCATCTTTCCTCGTCGCTCGATCTCCTCATCCCCTCCCACATACCCCCTTCCTCCCACCTACTCCCTTCCTACCTCATCCCCTCTCTTCCTGCTCTCCTCCCCACACTCCTCCCCTTCCTCACTCCTCCACTTCCCCCTCTTCCCACATCTCCCTCTTCTCTCTACTCTTCCCTCTACTCCTTCCGTGTCTTTCATACCGAATCTCGCGCAGCAACCGATCGGAACGAATAGTTATAACTATCCGAGAGACGTAATTAATGAAAGATACACTCGTTTAGATAATAATACTACACGCGTGGAAGTTTTAGATGGCGACGGAAGCCTTATCGTAAAGTCGAGTGGAAAAAGTGCTGTTGCGCCATCAGCTTGTCGCCTACGTTTAATGGAGAATGGTTATCCTTGTCGCTCGGTTTTTCCTACCCTTTACTTTCTTAAAATGTTAAAAATATCCTTTTGATTATGTTTACTTATTTGGTGTCGTGTAACATCCACGATCTACACCTACATCTATATGTTATCCTGCAATTCACCAATCTGGTGGGTGGCAGATTACTCGCAGATTTGACTTTCCTGTATTGGTCTCGTATTATTCTCGGGACGAATGAGCCTCTATAACGCTCCGTCGTACTATTGATCTCACGTATCTAATCACCATGATCGTTTATACCTATGTAAGTACGTTGGAGCCTCAATTAGTCTGCTAGACATTCTGGCCTGTATTTCTCTTGAGCACGGTCTACGACTTCCAGAGATCTCCATTTCCAAGCCCTTTAATAATGATGCAACATCTCCGTTTCCCGTGATTTCTATCTGCATGCAGTTTTGCAGAAAGCAGAACCAAGTCTTCTTTGGACATTGAACATAATTCAAATGATTAAATCATATTCCCCGTGAAGTTCAACTGATTAATACCTATGGGATTAGTTAGAAAGAGAGTGATTGGTCGTTCTCACGGATTCAATAAAAATCCCAAAAATAGCTTTTTCCACAGAAATGCTAGGTTGAAATATTACGATAGCCACCAACAGTCACCGCGAAATCCATAAAAGCACGCCGAAGAAAAAATTACATATAAGCGTGATCAGGAAACACGAATACGTTCTTCTCCTTCCTCACTTCTTTCCCTTTCACTCCTCCTATCTCTCTCTCATTCTTCTGGAATTGTTTCCTACGCGACAGGTACCCTAATCCGCATTGGCGCCCGTGTGAGCAGCCCGCTCGGAGACTTTTGAAGACACGCAGAGTAGGATATCGAAGCTGTTTGGCGTCGTTTAGTGGATTGCCATGTCCGTGTCAAGGGATCCTCTGAAGGGATGGTGGGAAATTTTGTTTGGCAATGTTTAACGTCATTCACATGACTAAGGCGAGTCCCTGTCTGATCGCGTAACGTCACGGGCCGTTGAGAAGGTCGGAGAAGTCTAATATAAGGTCCAATAAGCAGCCTTCGAAGGTTCGACCTGCGGTTGGCATCAGTGCCTGCCCGCCGCGTTGTCAACTTTTTAAGATAAAAGTTCATTAAAGGAATCCGGGGGTATGGGTTTTGTGCTGTCATAATTTCACCATCCTTAATTAATGTTTTTATGGCGCTGAAATGAGTGGATTATTAATTTAAATCCTGAATTTCTCATATTTTCGGAATATGACAAAATTCAGTTAGATGAGAATCCACAGAATCTTTTCCGGACGGGGTAAGGGAGAGGGCAAAACCCAAAGTCGGCCTGAGGGATACGTAGTGTCGCGACTGCACCCAAGACCTCTTACAAAAACAGTTCAAATTCAATGATATTTATTAATGTTCATTTTTATTTTAGGTTATCCTTTTTTATAATATTGTGAATTATATATTTTTTATATTTTCGCCAGATACTTCATGGGAACTGTCCCACTCCGTACGCCCATGGCAACACCATTTGCTCGTTCGATCCATAGGCTTACCTTCATAATTACTTATTTTATAACATTTTGAGCTTAAAAGTTACGTAAATCTTATTATAATAATAATTTATTAAATACATACAGGTTGCCCCATTTACATTATAATAAAAATAATAAATAAATAATATAGTAGTGTCTGTGACAGTAAAACATGAAAACAAAACTTAGACAGACGGTCTTACAAACCTTTATCCTAAAATTTAGTTTAGAGTCAACCAGGATGTCTATATCACCACACTTGTTCGAAATTTCATTATAGGTCCTCGTAATTCTTGCAATTGGTGCATTTTTGCACAAGTCGACTCGACTGTAATGCTCATGAAAGAGCTGCTTTTGTCTGGAGACACTGGTGGGAACTCTAAATGGAATTAAATTTAAAAGTTTACCACAGTCAATGGTTCCTGTCACATCGAAATATAGAAAAGACGACCGGGAAGAGATTGCAAGCCTAAAGTTTTGGAGCGACAAGGAAAAGAAAGCGAAAATAACGAAAATATTTTTGTATCGATCACCTTAATGATATTGAATCCAGGAAATTGCCTTATATAATTCTTTATCTCATTTTCATGTTAACCTATGCAAAAATATTAGAAAGAATGCGTGGGTTAGTGGACAACGTGCCTCATTCGACCAAACTCGATTGTCTTTCACGATAGAAGTAAAAAACAAGGGAGTAGAAGTTAAAGAGATGGAGGTCTGGTGGAGGGGTGGGATTCAGACGGGTCCGTTGAGGAAATAGTGCGGAGGTGGGAGTGGGGAGGGAGGAAAGAGGGAGAGAGACTCCTATATGCTCGGATGCTTGGGCTCGTGTCGCATCGCTTGCTCGTTCCTGTCACTCGACGGTCCTCACGCTTAGTGCCCCGTACGCTGTAATCTCCTTACGACTAACTCGTATCGCCCTATCGGTGCGTGCCCATCGAAGACCTGCGACCCTCCGACGTTGCCAAATCTCCCGAGAGGCTCTCACCCGCTCGTGAGACGCCCGCCCCGACGGTGTGCCGACTGGCAACGCGACCTTACCATCTCCTGGTGACGACCCCTTTAAAAAGATCCGAGGTGGATCTTAAGGCATTTTTTTTAGAGATTGAGTGGAGAAAAATGGATGAAATAAATCCCTTTGTGATGAATACGCAAGATTATGGGGTTAATGATATTTGACAGGTGAAGAATCATCGGGATACTACTGTAACCACATTAGCTCTCCAGAAACATTTTACTTCTTTCCGATTTCGTCCGCTGCTCAGAGAAGCTTTTGGACTCGAGATGGATTATGGGAAATAGCTGAGAAGATTCGGTCGCAGGCTCATTCTTACATCCGTCAGTGGAACAAGAAAATGGTTGGCGTAGGGACTCTTCTTCGATAAAACCGTGGGCTCCCTTTTTACGACTGAACTATTTTGGCTGCTGGGTGTTGGCATTAGAAGAAAAGAAATGCTTTAAGAAGCGTGGGAAATTCTTTTGATGAGTCCCTTCTTTTGACTCCTCTGAACTTCCCCCGATATGCGGAATGCACGCTAACGTCCATGGTAAAAAAACGCACTCTCTATCTGGAATAGCGGTCATATAATAAACCGTAATATAACAATAACGTTAAAGTTATTGACGATACCTACTAAGATAAATACTTACTTGTTCATTTTTACTTTCTCCATGCATAAAGTATTGTTTTCATGAAAAAAATCG